>JANDEH010000002.1:55350869-56600869 GCA_024610705.1 Tetragnatha versicolor | reverse complement strand
AGTTTCTACAGAATTTAGTTTTTGTCGAATTTAGTTTGAAAGTCGAGATACTTTTTGCATAGTTTAGAGCCCTGAGACCCCCCCCCCTAATATTCATTATTCAGAAAGAAAAAACTTTTTATTTAGAATAAATAGCTATTATAAATCAGAGATAGTTCAATATCTCCTATCCTGATAATCTTTCATTTCATTTTTTAATGCATTTGGAGTAATCAAAAGTGAATGAAATAATCCTAAGTCGTGTTTAACGGTAATAAGTGTTTCAAGTTATAAAGAATTTTTATATTTATTTTTTATTTTATTATGCGTAAATAAAAACATTCCCCAACTGGGAATTTTCCATAAACATTATTTTACTTATACTTAATTAAAACTTGGTAAAATACTTTGTTTAGTATACCAAAGGAAATTTGGCAGATAAAGTATTATATTTTATTGTATTCCATCAAAATTTGTAGTGGTTTACTTTTACAATTTGTATCTGTTTTATTTAATTTTTTATTCAATATTTAATGAGTAGAAATAGTAATAATGTTTTGTAAATAATATAAAATTTCTTTTTGTACATGTTAAGTTGTATAGAAACTTATTTTTAAGAATATTCACAGTAATTTGGAAACTCTTCTAAAGTATTAATGACACATTTAATACTGGAAAACCCCCTCAAACGACTATTTTTTCAGCTTTTTTTTATATATTTATAGTTATTTATTTATTTATTTATTACACATATAAGGTTACATAGAAATATAAAAGACAAAGAAAAGACACTTATAGTCACCAGGGATCACTTGATCCATATTGGTGACCTTTGAAAAAAATTATATCTACATTTTCGATAGAGAAAACGACAATGAAATAAACAACTCATAAAAAATAAATACAATCAGGTGTGGCAAACAGGGTGTCTTTTAAAATATATAACAATTTCAGTACATCAAATATATAAATACATAAATGAATAATAAACAATATGGTGATAAGATGCTGTAGAGATTTTAAATACTGCTAAAGAAAAAACTGTTCCACAGTATCAATTGAAAATAAATATTCTTTAAGTTTCTTTTTAAATATGTATTTAGACTGGCAGTTTTGAAGTTCATATGGCAAGGAATTATATAATTTCGGTGCTAAAAATGAAAAGCTTCTATAGAAGATTTTTTTGGCATTGGGATGTTATAAATTTTGTTGATTCTTCTTGGGTTGATGTTGTGACGTTTTTTACATAGATTTGGATTGCAGTATAAATTAAGACATATTTTATAAAAGAAAAGATGGCGAATAGGGAGAATATTTAATAACTGAAAATAAGGTAGGTGAACTGTATGCTGGTAGTTTAATATTAGTTTTATAAATCTTTTCTGAAGTTTATCAATTATTTTTAGAGTAACGTAATAGTCTCCTCCCCATACAATCAAGCCATAGTTTATTTGTGAATGGATCCAAGAGTAGTATATATTAATTAAGAATTTACTGCTTACTTTTTGTTTTGAATAATAGAAATTTAGCATTATGAATCTTAACTTATCTGAAATTGATTAGTATGACTTTTCCATTTCAAGTCAGAGTCGATATGTGTGTGTGAATACCTAAATATTTAATTGAAGAAACTTTTTCAATAGTTTTACAGCTACATGTATGATGGTTACAATTTTTATCATGATACACTAAAGATAGATTATCTGATGAATTTTGCTTTAGGTTAAAAATCATGTACTTTGTCTTATCAATATTTAAATCTAAACAATTATCGGCAAACCAGCCGCAAAATAACATTCTGTAAATACGACTGTTAGGAAAATACTATTCCAAAAGTAGCTAATAAGAAAGTATTGGAATTCTTAGTAAATTTATAGTTTATTTTAGCAGGGCTGTAAAAACAATGGAAAGTTGTTTAGTAATGTGATTATATAAATTTATTGTATTTATTTGCTATTTAAAAGTATAAATTAAGTAACTTGTCTCACAAGTATATCTTAATTCCTCTCCTTATTAACTACGGAATCATACATTGGAGTGAAGGTTATAAAAGTACCTACTACTTTACTCCCTTTAATTTAAATCGAGAATAAATGGTTTAAAATTTTAATTTTGAAGAATTTCCATCCTGTTGACTTTAGAAACATGATTTTTATTGAATTTCAATATTATTCCACTAATTTTTAAAAAATCCGATGATTGAAAGGAGAGGTAAGGGGGCGTCCAAAAATTACGTGAGGTGATTTTTTTCTAAATTTTGGACCCCTCCCTCCCCCTTGGTGAGATTTAGTGAGTTTTTGCTGGACCCCCTCCTCCTCCCTTTAAAGCTCACCTGAGATTTTCTAAACCACTTTTAAACAAATTAATTTCTTTGACATGTTCCAGCCGCATTTGTTTCGTCTTTATTAGTATCACACTTAACATACACATTACAAAAGCCTTGATACAAATCCATGTTAAAATCTAAAACATGGTCCCAACTTGTAATTATCATGACTAACTGGCTAACGATTAGCTGTTTTGACTACTCTGCACATTTTCCCTAAACTTTTGCTAAACAAGGAAAAAATACGCATATTTTCTAAACTAAAAGTTGACATGATATTTTTATTGACTCCCCCTTCCCTCTAATGAGATTTGGGGAAATTTTGCCAGACTTTCCAAGCACTATTTCTCAGGCGCCTATTCAAAATGAACATAGTATAGTATTTGTAGGCTAGTGATTCTAGACTAGACAGTAATAATTAAGAGCACCCACGGAACATACGTTCCTTGATTACCCCCTTTTCAAAATAACGTAATTTATGGATATTCCCTAATGAAATAACATAAATGATATATTACTAGTTATTACTATACTCTATTCATTTTGAATTGCCACACCTGAGTACATTTCCTTCCCCCACCACTGAATCGGTAACTATGGCAACTATCAACGTCAAAGTGGTGAAGAAGGCTTACTATTGGCTGCGCAATGAGCGTAACCATGGTTACGCTTTTACCAAGGGGGAAAGCACTATTTCTCAGGCACCTATTCGAAATGAACAGAGCATAGTATTTGTAGACTATTGATTCTAGACAATTATTATTAAGAGCACCCACGGAACATACGTAACCCCATTACCTCCTCACTCCACAAATCCTTCCCTCCCTAATTACCCCACCTGGCGGGGGGGGGGTATTCGGGCATACCCCGATTGCGCATCCCTCGCATTCTGATCTCACACCGGAAGAGCTTTATCTATCATATTTTCGCTCTCATTCAGCACTTACGTGGGATCACGACGCACTTCCATCCAATATCTCCCCTGCACCCCAAAGGGGGGTAAGGTTCGATCCGATGGAATCGAACGGGGAATTTTCTCACGAGGGGGGACGTCCCTTGGGTGCTCCTTTTTTATAATTCCAAGGGGGAGGGAGTTTAAATATCGTTCTCCTTCCGGCCGCGCAACTTTTACGCAACCGTAAAAACGTAGGAGTGAGGTGTAGTATGTTTGAGGTGGGTGCGGAGGCTTTTTATAACGGACTTTCACGACTTCCTCCGATCACAATGGAGGAAGGAGAGTATAGAGAGATGAGGCGCATATCAACAGTTGGTTGGGGTGTTATTTTTGGGAGGAAAAGAGCAAATTGCGTAACCCAAGAAGGTGGGTGAATGAACAGATTAATGGGAGTTTTATGGAGGGGAGGAGTAGGTGGTTCTCGTGGGACTCGAGGTGGTCCCGATTGAGAGAGGTGTACCGTTGCACTCGATATAACCTCCAACGTCCAGGGTCAATAACTTTAACCATAAAAACTGCTTGAAATGGAACTAATACACCTTTTATAGGGGCGTAGTGAAACTAATATTTCAAGGCATTTGAAATAACATGAGTAGTATAAAGTAAAATGTAGTTTCCCAAGTGCTATTTATCTAGTAGCAAAGCTTACACTAAATATGTAAAATTTATGAAACTTCAACTAGACGTTATAATGAAATTTGGCCGTACGTGATGAAAATTGGACGAATTTGAATGTTTGTGCTGCTTGGGTTGGGGCATGTAAAATAAACAATATTTATTATTTTTTTATGATAATGTAATTAATTATTAGGGTGTCCCGTATATGACAGAATTTTTTTTGCAAATTTAAAGACGGTAACCCTCTACTTTTTTTATAAATGCTTTACCTATTCAGATATAAAATTATATCCCTCTACGATAATATTAACCAGTGCAAAATCGCAATTGAAGATGGTCAATGTTTTTTCGTTGCTTTTGTAACATCGATGTTAATAAATAAATAAATGATAAAAAATAGTGAAGGGCCAATCAATGCTATTAGATATTAATGCTACTTAGTTTGAAAATTCTTTGAAGTCACGTTCGTACTACCATCAGAATATATTGTATTTAATACTTATAGGAATTTGACCGAATTAAAACATACATGACAAAAGCACTCGATAAGAAGTAATACCATTAATACTCTATATTTTAACAAGTCTGTAGAATGTTTTGGTATTGAAAAAGCATTTAAACGGTTCAATAGAATATTTCCATTTGATAAAATATTTAAAAAGGATTTGACTCTCAAAACTGTTTCGTTATTTTGTTAGACTAAAGAAGAAACAATTTTTAAAGTAAAAAATAAGAATACAAATGTTGCCAATTTTATGTGTGTTATGAATTTTAAAATACATTCGAGTATAATTCACCAAACTTAGAACGTATTACAACTTCGAAAATCCAAGTAACTATTCAACACGTAAATACCGCTTTTCCTTCTAAAGAGTAGTCTTGAGGGAAAGCCAACAAATGTGCAAAATATATTGCGCCGTGGGATTTCCAAATAATTTTAGATTTCCACAAGTATTAACAACTCTTATTTTAAAACAAAGCATAAGAAATTATTAGCACACGTGTTTTCAATGAATATATGTTTCTATTTAACTACATTATATCTTTCTTTTGCCTTTATTTCTTTAATTTAATTTAAAAGAACAATGAACAAGTTATTCTCTAGTTGGTCTTAATCTTACAGTTAAATTATTCAGTAAAATTTAGTATTTCTCACTCATTTTTTCAGTTTTTTCGTTGCATTTCAATACAAATAATAATAAGTGAAATGTATTTAAACAATTTTCATTGTGTTTAACTAAGTGCTATAAGCAGTGTGTTTACGATAATGAGCATTAAAAGTTCTATACTTAAATGTTATTTTGTTTTTAAATAACTGACTTGTTTTGATCATCATTTTAAAATTTTTTAATGCATAATTGAAACCAAATAGATGAGCAATGACAAAAAATTAGTTTTAAAGTTTAGGTTATTTTTTCGAACTAATGACCTGTACCTCTGACGAGGATAGAGTTGTTGAAATAAAAACACTTCTATAGTTTTATTTACAGATATATTTATTTTGTTAAACTTAAAGAGCCTCTCTTCTAATTTGTAATAATTTTTAAATTGTTTAACGCTCTATTTTTATATATTTTTTTTTCACAATTAGTTATATTTGATCTAAAAATAAGCGTGGTGTATCTTTGTTATGTAGATAATTAATTTCTTTCAAGAAGACAAGTTTTGCTTCATTAATTTCAATCAAAATCCTGAAACAGAATTTTCAAATCATGATTATTTTAAAAAATATAATGAATTAAAGGAAAAATGAAGTTTTGATTTTAAAAGGACTTAAGTCTAAAAGTATTACACTTCAACTTTTTCTATCACTTTATTTCAAAATTAAATGTTTCAATTTCATAAAAAGTACCACTGATACCGAACTCTCTATCCCATTTCTTTATTGATAAATGTACGCACATTCATAAACTTTTTAGAAAAAATTTTAATCGAAATTTACCTGTACTAGAAAGCAGATATATTTATGAAAAAAAATTCTTTAACGGATTTTAACTACAAAATGTTGATTAATACTTTTATAATAAAATATTGTTATATTTTAATGTTTAATATATTTTTCAATAATAGGAGAGAGTGGGGCACCTGCGACCCTTTTTATTAAATTATTTTTCTAATTTTTTATATACAATGGTATTTATTAAAACACAATTAATATATTAAATATTGTCCTTTGCGCATCTAATAAAACAATTTACAACCAAATATCTCTTTTAGGAAAATAATATTTAAAAAACATATTTTCAAGTTAAAAATTATGAATTTTTATTTAGAAAAATGCAAAAATGACATAAATAATGAAAAAGCTACTATTACAAATTATACATCCAACATATCTTTAATTCCAAATTTTTCTCTGATTTCCTCATTTTTGTCATGGTTTAAATCACTGACTTTTTGGTTTACTTCCAGAAAAATTTGTGCATCAATTTTTAAATTACAATCATTTTCTTTCTTAAATTATTTATTTCTTAGTTAAAAACATTTCTTTACTGATGAAAGGTTTCAGGTATCTTTTAACAAGTCCCAAGGTGCCTCACTTGACGCTTTGGATGTTAAACTTAATTACTCTTTTGGGTTTAGCAAAAAAAAATTATCTTTCTTTTCTAAAATATTAGTGGATACACGTATTTTAATCTCAACATAATTATAAGGACATAAATTAAATACACTTCTTTTAATAAAAAATTGCTTTTGAAACTACAAGTTTTTATAGCTTTGCACCACGCAAAACAAAAAAACTGATGCAAATAATTATCCAGAATAATCAAAGATTTCAAAACATATTGAAGAGTAGATTTTAGAGTCATTCATAAGCAGTTATCAACTATTCTGTGAAAAAAATGATCTGATAAAATATAGCTTTCCCCTAATGTAAAATGTAAAGTTTAAAATTACTTTATAAAGGTATATAAATTTAAAACTGTAGAAATATAGGGATAATTGGCTTTATGATAGGGTGAAGGGTTGTTTATCAGGAATCTATTTATAGTTTTCTGAAAAATAGTAAAATTTATTTCGGAAAATTTATTTTATGGATTAGCAATGTCCTTTTCTTTCCTTCGGTTTTTCGAGAATTACTCTGCTTGTCTTTTGTGGTTCATACTGTGTTTGAGTTTGTTTGTCATGTATTTTTTTAATTGTAATTATTCTTTCAACCTAAACAGAGTTTTCTTCTTGGCGATTAATACATGTTGCTTTTCCTAGTTTTGATGACTTGTTTTTTTGTGATTAGTAATAAAAATTTTGATTGAAAAAAAATAGTATTAAATTTCTGGAGGTCACAGATAAGATGCTTTCGGAGGATCGAACTTATGAGCTAACGAGCTTAACATTACGCAGTTGAATGTGCTTGTATCAAAACGATCGTTTCTTCAGCTAAAAATTAACACATTATCTCATCAGCTGTCCTCTCCCATTTCGCCCTCCAACGGGCAAGGAAACCAGACCTCTAGTGTTGACGCAACCAGTCTTTCGTTTCCGTTGTTGTGGACACGCGAAGAATAAAAAAACACCGAGGGGGGGGGATACAGAGAGGGAGGAGGAATCATCTGTATCAAACGGCACGTTAATTCAAACAAAAAAGAACGAGAAGAACGCAACTAAATCTCCCAGAGTTATCCCGCGTTATCAGATTCAACACCTTTCCCACGCACACAAGCGGATGATAGAACGAAATAAAAACGAAAAGTCAGTCGCTGGGGAAGAAAAAGAATGCGATGGATGTACCTGCAGGGCCCAAAGAGTTAAACAATTCGGTTGCGAGGAAGGTTGTAATGGTTGGCGACTTATCTGTCTTATTGGGAAAATTTATGTTGCGTGGAGGAAAATTATTAGGACATTATTGAGAAATATCTAACTTTTAAGCATGAGCTTTTTAATTTTCTAATGAACTTTGATAAGTTAGAACATTACTTTTTTCTAATCAAACGAAGCGACAGTAACAAAAACCTAGCGTTTTTCCAAATTGTATTATTTTTAATTAGTGTTTGTTTTGTTTTATCATTTTTTAGTATAAATTTTGAAGTCATGATATAATCATTATTACTATTATTTTTTGTATTTGCCTTAAGATTTATTTTGTATTACGTTACATTTTAATTACTTTTTTCTACCAATGTATTCTATGTATTTTCTCTGTCACCTAAATGGGTAATTTTCCCCTTGGGATCAAATATTATTTTTTCCTATAATGTCTGTTTAAAAATACGTTGATAAAGCTCTTATGTTAAAAAAAAATAATGCTCAATATAGCTGAATTTGGATGTACTCATTTTCTTGATATAAATTTAACTGTCACAAAAAAGGTTTATGCTTGGTACGAATATTTTGGGGTTATATTTTCAGTTCTTAGAAGTTATGAATTCATATTAGTATGATTGATTCATACCTACTCACTCTAAAATTAAATCTAAATAAAAAATCATCATTTGATAAAAAAAATAGAAGCGCTTGATTCGATAATTTAATTGGTTGTCGAAATTTTCAAGGAATTCATTTTCCAATATGTAATTGCCAAATTAAAAGGTAAGGTATATATAACCCAATCGATATTATAAATACCTAAAACATTTATACTAAAGTTGTTTATTTTTATTGGAGGGAGATCTACTTATAAAAATAGTGTTTCAGGTTATTTACTATTCCCTTTTCCTTAAATGATACCCTGGCATACAATTTGATGCAGTATTCAGAAAAAAATGAAGTGGCATTGAACGTATAATTTTAATGTCATTCATCTTTAAATATATTCTACCAAAAAGTTTGTTGTTTGTGTTTTCAATATATGTAGACTGTCTATGTCTAAACTTACACCATAAAATTTTAACAACGAACAATTCCATTAACAGAGCATTTTAGAACAGACTCAAAAACGCGAATTTACGCATTTGGTTTTAGGAATTAAAAAAGAAGATAGCTTAAAAAGGGCCTAGAACGTAAAGGAATAATGTAAAACCCATTGATTATGTTATTGATCTGGATAGAATTCAAAACAGTCGGAGCACAGTAAAATTTAAAAATCCAGAAAGAGTGACATGTTAACTACATCAAACTTTCAATAGCGTATTGTAGTCGGCCGTATCATTATCATACTTTGTCTGACAGCCCTGGGTGGGTCCTGGCCTGCCTGAAGAATGTTATTACAAGTTCTCTTGATTAGCACAGTTTTTGTGTGCAGTTCAAGAAACATTCCTTTCATTGTATTCTAACTACCAGTATTTCTTAGGTATTATTATTTTTGAGTAACTGATATCAAATGTCTATTGACTTGGATAAAACCATAAGATTTTTTTATCATCGTAATTGAAAGTATCGCCTAATTTTACTCACGTTGATACAAAAATCCCAATTTTAAGTGATAAACTTTAATAATTCATTGAAATAACTTAATTTAAAGCTGTAAAAGTATAGTGCTTCTATCGTTTTAAATATTCGTAAAATATAGGTTTTTTTTATCTCAATCTGCATAAGGAAATAGAGAGAAGAACGTTAGATTTCAAAAATTTTAGAACAATAGAATTATAAGCCTCAAGATCCTTTGATCATTCTTTACATTAATTTTAGAAAAAAACCATCTTTACTGGATGTGTGATTGTTTGTTTTTAGACAAAGTACTTGTAAAAGTTTAGTCTTAATAATCCTTATGTTTTAACAGCCACAACGCATGTTAAAGTTCATTGACACCGAACCAAAGTGAGGTTCTCATGAGTTTCATGTCAATGCAACATACAAAGGACGGGGTTGTTAGTGGCCGGAAAGTATAAGAAGATCTAGGAAAATACCGCAAAACATAAAAACATCACCTCTATTAATGATCTGGGATACTTTTATCCAGCAAAATGTATATGAATTAAACAATTTTAATAAGCATGATGTAACATGTAATGGTGGTTCCCTTCCATACATCAAATATCAAACCTTCTTGACTTCCTTTCATGTTTTTTACTTGTTTTGTTTCTTAAAATATAAAAAAAATTAGCTACGTTTGAAAACCCCAGTACTTAATGATTCAACTTTCATCAAAACTACAAAAAAACTCACTCGTGGTAACTTTTTTAATTTTTATCTAATATACCGTGTGTTAATAAAGATTTCTGACAGAAGCTATTTACGACGATGTTCCTTTTGCCACCGGTTCAAACAAAAAACATAGCAGAAAAATAAACGACCCCTTCTTACACGTTGATTTACTATCAGCTCTCCACTGTCTAACTAGGAACAATCACAGTGTCATTTTAGAAATGAAGAAAACGAAATTCGACATTTGAGACATCTTTTTTTTCACTCTTGATTTCTTATACATGGAGGTGGAAGGAAAGCACGAACGGCTCGAAGTGCGAGATTTGTTTTGTTCGCTCATTTATTATGGAATGGAGAGCGGCTTTTCTTTAGGTGTATAACGTACAGCACTCATTTATTATTGTCTTTCTTTGTGAATAATTATTTGCAGCCGTCACTCAAAACGGAATGGAAGCTACAAAAACAATTATTACATTCACAATAGCCGACTGCTTCGAGAAAAACCTTTGTAACCCATTCATATCGCTTGATTCATGTTATAGTTCCTGCTTGGCGACTTGTTTTTAACTACCGGAATAGACAGTGATGATGAAAGGTATAATAAATTTATTTTCTTTGCTAAAATGTGTATGATATGAAATTTGTATCATGAATGAAAAAACATTGATAGAAAAACAGTAAAACGTACTATCAATAATCTAAAGGAAGTTTTATTCCGCATATTCAAATGAAAATAATATAAATTTGAATATATTGTTTCGTTATAAAATATAGCTTAACTTGTATCATTAAATGAATTTACATTATAATTTATATAGCTATGATATGCTTATGCTTTACATTGTTTCTTACATTGCATTAATGTGTTATTTTATGTTCCTACCTGGCACTTTAATTTCCTGTCTGAGACTAAAACTACGAGTTAAAAAAAGTAATAATGTTTCTTCCTGTGATACAATGTATTAATTTTAAGGGGTTGGAATATATGAGAATGATAAAATTATAATATAATAAAATAAGTTTTTTGTCGAAGTGTATCTATTTCAATATGAATAATATTCTTGTGGTTTTTAACTTTAAAAAATAGAAAGTTAGATTTTATTTATTTAAATTTAAATTATAACAAAATGAAAATAATCAAACATTTCAAAAAATGATAAAAAAATTATGTCACACATAGTTACAAGGATTATCAATCAATTTTCTAGAACTTAAAAGATAAATTTCTCTGAGCAATCTTTCTAAAGTATTAATTAATAATTAAGGTATCGGAAAAACAGGAAATATAAAGGAAAAAGAATTTTCCATTTTTTAAAAATCTTAACGAATTGAACCAAAAGGCATTGAGAAGGAAACAAAAAACATTACTGTTCTCCAGAAGAGTTATGATAAGGGAATAGGGATAATTCAGAATTTTCAAAAAAGGCATTTTGTGATGTTTAACTGTTTTAAAAATTCCAATCATTTTAATGCTCGTTAAATTATCTAAAATTCTTTAGCGGATAGTTCTTTGATTAAATAATGTCCATTGCATTGTCTTAACTGTAACCACTAGAATTTACTCCGAAAGAGATCTGGGGGTCTATCAATTCTCCTAAATAGAGTAAAAAATTGAAGCAGTAGGAAAAATTACAAATACTTAAATTGGTTTATTTTAATTTTTGTTGAGTTTTACCTGAAATTGAATGTATAAATGAAATAAAGTCAACAATATTTTATAATTTGTTGAAGTATTTTTGAAGTATCAAAATAAAATTTCAAGTGTTAATATTTTTTACTTTTCACACAGACTAATTACTTGACAAACCATGAACGGGATTTTTCACAGAGAAAGGTTTAAAAATGTTGAGAACGAGTTTCATGAATAACAGTTCCAACTTTAAGGAATACTGATTAGATTTCATTTTCATAATGAGGTAGAAACATACTGTCTATACTACAGAATCATTTAATTACACATTTCATTATATTACTACTTAAATTTATAATAATAACCTTATATTACCGAATGAAAGACAATTCCAACAAATAAGCAAAAATTCTTGGTTTAGAAAAATGGTTACAATTAAGAGCTTGTACATCAACCAAAAATAAAAATTATCTTTGCGGGGAAATACATAAGGATAAGCGCGCTTGACCGGTAGAATTTTTTTTTCGTGGCAAGAAACAGTTCATTTTCCTGGCGACGAAAGTTAATCGCCAAACCATCACCTGCGTGGGAAAGCGTAGGTAGCTCCCACCGCCGCAGGGGGGCGCTGACTGCCGTCCCGCCAGATTTACGACCTCAAACTAATCGTCTTCGGGGCTTTGACGAAGAAGAAGACTCTCCGCTTTTTTTTTCTTAACCTACCTGGCCATTATTTCTTGCCGACTCCCTCCCTCTACAAAGCGGCATAATAGGTTGTTTTATCTGGCGATAAAAACGCGGGGAATCGTTATGACGGACGCAGGAGCGTAATTACGCGACGGAGTTTACGCGTTTAATGAACCCCGGGGTCCACCTGCCCGATATATCGTTTGCTTTTTCGGAAGTGATTAGGGGACAGAGGCTTGATGAGGGGGTGCGGTCGGGCATTTGCATGCGGGATCGATTCGAACGTCTATAAATCAGGAGATCGACCAATCACGGACTGTCGCGCCGAAGCTGTTTTTCGGGGAACTTGTAATAATGATGATGATGATAATGCTGTGCCAGTGTCGCCCGATTATTATCATTCCGGAGTAGAAACAATAATGGGTTGGGATAAGGAATAAGTGGTGGCGGGCAGGGTTTTTTTCTTATTGGAAGGATTGATGGCAGCCTTTTTCCTGTGGTCCTCTAATGAAAGGGTTCTATTTCAGCGTTTTGGAGATGAGGGATAATTTGATTATTGCAGGAATTACATTTGTAACATCAGTATATTGATCTATTTAATCTGACGCATAAAATTTAAAATTAATATTAAATTGCATAATTTTACCAAGCACTTCTACTCTTCAGAATCCCTTTGTTTTTGAACCTCTTTTTGATCCTCTTCAGAATATCTTTTCTTTTTAGCATCCTTTTGTTGTTCTCTCCATTCAGCTCTTTAGTGTCAATTTGCTCTTCAACATCTATCTGCTCTTTAACATCCATTTGCTCTTCAGCATCATTTTGTCTTTTAACAATCTTTCTTCTCTCAAACATGTTTTTCTCACACAATCAGCATTCCTTTGCTCTTGAGCATTTTTCTGCTCTTCAGAATATCTTTGCTCCTTAGCATCCTTTTGCTGTTCTCCGTATTCTGCTCTTGCGTATCCATTTGTTCTTCAGTATCTATCTGCTCCCTAACATTCCTTTGCTCCTCACCATCCCTTTGTATTTTAACATTCCTTTGCTATTGAACATCTTTCTTCCCTCAAACATCCATTTTTCTCCAGAACCCAATCACCATCCCTTTGCTCTTAAGCCTTCTTCTGCTCTTCAGAACCCCTTTACCCCTATATCTCTTAGCATTTCATCTCTATAACTCATCAGAATAGTTAAGCTTCCCTTCAAACTTTTTCGTGTCCCTTATACTAACCACTAAAAATATCCCAAACTACCGATCCCAATACTTCCTATAGGTTTTTTCCCAAGCCGAAAATGTATGCATCGGAACCAAACCAAAAGAAAGAAGAGGCAGGGAAGCTTCCGTGCAACCCTGAGTGTGAGAAAATGATGTCATAATTTCTGGTGGCCGTTGAGAGGCCACAGAGAGGCAGGTGCTTAACCCCGGTCGCAACCCTTTGCTTCTGCGGTGGAATAACAACGAGTTCTGTCGGCATTGTCTGCCGGGGATTAATGGCTAATCAACCGGCTGCCCGAAATGGGTGGCTCTTCAGAAGTGATAGAGATCTCCTCTGAGCCACATGAGAAGATTTTGTATCTTAACCCTTTAGGCGTCCTGCCTCAAAACCTCATCTACCCCAAGATCGGCCAGCAAAGGCTTTGGGTCCAAATGCCTCCCCCCTTCTTCGGCAGTGAAGTTGTCAGTTATCGATAGCTGTGATTTATCGTTTGCGTTCCGAGCGATTAGCATATCCGGGCATTTGGTTACACTCTTTCCGGCGGCAGCTATGGATCCACGAGTGGTTTACTTTCGATCTCCATCTCCATACATTCGTATTCTTTAATTTCATGAAAATATACTGGACATAATTCTGGATACTTGACATAATTCTGAACTTTTAAAAAATTCTCTGTATTGACAGGAAGTTATAAAGGAATATTTAGTTTAATTTTTTGTTACGTAAATGAATATTTTTTGTAATTAGCCTATAGTATGGATGTAAACATTAGATAATAAAGATTGTAATTAATTCAGCATTTATATATAAAGTTTTTTTTTTTCATTTAGAGAAGGGTAGAAAAATCCTCTATACACGGTTTCTTCATTTAAATTTTAAATTAGAAGATTCTTTCTCAGCAAAAAAATATCTTTCCTCGTGAGCTGAGATTATGGTTTTAAAATTAGTATAGTAAAAAGTTAGCAATCGGTAAACGATTATGAGTTTCATCGCATTTGTGTATCATAATGATAACAAGTAAGATTTTTTACTAAAGAAAAATTTAGATAAATCTCATATGCATCGTTTTAAATGAAATACATGTGATCGAATATGGTTATTAATTATTACACAAATCGAAATACATTATAAATATTAGCCAATATCTACCATAAAGAAAATTATAAACGTATCAGGTAATAAATGTTACGCGAATTTTCGTTAGGTATTTCTGTAGTATGGATGCGCTTTAAAAAATAAAAAAAATTGTATGATTATTTTGGTTATAAGAACATAAATTTTTTGATTATAGCTTAGCCTTTAATGCCATTAAAATAATTTTTAAATTAGATCAGATTAGTTCACAATGGTCAATTACTGTACTTTCATTATCTCCCAAGAGGAACACATTGTGGGCATCCAAGTGCGCCCTTTATTCCAATTCGGTGAATGTAAAATTTAGTTCGATATTGTAATGTTAAAATCTACCTTCAATCTTATGACCATTTTAATCGGATAGAATGACGTCACATACTATTTTACCTCTCTTTTTAAAAGTCAAAGTTTGAAATTCAAATAAAACAATCATTGTAATTAAACAATATTTAGATTTTACATTTCTGTTTAGAATACCTCAATCAAATAAAAATACTTATTTTAAAAATGCAGGAATTACCCTTTACGTGTTTTTAAAATTCGGTTTTATTTGTTTTATTGATAAATATAGTTTTTCACTACGTAACCAAATACTGTGTATAATTAAGTCTACATTAATAATCTTAAAACGGACAATATATTAATTAGAATTTTACACTTAAAAAATAATACTTTCAAACATCACCCTATTTGAGTCAGAATTCATTTGTTTCTATAAAGAACATGACCAAAAAATGAGGATTAAAACAAATTTTTATAAATCAGTGGCCTTTTTTACATTTGCGCCCTAAAAGAGTTCTCTCCCATTGCCTGAAAATAGTCATTATGACACTGAGGACATTCAGTTTACTGTGCTCAATCAACAAATACTATTACACTTTTGGGAAAATTCAGCTCTTCAAAGTTCGTTGTTGCATTTATTTGTACTATAAGCACAGATGGGGCTGCAAAAGTATATTTCCTGGTGATGATTACGAGGATATTTCCTGTTCACTTCCGCTACTCCCTCAAACATGTTTACAAAACCCACCTTTGATGTCTTACCCACTGGTTCGATAATTGGTGTTTTTACAGTTATAGTGTTATTCAACCCGATAACTAATTTTCTACTTGATATTTTTCAAACATGTCCGTTATCGAAACATTCCTTACTTTTTTTAAAGCAATCATTATAAACTTAAAATGAATGTTTTTAATATGCTGACAAAATAGTTGGAGTTTTATCAACATAATTACACTAGTCGACAGTGGTTTCCTAACAACAACCAAATTACTATTTTTGTTACTAACTCATGTAGTTATTTAAATATCTGCAAGTAAAAAAGTTCCACCACGTCCCATTTTTGCGTAACAAAAATTTTCGATTTTCTGCTTTTTATCTTAACTTTTGCGTTTAAGCTTCATTTTTGTCCAATAGAAACCCTGCAATCCCATCCAATTAATTTATTTCTAGTATACCAGTACGTAGACATTCTTTTAAAAGTGTCGCGATGTTTTTGTACTGCAGTTCATTTTCAAAATTGACTAGTTTTCAGTGTAAATTTTGAACACTTATGTACAATACGTTTTGCTTAATTTGGGTATGGTTTAAATTACAATTCAACGGTAATATTTTACAGAAAAAGTGGGAAAAGGTTTTTCCCCACTGATTTGGGTCCAAATAGGTGACTAAAATGAAATCTGGGCTCCTCACGTGTGGTGCAGAAGTTAGAATAGGGCTCTTTTTAAGTGCGTAAGAGTCAACAGTAGTTTTATGCAAATTACTGTCCCTATAATATGAGGAGGACATTCAAATTATCTTAGTTATTTAATATCAATGACGAATACAGAAAAAAACATTTCAAAAAGTATTCAAAAGGACTTTTATCGCCATTAAGTGAAGGCAAACTCAGAGTCAGTATGAACCTCTGATTAAAAAAGAATTCACGACCCTGATTATGAAGGAAAATTTAATAAAAATGAATTATCAGCTTGAAAATGGTTTTTAGGAGAGTGGTAAGATGTTTTTTAGAAAATAGGACCGATAAAAATGTTTTAATCCCAATAGAAGGTTCTCTTTAGTCTTACCAAGCCAAAGAATGTTGAGCATCACCCAAAATTCATATTTTACATCCACGCTCGAACTTATTTCCGGAAAATATCACTGTAGTCAATCATAAACAAGGATAAAGATTCCCTTAGGACAATTACTCGATACACAGGTCACTGAGAAATAGCAATTTTGGGCTACAGCTCTTGGTTCATTGAAAGAGGAGATTTAACGCCACTTAAGAGACAAAAAGTGATAAAATTTCATCGTATTTAATGAATGTTTAATGATTTTTAGTTTTATATTGTCTGAAACATGTACAGAATCTTAACTATAGTAGTATTTTATGCTAAAATAATGAGATTAATTGTTAAAAATGAGTGTTTTCAACGATTTTATCCGTTTCTTAGAGTACTAGTGCCATATTTGTAACAAAAAAACTGTACGTGCTGCAGCTTTTTCACAACTATTTCTGAATTCTACACCCTGAAGTTAGTCGGAAACACCTCATCTCACTTTTGTTAGGGAAAAAAAGTTTAAATTTGTCGACTAGTGTTATTGGTGAACGGTAAAGTATAATACGGAAAATAGCATTATGACAAAGAGGCCTTAAATTAAGATAAGAGACCTAAAATTATAAGGAGAAGACTGTTGATTAAGAATACTTAATTTTGAATTGAAATTATAGTATTGAGTCTATATTCAATATCTTAAATATAGGCACCCATATTAAATTAAGGAATAAACCCATAAAAAAGTTTTAAAAAGTGTAAACCTATTTTACTTTTGATGTGGTAGAGGTTGAATAAAATAAAACTTAATTTTTCCCCCAAATAAAAGATATTGGTTTTCCATTTCAGGTTTGAATATAAAATTCAAGATATTTGTAACTTCCAACTGATTGAAAAATATGACAATGACAGTTTTTAGTTCTACAAGATTAAGTTTAACATTTTTAATCAAAATTTAACTCACATTGTCTTAAACTGTAAAAAATGGACTTAGTTTTTTCAAGATTTAAAGAAAAATCCTTTTCATTAAACCAGGTTTAAATTCCTATTAAATCAGTTTCAATTTGAGTAATTAGATCAATAGTAATGGAGCTAAGAGTATAATAAAACTGAATCATCAGCGCTGACTGAAATCTTTTATAAAGGTTTCAGTTGACAAAAATAGTTTAAAAAATTGGGAAAAATAATGGACTTGAAATACATCCCTGATGAACTAAATTCACTAAATCAATTTCCCTTACTTTTTATTTGCTAGATACGAGATGAAAATTATTTTATTACCTCCCTCTAAAACCTGCTTTCTCTATATAATAAATCAATAAAAGATTATAACATTATCAAAAACCTTCACTGAATGAAAGGGAAATACGCATGCTTTCATCCAATTATAAAGTTAATTTATACTTAACGTCTACAAGATTATTGTTTTGTTGTTAACTTCAAGGATAAATTACCACCTTAGCTTGGTAACTATATTTTTACAAAGTTTTTAAAATCCTTTAAATGTTTCAAACCGATAAAAATAATAGCATTGGACTCTCAAACCCCATGGCATAATACATTTCCCCCAGTTCCGAAGTATTGTACGAGTAGCAAGCCAACTGCTAATGACTTTTGACTCAGGTTTCTTCCCCTGGGTCCCCGGGAAACTGATAAAAACATCAAGAGGCGGAATCCAACTGTCAACCCACTCCTCCCAGCGCAGGGGAAAGCACACACGACACATGTCGCAGTGCCGATTTTAGACAGGAACTTGTAGACGACAGGGTCCGGGAAGGACGGCTGGTGGGTTAACGCTAATTCACGCTGCGTCATTTCACTGTTCATCCCGAGTGATACACTCCTGTGAATGGTTAGTTTCTATATAAAAGTGGAGGAGTAAAGAGTGAAACGCCAATTCACACTTTTCACTTTGGATGATTCCTTCCAAATGAACGCAAAAAGTGAAACAGTGTGAATGAGTCTTAAAGGCTCATTCAGAGTTTTCACTTTTGATCTTTATTTTCAAAGAATCATCCAAAGTGAAAAGTGTGAATTGGCGTTTCATTCTTCACTCCTTCTCTTTTCTATGGAAAGGAGTAAATCCGTTAGGATGAACAGTGAAAGTAAAACAGCGTGAATGAACCTTTAGGCTGAGTGGTAACAAAATATTTTAATGCGGTGACATTTTTTTCCATTGATAATACAAAGTTTACTAAAAGTGCAAAAGTAATGCAAAAATTAATTTGAAATTTCTTCATACCTTCAATATTTATTTCCCACGGGTGAGAGGAGATATTAGAATTATGTGGAGTAAATTTAGTCCTTTTCCAATACCGAGAAATGAAAATTTACGACTTAGGGGAGAGGTATATCTCTGAATCCCTCTTTTGGCTTCGTCCATAACAGTAAACACTTTTTAAAATTTTAAATTTAATTAAATTAAAAAAAAGGAGATAAAAGATAAGCATAATTTCAGCTTTAAATTAACTTTCCCAAACTAAAAGTAAGCACATAAACCACTTGAAATGATATTAAGATTTTAATTATTCTACTATTATCTTATTTTAAAACTCCAAAGATAAAATTAGCAAATTATGTATTAAATTGAATATTTGCTTTTAATTCTTAAAATTAATGTATTGTGTAAACAGATACAAATCTAATATTTCTTTAAAGAATTTAGTATTTTGAGCTAATTTTTTTATTCAATAGCAGAGCAGATTTTCAAGAAAATAAAATAAAACTACTATAATGGACAAACAGGCGTTGGATATACTATAGACTTCGATGAGTGCTGGATTCAAAATTTTTAAGCGATTCAGAATAAATCTTAAACGGAAAACATACATAAACGCACTAACTTTGAAAAACTAAAATGGATTTTTTTTAACTAATCAAGCCCACTAAGAATTGTAGGAAAAAAAACAGAATTTGTATGAAGTCAGTTATAGGCGAAAACACTTTCCATTGACTCTTTCTTCCACGACACAAAACACGAATTCAATTAAGTCAGGTGTCGCTTCATTACCAAACAATCCACACATGTTTTCCTACACACAATCCATCTCCAGTCCCTCCAAAAAACATCTTATTTACAGAAACCGTTCCAGAGATCCCCGGACCGTATCATTTTCTCCCAGAGCAGTGCTGCCCATTTAGGATCCCCAGAAGGGGAGAAATTCCAAAACGAAACCCGCCAATAAAGAATCGAAGCAAAAATCGATTTATAAATGATGATCCTCCGCCGCAGATAGTCATTATCGGCTTCCACAGGTTGCGGGCGAACACACGAAAAAAAATTCTGCCTTCCCCCACTCTGCTAGAAGTTGTAAATAATTATTGGAAACGACAGTGGTAAAGAGTTGCGCTCCCCCTCTACGGACTTGATTATAAAGCAGTTCTGCTATCCGTTTGATATATGTTTCCAAAGAACTATTATTAGTTGTGGTTCATCTCGAGACATGGCTTCGAGCTCCTGCGTTAAGCAATGCATCAGGTTGCTAAGCTTGGCTGTTTATCTCTTTCAGTTGCTGTTCAATTGATTTATTAAATTTGACAGAGATGCCATCAGTGGCGTGTATACATATTTATTTCGGGAGGGGCTCAAGTATGCTCTAAAAATTTAGACGTTCTTAAGCCCAAAAGTAGACTTTTGCAACTGGGGTAGAGGACCCAAAGTTATTCCAAAACTACTTCCAGGCATATTATATGACTATTTTAATGTCTTCAAGTTTTTAAATGTTTACTAGTCTTTCTTCACTTTGAAATCGGCACCTTTATTGCTTGAAAACAAAAATTTCACCAAAATCCTCCAACTTGACCCGAGTTATAGTTTAGTTTTAGTTATGATTCAACACAATATATGACGTAGAAACGGTGTATTTTCTTTTATGTTACTATGTATACCATTTATGGATTATTTCTAGACCATTTATTTAATAGGTACTGAATCTTTAAAATTCATTGATTTACATTCAAAAGTAAAATATTTTAGGTACTTACGTATTATACCAACGACCTTTTGCAGCCGCTTAATTCAGCCTCACAGCTATGGGAAAGTCAATGGACTTCATTACAATTTCAAATTCAGCGGCACGGTCGAAGGGATAATACGTAAGAGTGTTAATAAATATTTGGGACTTATTTAGCCATTTGAAAAAGGAAGCTACCTGAGAGAAAAGCTTGAATAAGAAAAAAAATCTTGACAGGATACTACATTATTAAAAGGGGAAGTATTTTGTGTTTTTTGGGCGTACAAAATATTTTACATTCAACTTCGAGGGAGATAATATTGATCCTCTGCAAACGAAACTCAATAAAATATGATTTATGCAAAAGAAGTGGATTCCTACATATTTCATTTTCACTTGTGACACCCCAAACAGTAATTTCATCCACTGTATGAATGAATCCACTTATTTGTTTATCTGCATATCATTTGCGCTTCACGACATCTTAATGACTAAATATACCTCGTCCAACCTCGCCCCAAACCCCTTCAAAATGAACTGGAAACGATCTCCTTGCGGCCGATCAAACAATTCGAGGCCGTGTTACAAGAGGCAGCTCAAACGCTTATTTTTTAAGTGTTAGGTGCAAGCAAGCATTGGCCATTGTCACTGGACAGAGACAAACAATTCCTAACGACAGGATTGCGTGCTAGTTTCTCCTGCACCCAGCGAGATGAGAGTGTCGAGTTATAGGTACAATAACCGGTATATACGTATTCTCTGCACTGTAGTTATGGGTTGAAGTTAGGGGTATGTTTAAAAATTTGGAATGGATCTGTGTTGTTTTCTTTCGGGAAGGTTATCGGTTTGGGTGAAATCAATGTAATTGTAATGTTTGTGGGCTGGTAAGTTTAGGGACGTATTTCAGTCTGTAATTAGGTGTTCTTAACACAGTCGTGTTGTGGAATTGGCGCTGTATACATCCATGAAATGGATACTTTTTTAGGCAAAAACTTTTTATTCAACTTTCAGGTGGATAATGCTGGTATTCATTCTAAAAACTTAATATTGTTGTTTAATTATTACACGTTATTAATATTCATATTGTTACAACTTAAATTCAGGAACTAATTAAAAACACGATTTGTGCAAAGAAGTCAGATTTTTACATCACCAATTAACCAACCAACTGAAAACAGCACTGAACAAATCCCTTTGTTTGTATGCATTATGCAAACATTTTTTATTCTACATCGAGGGAGATAATACGATATTTACCGTCAAAACTGAATTGATAATAAATAAAAGACGATTTATGTAAAAATATTCGAATTATACACATTCCAAATTGCTGTAGTTAAAATATATACTTTCAATATTATCTGTATTACATTTGGTTCAGTAAACCCCAATTTTAATTCCCTAAACTACAGATTAAATTTCATGGAACTTTCAGCTTTTCCTTTCTTTAGTTTTTAGATTTTTTAGTAAGAGTGCAAGAAGATGAAATGGGGGCATCCATAAATTACGTGAGGTGTTTTTTCCAAAATCTGGACCCACCTCCCCCCTTGGTGAGATTTAGTGAGATTTTTCTTGACCCCCCCCTCCCCCCCCAAGTGAGATTTACCTACAACTTTGAACATTTTTTTTCCAAAAATTATTTGCATTTTGTGCTTCATAGCACCTAATTAAGTTATAATTAAGTTAAAAAAAGTTGACGTAAGATTTTAATCGACCCCCCTCCCCCCTTGGTGAGATTTTTCCAAACCCCTCCCCCCCCTTTTTGACCTCACGTAATTTATGGATGACCCCAATGATTATTAAAATTCAGGAGTTGTTTCAACAAGCTAACCCCAAAATCTTGACTTTGAAGTTAGCTCGTCGTTGTAGCAAGCAGAGGAAATAATAAATATATTAGGGTGGGTTGGGGTAAAATGGGTCACTTATAAGGTACTTTCACATTCTAAGTTTTATTTCATCAAAACTATTACTTTTTAAGGATTTCTTTCAATTGTATCTTGACATTACAATCCTTCAGAACATTTTCATCTAATTTTATCAAATATTTTTTAGTTATAAGTTGGTTAAACTTAGCATCAAAATAATGACCTATTTTACCTCAACTTGGGGTAAAATGGGTCTCATTGCAAAAAGATGTCAAAAATGTATTTATTACTAAATATATATGATAATAAGAAAAAAGGCAATCGGCTAAGCAGCTTTTATCTGAAAAAATTTGTTTTAAGTTGTACTTTAATGAAATTGTAAAAATCCGAAGTTTATGAACATTGTCCAAATATAGCAATTAAACATCATTTGGAGAAAAAACTAAACTTGTTTGACAGTTCAATGTATATTTGAAGGAGATAAGTTAAAAATATTGTTTTTACTTAATACAGAAAGGCCTCCTAACTATGACCCATTTTACCCAAGTGCAAAATATTGTTATAAAAGATAAAATATTTTATATTTTTCTAAGCTGATTGGCTTGAAATGTCTTTCAGACTTTCTTTTATAGAAAAATATTACAAAAGTCTGCTGTAATTTATTACAATATATAGATATTTGGAAGTTGGTAAACCCTGTTTTTTCGACAACACCATTTACCGTTTAAATAAAATATTTTTTTCAGTTCTTAAATTCATGAATCTAAATTTTTGACAGTCGAAAAATGTTGCCAACAGATAAAAGATTATAATACAAAAAAAATGAGCGAAAATAATTCAATTTAAATTTGATTTATATCGAGTTAATGAAAACTGACCCATTTTACCCCAAGACCCACTTTACCCCAACCCACCCTATATTTTATGTTCTAAATGTATTATAAAAATTGTAATCTGTAAATTTAATATAAATTTGTGACTTACCTTTATTTCTTCTATATTGGATTGGATTGGTGTTACATACATTTTTCTGTTTGTGTGCTTGATCTCAAGGATCCGCTTATAAACCTTCGTCAAGAAGACCGACACAAACAGAATTTTTACCGACAGAGAGAGAGAGAAATTCCACCCAGAGCAAGGCCGGAATCGAACCGACGACCACGTACAGCGCGCAGGCTGCTAGCGTGGTGGGCCCACCAAGTGTAAACCCACCAAGCTGCCTGTCCCCTATTTCTTCCAAATGCCAACAAAGCTCACGATCGGAGAAATTGCCATAAAATTAGAAAGTTATGAAAGAAAAAAGTAGATTCAGTTCAGCTGAGGAGATGGGTCAATTTCACATTCATTTAAAGCAAAATATATTCATTAAATAAAGTTCAAGCACAACGTTATTTTTAATAAAATAGGTTTCAAACGATCAGAAAACATATAGCTAAGAACCTTGTTATCAAATTCAAAAGAGAAAAAGATAGCCGTGGATCAATACACCAATTGAAAAGAGAGAAGTTTAAAAACTAAAATATTTATTTAAACATTATTAAAACTGAACACTTTAACTATAGAATAACATTTCAATGGAAGGCAAACAGCATTTGTAAATACTTAACTTTGACATAGAGAATCACATGGCAGGTGGCTTATCACATATGATGACCTGCATCATTTAAACAAAACATAACACATAACCACCATCAAGGTGGGGTAAAAGTAAAACCAGCACCCAAAAGGTGCTTGAATGAGAAGTGTATAGAAGCAGAAGTAGTATAGAAGTAGTAATGCAAAAACCCAAGCCAGTATTTATATACCTAGTCAACCAATCACATGCCTGTTGTTTACCTGACCTTACTTCACTTTACCTCTTTCTTGAAAAACTGATTTGCATATTGTCTTCTTCTTTAACTTAATTTGCATAAAGCTAAACTTCCCTAACCTGATATTCAAATCAAGCAATCAAGAAAAGTAAACAAACAACAGGCATGGACTGTATGGTTACAATCCAGAAAGGTTAACACTTAGGATAGGTGAGGTGTTACTTGTTTGTATATATTTATACAGGTGAGGTGATAATATAGTTGGTAAGGTACAATTACTTATTTACACAACAATGCCCCCCATCAACACACCTGTAGAAAACCTGATAAAAAAATTCAGAAAACAGAATTTGCTAAATGCCCCCCATCGAAAAAATCCTAATAAAAAGTTAGTAAGAACTCACTTAACAAACACATATAATCACACCGGTGTGATTTCGAAACATGATGAAAAAACACTAGACACACAAAACAAATTCTTGACGTAAGAAGTACTCATTTAAACCTATATACAAAAACCACTTATTCAAAAAACCATTCGTTGCCACAATTAAACCATCATCTTACATAACTTCTAAAAGCTTACGTCAGAAAAAACATATTTATGGAGTAAAATCAACTTCTTAATTCACAATCTACTCACTCCATAAATAACCACAAGATGAGTACACTGAAAAAACACTTAGAATACAACTACAAGAAAAAAAAACTCTTTGCGACCTGCTATGGTCTGTCGAAAGAAGCAAAAACACCTTCATAGCTGAACTGCCTCTGAAAAAGTCATTCAAAAAAGTCTGGGAAAAAACAGCTCAAAAGAAGTAAATTCCTGCTTTAAATATTTCGGATGTAGAGAGACTTTAACCCATTAATGCCCAACTTTTTATTTTTCTTAAATATTTGGTAAAAACATTGTAAATAGCCCCAAAACAACTGGAAAAATAGTGAAAAAAATTCCATGTTAAAATTTTAATTTCTACACCAAAATTAAAAAACGTCCCTAAAAAGGGACGTCAGGCACGAATGCCCCCGTTGTTTTTCCCTATAGTAAACGCATGGTAGAAAACTTTTTAAAGCCTCAAAAACATCTTCTACCTTTTTAAGTGCAGCAAAAGTGATCGGAACCATACTGTAACATGAATATGAACAAAATATATTAATTATTTATCCAATTAACTGTAAAATTAACCCTAATTAACTTAATTTGAGCATTTTTTATGCTCTAAAACACGTTTTATCTTCCCAAATCTATGTTAATTGCAAATTAATTAAGGTTTTTAATTGAAAAAGGCATTCTTTGTGTATGTGTTACCTAATATTAGGTATTAATTACTTTTACACACCTCAAATCCATCAGAATATCTCAATTTTTGAAGTTTAGTCTTTCATATGCCCATACTTTTTCATTTTATTTAATTTAATTGTGCGGAACACGAATTTCTCCCCAAAAATCAAGCATTAGTGGGATGTGCATTAGCAAGCCAGATGATATAGATTGATCTGCAGTATAGAACACAATGATTAGCGACATCTAATTAGAAAAAAAGCCGAAAATTTATCACAAAAGCTACTTTTTTGGCAATTTTAATGACAAAAGGACATTATAACTAATGATTATTAAACTTTTAATTAAAATATAACCGGAATTTGCATAAGTAATAAATATAGTAAAATAATTAATTTATTCCTTTTAATTAATACAAATTAATTAATTCCTTATAATTTAAGACTTTTTATTTCATTAATTTAGCAGAAATAACAGTATTTTCCAAAAAAAAAATAATAATAATAAATTTATTAGCTAAAATTAAAGTAGTTTTATAAATATCAATTATTTAATCGTTTCATAAGAATCGAACGCGTTTTTATGAAAAAATAAAGGAAACACCAGCATTTCACTATGAGGAAAACCACGGGGGCATTCGTGCCTGACGTCCCTTTTTAGGGACGCTTTTCGAGGGTCCAAAATAAGGTCAAGATAAAATATTTTGGAGAAATAAAAAAACACCCCAACTGATTTAATGTATAAACAGTAATATATATCGACAATGACATTTTTTTAAAATAACAACTAGGATTTTTAAGCTTTTTCTTTTAAAATTTTTAAAAAAGCGCTTTTCTGAAAAATTCTATCTTCCAACTTTAAAAAAAGTGAAAAAATTTTAAAATTCTGCTTTCTTCTTGTGTTCTTTATGTTCTATGATGATCAGAGATACATTATTGCAAAATTTGATTCAAAGGAACAATTTTTGTAGAAATAGGAGGATTTTTAAAAAACGTCCCTAAAAAGGGACGTCAGGCAGTAATGGGTTAACATCAAAACAGGAGAGGCCCCCAAGGGCAGAACCGGCTTAAAAAAGTCACTAGTTCCCTTAGGCGTGGCATTCACCGGGCAAGCCTTCATACCACCCTATAACATCACTGGCATGCATGTAAATACATTAAAAACATTTACACCATCGAAATTTGATTCACATCAGCAAAAACCCTCTCTCTAAATAAATTTAAACTCAACCTAGTCATTGGTTTGGTAAAAACATCCGCCAAATTGTTTTTACTGCTTACATAGGAAATTTCAAAACTATCTTTATAAACCAGATCTCTTACAAATAAGAGCTTAACATCTATATGCTTACTTCTTGCATTCTCAATAGGCGATTTGACAAAATTTATTGTTGCTAAGTTATCCACGTAGAGGGTTGATTTTTGCCTGATGGAATCTATTATCTTTCTGGAAATACATTCGTCAAAGATGCGGTCGAACCAAATCAGCTCTTTAGTTGCCTCTGTTACTGCAACAAACTCAGCTTCCATAGTCGATAAACTAATGCATTTTTGCTTAAAGGATTTCCAGAAAATAGGGGATTCCCCTAAAAACACTATTTGACCCCCCATTGATGTCCTATCATCGCGATTGGCTGCAAAATCAGCATCTGAGAAAACATTTAATTTTGGTTCTGAACAAAGAAATTTTAATTTTAAATTCTTAGTTCTCCATACATAACCTAATAAACTCAGTAAACCTTCCCAATGTACTAGACCAGGAGAATTTTGAAAATGACTAAAGATATTCACAGCGTAGGTTATGTCTGGTCTGGTTCTGCTAGCCAAGAACGAAAGGCATCCTAATAGGTTTCTATATGGACAAGAATCCATAATCTCTTGCTCATCCGCCGTCTGAGGGGATTGGGTTTTCGAAAATATTTTACCTTTAGTGATTGGAAGAGATCTCATTGGGACGTTATAAGATTTAAATTTTTGGTAGATTTCATCGATATAGGAAATTTGATGTAACAATAGAGAGTCGTTTCTCTCTTCGAACTCGACCCCCAAAAGTTTTCTCGTTCTCCCCAAAGCTTTTAAATCGAACTTTTTACTCAAAAGCCTAACAACCTGTTTAATTTTTGACTCACTTTTAGAAAATAAAACGAAGTCATCAACATATAATAGTAATATGACTTCTCCTTCAAAACTATAAGCGCAATTACAGTATTCAAATTTTTGAAAACCTATTTCTACGAGCACCCCGTTCATCTCAAAAAACCATTCCCGACCACTCTGGTGCAAGCCATATATTGCCTTATTTAACTTGCACACTACACTTTGGCCATTATTGATAGAAAAACCGGGTGGTTGACTCATGAGAATTCGCTCTTTTAAAGGGGCATAAAGATAGGCGCACTTAACGTCATACTGAAAATGAAGCCAACCTAGGTTGCAAACCAACAGGGAGAAAAAAAACCTTATTACGCTGAAGTTAACCACCGGGCTATACGTTTCGTCGTAAGAGTCACCTTTTACCTGGCGATAACCCTGGGCGACTAATCTGGCCTTAAACCTTATTATTTTTCCAGATTCGTCCCGCTTAACCGTATATACCCAGCGGCAACCTAACAAGCTAGAATTTGGAGGTCTTTTGACCAACTCCCAAACTTCCCTCTGCTTCATGGTTTCAAGTTCTTCTACCATGGCTTCTTGCCATTTTTCACGATAGGGAGATCTCATAGCCTGTTTGTACGTATTGGGGATCTCTATTGGGTCTAGTCAGGAGACGAAGCTGACTGATCCCGCGTCGACACCATCATCAGTCAGAGGACCAACCAATTTATTTTTAGCGCTAAAATCGAAAAAATCTTTGTTAAATAGTAGATTATGTTCTCCGCAATAAGACTCGATTTCCTTTAAAGTTCTTAAGCGCTTAGTTGAGTCCCCTTCATAAAAATAGATATCGACGCGAGATCCGTCTGGTCTCGGCACAGCCTCCCTTCTCCATCTACCTGCTAACTTAGAACTGGGAGTACTTGTTTCATCTCCACTCTCTACGCTGATGGGCACCTCTTCATGAGGAGCTTCTACTACCTCACTTTGATGACCCATCTGGTTCGACGCGCACTCTTTGACTCCTGTATCCATTACATACCAGGTGTTACTATCTTCACCATTGTCACTTTTACCACCTAGGCTATCGTACTCGCTAGTTTTTTTAAAGTCCTTATACAATACGTTTACTTCAAATCTTACGTTTATTGTCTCAATAACCTTATCCTCATCAGGTAGCCATACTCTAAAACCTCTAGTATTTAGAGCATAGCCCACCATGACACCTAACTTAGCTCTGTTGTCCAACTTCACCCGCCTTTGTTTAGGAATTCCGACATAGGCTTTTGCTCCAAAAGGTTTAAAATGTTTAACAGACGGTTTTTTACCGTCAAAAAGCTCTATAGGAGTTTTCTCCTGACTGCCATGACAAATCCGGTTCCAGGTGTAGGTGAAGTATAGGACACCCTCGGCCCAGAAGTCCCTTGGTAAGCCGGAATCCTGAATGACTGCTTTTACACTGTCCATTACCGTGAGGTTAAACCTTTCTACAACACCATTTTGTTCAGGTGTGTAGACGTTCGTTAATTCATGTTTGATCCCTAGCTGCTCAAAGTAATTTTTAAAATTTTTGTTGCAAAATTCCTTACCATTATCGGTTCTTACGGCAATTACCTTGGCATTTAAGAACCTTTCCACTCTAGTGTGGTAATTTTTGAAGGCATTAAAAGCCTGATCCTTACTCTCCAAAGGGAAAAGGGCAGCTTTCTTTGAAAAGTCATCGATAATGGACAGGTAATATCTCTTACCTCCTCTACTTACGGTGTCCATAGGCCCACACAGGTCCATAAACAACAACTCGAGATGCTTTTTCGATCTTACCTCATTTAAAGATTTGAAAGACACACGTTTGGTTTTAGTTAATTTACACGATTCGCAGTCCAATTTCGAATCCGGGATACCAGGTAGACCCCTGACAGAATCATATTTCAGAGTCCTCTGAATCAGACCAGGACTTAAATGGGCATACCTTTTGTGCCATAATTCAAGACTGGTCCCCTCAGATAATGATGCTTCAAATCTACTTGCCTGACTAGCTTTCTGAATAACCTTAGGGTAACAATGGTAGATACCCTTTTTTAATTTCGCAGAAAAAATTTCTTCTTCTTTTGAGTTAAAGACTATTATTTTTCCGTTTTTACCAAGAAACTTAAAATTGGCCCTATCAATCAAATTGCAGGCAATTAGATTTCTCCGCAGTGTCGGAGCATAGAGCACGTTATTTAGTTTAACTTGATTCGAACCGAACATAAGGTAAATATCACCTTTCCCTTCAACCATAAAGGTTGATTCAGATGTTGCTACAGCAACACGTTCCCTAAACTTACTATCAAAAGTTGAGAAATAAGCCTTGTCTTTACAGAAATGATGTGACGCAGCTGTATCAAGTACAAATGCGTCACTATCAGTTTCCGAAAGACAAGCTTGTACAAAAAAAGAACTAATGAACTTATCTGTGTGTTGACGGTGATCCGGTGACGGTCTTCTTGATGAGCCCCTAGGGGTAGGCGACCTACGCCTTCTCGATTGTCCCCGTTGACGGCCCTTAAAGTTCTTACGTCGATGCCGGCATTTGGAGGCGATGTGGCCAGGTTCTTGACAGTTGTAACACCTAACGAGGCCAGTCCTTGGTACTTCGGTGTGGGAAACTGACGTCGCAGTTTGTAGATCGTTTTCACGCTGTCTCATACGGGCCTCCTCGGCTATCACTACATCCTCTACTTTCTTAAGTTTGAACTCTTCCTCATTCCACATCATGATAGACTGCACTAGAATTGAAAAAGAGTCCGGCAGATATCTCAAAACATGAAAAATAATTCTATGTGCGTCTAAAGGATGACGCATAGCTTCCAGCTGGTCAGATAGATCCTTGATCTTAGAAAAATACAGAGCCATTCCCTCACCTCTCACAGGCTTACAATCAAGAAATTGATTGTACAAAAGCTGATGTCTCACTCGATCATCAGGTTGAAAGTACTTTTTTAAAACAGCCCAAGCCTGTACGGGATCTGTCTCAGTCTTAATGAGACGCTTAAATTCTGGCTCTATATTTAAATAGATCGTAGATAACGCCCTATCACACCTGTCTTGAAAAGCAGGTTTATCATTCTCATTTACAGGAGACTTCTCGGATTTATCCACAATCCTCCATAAACCCCTATCGATCAACAAAAATTTAACATCTAAAGACCAGCTAGAATAATTCTTGCCATTCAGTTTGGCAATACTCGTTGTTAACAAAGACATACTTATCAAAATTTCTGCCCCCCGTCACCAAAAGTCGTCAACACACAGATACATAAGCACTTAGATTCAAAAACATCAATTCAAGTGTTCACCAGGCACAGGGTTGGGTCTGGGCCCATAACCCTTGTTATCAAATTCAAAAGAGAAAAAGATAGCCGTGGATCAATACACCAATTGAAAAGACAGAAGTTTAAAAACTAAAATATTTATTTAAACATTATTAAAACTGAACACTTTAACTATAGAATAACATTTCAATGGAAGGCAAACAGCATTTGTAAATACTTAACTTTGACATAGAGAATCACATGGCAGGTGGCTTATCACATATGATGACCTGCATCATTTAAACAAAACATAACACATAACCACCATCAAGGTGGGGTAAAAGTAAAACCAGCACCCAAAAGGTGCTTGAATGAGAAGTGTATAGAAGCAGAAGTAGTAATGCAAAAACCCAAGCCAGTATTTATATACCTAGTCAACCAATCACATGCCTGTTGTTTACCTGACCTTACTTCACTTTACCTCTTTCTTGAAAAACTGATTTGCATATTGTCTTCTTCTTTAACTTAATTTGCATAAAGCTAAACTTCCCTAACCTGATATTCAAATCAAGCAATCAAGAAAAGTAAACAAACAACAGGCATGGACTGTATGGTTACAATCCAGAAAGGTTAACACTTAGGATAGGTGAGGTGTTACTTGTTTGTATATATTTATACAGGTGAGGTGATAATATAGTTGGTAAGGTACAATTACTTATTTACACAACACTTGACCTTCACTGCATCAATATTTACGGTGCGATTTTCTCATGATAAGATAGCGAAATTTCTGAAAACTTGAGAAATTCTGGATGCAAAAGTGGAGCAATGCGTCTGCGACTAGAGTTCAGGAATTTCATAAGGTTTGGGAAATTTCTGATTTAACAGATAATGCAGCAGTTGGATCAAAATTCTGTTTATTTCGTTCATCCTGCATTCCCCAATAGCACAGCTAATACTAAATGTCTAGTTTACGTAACTGCAACTAGAAGTAAACGAAATTTGGCCATACATGACAAAAATTCAAAGCCTGTTTTAAGCTCTGTCTTTACAATATGGCACTGTATATTTGGACGGCTATTTTTCAACTAAACTCTACTCTAATTTCCACGGCTCGGCGTTCCATTGGTTCCATCACTGAGCGCCGAGACTGCTACGTAACCACGAGACCTACAGCGCATGCGCCACTGGCCGTTTTAGCCGTCCAAATATACACTTCGTTACAAAATATAGGCAAATTATTTATATTTTTATTACCATAAGCGGGACATAACGGTTTACATCCTTTTCTAAAGGCGGGAACTCCCAGATGTATCCATCCATACATAGTTCCCAATTCAACTTCAAGACTTCTAAAGGAACACTTAATGACAATTTGAGAGTTTGTATAAAGAGTGACTGCGACTGGTATCTCTCTTCTTTCTATCAAAAGTCTTCACTTCAAAGTGTGAACAAAGATCGACAAACAGGAATCGGCACTTCGAAAAACTTTCCAAAATGACCCAAGAACGTATTCAGTAAAACTTTGTTTATCCAAATCTTTTATATTTTTATGACATTATTCCCACCTAACTAGCGGTTGACCATTGGTTAAAGAAGGATTCCACCAATCAAAGTCAGCTTAAAGTGCCTTTTCTTTCTTTAGCTGCTGGTTAACAACTGGCTAAGTGACTGAATAATGCCATTAATGTTTTTTAACCAATTTTATGCGATTTTTGTTTTAAACATACTGTTTTTATTGTAATAAACTGTAAATTTGAATATCTAAGGATTCTTTTTTCTTAATATCCTGATTGTTTTTGCCCAATCAGTAAGGATTAGCTTTATATAAAACTGAAGTATGAAGTTGTACTACAATATGAAGAAAGTACTTGGTATCAAAACAGGGATAAAAAACTTGACAATGAAAGCGTTTTTGAGAATGGAGCAAATCATTATTGGAAACGTCGAATCGATCAAATTTATCTCTATATTAGGGTGGCCCAAAACTATTTTTTGTCAGAGTTCTGGGCACCCTCAACTTTTTTTATTAGTTAATCGAAACTCACCTCCAAAATTTCAGCTCTTTGTTCGGATTAGACGTCGATGACTACAAAAGAAGTATGATAAAGAATTAAAATACTTTTTTAAAATAAATTAATAGAAAAAAAATAGAAAATTAAAATTTACTCAATTCAAAATAATTTGTAAGTAACCCTTTTTCATGGTGGTTCATTGTATATTTGTATAACATGGGTTTTTAAGAACACTAATGTTCATAAATAAACATATGCTATTATAATTTAATAATAACTAACTGTGATTTCTAAAAAAATAATAAATGTTTTTTTAAGAAAACGTGGAACTGAAGAGAAATGTATGAAGGTTCTTTTGCCATCGCTTTCTAATTAAAGTACAGAGGTCAAACTTTTCAAGAAGTTTTTTCTCATCCAATCTAGCAAATTGAGCGAGTGCACTGGCGATTTCATGACACTTTATTTTTTCCCATAGAAAAGCAGGCAACCCTACTCTAAATTTTATGAAACTTCTATCACCTATCTATCTACGAAATACATCTATCACCTCCCCAAGCTCACCTGTAGCATTGAAGCCGGAGTCGGCGGCATTCCTGACAGCCCTCTGAAGAGGGGGCGGATTCTCGCCTAACAAATTGTTCCCCAGGTTCCCCAAGGAACGTGTCCCAGATACGGGACGCTACCGCTTGTACGACGCTACGCTAATGGCGGCGGACTCCTTGTTGTTTTTTTTGTAGGAAAAGCTTGTCAAGACGGCTGTTATTAGGGCCCCGTATAAATCTCGTTTTTGAGAGAGGAGATAGCACCGCTTCATTCCTATTCATGCGGATGCTTGCACTATTAATGCCGTTTATTTATGATGGGGAGTTTATCATGAAAAGCTATGTTTTTTTTGGAGGGGTGAATTCTCTAGTGAATTCAATGGGTTGGTTTGTGCATTAATTTGATGGATGGCATCGGTTTGGCCTACGTATCGGCGCCGATTGCTTAAAAAAATAGCCATCGGCGGCCGATGTTAAAATTTGAAAAAATCGGCCCATCGGCCTAAAAAACATCTAAATGCCGATGTTTGGCCGATGATTATAAAATGTTTAAAATAAATTTTAATTGATATTTCAATCTTTAAAAATTTAAATGGATTATTCGTATTCAGCAGCAGTGAAAAATAATCTATAAACATCATTCTCAAGTGAAAACCGTTGAAAACTAAATGTTGAAATTTTTACTGGTATCATCCCTTTTTCCTTTTTTTGTTAGATTTACTGGACTAAATTAGTTTAATGCAATTTTTACCATTGGCCTTTAGCATCAGCCATTGGCAATCGGCCTCGTAAAGACCCATTGGCTTGCCGATGGAAATTTTCGAACAATCGGCATCGGCCCATCGTCCACAAAAGTAACCATCGGTCGAGCCCTATATTTAAGATAATAATTATTCTTTTGTATGCACTTAAATTTTGTTCTTTGTAATTTCTCATTTATTCTCCATTTCTCATTCTCCCAGTCAGATAACTCAAACTATAATAGTTTAAAAAAGAACAACTAAAAACGCATATATGCATGAAACCTTAAAAATTCCCCCCAGAAACTAACTACGTAGTTTATACTAAATTATACTACGTCTTCAAAACTCTATGGCACATAATAATGTACAGAAAGTTTATATGCAACCTGGGTGAATGGAATTCCCTGGATAAAGTGGAATGAAAAATTAGTCCCGACATCTACAGGTGTCTAAGTAAAATACCTGGTTAACTGAAATTCTTGAATAGGTGGAATGAAAAAGTCGATCCCGGGTATATTTATATAACTTAATTTAAAACTGAGTTTCTCTATATTTTTTGTTCCATTGACTATGGAAAAAATGTGTCATTGTTTATTTTGAAGAGAGTATTTTTAATTCTTAATTTGAGGAAAACTATAATTTTTTTTATAATTTTAAATTTAAAAAATTGAATTAAATTAATAACTGTTAAAGCTAATAATTCCTTTATTTCTCAAATTCTGCTCCACACTCGTTCATCTTCATTAAGAAATTAAGTTTTTCATTAGTTCCAGAATATAAAATAAATTTAAATAACCTGAATCTCTGTTACTATATTTATCTCTTATTTTAAACTAATAATTCTTATTCAAAATGTAATTGAGACAATGACTTGAGACTTTCAGCAAAAAATTTATATGTAACGTTTTACATCAAAATAAATCTCAATTCTAATAATATTGTTTTCATTCGGGCAAATTTCTTTGAAACACGAGTGCCAAGAGCAGGAAAAGGGTGCTTTGTGTAATTAAAGAAAAACACAATTAAAAAATACACTTATATTAGCAAAAGGTAGTAAATATTTAATCAATTTAAACACAAAAATAAAAGCATCATTAATACCTAATATTTATTTATTATTATTTTTAGTTACCTTCTCAAAATTTCAAAATTCAAACTTTATTTATTTATTGTTTTTTTTAGTTTTGTTTTTGTTCTTATTTTTTTATATTTTATGCATATTATAGTGTTTTGCTTGTAAAATTTTAATTACTTTCTCCTGTAAGCCCCGTGCTATACATATTGTGGTGCACGGGGAGCTTTTTGTTTGTTTAAATAAAAAAATACCTAATTTTAGTCCAACTCCCACAGTATCTACATGCGCACCGCGCATCCAAACGCGCAACTCTTACCTTGTGAGTAAACACGGTCTTTAGCGGACCAAACACGTCCTTAATTAATCATGTACAAAGCGCAAATCGCTCTGCCCGCCGAAATCGTGATTCCGTCGGCGATAATGCGAGCAAACTGAAAAGCCCATTGTTCGTCAATTCCATATCAATGACTGCACAATGGCCCATTGTATAGAGATATCTGGGCAGGACCACGCTCGTCGTAATTAGAATTTTTCCATTGCTTCCAGCGGAGGTAATGAGCATTTGTAATTGCGGAGCGATCTGTAGTAGCAATTGAAGAGCGGCCGCAGGGGGTTTCGTATGGAGGAACCAGGAAGAAGAGCTGGGGAAAATGACATAGTGGACAAAAGGCGTTTTGCAAGTGTTGCTTACGGTGTCAGATCGGAATTTCTCGGACGGTGTATTGTGTAATATGAAATTTAAATGAAATATCATATTAGGGGTAGTGTTTAGAAATCGCATCACATTTTAAAGTGTTTTATCCCCCTGTGTTACAAGCTGTCATGTGCAAAGCGACCCCACTGTGATGCCACACTATTGAAACTAAAATTGAACCCAAATTAGACGTAATTCCAAATATTTGTCCCTATTTTCGTTAATTGAGAATTTAGTAACCTTTATTCGTAAGCTATAATCCAAACAAAAAGCAGAAATTTCTTTTCTAACATCGTAGCAAAATTGGAAAAAAGAAACAGTTGTTGAAAGTATAGGTTAACTATCATTTAATGATTTGTATTGTTTGATCATTTAATGTTTTGTATATAAACAGTGGGGAATTTTTTATAGGGTAATCAGAATTATTTTTATTGCTTTTTTAAAATCTTAATTAAAAATTCTAGATAGATCAAATATGTATCAGTGCCAGTAGAAACAACTTATTATATACTATCTCATTAGCACTTTTGGTATTTTTAGATTAATTGAAGAATTTTGTGAATTGCAGAACTGCTTTGATTTATTTTCTAAGCGTATTTAACTTAAATAGCGCTTGAGAAACGCATTAAATAATAATTCAAATTAGGTATTGCAAAAGAAGATAGCGATAAATAACAGAAATGACCTTAAAAATCCATAATTGCAGTGTTTAACACATAAAATATTGAATCTTATCTTTGTCTATATTCATATGTTTAGTCAATGACAGCATCAGATAAAAATTTAGGTTAGTTATGTTCACGTTATAAGATTAGTATCGTTATGGAAAATATTATAATTAGGTACTTTGTTTTAAAAAGAACACTTAGTCTTTTTATAAACAACCATGCATTTTTTCATTTAAGATTGAATAGTTGTCTATGGTTTGAAAAATGTCTATCTTAAACATACAAATTTATATTTGCCACATATTTCAAGGGAAACATAAAAGATGCAAGGACTAAAATGTAGAAAATTAAGCTAATAAATAACGTGTTATCATGAAAATTAACTAAAAATTTCAAACATATATCTTTGTAGATAAAATAGTACATTTTCTTATCATTAAAGTATCCTAGGCGGTAATCATTAATTGTAAAATACGAATAATCAAGCTATTGAATTAGTCCAAAATTAAACTCAGATAATATCGAAGATGTTTTGTTTATATTAGTCCCGGGAATCCAATAATGATTAAGCTGGAAAAGGTTCCACTTTTTGGTTATGTGAAGTAAATAAGGTTTTTTTAAACATCAATTAAAAGTTCAAATATCAGAGCTGTTATTAAAACAATTACAATACCATTAAAATTTCCATACGATAGTTTCTAATATGAAATATGTGGTTACTGCTTCCTTCGATAAATGTGGTTTAACATTATTCAATAGTACCTACTATCAAAGATATTAAAACAAATATTTATGAAAACTAAAACCATATTCTCAATTTTAAATGAGCTTAAATTTTTCTTTTCCTGGATCGTCGTCCATGAAGGTATACAACCCCAAAATTAAATTACTAATACAACACAAACTCACCTAAGATTGTTTTTTCTATAACACCTTTGTTAACTCTACTCGAGTTTATAAATAATAAACTGGTCAACCCTCGAGTCCTTGAAACTCAATTAGAATAGTCTCACAACCAAAAACCCCTCTAGCAAAAACAAGAATGCGCAGTGAAGGATGGCAACACCCCCATTTCGAATTGTCAAGAAAGACTCTCGGGTGCGGCCTTCTGTCTAATTGCAAGGTTCGAAAACGGAGAATGTGTGTTGATTGTTTTCTATTCGATTTTCCCTTCCACTATTTAAATAAACCGTCTGACAAAAACAATGCCCTTTGTAAGCTTCGAAGCTTTATTAAAAAAACAATCAAAAACCAGTGTTTACTTTTGCTTATTCAATACAGTTCGTAGAATTCAGTCTTGTTATATCGCTTTCGTGATAGGAATCGCTAGTGATCGAATTAAATTATGGTCATTCGATGTAAATAGTGTTTATAGAAATCTTAATCTACGAACGGACAGTCGGACGTTGATGGATGACTTGTTTGATTATTTGTTTAACCGAAATTATCGTGATAGGTATTGATATTTAAAAAAAGGAATATGCGATTTAGGGGTAGTTCTCACGAAAAAGCGACAATCACGAAATGAAAAATATAACTTGGTAGTTTCCCAAATTATTTAATTGTAGAGAATTGTGTGTGAATTTTTTTTGGAATAGTTTTCGTTATTATAACTTCTGATAATGTTACCAATAGAATAAAAAGCAAAGACAAGAATACCAAAATGTTCATTTCTATTATTTTTTTAAATGTTTCGTTTCAAGTAGCAGGGTTGAAAAGTTAAAGGGTACAAATGAAGACGCTTAATAAGTTTATATTACTATGTGTGTGGTGAATAAAATTGTAATACAGAAAAATTTTTAATTTAGCTAATTTCTGAGTTTTGAAACTCTTCATTCTGATCTATGAACGTCTTATCAAAGTCAAAGGGATGGTGAACTGCAAGTGGTTTTCAGACTCATATGGGTAAAAAACCTTTGATATAGTTTGTCAAATCAAACCATTATGGAAGGTTTTGGCATTCTATCACTTAATTTCTAACCCATTCAAGTCTTTATAACCTTCTTCGTAACATTCAAGTCTTTATAACATTCAAGTGTCTAATAACCTTAACCTTTTGCAGTTTCAAATAAGTTCTGTGTCTTATATTTGATATAATCTCTTTTAACTGTATTTTTTGTTTTCTATGCACTCTTGTTTTTTGTTTTATTTTCTACTTTAACCCTTCTCTTCCATTTTCATCTAATAATAATAAATACTGTTGTGTCTCTATTACATGTGATAGAATTGTATAAGGGTCGGTGGATTTTTTACCAGTATATTTATTTATATAATTAACTTCGAATTAAATTTGTACGTTACACTAGAAAGTTAATTATTTTAGTTCAAAATCGGGCGGGGTAAAGTGTAATCTCTGTGGGACAATTATAGTGTGAAGATTTTATCTTTAATACGTCCTATAGATTTGACATAAAATTATTTCCTTTTTTTTTTCAAATTAATCAGCAATTTTTCATGAACTCCAGCATCTTCTTAATGGGAAATCCAAGAATCAATCTTATGTAAACGAAAACTTTAAATATGACCGATTTCCAAGTGATTGATGGCAGAAATAGACGGAGATATAGGAGAAGGATTAACTTTCTAATATGGATGAGTTAGATAAAGTTTTAATGGCCGTTTATGCTTGATGGATTAACACTATTGAGATTCCAAAGATGCGCAAATTATAATTTATTTTTATACCTGCATTAAAAAGTTATTAAAAATGCGTGATTTGTATAGAAGGATGATGTATAAGCTCTCAGTCCAAATTTAAGGAATGTTTTATACCTGAAGGCTTTTACGCATACGTTGTCAGTATATACAGGGTGTTTCAAAATTGCGTTGCACGGCTTTTATTCGGAAGTTCGCATATTTGCAAATTTTTTTTTATTTTTTGATTAAATTTTGTGTTCACTTAACTAAAAAACACAAAACTACACAATAACACTGAAAATTTTGTAAATATGTGAACTTTTTCTTTTTTGACCCCTGAAAAAGTGCTATTTTCACATGCTAATATCTCCACGAATATTCAAGATATTTTGATCAGATTTTTTTCAGTGAGTTCTTCATGACGTTGGCACCAATACTCTCAATTGAGGTTTTTGCTCTATCTCTTTTAGTTTTTAAATTAATTTTTTTAACTTTTTAATTTCGCCGCTAGGGGCGCTGTAAGTCATCTCAATGGATTCTCCAGGTTCACTTACCTAGGGGTACACCTTACTTCCTAGACCCTAGGAGGCGTTGGTTCCGAATAAAAGCCGTGCAACGCAATTTTGAAACACCCTGTATACATACAATTCATTTTACGTTATTTTTAGTTGTCCCAAGAATAATTGATTTAGATTCTGTTTAGAGAGTCACTTTAAGTATTTTATTAACATGCCTTGTAAAATTGATTGCCATATTTGTAAATTAACTTTATTCAGAAAAAAATGTTTACCGAAAGTAGTCACCAGTTTTAGCATTTCGGGAAAGTTTATTTAGGTTTGTTATTGGTTTATATAACTTTCTACACATTGTTGGTACATATATTCACAGAGCCCGCAAGGTTTTTACACTTTGATAACAATGCGCATGTGTATGGACTTCATTTTTGCTGTATTTTTGAAATTTTAATAAAATGTTATCTGGGAATAATACCCACGAACTGCCGCATGCTACGCAGGCATCCTACCACTGCTCCAGCGGAGATTCAATAACTTCGAAACTTATTAATTATTAGATGTTATTTCTTTGTGACGCATGCGCATTATATCAAAGTATAAAAACCTTGCTGGCTTTGTGAATAAGCGTTGTTGCATGCGATGAGTTTCCAAAATATTGCCAATTGAGAGTAGAAAATCAATAAGAGTGAGCACAGAGTATGTACTAGAACAGAGAGTCCGTCGCCATAGGCGCTAATGGAAATCGAAAAGTTACATGGATGTGGGGCTATTTTGGCGCTGCGATCGCATCTAAGTCACGAGTTGCGGGGGAAAAAGCCTGATTGGTTGAGAAAAACTTTTTCCTTCTACTTCGAAATTAGAAGATTGAGTGACAGCCAATCACAGGTTTGGTCATCAAAATGTGCTGCCGATCTCTCAGTCAATCATTTATAGTTCCTCGTGGCGCCCTCACATCCATCCAACTTTTGAATATATCGTTTTGGACCCTCTGTTAGTATTTTTCTCTGTGAGAGTGAGTAAGTTATAGATAAATGGCATAAGTATCGGTTAATCGAACACAACCACAATTTAATGGTAATCAAATCGATATTTTACTATTGATAGTAGTCACGATTTTTATCGAAACAAATTTTAACTCATTTATAGAGCATTTTCAATCACATGACTCGGACCCAGCAACGTCCTTAGTATAAAAAGAAAATAGCTGGTCATGGAATGCTTCTATTGGAGCATTTGCAATCACATGACAGCAACAGATACCGCCGCACCTAGCAACGACCTTAGCAACAGACTGTTTAAACCTACAGCAAGGAAGAAAATAAATGGTCGTGACGTCACCTGAAAACATTCTATTGCAATGAATCATAATCGGTGGTCTTTGAAATCGTTGAAAGTTGTTCACAAATTGTTGATGTGCACCGAAGCTTCTAAAAAAATAAGGATCCCTATAAATAATATGAGACATAGTCCAGTAACTTGGTTTCAAAAATAGGGTGTTTCAGGAAAAAATACAGAAGTTTTTTTCTCGACGGTTTTATATGTTTACGAAGGTGTTGAATCCGAATCTGAACTTTGCATACAAAATTTCGAATTGCATTTTGGTGAAAATTCGAAAAAACCCTGAAATTTCACCTCATTTTTTTTTGTTTGTAGAACGGAAAGTATGGGTTTCTCATGAAAATGTTAAGTACAAAAAAAATAAGATGATAAAACAAGCTACAAAGTTGTTAATTACAACTTTTTTGTCAGACTAATAGTTCGGCCGCTAGAGCGCGTTGAAAATAGGGCAAAATTTGCGCCTGCGGGTAAAAATCCTGAAAATCGATAAAGTATTTTTTAAATAAGGAACTTTAAAAACTAGTTTTATATCGTTTCACATGAAATAAACCATCTATTTAGTCTATTAATTAGTATTTAAATGCATTTTCCTCAGCAATTTTCCTTAAGAACGCAGTTTCAATAGAAGACATTAGTGTAATGATCCAGTAAGTCGCTTGTTGAAGAAAACATACAGAAGTTTTTTTCTCAACGGTTTTATATGTTTTCGAGGGTGCTGAATCCAAATCTGAACTTTGCATACAAAATTTCGAATGGCATTTTGGTTAAAATTCGAAAAACGCTAAAATTTCACCCCATTTTTTGGATTTTTGCTTGTAGAACGGAAAGTATGGGTTTCTCGTGAAAATGTTAAAAGTAAAATATAAATATGATAAAACAAGCTCCTTATATTCCTAAAAAAGTCATAGTTTGATTTAGATAACTAAGAAAAACTACTTTTATAATATCTTTCATGATATAACTCCATTCCCGAATGGAGCAAACCATTATGTTCATCACTTTAAAGAATATACTATAGGATAATTTTCTGTGACTTCTTTTTTGATGTTCTTTTATAACCAAGTTATGCTTAATTTCATCCCTAACAAATCAATTGGATTCACGTTCCTGGGTGTAGAAACTGATAAATAAATATTATAATTACACGTGTCAAGAAGTTATTGTGAATTTTGGTATCATTACTAATAATCATGCCAGGAGTTTTTATAATCTACAAAAGAAAATTATAGTTTTCCAGAAAGAAAAATTATTCATAGATTTTATAAGTTTGTGAGCAGGAGAGGATAATGTAAAAAGCAATGAGTGTAGTAGATAAAAAATTAACTTTTAATGCTTAACAAAAGTTTTCATTTGGAATTGGTGCCTAGGACAAAAAGAAAAAAGCAACTGGATTTTTCTTTGCCTAAAAAACCTGCGTTTTGGGAGGGAATTCCTAAAGAACATTCATTGAATAAATAATATTTGAGATAAATAGTAGGATTATATCATGAAAGAAATTATAAATGTAGTTTTTCTTAGTTATCTAAATCGAAATATGACTTTTTTAGGAATATAATGGTCATTTTCTGGATTTTTCCACCGCAAGGGCGAATTTTGCCCTTTTTTTCAACGCGCTCTAGTGGCCAAACTATTAGTCGGACAAAATAACTGAAAATGACTATTTTATAGCTTGTTTTATCATATTTAATATTTATTTTTAACATTTTCACGAGAAACCCATACTTTCCGTTCTACAAGCAAAAATCCAAAAAATGGGGTGAAATTTTAGCGTTTTTTCGAATTTTAACCAAAATGCCATTCGAAATTTTGTATGCAAAGTTCATATTTGGATTCAGCACCCTCGAAAACATATAAAACCGTTGAGAAAAAAACTTATGTATGTTTTCTTCAACAAGCGACTTACTGATCATTACACTAATATCTTCTATTGAAACTGCGTTCTTAAGGAAAATTGCTGAGGAAAATGCATTTAAATACTAATTAATAGACTAAATAGATGGTTTATTTCATGTGAAACGATATAAAACTAGTTTTTAAAGTACCTTGTTTAAAAAATATTTTATTTTTTAGATGAAAGTTCGATTTTCGGGATTTTTACCCGCTGGCACAAATTTTGCCCTATTTTCAACGCGCTCTAGCGGCCGAACTATTAGTCTGAAAAAAAGTTGTAAGTGACAATTTTGTAGCTTGTTTTATCGTCTTAATTTTTTGTATTTATCATTTTCATTAGAACCCCATACTTTAAGTTCTACAAACAAAAAACCAAAAAATGAGGTGAAATTTCAGGTTTTTTTTCGAATTTTCACCTAAATGCCATTCGAAATCTTGTATGCAAAGTTCAAATTCGGATTCAGCACCCTCGAAAACATATAAAACCGTCGAGAAAAAACTATTTTTTTCCTGAAAAAACTACCAAGTTACTGGACTAACACCCATGCAAGAATATAAATAAAAGGGAATGAAGAGGCATGAAGGTCAAAATTGTTGAAAAGGGCTCAAGAGTAAAGTGATGCTAAAGATTAGAAAGGGGACAGATGCTCAGAAGCAAAGAAGTGCTAAAAAGAAGAGAGGCTCAAGAGCATAAAGGTGAACATACTCCTATTTTCGTTTCGATACATCAAGTCATCAAAGCCCTTTCGCTGCTATCTATACAACTTTAGCTACTTTAATGGTCTTTTTTTACCTGAGATTTTCTTTGACAAAATGCTAACACCGTAATCCATACAACCATCATCGCAGATATACATTTTTTGTGAATGCAAACAGAAAGTAAAAGTCTATTGAGGATTTTGTCTCATTGGACTTAAACAAAAACTCCCCCTTGTAATTCCCTTCGCTCCTAATAATCCCAGACCATCCTAATGACTAGTTTCTTATTATCATCCAATGGAAATAAAACCCGATGTATCTATCCATCTCTCCTAGGAATGGCTAAGTAAAAAGTGAACATTATCTCCTTACACGGTTCATTACACGCTGTTTTCCGCATGGTTGCTTTTCACAGATAATACTGCCGCAATAATCACAAGGTAAACAAGAAGGGCGCTCAGTGTCTCAGAGACAGAGCATTGTCGCTTGATGGACGATGAGACGGGCGTCAACTTGCGTGTGTGATCGGAAGATCTTCGAAGAACCCTTCCAGTACAGGCTTTTTATTGGCCTCTAATGATCGATCTTGACATTGAAGCTAAGGTTTTAATTATTCAGATCATTCATGGCTAGTCTAGGCAATTATAGTACGTGGACAATGCACTATCAATAAATATCTGATGGATTTTAAATATTTTGGAGCCTGGAAAGAGAGAGTGGAGAGAATAGGTAAATGATGATACTTGTATTCTAAAAAGTGCGATGTAAAAACTATTTATAACTATATTTTTTCATTGATCAAAATTCTTCTATGTGATTTTTTTACTTTTTTTCTCTTTAGTAAAATTGATAATTAAGAAACCTAGCCAAAAAATATGAAAGCTAGATCCCAATCTTAAAATTTTGAACTCTAACTCGGGAAAAGGCCTAAGTCACCACTGAATCTGGACCTTAAGACACGTTGTTAAGTTTATTTTAAATATTTATGGATGAATACTTTTACGAACTATGTTTTTGGACTATTACGAAGTACATTTATAAAAGACTACAATTATATATAACTTAGAACCATTGTTTACTATTTTGTAATTTTCCAGGAAATCCTGTGTAACTCTATATTATCTGTCATGGGGTGGTTCAAATCAAATCAAATCAAATCAAATTTTATTGGACAAAAGACAAAACATGTATAAGACATGGAACACACAGACAAGGACTGTACAAAAAACACAGAGGGAAATATATACATATATTGACATTTAGTTTAAACATAGAAAAAACAAAAAATTTGATTATGTGGATCCCAAAGAGCCAAAGGCTCGCCCAGGGAACCTAAATTAAAAAAAAAGATTTTATCATGTGGCAAGAGCTGCGCTTATTATTTAGGAATTTTGAACAAAGCTTCAATATCTGAGTGTCCTGAGATAAAAAGATGAATACCGGATTTAAATTTGTTATTATTGTTGGTTAGTTTAAGAGTTTCTTCCAGTTTATTAAATATGTATGGTCCCAAAAAGGCATGAGATTTATGAAATATTTCTTTTTTAGATTTAGGGATATACAAGTTACCTTTAGCGTTTCTAAGATAAGAAGTTATATTTTTGGTTTCATATAAATGTTTATTTTTATATATAAAAAGTAATAAACGAAAAATATACAGTTCTCTGATTGTTAAGATATTATTAGGCAGGGAATTATATTTTAAGTGAGATAAAATCTTTTTTTGTAACTGAATGAGCGGTTTAATATTATTGTAATAATCAGATGCAAAGCACGTTATTCCATAATTAATTGTTGATTGCTAAAAAAAAACTCATTGGCGCAAGCGCAACAGCCCTAGTGGGCCAAGGCCTACGATGCCCATCTTCGTTTTCGTGACCGTGGGGCCCTGGGGTGCAAGGTGTTATAGGCATATGTGCCGGTTAGGTGGTCATTCTAACGCGAGACCCCCAGTGTTTAGTTCCCAAGCACGCTTGGTCCTCATTTTATCGACCCACTGTAGGGATGAAAGGCTGAATGGACCTTGCCCAGCCCGGGAATTGAACCCCGGGCCTGTGGTGTGGAAGCGCGAAGCACTATACCACTGAGCCACTGGGGCTTCGATTGTTGATTGCACCCAAGCAAAATATACTGTTGTTAGAAATTTATGGTCAATTATACCTTTTAATTTAAACAGCTTCATATTGATAAAACGCAATTTGTTTAACAAGATGTTTATATGTGATTTCCATTTTAAATTAGAATCAAAATGTAGACCTAAATATTTAATTGTATCAACACACTTAATTACATCACAGGAGGAAGAACCATTACACTCACGATTACAATTTGGTTTATGGATTTTTAGGGAATCCCTTATAGTCACTGAAGTTTTAAGGTTAAAAATCATAAATTTAGTTTTCAAAACATTAAGCTTTAGCATATTATTATAAAACCAAATATTAACTTTTTGTAGGCAAACTTCAATTTTTTTAAACAGCTCAGAGTAATTAACCGCCGAGAAAACCAAAACCGTATCATCAGCAAATGTAATAATATCACAATTCAAATCAAGTTTACAGAAGTCATTAATGAAAATCAAAAATAATAATGGCCCTAAAATAGATCCCTGAGGAACACCACCTCTAATAAGTTTTTGGGAGCTGCAAATATCATTAATTTTAACAATTTGAGACCTGTCATTTAAATACGATTTGAACCAATTATATGTATTTCCTCTAACTCCAATCATGTGAAGTTTATGTAGAAGTAAATCGTGATTGACTGTATCAAAAGCTTTGCTTATGTCTAGGAAAACGGCTGCTGTTTTTTGGTTATTGTTAACATTCGAAAATATTATTTTTGTAAATTTCATTAAAGCAAGCTCTGTACCTCTACCTTTCCTAAAACCAAATTGATTGTCTGCAATTACACCCTGTTTATCCAAAAATTTTACTAGACGAGAATGAATTAATTTTTCTATTACCTTTGAGAAAACACTGAGTAAGGAAATCGGTCTATAATTATTCAAATCATTTTTATTACCTTGTTTGAAAATTGGAACAACTATAGAAGTTTTAAGACCGGAAAAAAATACACCTTGTTGAAATGAGAGGTTAATCAGATATGTGATAAATTCAGGATAACAGTTAAAAAGTACCTTTATCATATTTTTGTTAATTTTATCTATTCCAGTGGATTTTTTATTAGGAAGCGAATTTATGACATTTGATATTTCAAAATCAGTAACATATTCTAGGAAAAAACTATTCACGTTAGATTGTAAATCAATGCTATTAACCCATTAAGGACGGTTGGCAACAAAATTTGCCAAGGGACATTTCATTTTTTACTGACTCTAATAGAGGACATTAAAAGTTTAAATGCATGACAACAGCTTCTAAAGAATGTATTTATTCAGATAAAAATAGAAATTTATACCTGCCATGCCGTTTTGGGGGTAAAATCGCTGTTAGAATGTGAGAGCGTTTCACTACATTTTGAAGATAGCTGGGAGATCATTTGGAAAACGCCAAAATAATCTAATGTTTTGGTTATTTTTATGACTTGTTTCTATTGAAGCATATTCACAAGATCCCATTCTAAATATTATTACCAATTACAGTTGGAATGGGGGTATTTAAATTGCCAATAGCAAGGGTTTTCTTCTACTGGCAACTTTTGTTGCCAATCGTCTGATGTGTGGTCAAAACTTTTACGAGTTACTCATAAGAAGCTTTTGTAAATTAATTATTTTTAATGCTTTTTTTTGTTCTTATCATATATGTAGATCTTATTAATACTTTAGCATGATGAAATGTTTCCATTGGATCATAATTTTAGTGGTTTTTTTTAATAGATTTTAGATTTTTACCGATTCCTAACAGATTTATTGGTTCAATCACATAATAAATCATTTCTGGATACATTTATTTTCCTTGAAAGGGGTTTCTGGAAATTTACAGTTGTCAAAAAATAAAATAAAATATCACTGGAGTAATTTAACCCATTTTGAATGGGCTAATACCTAGTTTTTATCGAGTTAATGAGTAATATTTAACATTTTCTGGGGGGAATATGCGAAATCTGGAGCCATAAATATGAATACTGTAATTATGATGACTTTTTGATAGAGAATGACTAAAAAGAACGTAGAATTCCAATAAGAGAAAAGGCTTCGGAAGGCAAAAAAATTATATACATATAACCAAAGGTATCCAAAAAAAATGAAAGTTGAGAATATATAAGACTCTAGCAGGTAAAAAAGTCCCTATGTTCCAGACTGGGAGATATAAATAAACCTTTTTTAACCTGGAAGCTAGCTAAAGTACAAAAATCAAAGGGTTCCGACCATTCCGACTTAAAAAAAAGTACTAGTTCGGCTATTCTTAAAGCCTGAAAATAGGTGAATATCAATATTTGAACTGAACTGGCCCTATTCAGGAGGGGTGAAATACCCTTTCTTGGACCCCCTATTAACAATTTAGTACCCATTCACTTTTATTTATGGATTATTTCTTTAAATTATGTATGAAAACATTTTATTATCAAAATCGTAAACATTCTAATTAGTTTTTTCGACTTTTCATTTGTCAGAGTTTGGACCCCACTAAGGACGGTTGGCAAGAAAAGTTGCCAGTTAAAAAATCATAAAAATTATTTTTTTAAAAATCTGAAAATGGGCATTTCTTACTATTATATTCGGTCCAAATGAACAAAATATGAAAGAAAAAGTTATTTATTTTCATTATTTTAAAGTCGTCCTTAATGGGTTAAGACCGATATTTTGATTACCACCATTTGTGTTGAAAACCAAAGAAAAATGAGCATTAAAATCTTCAACTAAAGTTTCTAAATTGTTATTTGTCGGTAAAACTATACTTTGTTTTTCACCAAGAACTTCTTTAATTACCTTCCATTGATCTTTGTGATCAGAATTTAAAAATTTTTTATGAAAATAATCGGTTTTCAAGGTTTTCAATCTAGATTTCAGCCTATTTCGGAGTGAGGTGAATTGATTTTTTATTTCTTGATTAAATTTATTTTTACGGTATTTTTTGTATAACTTATCTTTTTCATTAATCAGATTTAATGTTTCCGGTGTTATCCAAGGTTTTTTTGGAGTTTTTTCCTTTTTACAAATATGGGTAACTTCCGACATAGATATAATTTTTTTTACTTGAGTCATAAAGTCACCAAAAACCAGGTTAACATCAGTATTAGGTAACAACGGAAAACTTAAATTAGAATTAGTTAATAACTTATTAAACGTTCCAAGATGACAAACTCTATTAACAATTTCATTAGAATGAGGAAAAGCAGGATTTACCATACATAATACTGATAATATAGGAAAGTGATTAGTTAAGGGATAATTTATAATTGCTGATTTTATATTAAATAGATTGGACGATCTATAGAACACATGATCAATACAAGTAGCTGCATCATTAAATTCTCTAGTCCTACCAAATATGTCAGGTTTAAGGCCATGAGTAGACATTACATTTAGATATATATCAGTGGCTTTCAAGTTTTCAAGAATATTAATATTAATGTCCCCTATAATAAAGAGATTTTTAACTTTTGTAACACTTAACATTTTCTCAAATTCTTCAAGAAATACTTCTGGTTTAAATTGCTGGGATCTATAAATACCAATTATTTGAAAATCAATTTTAGAAGAAGCAACTGAAACACATTCAGCAGTAGACATTGAAAAAGGAATTTGAACAAAATCAATTAGATTATTTTTAAAATATATAGCACAGCCACCTGATCTATTAGAATCGCGACACTGAAAAATTTCACAGTAACCATCCAGTTTAAAAAACTGTGTCTCAGTTGATCCAATCCAAATTTCACTCAGAACTATGACCTCAAATTGACCTTTTGAAGAAATTAAATAACAAACAAGTTCATCAAAGTTAGATCGTAAGCTTCTGATGTTAAAATGCAAGATTGATAAATGGTAGCGATCACACATACACAAAAAATCCTCTATATCTGATGTTTGCAATACAGGGGTGCAGGGAAGGAAAGAATCCTCATGAGATGCTTTATAATTAATCATCTAGTTTATCAAAATCACTCTCCTCCACAATTCTAATCGTTTTTGACTTTTCGTTTTTTCTCATAAAGACCTTTCCATCCCTGCACCAGACAAATTTAAATTCCTTTTTTTCATCCCTGTACTGCTTTGCTTTATACAACAGATATTTATTATGGCGAGTTAGATGATCATTAACATAATATCTAGCACTTGTAAAAGAGTCACTCAACGACTTGATATCTAGGTCGCGCTTACCTCTGGCCAAACGAATAAACTCATCTCTTTCCGATCTGAGACTAAATTGGCATACAATAGGTTTTATATTAGCAGATCTGGAGGGAACACGGTGCACTTTGGCCAAGATCAGTGGTTTGACATAACCAATATCTGTAGCAACACTTTGGAGGATGTTAGATAAGTTTTCACCAGTAGCTTCAGGAATTCCACTTAATTCAATGTTACAGTTTCTTGAATACTGTTCCAGTTCATTTAGGCTTGATTTAAGATGATGAACTTCAAGACTAAGCGATTTTATAGTATCATTGTCTGATTTCTGGCTAATCTTGAGAGATTCGATTTCAGACTTGGCCCCTGCTACTTCGACCTTTATCGACTCTAGTTTTTCCATGAATTGGGAAGTTAAAGCACTTGATCGTTCAATTGATTCACGTAGTGGTTTCAAAGCTGAATCAATTTCACTTCTTATTAAAGTTCTCAATGAATTAAGCTTGCTCTGCATCAAGATTCTTAAAGACATCCATTATAAGATAGTAACTGAAGAGACGTCTATACCCGGTATTCACAGCTATTTCAGACCGTACACAAAATCCAGGACTATCTAGCTCATATTAACTTATTTAGCACATTATTAAGCGCTAGTTTGAGCCAAAAAGTCTCAAAAACACTTAAATATAGTAAATAATAAATCAAAAATTCCAAAAACTTTGCCAGAGCAGAAAAACACGTCGACAACAACATTCACAGCTGTTGCCACAGATTCAACACAGTTCCACCAATTGAGTAGATTATCTTATCTTTTTCCGTTGTATCTTTTCTTTTTACCCCTTTACGACAGATTCCTACATTTATCTTTTAAATAGAAATCCTTTTCTCTCATCTTCCTCTCCTTTCCTTGTTTCATCCAACTTTTCTATTTCTCATTTAGGATTCCTACATTAGTCTTCTAAATTGGAATCCTAGGATAAACCTTTTCTCCCTTCTTCCTCTCATTTTCTTGTTCCATCCATCTTTTTGATTTTTCATTTTGGATTCTTACATTATTCTTCTTAAATAGGAATCCCAAAGGAAAAATCTCTTCTCTCCTCTTCCTATCATTTTCTTGTTTCATCCATCTTTTATATTTCTCGTTTAGGTTTTCCAAAATATGTACATATAATATGAGTTTATTTTAGAAAAATATGTATTAAAAATGCCAAATATGTAGTAAAAAGAAAATGTTAAGTAATTTTTTAAAGGGGCTCTTCAAATATTACGAAGCACATAGTAGGGAAGGGTGATTTTCGCTATTTGCCGACAGCTCATGTTTTTTGGCTCTCTTGTCGCACAAGAGCACACTTTAGTATCAGATTCATGAACAAATATGTAATTACATATAAATCCTAGCCCTAGTAATTACCTTGATATGAATGAGGACATATTTTCCGTAGTATGGACCTGCCACTTCACCCAGATTGATATTCCTTGATTGAAACCACCTTTTCTCAAACTCATTAAAAAACTGAAAACAGCAAAGCAACTAAAGAAAATTTAATACTATTAAAGAATTCACTGCAGGGAAATTATTGTAAATAAAAATAGTTTCTTTATTGAAAGTAAGCCAGAGAAAGTGGACAAAAATCACTTGTTTGAATAAGTCTTTAACTTTTGGAGAAAATTGTTTGAATATATATTCCAAGTTACTTATTTATGTATGAGGACATTGGAAAAAATAACTTCAGCCTCTTCATGTCGAATGAAACTATTAAAAGAATAAATTACTTGTGTGTTATGATTTATTACTATAAAAAGAAAGCGAGAAGATTTTTTTAAATAAACCTATTCATCAAATAAATAAAAGCTTTATTTTGTTGCTAAAATTCCAATAAGATAAAAATGTAATTTTTATGAAAGAAATAGCAGTTTCGTAGAAGAGGAATAGAAAAATTATCGTTTGTCTTAAACTTGAACGATAAATAGAAGTTTTGTTAAAAATTTTTATTATCACCGAAATTTCATTGGACTGAAAGAACAGTTTTTCTACCATTCACCCTTTCCCATCCCATTCCCATTACCTCTCTCACAGAATCTATCACCCAAGTAGCATCATCTCGGTTTTCAATTAAGCTTGCAGTCAAAACAAACACAGCACCACCGAAAGCTCACCATCAGCAACCACAGCACCAATGTGGTCAATCTCCCCCTTCAGAAAAAACTCAGCAGCAGCTGCTTCGCAAAACGATACATCATAGCCAAAAGGTGGGTAATTGCTCCCTAATGACGGATTCACGATTTTATTCAAAGTGGAATCGGTATGCAAGAATGTCGACTGGATGAGGAGTGGGTTAAGAACTTATGATTATTCAAAAGAGTGCTGTTGATAGCCTCTTCCGGGTTCGGCTCTCTTTCGGGATTCGGAAGGTCGTGAGGATGCCCATTGGAAGGTGCCACCGTGAATTACCAATGGGAAAAAGGTGAGGTCGGTTGCTCTTCTTCACTTTGACCCATTAAGTTGTTGTATCTGTTGGTGATGATTAATAACGGGTTTTGGAAGAAGTTCCCATTGGTTGATTCCGATCCATCACTTATCTTATTAACACCTAATTAGGGCAGGGTATTGATGGGTGATTATTGCGATTCATTCAGAAGTTCAGGAAGGAGTCCTTGGATGTGTGTGTAGTGTATGGTACGGGACAATTTGATACTTTGTTGTGAAACTCGAGTCGGGTGCAAGCATCGATAAATGCCTGATGAATTGTAAATTGATATTCTCATACGATCTTGCTCGCGATCTTAGTGTTTTTATGTAGGCTTTTATTTGCAGAAGTAAAGTATTTCAAAATGGATTTAGTATAAAATACGAAACATAAGGCCTTAAAAGTATTTAACAGGGACGTGTTTATGTTCATGCTATATATACTAAATGACGACTTTTCCTATCAGTGACGTCACCGATTGACGTAAGATCACAACACACTCCCCAGCTACCTAATTGACAAAAAAGACAGAGCAAGCGAGAGTCATCTCTGACTCGCCAATTAGGTACCTAGAAAGTGTGGTGGGATCATACGTCAATCGGTAACGTCACTGACAAGAAAAGTTGTCGTCTAGAATAGTATATTTCTAATGTAATAAATACAGAAAAGACTTCATTCAATTAAAAAACTTAGTGTTTAAAAAATTGAAATTCCCAAATGAATGAAAAAATTTATTTAACGCTAAAAAGAAGTTAGCAGGAATTTAAAATGGAGTGGGTTTTCCCATCCAATTAAAAAATGACGTATAAAAATTCATTTAGCCAGCGCAAATGTTTATGCAATTTACCTGTGCGTTTTTCAATTTATTTTTGGTATAATTTCTTCATCAGTATCTTGTAGAACTTTTAAAAAGCATTAAGAGTAGTATTCTTGGAATCGCTTTATTCCAAGAATTGAAAGTTCTAAAGCTGTACGATACTTTGAAGGCAAGTAAAACATCTGTATTTCCTTAAGCACTATTCTTTTCTCTACATAAGATGCCATATAATCGTCACCACATAGCTTGTGCCATCGATATTAACATACTTTTTTTTGTCCACAACAAAAAAATTCAAAAAATTTTTTCTTATTATTACAGTTATTATTTCTTAAAATTTTCTCTTTCTTTAAAGAGTGGTATTAAGGAGGTAACTATTTTGGCTCACTAAGAAGGGATTTAAGCTCACTAAGAAGGGACTAAGACGAAAAGGTTCTTTAAACCTTTTTAATAACATTAATAAAATAAAAGCTTAGTTTGGATCTGTGTCAAAAATACTATTATATTTACCACGATAAAATTACATCGAAATTTGATGTTACATTACACAAAGTTCCAAGAATCAGCTTCAGATCAACATTTATGTACCTGAACACCTACCTACCCACCATTTCTCATTTGATAATTTTAATTGACTTTAAGATCAAAAGCCAATACAACGTAAAAAAATAAATGCATTTCTCGCTTTAGTCAATTGAGTTTCGGAGAACTAACGTTTACAAAATCAGCGAGCAAAACTTACAACTTCCATTCATAAAGAAAAAAACACAAAGGGCAACAATTTTCTGATAGTACTCTCGTAATTGTATTGTGGATGAAGTGCAACATGTTTCCCGTTATCAGCTATGCGATGGGTGATGAGATTATTCTCCGAGGCAAATCGTGATCCCTCAAAGATGTCTGTATGTGACCTTAGTTTATTACCCAATTCAATTGCACAAGATCGATCTTCTCTGAAACAGAAGCCAGAGGTTTTTTTACCTATCCACACAGGGGCATGGTTCCAAACCCCGTGGACAATAACCTCTACGGCTGCTATTAAACTAATGGCTGCTTCCCTACGCCCAAACGAGGGATTTTTCATGCGTTGGCTGTGGATTAAAGCTACTTGTTTGTTTAACATCATGGAAGACTACGTGCTTGAGAAAACAGTTGAGTTGTTTTGGGGCTATTATTGTACAATTTGGAATGAGAAAATGATCTTATGAAGATGCTCGTTTAAGTAATTTGTTGTGCTTATTTCAGGGCGTTTTATTGTAACTAGATAGTTATAGTAAAAAAGGTATTTTTCAATAAATATAGGGAAATAGAAGGACTGAAACCAACTTCAAGTAGGTTGTTTTTAAGTGAATGACTTTTCCAAACAGTGTGATACCATATAGTGATATTGATATACCATACTTTGTCTCTTGATGTGTCATACTTATTTAACATTTGATGCTGCGTCATACTCTTGTGACTTCATACACCCTTCTTAAACTTTTTATACACCGTAATTCCTTAACTTAATCATTTTTTAACATTACTCTTCGGACTTTAATGAATTTTGATGTACAATACTGGAAAAAAATCGACTCAGACCCTATATCTCCGGAACGGCTTGTGATATAAAGACAAATAAGGTATAATTTTTCATGATTTCCATTTGGTCATTTGGATGGAAAGGGAACCTCGTTTTCACTTTAATATCTCAAAAAAATATCACCTTGAAGTTAATTATAGTCTGGTTTCCCCTTTTTATCTCGAAAACTGGCTAACTCGAAATATTTTTTCGGGTCCCTTCAAGATTCCGAGAAATTGAAGTAATACTGTATAACGATATTTGTGTATGCAATTAAAGTAATAACAACAGACATGTTTGATTTCAGCTGCCCCAGCTAATGCAGGGAGTACCCGTCTCCAACCGTCACATCTCACCCGACCTTCCCAAATCCACCCCTACCTGCATTCAAAGCGACCCAACATTTTGTATAGCGGCACGAATGCATGCCTAATTAATAAGGGGTCCCGATAGAGTTAGAAGAGGACTGCGTGTCGCAGATGCCATCTCCGCTTTCACGCTCAGCCGAGCGGGACACAGCTCAGTAATGAGCGACCATTATCGAAAGCGCGGACATAAATTTGCACGTGTGAAGATGGGAGGAATGCACCGCAAATAATAATGGTTACACGTAGATTTTTTTTTGTTTTGGTTCGCATCAGATAGCGGGAGATGGAATGTTGGGCTTGGACCTTCTCTCTCTCTCTGCACGGTAGCCCATTACTACTTTTTTTGTTCTCTTGGCGGCGGGGTCAATTAAGGGAGGGCAGTTAGTAGTAAATATCGTTCCTGATGGGAATCGGAGCGGGTTTTGTTGAGTTAATAATGTCCCGGACGATCAGGTGGGGATGTTTGTCAGTGTCGTCCGTGCGCGTAAATTCAGTCTGGGGAAAGATGTTTCATTCTGTGTTGTTTGGATGGGGAACGCAAAAGGGATAAAAAGTGCGGAGCTTCTAAATAGATCTTGAAAGGTTTTTAGAAAGTATTTGTATCCCTTAAGTGTGTTATTCTCTTGACTTATTCTCATAGAACCTTAAAATGCTTAAGAATTATAATTAATTCATTATAAAATGATATTCATACCTTATATTTTGAATATTCTTCGTTAACTAATAGTTTTAAAACAGTCCTGCTCGTACTTGGTACCTAAAGAGAAATTATAATGGGCAACAAAGCTGGGCCGACTCTATTTTGAATAATGCTTCAGTACCAGTTATTTCATGTATGAGATCACATATGGAATATATTATTTTTTATGAAACTGTAATTCCTTTTTAGGTACCAAGGACGAGTCTTGTGCTTTTTTAGTATCACAAAATTATTTTCTGTGGCTGTTTTTTATGTTTTTGTTTTACTTTTGTATGGTGCTGTGTTATTGTGTTTCTTGTGGCTTCTATTAAAATGTATTTTTATTTCACATCTATCGTATGTTCTATGTCCAATAAATTCGAATTCTTTAAAATAGAGTCATTCCTGAAAACATTTAGTTTGGTTCTGCGTACAAACCAAACAGAAAAAGGCGAGTATACCAAATATGATGAGCCGTAAATTTGAGATGTTTAAAATGATTTTTTTTATTTCTTAAAACAATTTTTCTCCAAACCATTTAAAATATTAACAAATAGCATATTTATAGAAAGTATAAATTTCACTACACTTAGTAAAATTCTCCTTTAATCTTTTGCGAACTACTATAAACTCTTCAAATTATTCTCTTAAAAGTAGTTTTTAAAAGTTTAATAATAAGTTCAAGATTTTATTTGATGAGCGTGTTATCGAAACAAAAATAAAATAACTATAAAATTCCTTAAAGTAAATAATATTGTTTAAATTAAACTAAATCTAAGAAACGTTCCAGTTCGATAAAAACAGTTTACATATATTTAAAATTACGTAATGTCGCATAAGTAACTTTTGATTAAAATTGACTTTTCCCAGTAGGACCCCTAAATCCTAAATCATAAGGCACTTAGCAAACGAAACCATTAATTCTCGATTCACACCTAACTTAAAAACACGCGTTTAATTTAATTCCCGAGACCTTCATTGATTGATGAAAAGCGTGGAAATTAAATACCAAGAAGCATAATTCTATTACGACATGCTTTTCGTGGGGTGTGTGTAATGTGTCTCCAAAGGGTATTTTTATTGGAATATATTTCCTGCAGTGTCAATTTGGATGTGATAGAGATCTGGCGTCATCAATATCCGCCTACGGACACAGAGGCGATTAAATAGTAACGAGAAATATAATTAAATGTGTCCTTCACCTGGCGTGGTTCCGCCGGTTCGGTTTTTGTACTGTAATTAAGCAAGAGGAAGGAGAAAATCTACTGTTTTTGAAATGAAATCATGTTGATTTTATGGAGGGATTTAGAGACGAAAATATGATCTGGTCAATGTGCATTGCCATAGACATCATATCAAAATCATCAGGCAAAAACTAGCACCAAATATAATATCAATGTATAAATTAATGAAGGCAACTTTATGCAATTTTTTTCCTTTAATGAACTAAATCCCTATCAAATTTACAACTAAAATTTCAATCGTTTCATTAACTAAGAAAATAATTTAATAGTAGTTTAAATTACATTATGTGTAATTAATATATTTATATAAATGAGAAATTCATTAATATTAATCAATATATATTAATATCTTCAAATAACTTTTGTTCTTAGATTTCAAAAACTTTAAGTTAACTATGAATTTTTATTGTTGCGGTTGTTATGGGAGCGAACGAATTTTTCCACTCAATTTCAGGGGTGGTGGTAATTCATAAACGATAAAAAACGATAAAACCGGGAGTGTTTCTACGGCCGGAGTTATAATTAAAACTGCCCGGAAAATTTTAATAATAATGCTAAACAAACGTTTCATGCAAAATTTCAGAGACTATCATTTGGATTTGTACTTCTTTAAAGAGTTATGTTCTTTTTTGTCAATATTTTTCTCCTGGCGCTATGGCTATAGTCTTCTATCCTTCCATTTGAAGTCAATCTCAGATTTATAGGCAATTTTAATTGATGAAGGAAATATGTTATTATACAACTTTCTCTGAAATGTCTGCATTAGTAAACCATTTTAAATAGTAGAGCAGATAAATACTATTAGAGGTAGGAAAACTTGTTTTCTCACTCTTCTGATCAAAAATGTCAAATGAATGTCTAACTGAGGACAAGAAAAGCTTTTTAATAGTAGATATTAGCGAATTTTTTCTTTTTGGGAAAACTTCCGTATTATTTTTACAATCCATTCATTTCCTGCTTCAGTGTGAATGTGGTTACCCATTAATCTAGAAGACATTAGATAATTATTATCAGGAAGCATTTTAAATATTTTTTCTTAATGATTCAGGTGTCAAATGATTTTTAAAGTATAGAGGAGAGGAGGGTATTATGGAACACCCTTTATATATTCAAGAATAACTCTTAGTTTTTAATAAAAATCCGCCGAATCATTTTAAGTACATTCTATAACTAATGAAAATGAAGGGTCAATGGTCAAATAAATCAGCATTTATTTTTTAATCAAAAAATGTACTTTAAGAAAAGTTACAAATGGAGGGTAATATGGAACAGTCGGGTAATATGGAATAGTTGGATTTACAGCTATTGAAACTAATTAGACCTTAGAGAACATAGTTAATCTTAACTATAAAAGTATATTTAACAATTTACGTTCAAATAGTTTTGTTCATGGGTGTATTTACAATAGTTACAAACATAATCGTCTTTTTCTGACCCTTTGCTTATGGAATATTCAGTAATACCCGACAGGCCATCTTGTACTATGAACCCTTTAACTGACTGATAAAACATGGATAGCTAAAAAACGACTGCAGTATAAGAAACTACTGATCTTTTAGTGTAGATTATGCTTAACAACAAAACCAAAGTCTCATAGTTACTGGTAGGTTGAAAGGTTTGAACATTTCTCGTCAAACAGAAACTCAGGTGATCCATATTACCCGATTATTCCATAATACCCTCCTCTCCTCTATTAATTAGCATAATAGAAAATAAATTTTTACTTGATAAATAAACTTTTATCATATAAATACTCAATATATACTATATAGTTATCAATGAATGAATACTTTAGACGTAAAAGTTATAGGCAAGAGATGTCCAGCACCTTCTTGAAATTCATACTCTCAACTACGCTTTTACAGCCAGATAAAAAAAACATAAATTTTGTTTGCGAAATGAAATTTAAATTCTTCTTCACATTTTATGTAATTCAGTAATGCGCAATAGCCGCGATCCTAATTTTTATACACAAAAGATAATAGGTATATTTATTTTCTGGCATAAACAAAAAAAATGAGAGAAACAGAATCCCACCGATTTTTCAAACATTTCAAGCACTGGAACATGCTATTTGCATTTAACCCAGCTTCTGACCCATTACACGGTCCAATATTTCAAGAAAAAACTCTCCATCCAATGTTTTCTGAAACCAATCTCTTGCATGAAGCGATAAGGTCAACAAGCTCCAACCACTTTTTGTGCTTCCATCCCCAAATTAATTCCATTCTCTCCCCCCACACTCTGCCTCCCTCTTCCTTAAGGAGACTCACGTCAAGAAGATTCGGCAAACACCTGTTGTGTTCGCCATCATCCGTCCACTTCGCCCATACCACCCCCTCACCAGCCATGAAAGGGAGCGCATAATATGAGCTAATCGGCTTCCTTCACTACAATGGGTCCATTCGGGAGGACACAGGGAAAAGGAGCACAAAGGAGAGGGAATTCACCTTGGGTTTCCCCCATTGCCTCTTAATGAATTTGTTTGGTGTGATGCCCTTAATAAATTGAATTGGGGTGGTGGTTTAGTGCTTGTGGATAGCCCCAGATGGTTTGGGGATTTTGTGTTGAAAAAGATATTGAGGGCATGTTTTTACAGGTGTTAGTTGTAGGTCTATATCTTGTCATAGATTGCTGCTGAATAAGGGGCAAGGAGGGTTTTAAGTTGGTGCCTGATGAAGATATGCTTCAAAAGTAATTTTACTTAAATAAAATTCTACTAATTTAATTAATAAAACAATGATCTTAAATAAAATATTGTTTCAAAAACAGTTTATAAGATAAGTATTTTTGGGTAAATAAATAAAATCATTTTATTTTTGATTGACATCTTCTTTTTTTGAAATACTATTATTTCCAATGGGCGGGTACTACTGGACATTATCCTTGACCACTGAACTGCCCTAAGAAGTACCTACTTAGCGTTATCCAGCGAGCACCTGTAGACCGGAGCCACGGAGGTGAGGTACTGTAGCCCGCGCCACACACACACATTCGCTCGCACAACCCCTTTTTTTACAGGGGGGCCACATTCATTCATCACACAAGGACAGAAACTAACATCCATGCCAAACGGGGATTCGAACCCCAGACGTACGGCTTCACAGTAAGATACTCTAACCACTAGGCCAGTACGTCGGCGGTTTTTTGAAATATCTATAGTAAATTTCATCATATTTGCAGCCATATTCACAGCTATCAGCGTCGGTGTTGAATCCTTCGTCAAAGAAGGATTCCATCACCAATCAGAAAGAGCAAAAATAAATTTTTTTCTACAGCTGCTGGTAACTGAGACTCTTATGGCTACGAATATGGCTGTTTAGTTTCTCATAAAACTAGAATATATCCTACCCAAGAACCATCATGATAAAAAATAGTTTAGAGTACAGTTGAGAATTTTGCGAAAGGTCCACACATAAAAACCCAGTCACAACCTTTCTGATACAGTCGAGAACTTCCTGATACAGAAGCAGAAAACAACACATACAGAAATTTTGGATAACGGCTTTTCAGCAACAAATGTCATCTTGCTGGGAAACAACATCTACAGGGATCATCGGGCAAAGAGGGTCCTTGCTGTACAGCAACATATACAAGCTAATTTTCAACAGATTTTTATTCCTTAAAATGACCACCCCCTTACACCCATGTTAACGTGGGGAAATCATAGGGAAAAATTCAACCCCCCCACTTTCCTTTCCAGGTGTCCGGCCGCTGCATAACGCTTTTTGAGTGGGTGTTCGCTTCCATTGATGCGCAAACGACGCAAAAAAATCCCCGAAGAAAGTTGGATAGAAGATGAGCCTTCTAGCCGGGAGCACGCCAGCAGGTGTGCTGTAGTATTCTCGGGGTTCCCTTTTCACTTTTCGGAGAGGGGGTCCATTCATGGCGGGATAGCAGGTGAAGCAACAGGGCAAGTGCACTATCGGGGAGAATTTTTTTTTTGGGGGGGGTCCTCTTCGCTCCGTTTGTGGAGGGTGTCGGTAGAAACACGACACCTCTGTGTTTGCGTTTGCAACCTGTTGGGTGCGGGGTGTTATGGGTGTTGGTTGGTATCGGGTGTTTTTTTTCAGGTGTGTAAATGCGTATGTTTGGAGAGACAGGTTTTTTTATCGGAGGATGCTTGTTTTTAGTGTTTTTTGGGGAAGGGAATGAGGTAAAGTTGGAGTTTTTTGAGTGTAAGATATTCTGTAAAATTTTAGGGGGGGGGCTTTTAAAGGAAGAAATGTTTGAATTTCTCCATTTTTTTTTCTTTAAAAATAAAATACATAATTTGAACGTAAGTAATCAATTTATGGATTAAAAACAACATAAATTTATTGATCAATCGGAAATTTTGTGGCTACAAAGTTCACGCCCTTTATTATACCATTAAAATTTCACTAAAAGTTTTTCATTAAGCGAAGAAACTTCATTACTTATTATATATGGTGCATGTTTATTTCAATGGTATTTCGCAATTATATCAAATTAATAAAGGTCAAGAAGCCCAGTTGTAAAGAAACATTTTGACATGAATAGAATTATGACAAATATGTCCGTTTTCCTTTTAAAAACATTCTATAGGTTCCATCCTATACCGCGCTGATGAGTCCTAACAAGGACGAAACCGGTCCACGGTTGGTGGTGACGCTTGAGAGTTCTGAGTTTACACTTATTCTATAGGTTTCCGAGGTTGCAGTACAACTTGCTTTTTTCACCACTTGCTTCAATGTTGTACAGCAAAGCTTGATTGCGGGAGAAAGAGATGGTAGAAAGTAAAAGGAAACCTTCGCATCACCTTTTATTCTTTACCGTCGTTCCTTTTTATTTGTGTTTATTTTCTTTTTATATTAAATTTTCCTGGGTAATTGTATTTCCTGAAAATAAGGCTAAATTTTATTTAATACTTATATTTTGTTTAATGACGATTTTCTGTTTGAATTATCTCCTCTCACTACTCAGATACTGGTTAGTGGTTACTTAATCACCATTTATACAAATATATCTTTTGAATTGGATATGCGTCCAGTAGAACTTAATCATTATTAATTTATGATCTATTTGAAGTATACGGAAAGATTAATTAGCACCTTGTATATTTTCGATATTTCTAACATTCCTTCAACTTTAATGTTTATTAAATTAGCCCCCCCAGCAAATGAAACTTTTCAAAACAATTCACATATATTTATTGCATAAGTGGAAATAATAGCTTCAACAACCTCTTACTTTAAAATAAATTCCTAAAAACATTAACCTGTATCAAAACTTTCAATTTTCCAAACAAAAAAAAGAATTAAGTGAAAAAGTTTTTTCTAGTATAAAAATATAATTTAACTTAATAAAACATTTTATTTTATGCATATTCTTAAAGAGTAAGTTATTTTCAAAGCTTGTCGGGAGAAGATGTATTTTAAACGGACCCTTCGGCATTTTAATGGATATGGGTAATTTAGGTTTTAAATTTAAATGGGATTTTTTCAGTTCTGTCCGCTCCAACGTTTCCATTAGACTCAATGGCGCATTTCGGGCGGTCTAGAACGGAAAGACACAAACGCACTGTTACCTGCCCACAACAAAGAGCACTAAATGAAGCCATATGACTCCCCCGGCTCTCAAAGCAGCAACCCGGGCCGGTAGCTGGCGGCTCCTGGCATGATTCCGTCAACTTTTCTTTGAGAGCGATAATAACCACAAGCAAGCGGGGGGAGGCCAGCGCCCCCTCCCACTACAAGAAGCGGGTGGTAAACACTGACCCCTCCGCCGACTCACCTGAGCTGCAGGGTTGCCGGCAGGTGGCTCCACGCTGCCAATGACCAAGGCAACAGGTGGATGGGGAAAGGCGCTTCTTGCGGTACTTTATCATTGATTTATGCGAAATAATGGGGGTTCAGGACGAGGTGGATTGGATATTATGGGTCCGATAAAGTTTTTAGAACAGGTTTCGGATTTAATGGACTGACTTTATTGCTAAATGCAGAGGTTTTTGAGTATGTGGAGATTTATGAGAGGTGTGACTTTCTATTATAAAAGAATAAGGGGGTTTCTGTTTGGGAGTAAATGTTTATTCCCCAAAGTGTATTAAGTTAGTATATGAGTATTCCCTTAAAATCTTTTTATATATTCGGAGAGACGTGACTCAAACGCTTTATAAGATAATCAGGTGAGGTGCACCCGATGATGGAATCATGAATGCGTGTATTTAATGATTATTTAAATCGAAACTGATGAGTTATAATAATTTGCTTCTGAAAGGAAGGTGCATTGTCCCCAGGATTGTACACTTATTATTATAATTCATAGAATTGTGAAGAAAGGTACCCGATCTCGTCATAGTGAGTAATATGAAGGATTTGAAAATTACAGATATTAAAAGAAATTCTTGAAATTTTAAAAATTATTTCTTGCGTAAAATAGTAGTGGAGGGTTTATTTATTATATAGGAGTAACTTTTAACGCGTGTGGGCTTTTAGAGGGTTGGCTCAATTTCTGGAATAAATTAATGAAAAGCATAACGTTTAAAGAAGAAATTACCACAATGTTAAGCAGAATTAAAACTACATTTAAAAATTCAATAGTCCTTCGATTTTTTTTCAAGAGAAAATATTACCCTTTGAAATAACTTCAAGAGAAAATATTACGACTTTAACACCATAACATCTTCATATTGGTGCCTAATTTTAAGCGATACGAAGCCAAATGTAGCTCCCTTGCTCCAAGTGATTGGCGATCCAGTTTTAAGTCTCTGGGACTGAGAAATAACTTTCGGTAGCTGAAAGTGAAGCGAAAATTGATCGTTCCATTTTCTCCTTCACTTCTTTTTCTTCTTTCGCAGTCTTTTTCTTCTCATTTTTTTTTCTCTCCCTCGATCTTCCGATCTATCCTCCCTTCACTTTTTCCATCCATTCTCCAACTAATTTTCGGTATATTAATTATTCCTCCATTATTTTTACGTTCTCTCTCTCTCCCCCTCTCCGAGCGTTGGTGAGGATGAGACTGAATAACCGGAGCGAAAGGAATGTGACAGTTTGATGCGGTTCTTTGAGAAGAATGGTGCTTTAGATAAAAGAAGGATTGAAATCAACATTGCTGAATAGCCTATTCTGAGGATTTATTTTACAAATCCTTTCCAAGAAAGATTGGTTTGGTATTGGAGTATGTAGGATTTTCTGTAACGGTTTGTTATTTCAATAGCATTGAAAAGAACCAGTCATATATTTGATGGAGGGAATTTTTATTCCCTCCACAACTTTAGCAGTAATGCGATCCACACCATACCTATGTAGTTCCATGCATGACTCACACTACAAATGAGCTTAATTCGAATCTTAAAATCACAACTGAAAGATTATGGTTCGATTAAGTTAGATCTATCTTTGTTTTTTTTATTGATTTTTGGTTTACATGTTACATTTATAATAGTAACTACTAAATTTCCTTCATTTCATGATAAGTTTTCTATTTTTGTAAAAATTCGAGTTGTGACTCACATTAGAGGGAAGGGTATTGAGAGTCACCACTTAGATTTACAAAGAACAGAAAATCTATCATAAAATAAATTACATTTAGTAGCTTGTATGTTTAATCCAACCATCATCAAAAGGAAAACCAAAGTTATATCTAATATAATCGAATAATAATGCTTCATTTTTTATTTAAACATTTGCAGTGGGACTCATACGCATGGAACGAGCAGCCTACTTAGTTTGTGGACAAAAAGATCAATTGAAATTCACTGCAAAAATTGAATATAGAGAAAATAATCAAATGTTACCATTTTTTAATGTAATGCAATTTTCTGTTCGTGAATTCTTTTACAAATTCCCAAAGATTGAAGAAATAAATGCCCCTTTTCAATTAAACATCATTCTCTCGCATCAGTATTTTAGTTCTTAGTATCAGTAAAGACTTATCAGGCCACATGCATCCCGTTGTACAGGTCTGTATTAAAATACTGCTTAAGTGACAATCAATTTGAATAAATGGTTGACCTTAATAACTTTTTTTGGCTCGCAAAAGAAAACATACGTAAACATTTACCACGCATTTCTCTCCTTGCAGGTTTTAATTTCACAACCTATCACCATCACCAAACAAATACTGCTACCACAATAAACGGCAAGGTGACACGACAAAGCCGTGGACATCTATGTATGTCTAACATGTCGGGTGTTAGAGGGTGGAGTAGCAAATTTTCGAAATAAGTCAGCTTTGCGAAACTCAGATTGAAAAAATAACTAGATTCACTTTCCTTTTTTGCTTTAGTTTTGAATGGAATGACGGAATATAAAGAGGGTGGTGGCCAGTTTCATTGGCAGTCAGTGAATGTGATCCTGTGATGGATCACCGATTAGGTTCGAACGTGACAACCTCGGTGAAGGTGTCCTCGACACACTCCCCCTCCTTCGGCTTTGAGTGAGTTGGCGGTTGGGAGTAAATGAGGGAGTGACCTCATTATTTTTTTTTCATGTTTATTAGAGTATACCTGTTTGTTTTATATAGAGTACATTCATTGTTTTTAATTTTGAGCAGTTTGATTTCAGCGAGGTTTTAGTGAAGAAAAAAAGAAATGATGGACAAGGACACACACATGGAGTATGCGTTTTAAGAAAAAAATGTTGTACGTAATTTTAAGTATGAATTGTACTAGTTCGCTATTTTTATACCACATTCTATCTATACCTTCTAAATACCCTATTCTAACTATCTCTCTACCAGAAATTTCACTTTCGTCTAATATGAATATAAACATTTCTCCTTTAGTTAAGAAAATTTGCCAAAACTATCTGCTTCCATAAAGCAAAATTTGAATTAGTAACTATTACATTGCTCAGTAGTTAATAATACACATAATTTTGTTTTGCTTTTTGCCAATCAGCGTTTTATAAACATCCACCCAAACTAACCTCATGAGTTTGAGAGTAAACTCTTTACATCTTTTCATATATCGCAGTTACTGCAATACCTGTGACTTCGTTAAAATGTGAAAATCATTAAAACAATGCATTATTTATCTTTTCATTCATTAGATGAATTTTAATGTGTGTTTACTCTTTCGGAGTTCAGAACATCCTTTTCCTCTTACCATTAAGGTTCTTGCTGTTGAGAGTGAAGCTTGAACAAATCTCAAAAGCTAGGGTATCGATAAGATCACCTATGGGAATCGATTCATCGAAACCTAATTGCAAGTGACGTGCCAATGAGTCTTGGATTGCACTCAGTCTCTGATCCGGATTTCAATTTTCGAAAAGCCATTTCTTATCCTCTGTGGGATCGACTTTGGTCTAGGGGTATTTACCTTAACGAATACGTTTCTTTTCCTTTTCTATTTTAATCTTCTCTCGCTCACGGAATAATTGGTTTCCGAAACGATTGCGATCGCGTAAAGGAAATGAATTATCGATGACGAAATGATCGATGATGGACGGTCTGGATCGATTCTTCTTCCGATATCTCTTCTTAACCCATCCGAAAACCTGGAGAAGTTTCTCCATAGAACAGGGTGTGTTGCATATATGCAGAAATTACTTCCTCATCAACGAGGAGGAATTTAGAGAGTTTTTTCGTATTTTCGGACGCATGAAAAGAATTGTCTTTCAATATCCTGCTCCAAATATGTCAACCATATGAACTCTACAGCTTACAAGGAACTGAAATGTCAAAATTAACCTCGTCAGAGATTGGAATATCATCATATTTCCACCGATAATAATGTTTACCTCATCAAAATTTATCTGATAACAAAATGCACAGATGACTGGGGACAAATAATGAGGTTCACATCCAAAAGACACATTCCCCTTATGTAAAAGTTTGACCTTATGTATTCTATTTTCATCTATTAGTGTTCAATCTGATAGTGATAATTCATGAGCCATGCAAATTAATTCTTTTCTTCTTCGTCACGAGCATCATTCTTTGTGATGTTCATCTCAGATCTACTTTTAGCATCAGTTGTTAGTTTTTCCGAACTGATACAAAGTTACTGACTTTAGAAAATACAGTAAAAATAAAAGTACCCTTGTTAATGCCTGCGTAATTTTTTTTAACATGCTGAAGTATAAAATAATTGTGAGGCTCTATCAACTTGGAGAGAAAAGGTTTTATACGAAAACTAGTGCTAATATAAATATTTGTAATAATTCCAATAAGTTATTCCTGTTTTATCTTTTATCTTTTTTCAAATTCTATATTTTTGGGGGATTTCTCTCAAATTACATGACTTGTTTATTTAATAGACAAAAATTTTAATTTTGAGTACTCCATTTGACTCAACTGGTACAGCTATCAGAATCAGTTAACATAGTGCCAATAAATAAAAATTAATAAAACGAGGTTGAATTTTAGTAAAAAACTAGCGTAAGCACTTTTTATATTCATTTTGGAGGAATTATCCAAAGTGAAAAGGGTAACTTGTCTTTTTACTTTTATTCTTAACAGTTCAATACAAACTAGCGATTTACATCAGGAGGGACAGGAAATCCTTCCGGATGAACAGTGAAAGTGAAACAGAGCGAATATCAAACATTCTGGGACCTTAACATTTAGCATAAATACGAAGTGAGATAAAAGTATGTGAAGAATATTACTAGTCATAGTCACCCTGTTTCTCTTATTAAAAAAACCCACAACTTCTTTTCACTAAAAGTCTATTTTTTTACTTAAATTCCTTTTTTTTGTTCTCAATCAGAACCTATCAACAACACAACCTTTAACATTTAATTCAAACTCCCAGACCTTCCAGCAAAGTCAGGTAGCTTTAATCATATCGATTAAAGAAAAACCGAGAGTCATCTTCATCCTACTAAGCCAGATGAACACGACTATTGTTACGCAAGCGCTCCTCAATAGATAAATCTCTTTTAATAAGCGTTCTCATCTTCATCCCATTCCTTCTGTAATAACCCTCAAAGTAGGGGGCTTGTCCAACAACCAAACTTACGAAAACGGAACAATTTCCTTCGTTTTTTGATGGTTTGTTTTTTCGCTATTAACCCGTGCGTCGGTGGCAGCCAGGGCGGATCGTGTCAGCAAACTGTCTCATTCCAAAGTGGCTACGCCCCTTTTAGAGCGCAATTCGGTGGCTATGCCACATTGTGTTTGGAAGGATGTTGATGTATGGTTTAGGGCCGAGCCCACAATATTTTCTCTCGAGGTCTTATTTTTTTTGCTCAGCAGATTAATAACGGTGGAGGCAGTAGCGTGGGATAATTCTGTGGAGGGGGAATTAGCGTGATTGTGGCCGCTCGATTTGTCGTATCAGATGTCCGGGGTCATTTTGTTCGAATGCATTTTTCGGTAATTGTTGGATGGGAGGGAGGTTGTTGACCGATTGTTTCTGTGGGTTTTGAAATAGCAGGTGTGATGCATCGCCTTATAAGGGTTTTTTCCTCCACGTCAATTTATCTTAATATATAAAAGTGATGATACGAACAACATCTACGTAACGTTTAGAGAGAAAGTTATCAAAGATACTTCTATAAAATGCCCCAACAAAAATATTGATTGGTAGTTGATGTGGAAAATTCAAGCAGTTGGTGCAACAGAGATTTTTATGCATTAGGGACAAGGGCGAATCCAGGGGAATGGGCTCCCCAGAATTACATTTTTTTTTCAATTATAGTTTAAATTCCTTCAATAATTTGATATTTTTCCACTTTTTCATGAAAATTAAATCCTTTAAAGTGAGAAAGTCGTGGCAATATGCACAGTTTTGTACCTCAATCCCCTCCAGACAAAATTCTGGATTCGCTACTGAATAGGGACGATTTCTAAGACCTCTTTCCCATATTGTTGAGGGGAAAGAGAACCGTTTCGCTTTACTGCAAAATAATTTTGGAATGATGGTTTTAAGTTCAAATTTTTTTGAGATCCATAGATGTGCCATAAAATGAAAACAAATCTTCCATACATAATTAAAAATAAAGGGATTTAAAAAAATGTTAAACTCATTCTTAACACTAATGTAGGTAATGCAAGTAGAGTTATTCACAAAATTTTTCGTTTTTCCTTCAAATAACAATGATTTGCAACAGTTAAGTTATAGACAAGAATGGATACCTCGAAGAAATTTTTAAAAATAGGTTAGTTTCGTTTTTAAAACGTGCCTAATGAAAATTAAGTTTTAGGCGTTTTATATGGATAACTTCAAATAAATCAAAACCGGTGTGGTCAAATCCGGTTTCACTCTAGGTTTCCCTCCCTAAATCAAGACAGCATCTCATAACTAAAAACCATAATTAGCATTAATGCAATCCCAAAAAATGAAAGTTACAGCAGAGTCTCCCCAATTTCTTCTTCAAAGTCAGATTTTAGATCCCACTCAGTTCCGTCGGATGTTGTGCTTCCCTCTGTGATGGCCAGCCCATCAGAAAACGGCGCATCGGACCGTAATTTAATTGACAGGAACCAGTGGCCTGACAAAACCCAAAAATAGTCTTCTCCATCAGAGAGCGTGAGAATCCTGTTCAACGTGCCGCCCACGTTGAGCGAACGGTAGCCGAGTTCCTTAGATGAAATCGATTTCGCTGCAATATAATGAATGGATGTCAGTTTTAGGCCGTGCGAGAGAGAGAGAGGTTTTTCGGCCCACCCCCTTATAGTAAATGATTTTGAGATTAGAGAGGTTGTGGAATTTTTCACTCCTTCTCCCGCGGCTGAGTAGTATTAAATCGCCTTTGTCTAATGAAAAATATGCTAATTGCAACTTTCAACATGTATCGGCTCTTTGAATAATTTTCCCTTAGAAAAATGTTGTTAAGTTATGAAAAGAAAATTCCCATTCCCTATATAGTCATGAATTTACCTTAAGTTTACCATGTATTTATTTTGTCCGTGTTATCTTACGAATATGCATCGTTTATCTGTGACTCTAATAAAAATATTCATGGAATGTTTTCCCAAACCTACGTTACATCCTTGATATTTAAATTGCTACTATAAATATGTGGAAGTTCCTTAAACAACCATTTTCCATTGCTCGCAATAAATCTATGCAAATAGTTTGCTATTGTTCTTTATATCGGGCTTTTTTTCTTATACCTCACACGATACCTTCATAAACTAATCACTTTAGAGAGAAATTTAACAGTTTCAGATGCCTTCCAGAAAAAAATGCATCCAATAATGAAAATTAATAAAATTTGCTGAATTCTACAGAAAAGAAGTGTGATATTTGTTTCATCCATTGAATTTCTGACCGCTACACTTTTTTGGTTTATCTTTTAGTCATTTATAGGGATTTTCGTGCTTACCTGACAATAGTTCTCAATTGAAATTATACTTCGAGTATTTTCAGTTTCCCAGCCCTGTTTGGTATAATCTCTCTACAATTCCAGAGGAAATAACAAACAAAGATACCTTGGGACTTCAATGTCCAAAGTTACACCTGGTCGTTTCCTTGCTTAACAAAAGTCATCCTCATCATCAAAAGTCATTCTCCATCATGCAAAATAAAAATATTTTTCTCGAAAAGCCTCTCGTATTACCCAACGGGGCAGCAACATGCAACACACCTTTCGCTCCACTGGCCACCCACCTTCCCCTCTTTCAGCGGCAGGTAAACAGCCCCCCACCCGCCATCGCGTCGCGCCGTTGGCAGCCCCAGGTAAGGTTGGCATTCCTCGGCCTTGCCCCGATCGCCGCCAATTAGGAAGATTTCTCCTGCCGACACTCCTACTACAGCCCATAACTCAGATATCCCCTTTTTCGGCAGAGCGAAATTTAAATTCTTCTTCTGGACACGCCTCTCCTCCAAGACCCTCCTCTCTTCCAGAAGAGCGGCGGCATTTTTTGGGAGTTCTAGGGTTGCCCCATTGACACCCCCTTGTTTTTTTTCAGGGGGCTCCGATGGAGAAAGCTTTGGAGATTGATTTTTCGTCTGTATTGTGTTAGTCTGTATTGTGTACGCAAGTTTACGCTCGATGACGGTGATTGACTAGTCATTCATGACCGAATTATTGCTGCAATCCAAAAATAAGTTGAAATTCTGTTTAGAGGAGTTAAGTTATGGCCCCCGGAAATTTTAATTTCAATTATTAAAAGCCCACCTTGTTTTTAATACTTTCATTCTAGAACTGCTCGTCAAAATGTTCTTTCAGATCGTATCAAGGATTAACCTTGGGGAGGAAGTTTAATGTTTGTTAAATAAATGGAGTGAATTTAATCCCTTTCTTGAATTGGCGTAGCCAGGAAAATAATTCGGAGGGGGATATGGGGTAGTTTCTTTAGTTGAAAAAGAAAAAATTTCTGAGTTTCAGGGGGAGGATTTATCCCCCGATCACAGCTATTGGGGCCCTCTGAACCCTCCGGAAGAAACAGAAACGTCAATATAACAAAATGTTAAACCTGTCTCCTGTCTCCAGGTTCTCACTGTCACCTTATACTCTGTTCATTTAGAATTGGCGCCTGAGACGTAATGTATTAGAAACAGTTACTACAGTAAATATCATCGAAAAAATTTTCTTGTGCAATAACAAGGCAGCAAAAACAGAAGTTGTTAAAATACTGTAAAAAAATCGGTCCCTGAAGTTGTGTGATGAGCATTATTGTTTTTGAGCGTTTTTGCTCCTGTTTCAGGCGCCAATTCCAAATGAACAGACTATAGTTCACCACTGTTTCAATGTCAACTATACTAAATATTCAAACCGCCTATTTTGATGTAAAAGACACTTCTGTAAGAGATGTTAATAAAAAAATAAGCAGATGAAAAGTAAATCAAGACAAAAAGTAAAATCCCAAGAAAACTGTAAACTTTTGTTTTGTACACACTGTAGTAGTAGTTTTGTACACTGAACTTCAGTTAGTTACACTGGTCGTTTAAATGTTTACTAACAGTGATGCGATACAAAGTTGTGGGAACCAATACTAAACAATCACTGAGAAGTCCCCAATTTCTTTTAAATACATTTGATTAATCACTATCTTAACCATGTTCAAACCATAACAATTTTATTATTTGAGTTCGTGTTGCGTCTTTTATAAACAACGTTTATTGTAAAGCCATACAAAAAGTATCTCCTTTTAAATTCTCCTACCAGATTTCAAACACAACTGCAATTTCCGGTGCCTTTATTCGAATTTCGAGCCAAACTCTCACATTTCAACAATATCATCCGTATAGTAACAGATGCCAAACTGGACGCTACCCAGCCAAAAGAGCTACCGTTGGCGATCTAACGAGCGTCAGTGGGTGTAGGAGAGGGAGGTTCGCAAAATAACAAGAGGGGGGAAGGGCCATTACACTCTTATCAGCGCTGTGCCAATGTTTAGCGGTAATCACAGAGTTGGGCCAATTTTGCCCGACCGCGCTCATGATGGATGAAGAGAGCTGCCACAGACTGTTATCAACCTACCTACCTGTTGCTGCCCCCTCCGATCGGGGGAGGATAGGGGGAGATCGATTCGGTGATCACAACTTCAATGGAATACTGAAAAGCATGCGTTTCTGCGAATCGATCTTTTATGTTTAATGTCGAGCTTTAGAGTGGATGAAGCATACCTTTAAGATGACGCAATTACTCGAATAAAGGGGGATGCAAGACGATTTTGGGGTGTTCACAACAAACTAAACGTTCGAAAACGTAGTTTTTTAAATGGGATTGGTTGAAAAATTCCCCTTTAACCCCCAAATAAATTGAAATTTCTGTATAAAAATTAATTTAAACACGTTCAAAATAAAATTTAAAAAAAAACTGTGAACTGCCTAAAAATGGTAACATTTTTATACTAAGATTTATGGTAACATTCACAGCCATCAGTGAGTTGTAAACCAGCAACTAAAGAAAGAAATATTTGCTTTTCTCTGACTCTGATTGGTATGAAAACCTCCTTTTTGAACCAGGATTTAACACCGAGTTTAATGGCTGTGAATTATGTGCTATTAAAATAGCACATCCACGCTAAAATGACGATGCTAATAATGCCCAAATGATGAAGATTTTACGGTTCAGTGTCAGAAATTTTTAACAGAATCCATTTTCCATTATGGATTTATTTAAAGCAAGGTATCCAATGCGCTATGATTCAAAGAGATAAAAATTAACACTTCATATTTTATTAAAGGCTTTATGTTAATGGAAGAGGATGTTTATTTTTAGAATTATGAAACAAATCTCGCTCACTTTTTAACGTCCAAATTTTATCCTTTTCTTTTTTTCCCATTGAGGCACCACCGTTCTTTGTAAATGTTTCTTTTCCTTGCAGCGACTTCTATTGCAAAGGAAACAACTGCATTAGATTTTTATGTGTAATCACAAATGGATATAAATTTACATTCAGAATGTGCAGAGTTAAGTAAGTAATTTCAAACTAGTATAAACATCAAACTTATTTTGATCACAAAAGTACTGAGTACCTTTTAAAAAAGTACCTTTTTAAATTAATTTTTTGAAAGTAGCTTTAATTTTTTTTGTCACTTGATGTTTTGAGATTCTTTAGTTGAAATAATATGATTGCATTGAATGATATCACCCAATCCATAAATAATTATCCATTTGTCATAACAAATTACAATTATGTTTTGAAAAGCTATCACAGTAAATTAACTTTTTTGAGAAGAATCGGAGTGAATGCAATGACATTTTTATAAGAGCTTGTTCACTGGATTTATAAAACAAAATGTTTCATTAATTTATATGTAGGTGACGAGGTCTTATCACGGTCCTTAAGTTTATTGAATAAAATGGAGTATTACACAATATGTACAGAATGCCATCTGGTGGTGGACACGTTAAACACTTTAGCATTAATACAGAGTATTAGATTTTAATGTTACGGGCAATGTAATAATAAGTCAATGGTGGCATTTATCAAGGAGTATTTATCACTTTGAACGAAATATACGTGGGAATTAATAATGCCCGGATTTATCACATTGCCCGTAACATTTATATTGATTAATCTAAAAACCACCTTGTTTGATCTATCTCATTTATATAATTAATGCTCTTAGATAGAATAGATTTCTGAGTACAAATTTTGAAGTACTAGTATTGTGTGTTTTGTATTTGTGTAGTACTTGTATTGTAGTATTGTGTGTGAAGAATTGTTTGCAGTGTTTTTATTGTAATATTTTAATTACTTACTTCTGTAAACAATTTATTTGCTTACAGAACGGGAAAAAATTGAAGTAATTATGTAAGTATTTAGTGTTTATATTTTAATTTGTTGTATATGCCTCAAAGTTTGTTTTGTGTGTATATATGTTATGAAACTATTTTGTCTTTTATTTGCTTTTTTTATCAATATATTCAATGTATTTTTTCTGTCCCCTGAATGGGTAATTTCCCCCTTGTTGGCAAGTCTGATATTTCCCTCCATAATTCCTGTATAAAAATATGTTAAGGAAGCTATGTTATCTCAAAAAATGTTTACCTACCTTGTTTTGGATGGAACAGGAAAGCAGAACATAATGAACGACTCTCCTCAAGAATAAACCTGCATTTTTGGGGGTACATTAAAATTCATCCTTTAAATATAACTCAGGGTGGTTTTCAGAAGCAAAATTCCTATGTATACACCTTCTCACTTTGCACTCGGTCCCCGGTGAGCTCACCTTTGCAAAAAAAAGGGGTGGGTGGGGTCAGCTCAGAAGCAGATTCTCAGTAGCACGGGCGAGGTCAGAGAGGTCGGGACTCGGCTAATGGGTAAAACATGGGCCCCGCGAAAAGAGAAAGACGTTTGGTAGTAAATGATGGACCCACAATGGACCGGCATTAGCCTGCATAATCCAACCGCTCCTTATTATTATTATTTCTGACTACGGCAGTATTTAAAGGCTCTGCCGACCTCGGGGGATAAATATGTTGGTTTATGAATTGATCACGATTCCCTTCGCTTGCATAGAATTAAGAAATTAGTGTTCGCTTCCCCTTTTTATAATGTTCAGGCTGCCCTAATTAAATACCGCAGGAAGAGGGTTTGTGTGCGCCATAAAAAAGTATTTTTCCCTGTTTTTGCACTAGGGTTTTGGATGGGTTTTGAGCGTGATTTCTCTAGTAGTATTAATGGACCGTGTTGGGTATGATTTTAGTTTTGGAATGGAAGATTTTGTTTCCGTTTGTAATTACTTATGGAAATGTTCGAAATTATACAAATTCGTTCAGTTGTATTATACTTTTGGGTGCATGTTTGACTTTTTAAAAATGTATGAATGTGTTGAAAAACATGCAAAAAATGAATTATCATGTTAGATTTGTTATTTGAAAAAGGTAATTAATAAGGGAATCTAGTGTAAAAGGAAAATAGGAATGTGAACAAGTGGAAAATGACCAATTTCTTTTAATAGTTTAATAAATGTAACATGCAACCATTCTTTGTTGATTAAACAAGTAATTATTAAGATGCAGACAAACCATTAAACTAACATAGAAACCATTAATAATAGTCCAGGCAAATTAGACATTGACCCGGACATTCAATATAACAGGCTGAAAATTGTTGGAAATGTAGAGGATAGTGTTTTGATTGATATCCTGATATTCCCAAATATTCTATCTAGGGTGGTTTTTAAAAATGGCGGATTTTCCCAAAGATAGAATTTTTGGGAATTTCAGGATATCAATCAGAACCACTATACTCTACATTTCCACCAATGAGGTATTCTCACGTTTTGAGATTATATTTTATTAAAATAGTAGATAAAAAACCATGAAGAATGACGTTTACATCAAGTATTTCCGTAGCCTAGTTTCTGAGATATAAATTTTTGAAATTTCGTTCTTTGTTTGGGCACGAAAACACTTTCGAATCACAAATCATGCGCTGTGAGGTCACATCCAATAGAAGCCCGTTTTCTGATCACGTGAAAACAGAAAACACAATGGTTTTCATGCGCTGTGACGTCACATCCAATAGAAGCCTGTTTTCTGATAACGTGACTTTTCTGACGTTTTGGCAAAAATAAAATTGAATTTTAAATTATTTAAAACACATTTTTGAACTTAAAAATCAGGAATTTGGGAGTTTTAGACCATAATGTATCGAAAAAGTATAAAATCAAGCAAATCCCTCATTCATGCAAATACCTCATTTTCAGCCTATTATATTGAATGTCCGGGTTCGGCCCATATTTTGTATAATTTGCCTATACTATAAGTATTGAATTACGTATGTAAAATTCTAAATATTTACTGCACTCACACTTAAAAGATGTGTCTATTATACGTTTGAATTATAGTTCGTTTTGAGTGTGATTACTACAGGGTGTATCTGAAATGGTGCAACAAACTTTCAGGGATGATAGTACTCATCAAGACGAACAAGAATCGGTATAGAAAAGGGGTCCCAGATCAAATCCCAGGGAGTTAAAAATGGAGTGACACCCCAAAAAATCATTGAAAAATTCAATTTGTAGAAGAACTACTATTGGTAAAAACTTAACTATGGTCTCAAAAATTGTGGTTTAATATGATCTTTAAAATTAGCTCAAAAGTCTTCACTTTAAAATTTGTTTTATTATGAAAAAAGTTAAAAAACAAAAAAATGTAAAAAATTTCCAAAAACCTTATTTTGTATTTCGAAATCCTTTCTTTTGATTTGATAATCTGAAAGATCATAGTTGAAAACCCTTAAGTCCAAAGTTTCACGTACATACAATCAATATTAAACGCTTGAGATACTTTTAAAGTTTGTTTTTTTGGGTGCGCAAGCAATTTTTTAGAGCTGTTTCCAGAACAGCTGTTAGCGCACGCAAAAAACAAACTTTAAAAGTATCTCAAGCGTTTAATATTGATTGTATTTACGTGAAACTTTGGACTTAAGGGTTTTCAACTATGATCTTTCAGATTATCAAATCAAAAGAAAGGATTTCGAAATACAAAATAAGGTTTTGGCATAGTTTTCACATTTTTTGAGTTTTTTAACTTTTTTCATAATAAAACAAATTTTAAAGTGAAGACTTTTGAGGTAATTTTAAAGATCATATTAAACCACAATTTTTGAGATCATAATTAAGTTTTTACCAATAGTAGTTCTTCTACAAATTGAATTTTTCAATGATTTTTTTGGGGTGTCGCTCCATTTTTAACTCCCTGGGATTTGGTCTGGGACCCCCTTTCTATACCGATTCTTGTTCGTCTTGATGAGTACTATCAACCCTGAAAGTTTTTTGCACCATTTCAGATACACCCTGTATAATATTGAAATAGTTTATTTCAAATTTCCAATTCGGAAATCATAGTTACCAACCATATTTTAATTTCTTTTTATTTTAGAAGGTCAAATGTTTAGTTACATTTGTTTTAATTTAAAGCCATGTCTTTTTCAAGGTAAAGGCTTTGATACTCATATATATTCAATGAAGTTTCACTGTTTTGTAAAATATTAGGTTGTCCAAAAAGTTCTGTTACTTTTTACAAAGTTTCGTGTTTGAAAATATTTTATGAAAAACTGGTAATACGTGGAGATTTCAAACAAAAGGGATTTTGATTTAGGTATATTTATGAACATAAAGAATGAAGTTTGCTGTTCTGGTAATATTATTTCTTTTCAAAATGACCGCAAAAAAGACCGCAAACAACGATTTTCACATAATTTTTTTCTTTTGTTTGAAAAACTAGGAAGAACACATAATTCATGGCTAAAACAGTTTTACTGTACATTTGAAATGTTTAGATATAATTTCTTTTCAAAATGGCGGTTTGAAAAAAAGACCGCAAACGACGATTTTTGCATAATTTTTTCTTTTGTTGAAAAACTAGGAAGAACGCATAATTCATGGCTAAAAAAGTTTTTCTGTATTTGAAATGTTTAGATTACGTTGTCATAGTTTCAAGATGATTCGATAAGTTTATGGAAGGAAATTTTGGCTTTAAAACTTCATAAATTTGCAAATTCACGTGTGTTTTTAAAGCACACCTATTGTTTTTCTAAGCAGCTGGTATGAAGTAAATTAAAGGCAGGTGTTTTTTGAACCATAATGCTTGTTTAAACATTGAAAGTCTCTTTTAATAATATCTTTGAATTGATTTATTTCTAAATGCTAAGGAGTTGTTTTTATTGCGGTGTTTTCGTATGAAGCAAAGAATTGCTTTGTTCGCTCCGCGTAAGTTCAGCGAGTGTAATTGTGATAAGCTAAAACGTTGTGCGTTTGAATTGTGCGCACTGATTTCTGAACTTAAGTTAAGAGATAATTGAATATGCTGCACATTTTGAGTACTTAGGTCTATCTGTAAGCTTTTTTTATTGATTTTGATGCTTTTTTCGTGAAAATTTCTTTGAAATGACTAACATTACTGCGGTAAGTTTTTTTGCAATAGATGTTATGTTTGGGACCAAAATTTTCTATCTTAAACTCATCGAATCATCTTGAAACTATGATATCTTTGTGAGCGACATGTAAAGTTTCAAGCATCAAGATTATAATAAAAATACTTTGCTTTATTAGTGTCCACACACCACCACAAAAACCATAACATTTTATTCAAACTGAGAAAACAACTCCTGCTATTTAAAGAAAACGCGTTCAAAATATTTTGCACGTGCCACCACGACACTATAAAAATATAAAAACCGTTTATAAATATAAAAGACAGACTAGTAAATATCAACTAGTTTACCTCACACTCCCACCTTTTGATTCATCAAAACTTAAAAAGGTAAACTGTTTAAAAGTTAACAGGAGTTATAAATTTAATCTAAAAAAAAATCTACCTAAACTTTGCGAACACTTATGCCAAATTACCATCTAAACAAAACTATATATATGTATTTTTTTTTAAACATTCTTAACTCTAAACTTCCATATAAAAAATTATTAAATTCTTAAAGTCCAACAGGGATCCTGACCCTTCTTCCACCTCGAGTAGTCACCGTCCTTCCATCCGAAGCTTCAGCGTCCTCCTCTTGTCGAATCTCTAAAGGGTACAACCTCTTGACTGGACGTGTTGTCTCACCGCTGGGTAACTTAAGTCGCACTACACGAACTTCTCCATCCTTTCCACGGCTTACCCCTCCAATCACCCTGGCCATAGTCCAGAAGGATCTTTTTCTGTTATCATCCTCGATTAGCACGACATCTCCTGCTCTTACTTTATATGAGGTCTCCTTCTTCCGTGGCTGTACCAATGTACCTAAATATTCCCGTCGAAACCGCTTCCTCAGGAGCAATCTAAGATTCTGTTGGTACTTCCAACGTTTTCTAATACAGGTACTATCGAGTTGATCTAAATCTGGCCTTCCCACTGTGGGCATATCCTGAATGAACATGGAGGGTGTAAGAGGAATGAGGTCATCTGGGTTTCCGACAAGTAGGTGAGGGGTCTAGAGTTTATAGTTGCCTCGCAGTCACACAGAACGCTGACAACCTCCTCATAATTCAAACAAGCATTTCCTAAAATTCTTCTAAGAAGTCGCTTTACCATTTGAACCATACGCTCCCAGAATCCACCCCACCAGGGAGCAGAAGGTGGGATGAATTTCCATGTTATCCTTTGAGTAGCCGTCTCTAGTTCTATAGCATCCCAGTCTAACTTCTGAAGTAAATTCTCCGCACCAACGAAGTTAGTCCCGTTATCGCTGTATATTACCTTTGGTCTGCCTCGTCGTGCAATGAACCTTCCAAGGGAAAGAAGGAAAGCCTTTGTAGATAAGGACAACACCACTTCTAAATGAATTGCCCTGTACACGGCACATGTGTAAAGCACTATCCAAGCCTTCTGATTTCCCTTTAGTATCAGTGGGCCGGCAAGATCTACCCCTATGACCTCAAAAGCAGCAACTTCTTCCACTCTATCTTGAGGCAAGCCCACGGGCTGAGTTTCTATTCTCCGTGCAGAATATCGTTTGCATCTCAGACATTCATTGATTCCCTTTCGGACGTTCCTTCTTCCGTTAAGGATCCAGAAATTCTCTCTCAACCGAGACAGCAGTATCTGAAGACCAGCATGAGAGTGCTTTAAATGGGCATCCCTGACCAGAAGTTTTACCAATTTGTGTTTACCGGGAAGAAGCATAGGATATCTAAAATTTTTTGTATCTTCCTTTTCTGTTAATTTAGTCTTTATCCGCAAAATTCCCTCTTCATCTTTAAAAACATTTAAAGTCTTAAGTCTTTTAAGCGAATCTTCTGTAAAGGAATCCTTCTGCACAATCCGTACTATTTGTTTCTCTGATTCATCTATCTCAGAACTAGAAAGATTACCCTTTCTCTTGTCCCCTTGTGACGTTCGAGAGTTATGCAGAAATCTTAAGACCCAGGCCATAACCCGGACTATTCTGGTATACCTTGAAACTCGAAAGAAAAGATCAAATGAACAAACAGAATTGACTCCTAGGCAGACTGATTTTGCACACCTTTCACTCGAGACAGTCTCTTCGTCAATTACGAATCTCGACTCCGGCCAAGCATCTTCAGGTAATCGCAACCATGCAGGTCCCTCCCACCATCTGGACTCAATGAGCTTTGTCACCGAACATCCACGTGATGGCAAGTCAGCGGGGTTCAATGATCCCGGGACATACCTCCATTCTTTGACATCAGAGAATTCACGAATCTCTTTAACTCTGTTTCGAATAAACACACTCCATGATTCATCCCTTATTATCCACTGAAGAGCTGTAGAAGAATCCGACCAATACCACGTTGGAACCTTATGAAAATCCAAAGTATCTCTCACAGATCTGGCAAGTCTTACTCCAATACAGCAAGCCAGAAGTTCCAGCCTCGGTATGGTAATAGGCTTAAGAGGGGATATCCTAGATTTTGAGCTCAACAACTGAACCCCAGTACCATGATCAGATTGACATCGCAGAAAAACAGCAGCTGCATATGATACTCCACTAGCATCACAAAACACGTGCAAGCTCAAAGAGGAAGTAACGTCAACAGAAATGTGTCTTGGAATTTTAACAAGATGCAACGTTCTTACATCTCTAAACCACTTAACGAACCTCCCCCTCATATCCAATGACACCTCAGAATCCCAACTCATCTTGGCCATCCAACTATCCCGTAGTAACAATTTCGGACAAAGTGACACTGGACAAGTAAATCCAATTGGATCAAAGACTCTGTTGGCACAGGACAAAATTACCCGCCTAGTTACACTATTTGGAAGGTCCCCTACCAGGGTGTAGTCACAGAAGAGAACATCCTCCAACTTATCCCATAACAGACCCAAAACATGAGTTATTCTGTTTCCGTCTGACGATTGTCCAGTGAACTCCCACCCTCTAAGATCAAATTTAGCCGCTGACATTACATTAACTGACTCGTTAATAAATCGTTGCAGGTTTTCCTCATTGTCAACTGAAGTAACGCAATTGTCAACGTAGAACGAGTTCTTCAACTTTTCAGCAGTGTTTCGAAAAGGAGAATCCAAATATTGATCAAGGTGGTAACGTATAACAGCACTCAGCAAAAAGGGGCTGCAGTTCAATCCAAAAACTACCCTGGCGTGTTGATAAATCTTAATTGCATCACGCACTTCATCCTCCCACCACAAAAATTTCAGGTATCTTCTATCCCCTTCGTCAACAGATATCTGACAAAAAGCCTTTTTTATGTCAGAGACTACTCCAATGCTCTTTTCCCGAAATTTCAGGAGCACTGCTGGTATTACCTCCAAAAGATTTGGACCTTTCATTAAACAATCATTTAATGACAAATTTCCCCTTGCCTTGTAAGATGCATCGAAAACTGGCCTCACTTTAGTAGTGGACTGCTCCTTAAACACCCCTCGATGAGGAAGATAATGACCAGGACCCTCACATGATTCCTCAATGAACGCCTCTTTCAGCCACTCCCCAAATACAGCATCGTAAACCCCAAATTGATCATTTCTTATTAATTTCTTGGTCATAGAAGTCAATCTTTTTTCAGCCCCCTCTCTGTCAATTGACAATTCTGCTGGATTTCGCATCCACGGAAGCTTGACCACATACCTCCCATCCTTCTCTGTCTTGACCTCACTGGAGAAGTGATTGAACGCCTCCTCCTCTAGTTCCTTTGCCTTTTCCGTAGTACATGGATCTGTTATACCAATCGCCTCCAATTTCCATAACTCAGAGATGTCACCACTACTCTGTCTTAAAAGAGAAGTCACAAATCCTCCGTCATTGGCCTCCCTAGGCTTACCCATCACGCTCCAACCCAAATAAGTCTCAAGGGCAACTAAACCTGATGACAATTCAAACAAATTACCAGTAAAGAGGCCTCCGGCGAAATCAGCTCCAATTAGTAGTTCCACCCTCTGGGAGCCCTTTCCAACATCAGTGAGGTAAATTCCTCTGCTTGCCATCTCTTCGATCCACGGACCCCTTTGTATGCTAGGTAAAGTACCACAAATGATATCTTGATCCAACACCTGTAAATTACAAGAAAATGAACTGTTCAAATTACTTGCAATCACCTCATAACACTTATGAGTCCTCGTGGAACTAGTACCACCAAATACTACATGGGTCAGATTCTCTAATCTCTCTGGTGTTGCTCTCATTTGATCAATGGTTGATTTTAAAATATAAGATCTCTGTGATCCAGTGTCAAATAGCGCCCTAACAATCTTGCTTCTTCCTCCAACTTTCACTGACACCAAAAGTGTCTGCAGAAGGACCTCGGTATAACTGTGGTTGGAGAGAACGGTGTTTTGTTCATTATCCTGGACTTCCGTAGTGATTTCTCTAAAAGGCTCTAATGATCCCTCTCCTGAAGGACCTTTCCATGGACACAAAGTGGTCCAATGCCTCTTCTTGCACTGGCCGCATATTACGTCAACCGTACAATCTTTAGAAAAGTGCCCAACCCTCAGACAGTCAAAACGAGCATTTTTCTTCATTAAAAAGTTCCGTCGATCTTTAAAGCTCATTGCTTGACCTTTATAACAAAATTGTGACTTATGCGGATGGCCACAAAATAAACATGATATCCAGGTTTTTGTTTCCAAAACAAGGTCGTTGGCCGTGGGAAATGAATTCTCGGTTTCCTTTGATTTTCCTTTTCTCCCTCCAGATGCTTCACCCATATGAAAGCCGGATCTGGACAGGACTATCCGCTCCTCTCCTTCCACTTCCTTCTTCAAAAATCTCAACAACTGTGTAAGTTTATCTTCATACTTTCCTGATCCAACTTCTGGTGACCTCATCCAAGCTCTTAAAAGGTCCTCTGGGACACAGGATTCCACCAGTGGGAAAAGCATCGCAGCATACTTATCCTTAGTAACACCGATCGATTCGAGTGATCTCAAATGAGACTCCAGTTTATCATAGAGTTGCATTATGTTCTGTTTTGACTTCAAATGCGTGGCATTCTTAACTACCAACGACAGTAACTCCCTTATATAAAATTCTGTTAAGATTTCCTCACGACCAAAACGTTCTCTCAGACTTTCAATGACCTTGGGATAGTTTTCGGCTGTAGGTGGGTAACTGTCGACTATTTCCTGGGCTCTACTGCCCGCCACCATACTCTGGATGAGGTACTGGAATTTTTCTTCATTACTGACAGAAACGTCTTCATGGATTCGTCTAAATTGACACCAAAAGCCCAACCATTCTTTGACTTCTCCCGTGAACTTCCTTATTTCCATTTTAGGCAGCTTGCACCTAGTGGAAACGTTCTCCGTAACAGGAGCCCTCTCAAAAACCGCTTTTATCTTATGACGTACACACACTTGTTTCGTGTGGTATTCCTGTATTTGGGCATGCTCTTCATCATATTTATCAGGATCATTCTTTAAAGTTAGCTCTAATATTTGCTCGTCTAGTTTCTCCATTCTCGAAACATATCTCTCAAGGAATTCCTTGTTTAATCCAATTTCAAAATCATCTGTTGTCTTTTCTCTTAATGCCGTTTCAATAAGATTACAATACCTGGTTACCCACCTCCTCTCAGGTGTTCTCTTTAGGATTAGCTGCTCTAAACTCAACATGTCGGTCAATTTCAAAATTATAAATTCTAATAGATCACGTCCGGGTCACCACAATGTGAGCGACATGTAAAGTTTCAAGCATCAAGATTATAATAAAAATACTTTGCTTTATTAGTGTCCACACACCACCACAAAAACCATAACATTTTATTCAAACTGAGAAAACAACTCCTGCTATTTAAAGAAAACGCGTTCAAAATATTTTGCACGTGCCACCACGACACTATAAAAATATAAAAACCGTTTATAAATATAAAAGACAGACTAGTAAATATCAACTAGTTTACCTCACACAATTTTCACATAATTTTTTTCTTTTGTTTGAAAAACTAGGAAGAACACATAATTCATGGCTAAAACAGTTTTACTGTATATTTGAAATGTTTAGATATAATTTCTTTTCAAAATGGCGGTTTGAAAAAAAGACCGCAAACGACGATTTTTGCATAATTTTTTCTTTTGTTGAAAAACTAGGAAGAACGCATAATTCATGGCTAAAAAAGTTTTTCTGTATTTGAAATGTTTAGATTACGTTGTCATAGTTTCAAGATGATTCGATAAGTTTATGGAAGGAAATTTTGGCTTTAAAACTTCATAAATTTGCAAATTCACGTGTGTTTTTAAAGCACACCTATTGTTTTTCTAAGCAGCTGGTATGAAGTAAATTAAAGGCAGGTGTTTTTTGAACCATAATGCTTGTTTAAACATTGAAAGTCTCTTTTAATAATATCTTTGAATTGATTTATTTCTAAATGCTAAGGAGTTGTTTTTATTGTGGTGTTTTCGTATGAAGCAAAGAATTGCTTTGTTCGCTCCGCGTAAGTTCAGCGAGTGTAATTGTGATAAGCTAAAACGTTGTGCGTTTGAATTGTGCGCACTGATTTCTGAACTTAAGTTAAGAGATAATTGAATATGCTGCACATTTTGAGTACTTAGGTCTATCTGTAAGCTTTTTTTATTGATTTTGATGCTTTTTTCGTGAAAATTTCTTTGAAATGACTAACATTACTGCGGTAAGTTTTTTTGCAATAGATGTTATGTTTGGGACCAAAATTTTCTATCTTAAACTCATCGAATCATCTTGAAACTATGATATCTTAATCTAAACGTTTCAAAAAAAACAGTAAAACTTTTTTAACCATGAATTATGCTTTCTTCCTAGTTTTTCAAACAAAAGAAAAAAATTATGCGAAAATCGTCGTTTGTGGTCTTTTTTTCAAACCGCCATTTTGAAAAAATAATATCACCAGAACTGCCAAAATCATACAATATGTTCATAAATATACCTAAATCAAAATCCTTTTTGTTTGAAATCTCCACCTATTACCAGTGTTTCATAAAAAGTTTTCTAACACGAAACTTGGTAAAAAGTAACAGAACTTATGGGACAACCCAATATATGAATTGGATAAAAATCAAATTTTTAAGAGGAAATTTCAAAATTTGAAAAAATTTCTTTCATCTTGTCTCACCAAGATAAAACATATACTTTAAAAACTTCTTCAAAATATGTATTAAAAATAAGGCATTAATATCATGAGGGGGATGAAAATTCAAGAGGTTTAAGTAATGAGAAGTGAGAAGTTAATTATGCTTGGTGGATAAAACTGTAAACATACTGAACATTTAATCGAACCAACTTTTGAGATTTTGTATTTTGATTTATCAATTCGACAAAACAACCCATTAAAGACCACACATGTGAAACCAAACTAGTGCGAACCCACTTATTGTAAGGAAGTTACATCCTAAATTTTTTCAGTTACACCTTCAATATGTGAAATTTCAAATTCATTTTATCCATTTAATTTCTAGACAGAAATTTTCATTAAGAAACTCTTAGGTGTTTTTCCCAAGTATTCATAAACGCATATTTCCCACACCTAACGATCATTTTAGATTTTGAAGCAATAAAATCAATTCAGTCGCTTCCTGAATAAAACAAGAGATCCGTGATGAAGCGTTTTCACCCTACTGAATGACCTCCATATGTGTGAAATACTCATTTTATTAAAATTAGATTCCTTTGTTGAATAAAATTAAGATAAATACGTGGCTACGGAAGGTAGATCGTGATCACATATACCTTTGTTCCAAATTAAGCATATGCGTGAGGGGTAGGCCTGGATTTTCATGCAACTTGAATTACTCCCCGGCCACCCACGTCTGGGAAAATTCTTTCTGCCAAAGTGACAAAAAACTGAGGGGGATCAGAACTTGTTTTTTTTTGTTGTGAAAAAAGTTACATAAAAGTCGATTGTTTGAAAATTCTGCGTTTAGACGTAGGCGTGGAACGAAGTTGAAAAGTAAGTAAAAAAAGTAGATTAGATTAGTAGATTAAAATAGTTTTACTATATTTGTTTCAATGAATTCTCAGTTTCATATGCATTTTAATTTTAAATTATAATTTTGTAGAAAAAAGTAATTTGATAAGGATGAAAGAACTCTTTTAATAGTAATACGTCTTTTCATTTATACGCTGTTTTACGTCGGTCCCTTGAAAGACGTATAAACGGTGCTTTACTGTAGTAGTAGTAGTGGTGGTAGTGGTAGTAGTAGTAGTAGTAGTAGTAGTAGTAGTAGTAGTAGTAGTAGTAGTAGTAGTAGTAGTAGTAGTAGTAGTAGTAGTAGTAGTAGTAGTAGTAGTAGTAGTAGTAGTAGTAGTAGTAGTAGTAGTAGTAGTAGTAGTAGTAGTAGTAGTAGTAGTAGTAGTAGTAGTAGTAGTAGTAGTAGTAGTAGTAGTAGTAGTAGTAGTAGTAGTAGTAGTAGTAGTAGTAGTAGTAGTAGTAGTAGTAGTAGTAGTAGTAGTAGTAGTAGTAGTAGTAGTAGTAGTAGTAGTAGTAGTAGTAGTAGTAGTAGTAGTAGTAGTAGTAGTAGTAGTAGTAGTAGTAGTAGTAGTAGTAGTAGTAGTAGTAGTAGTAGTAGTAGTAGTAGTAGTAGTAGTAGTAGTAGTAGTAGTAGTAGTAGTAGTAGTAGTAGTAGTAGTAGTAGTAGTAGCAGTAGTAGTAGTAGTAGCAGTAGTAGTAGTAGTAGTAGTAGTAGTAGTATATTTATTAACCAAAAAATATATTTACAAACATTACATATGATACGGTGACATATGCTCTGAGCCGACAAGTAAAAATCAAGATCGAATTGGTAAGTTGTGCTGTTTTTATTAATATTGACTTTTTAAAGCTCTTTTTGTGTGATTTGCGTATTTTGTGTAACATTAAAGAGTACCTAGCCCCCTTTTTTTCTAAATCGTCACTGTTACTGATTACACCCAAAACTAGTTTGGTTATAGTTAGGGCAAGGGGGTTTGGGGGGAGCGGCAGCCCCCCCAACTACCATAAACTTTTTACAGTTCCTCTGATGAGGAAATTCTAAATTTTTTTTTCTATTTGATTGCTTATTTTGTTGAGTTTTCCGGCAAAAGAGCATTGAAATAGCTGATATTAATACTACAAATAGCATACAAAATCACTAACCGATTCTATCTCAATTTTCAATCTCGATTTTTACTTGTCCGCAACCCATGATACACCTAGAGGGGACTTAGGAGTCCCTTTCAGGTGTAGGAAAAAGAATTTTACGTGACAATTTTATACATCTCTCTATATTAAAAAAGTAACAGTAACTGCCGTCACGCTGATTTGGAAAATTTTATTTTTGAACGAGAACTCTTACCACGAAAAAACTATCAGAAGGGACAGTATGAAATTTTGACCATTGGTAGACAAATGCATGATGGTCATTTTGGTTCAAAAACATAATTAATTAGATAATTAGTTCTGAAGTTATTTAATGTCAAAATCAGTAATTATTTTTTTCGAAATAATAAATAAAAATAAGCTATTTTTAATTGAAAATAACTTAAAATCTAGGGTTTTGAAAGGTAAATTAAAATGTTTTTTGGAGGTTTTAAGCCATTATAAACACATTAAGATTAAACAAAAATTTGACTGCAATTATCCATTCCGAATAACATTTTGACGTTAAATTAACATATTACAATGATCGGTGGTCTGGGGCAAGAAACGGCACACTCAGCTTAACAACAAAGCTTTATTAAAAGTTAAACAGAACGTAGAAAAGTTAAAAAACGAAAGTGATGAACAAGATAAAATGACGTCTGGCTAAAACTGTTGATCTGCTAAAACCCAAACTCAATCCTTCTCTCCCAGCACGGCCGTCTGCCGTATTCCTTCTGACCTGATCGGCCGTCTGCCGAGTTCCTTCCCAGCGTATCGATCAGACTTCCTAGCACGGCCGTCTGCCGTATAGCTCTTGATCGTCTTTAGCCTTCTCTCAATTCCTTCGAAGCTTCTAACACCTCTCGTGCAGCCAGCCCTCTGACGTTTAGCTAATGACGTATCCGATGACGTGACCCTCGTGCCGTTGCCAACCGTTCCTCGGGTTCCTCACTTCCTACAGCTCGGCCATCCTGATGCTGCAGGCGCCCCGACTGCACTTCTAGAAAAAAGAAAAAGAGAAAAAACAAAGTCCAAGTCCTAATCAACAATTTCTGGTCAGGGTTTAATATGGTCCGCTGCAGTAGACGTAATACCGGGACCCTCAGAGTCCGGGATTCCAAGTCCGCCGCCGACGAAGCTGCACAACACCCACACTAGCACTTTCCCTCACCACACACTGCCCCTGAGAAAAAGACATCTCCATCTGGGACAAAACGTCGACTCCCAAAATCATGCTTGTGCCCAGATCCTTTACCACATGTATATCGACAGGCATCCACTTGTCATCAATTAGGATCTTATCTCTAAAATGTCCAATCGGTTCTATCGTGATTCCTCCCGCACCCGTTAGCGACACTTTGTTATTATTCAGCTCCGGACCACCCAACTCCTCATAAACTTCCTCCGAAATCATGGTTAAATCACTCCCTGTATCAATCAAGGCCTCCACTTCTTTATTTCCAACCTTTATCATCTTGCGGAATTTTTTATCACCACTGCACTGACTCAAATTAATCTCTTTGTCTTTACACTCCCTCTCCTTGTGGCCGAAAACCCTACAACGTCTACAACGCACGCCCTCTCCTCTGTACTTGCAATCATTCACCTTGTGCCCTTTCTCTAAACACTTAAAACAATAATAGGCATCTCCCTGTCGGCCATCACCGAATTTCGGCCTATTCCATGAATTGTCTCTATTACCCTGGTATTTAAAATCCTCTCTCACGTCTTGGGACCTCGCCTCATTTCTATCTCTGTGGAGAAACTGTCGGGTAATGAAAAAGTCATCCAACTTTGAGACTAGCGTTTCGATTTTGGTGATTGATGGCAACACGTCACAAAAATGGTTTCTGGCTTCCGATGGTAATTTACGCCTGATCTGGTCCACTATCATAAGCTCCTTCAGATCCTCCAACTCCCTGATGCCCAGACCACCAACCCACTCGTCAAAATACACTTTTAGATCAAAAGCAAAATCCCTCCAGGACGCTCTTTCCTCTTTATTAGTGTTTATAAAGTTCGCTCTAAATTGTTCCGGTGTGAGTTTAAATCTTTTAAGTAGAACATTCTTTATGTGATCATAATCGTTTGCCTTTTCTTCCGGTTCTCTAGTGACAAAACTTACTATATTTAAAGGTAAAAGTCCCACCAAATAAGTGACCCAATCCTCCTTCTTAATTTCAATCCTTTGAACCTGTTTTTCAAATAATGAGAGATATAGGGAAATGTCCTGTTTATTGTCAAACTTCGACATCAATTTGGATAGATCTCTAGCGGGTTCATAAGTAGATGTGCTTTGTCTATTAGTATCAGCCTGTAGTCTTAATTTAGCTAACTCGAATTCCCTTTGATCCCTCTGATTTTGGAGTTGCTCGCGCTGAAGTTGATCGCGGTCTTTCTGATCCTGTTCCTCCCGCTCCACTACAATAGTTTTCAGTATATCCTTGCAAACATTTTCGTCGTAATTTTTTAAACCCAGAATTACTCCTGCCATGCTCGTGATCGTACACGGATCAGGTAGGTTCAAACCCAGTTCTATCACCAATTTCACCAGATCACCTTTCCTAGCTCTCGATAAATACGACATAATCACAAAAGCACTTACTTCCACGCAGGATTGCCTTTCCCAAAAGATCGCTTCAGCTTCCGATCCAGCTTACCGTCACCTGAACTTTCCAACTGGTCGTCCGGTTCTTCTGTCGAGGTTACTAAATTTCTTCGGCCGAGCCCCCACTTGTAGTAGATCGGTGGTCTGGGGCAAGAAACGGCACACTCAGCTTAACAACAAAGCTTTATTAAAAGTTAAACAGAACGTAGAAAAGTTAAAAAACGAAAGTGATGAACAAGATAAAATGACGTCTGGCTAAAACTGTTGATCTGCTAAAACCCAAACTCAATCCTTCTCTCCCAGCACGGCCGTCTGCCGTATTCCTTCTGACCTGATCGGCCGTCTGCCGAGTTCCTTCCCAGCGTATCGATCAGACTTCCTAGCACGGCCGTCTGCCGTATAGCTCTTGATCGTCTTTAGCCTTCTCTCAATTCCTTCGAAGCTTCTAACACCTCTCGTGCAGCCAGCCCTCTGACGTTTAGCTAATGACGTATCCGATGACGTGACCCTCGTGCCGTTGCCAACCGTTCCTCGGGTTCCTCACTTCCTACATTACACACCTAGCTAAAAGAAGATTGTTTTTGTTTTAATTAAGATCACTATAAATTTTGATTCGGACAAACTTGTTTTTAAAATTTATTCTTTTAGTAGCGATTTTACTAAATCTAAATGATCTTTGAAGAAAAAATAATGGAAAAGTATGTTTTCTAGGCATACGGAAAAATTTCGTCGAAAACAATAGAAAATATAGTGTAAAAAGACGAACTTTTCGTACAGGTGTAAGAACAAAGTTTTTCTGTGAAGCATTCGACAGTTCTCACACTTTGATTAAGGCCATACCCACGGAGATGCGGGGGCGTCGGCACAGGTGTCCGGGAAGTGGTCTTCTCGAATACCTCCGCTTGTCCGAACTGTCAGCAGAAAGCTTGTCAAAATATTTGCTCGCCCACAAATACTCGCTCTTTATCTCTACTTATCTCTCAAGAACACGTGAATTGTATGACTACTACTTTTCCTTTGAAAGGATAAATAGGCACATTGTACTGGAATAAGAAGTGAAAGTGGTATTAGAAACATTTAAGAGGTTTTTTTAGTTACCAGCATAAAATAAATGAGACGAAAAGTAGGTATAGATATGATTTAAAATTCAAAATACGATATGATGCATATATTTATAGCTCAAACAAAACTAAGAAGAATATCCGTTTTTATTACTCATTAAAAAATTATCTGAAGATAGCCGATATTTTCAATAAGTACAAAAAGGTACGGAAAGGATATTAAAGATTGATTGTGTTATTAGGGCATGATGGAAGTGAGTTCGAAACTAAATAAATTAAGTAGCAATCAAATTTTCCTTTTTTAATGCAATTAATGGATCTCACCAAGTTGTATTCACCAGTGCATCATTAATAGAAAAAATTGGAATAATCGTAAGTTACATTTTTTACAAACTTTTTAAACTAGAATAAAATAAGGGCATTTTTTCATAGAAAGGAGTTGAGAAACTCCTGCAGGTTGCAAACCTGCATACTAATACGGTCTTTCAACATCGGGTACTCTCTCCCTCAAAATATTCCTTCTTTATTTTAGGCCCTCTTTTATGAATATTTAACTAAGCAAGAAAAACATCACAAAAAATCTTAATGAATCACACGATATACATTAAAACTCACGCAGAAAAAAAAATCGAGCATGTCGCTACTTCCACCTCCAAAAAAACCCGCACCAGACAAAGACCCGTGTGTCCATCCAAAAGACATTAAGCGCGGCCCCCGAGAAAGAAAAGGGCATTTCGTCACATAAGAGTCCAACCCTCTCCCGAAAAAAACCTCGATTCGTAATCCCTTATCTGCTGCCGCAACATTAATTTATTTAATGCGTGAGCCTTAAATTACTGCCATTGTCTGTAGGCTCGCTCTCACGCCCTCTAGCTTCTGGGGGTGCTAGGGTGGAGAGTGCCCGCGGGCCGCAGAGGTCAACAACTGATTCCGATCGGGTCTTCATTCCGGCCCGGGCTCGTGTCACGCGATGCCCGGGACCGCTTGCTCGCTCGCCGCTGCTGCCCATTGTTTGCGAGGGGCAACAAGGCGCTAAATTTTGCATTTAAAATAGATAACAGAGCTTTTTTAACTAACACTTGGGGTCGATCACCAGTTGTGCAAAATAATAATAAAACCCTAACTTAAACGTAGTGTTTAATTTTATCGTGACTTCTTTATTTACTATCACTTTAAAAAATTTTTTGATTCAGCAAAGAAATCCTATCAGTTATATTGTTTCAGACTCCGTAGTAGGGTGGATCAAAAAAAGTTTTTTTTTGGAAATCTCTCGGGCTTGGGGTGGCAAAAGTTGTGTATTGGTATCAATAAGACGTGTGCAAAATTTGGAGGGAATCAAACAACTTCTAGAGGTTGCGCATTGAGCTTGAAATCTAGAAATATTAGGAAAATACGCCTTTTGTCTAGAAACAAGTTAAGGATAGCAAACATTTTTTTACCGATTAATTCTTGCTTAAATATATCTTAGAAGATGTTCAGAAGGAAAAAATAGCTCGTAGCTTTTTCTACTATAGCCACAGTTATAGTTTGAAACCATTAAAAAGTATTAGTTAATGACGCAACTCGGGTAACAGTAGTGAAAAAATAGCTCAAAATAGAGCCACACACACAAACTAAGATAATATTCAAACACAAGATTTGTAATCATTTTTCAACTCTATCAAGTGAACTTACTGACAGGAAAAAATTTTATCATTATGTGATGAACGGATGGGTGTTTTTTCCAAGATGGTGGCCAATACTAATAAAAATTATAATATAGTTCAAATTTCAATTTAAAAGCAAAAATAGCAGTAATAGTATCAGTTCTTTCTGTGGATATTTATCCATATTTAACTAGACTTTAAAACTATAAAAACGGAAATTGTGTTTTCCAAAATAGTGGATAGTAAAAATATGAATAAGGGTTTATAATGTGTGTTAATAAAAATATGCAAAATTTTTCAGTTTTAATATTTCATTTTAGCATGTGTGGATACATTCAATATATTCTAAACACGTCGCTAAGTTTCATTTCGGGAAGGAAAAACCTATTTTAAGCTTTAAATGTGTGAATTTCTTACTATATGTATTCTAATCGAATTCCATCTTTGAAATCTTACACTTAGGATCATCAGATTCAAGTAGACTCCTTGATATGTCCATGTTTATATAGTTCATTGAATAAAAATCAGTTCTCAACCCCCCCTTTTTATTTTTTACACAGTTTAAACTGAAAATCAATTACATGCTCTTGCCAGCTAATACGTGCCAATGGCCATGCACTTTTACGGTTCTTTGTATGCAATCATATTAATGTGATGTACAACATTTTAAAATGTAAGGAATTCTGATGTTTTATAAGGAATTTAACATTGACAAATGGCCACATTACTTTGGGGAAACATATCAGCTATATCCCTTCATTTTTTCTCACCCGCCATTTTGGAAAACACAATTTCCGGTTTTATACTTTTAAAGTCTAGTTAAATATGGATAAATATCCACAAAAAGAACTGATACTACCTAGAAAACAATTTCATTTCGAAAAATTACTGCTATTTTTGCTTTTAAATCGAAATTTGAACGATATTGTAATTTTTATTAGTATTGGCCGCCATCTTGGAAAAAAAACACCCATCCGTTCATCACATAATGATAAAAATTTTTCCTGTCAGTAAGTTCACTTGATAGAGTTGAAAACTGATGAAAAATCTTGTTTTTGAATGTTATCTGAGTTTGGCTCTAATTTGAGATATTTTTCCACTACTGTTGCGAGTTGCGTTATTAACTAATATACTTTTTAATGGTTTCAAACTATAACAGTTGGCTATAGTAGAAAAAGCTACGAGCCTTCTGAACATCTTTAAGGTATATTTAAGCAAGAATTAATCGGTAAAAAATGTTTGCTATCCTCAACTTGTTTCTAGACAAAAGGCGTATTTTCCTAATATTTCTAGATTTCAAGCTCAATGCGCATTGCTCAACCTCTAGAAGTTGTTTGATTCCCTCCAAATTTTGCACACGTCTTATTGATAGATTGATACCAATACACAACTTTTGCCACCCCAAGCCCGAGAGATTTCCAAAAAAATTTTTTCGATCCACCCTACTCCGTAGTAAACCAGACAGGATTCCTACTACAACAAAGGATCATTAAATCAACATGATTTTTTTCGAGTGTAGTCTAGCTGTTTTGTAGAGTTTGAAAAACCATGGCATCCTCCATGGCATCCTAAATCTAATTAGACTGCCACTGAAATTATATGGATAGATCTCTGAAATGTAATGAAAAAAAAATTATGGTGTGCATGCTTGTCTATGTCTATGGTCAAAAAAATTTTCTTGTGCTATTAAGTGATCTCTAATTGCGATTTGGCCTCCAAACTTTCTCATTGATGTTTGAGTGCTATCTGCTGATTGCATATTCTCATGTCACTCACGTTACGTTAAAACATTCATTCAATTAATGAGCTGTTGTGGATATTGGTACACGTCTATCTTTCTTAATTTCAAAACATAGGATGATATTTTTCATAAGGAAGCATGTGTTGTTCCTATTGAAAATGTAATTTTTGGAATTGATCTAATCAATTAATTATTAGCAACTGTCATTAGCAGCTATTCCACTTTAAAGCTTTTAAAATTATGTTAGCTGATTTGTTTCAAAAGTCTGAATTTATGCAACCCACGCACTTTTACTGCACCTATCAGGTCTGTTTATTTAAGAATTCACGAACCCTCCAGAATCACCTATGACCATGAAATATCTATTCTGGTACTTTGTGATCTTGCGCGGGGATCTCGGGCCAATGAAGAAGAAGAAGAAGAAACTCATGCACCCGAAATTTAAACAAAGACCACTTGAGCTAAAGACAGGTGATTTGCCCTTCATGGCAAATCCTAACGAACGACACTACATATACTCTCTTTAAAAAATCCCCATTCGCTCCTATGTGAAAACAGCAACCCACAAGCAGTGACATCGCCTTCAGTGAAAACAAACTCCCCAATCAGCCATAGTCTTCTTCCACTAATGACCGCAGCAATCCTTCCCCTCGGCGCGGACATACCTGAGCAACAAGCGGTTCCCACGTCGCAGGGGAGGGGGAGGCGACATTAGGAGTCGCGTCAGGTAAGCGGCTAAAGACAGTTATTAGCGACTCGCAGCCAGGGGATGATGTGGACGAAATATTAATTACGGACGAGGCGAAGGCGGAGTAGGTGATGCGCCCCTGGGCAGGCAGGGGACCGCCCGCTTGCTGTAGGAAGGATAATTTTCGATATCCTAGTGGTTTTCTCCACGACAGTTGAAGCATGCGCAGTAACCAGCTAGATAACATTAAAATTATATTGTTGGGCAATCGTGCCATCAGCCTCGATGGCTTAGTGCAGTGGCGCCCAACCTACGGCCCGCGGGCCAAATGTGGCCCGCGAGGCTGATCCATGTGGCCCGCGGACTCGTTAAATCTTAAAAACAAAACCCACTTTCAGAAATCTTCCAAGAAAACCACGACATCGTGCGAGACATTATGGCACTTCCATCTAAAGAAAGATGATAAAAAAGGAATTCTTCATCATCCGGTAATAATTCTTTTTTACTTATCTGGTTTTTTTCTAAATACGGGGAATTTGCCATTGCATAAATATTTTTCAGAATCAGTTAGCCATTTGAATTCAGTTTATAAAGATTTTTTTAGAACCTAACTTCGAAAAGATGTCTGATCGTAAAAAGTTGAAGATTCACTCGAAATGCCGAAACTTTCAAGAAAAGTGGACTAATTCATATTTTTCAATCAGCGAGAAAATAAACCGTTTTGTCTTATATGTAAGGAGACTTTTGGAATATTTAAAGAACACAATATCAAGAGACATTACGAAACGAAACAGATAATCATCTTAATTCAGTTTTAAGGATAAGTGTTACAAATTTGGAGCCCTAATTTACAAGAACAAGTATCCTACAAACAGTTGCAAACTTCTCATTGAAAACGGGTAGGATGTAATTATTCTTCATGTTTAGAAAAATCCTTAAAATTGTTTTTTATGTGGCCCGCGAGATAAATCTTCAAAAGCAAATTGGCCCTCGGGAAAAAAAATGGTTGGGCACCACTGGCTTAGTGGTATCCCTAGTAGCACAGATCATACCAAATATGTCGAGCTTATGTAACTTCAACTAGAAGTAAACGAAATTTGGCCATACATGACAAAATTTGGACAAATCTTGAACGTTTGCGCTGCTTGGGATAGTATATGTCGACTAACCTAGAGGTCCCTGGTTCGAATCCTGAATGCCACTTTAGTTAATTCGTTAGAGTTGAGTTGTTACTTTCGTGGAGATAACCATCAGTGCCTTTTGATATACCTGTTTTGTTCGAGGAATAGGGACCGTACATAAGAAAACGAATAAAAAATCACACAAAACCTCGCGAATGGCTATAGAGCATTTTCAATCACATGACCTAGCAACGGCCTTAGCAACAGATTGTTTGACCTACAGCAGTTAACAGTTAAAAGAAAATAACTGGTCATGGAATGCTTCTATTTTGGAGCATTTGCAATCGCATACAGCAACAGATACCGCAGCACCTAGCAACGGCCTTAGCAACAGACTGTTTGACCTACAGCAAGAAGAAAATAAATGGTCGTGACGTCACCTGAAAACACTCTAATAAAAATAGTTTTTGCAACACAAAAAAAGTACTTTTTATGCGGTGAGAAGGGACCGCATGAAAAAAGCCTCACGTAGGACCGTAGTGAAAATCCCTCAGCAAAGCTAAATTGAAAAATTCTTTATAAACGGACCGTAGTATCGCAATCCCCACCCTACAGCTGAATTGAAAAACTGTTTCTATATGGACCGTATACTTTTTTTCAGTTACCGTGTAGTTGGCGAAGACTCTGTTGTATCACTAGAGCAGGGGTGGCCAACCCAAATGATTTTGAGGGCCACTTTGTAAAACCACAATACTCCCGCGCGCTGCATATAAAATTTTAGGATATTAGCTGCTCAAATTGACAGTGAAGTGAGTTGAATAAACTAGGAAGAGATTAAGGGAGTATTTTAGATCCTTTTCGCTTACTTTTAAATTTTCCCAGGTACATTCGTATTAGCTCGTCCATTCGCCAACAGGGGCGATAAGTCGCCAAGTCTGGTAAACCCCGCAACACTACCGTTGATTCTGGTAACCCTGGAAAACGTAGCGAAATCGCGCTAGTTCCGATCACTGGCGCATGCGCGCGCAATTTAAATCGGTAAGCCCATGGGTGAAATAATGTGTGCGCACCGCGCAGGTTGTTTTGAACGTAAATTCAACAGTGTTTACAAGGTAAGAACGAAGACTGCATCTGAAAGGTAGGAGTCTGCTTTCGTGTCGTTCCACGGTGAACTTTGTTGCGCCATTTGGCCGAGCCCCAGAGTCTTTCAATGTTTGCGTATGCACGCCGGTGGTAGAATCGACAAAAGATCGCCGGCGGTAGGATCGACCATTTTGCAAGTAAGTTAGTGCTAAAAAAGTTATTTTTATGCTCTTACCGAGTGATATCCGTAGTTTTGGTTCATCCAAGAATACTGATTCCCCTTTTTCTGAATCCTTACTGTGTCTGATTACCCCCACAACGAGTTTGGTTATAGATAGGGCAGGGGGGTTTGGGGGGGGCGGCAGCCCCCCCAACCACATGAAACTTTTATTTTTTATTTTCTGATGTTATAAAGATGTTTCTGATGTTAAAAATGTGTTTTTCGGCGTTTCTGATGAAATCCCTTATTTTGGCGCGTTTTGGCGAAATTTGGCGAAAACGATGGACGGGCTAATACGAAAGTACCTTTTCCCAAATAAAATTTTCATTTATACTTAATTTTCCTAAATAAAATATTCATTTAGTGTGTGTGTGTGTGTGTGTGTGTGTGTGTGTGTGTGTGTGTGTGTGTGTGTGTGTGTGTGTGTGTGTGTGTGTGTGTGTGTGTGTGTGTGTGTGTGTGTGTGTGTGTGTGTGTGTGTGTGTGTGTGTGTGTGTGTGTGTGTGTGTGTGTGTGTGTGTGTGTGTGTGTGTGTGTGTGTGTGTGTGTGTGTGTGTGTGTGTGTGTGTGTGTGTGTGTGTGTGTGTGTGTGTGTGTGTGTGTGTGTGTGTGTGTGTGTGTGTGTGTGTGTGTGTGTGTGTGTGTGTGTGTGTGTGTGTGTGTGTGTGTGTGTGCGCGCGTGCGTGCGAATCTGTCACTGAGAGATCACTTGATAATACAATTTGGTGATCAGCTGCATTTGCGCGATCCCAATTGTGTATTTTTACTTTTTCAATTTCGATCTGAGGTGTTAACTGTAATTTTAACTCTAACATTAGCATTATGAATTTCCATAATCAGTTCTGGGTGTTGGGGCTTGTTGTCGTTTACCAGTTTGATGGTCGGCAATCAGAAACACCCCTCTGTCCGTGTCCAAGCCCCCTGATGACGAGGCATGGATAGAGTTCGTAGTTTTTATCTAATATTGTTAGATTCTGTCTGACTTGCAGCATTTGCGCAGTTTTCAGAGATCTATTCAGTTTAAAATATTTAAAACTTAAATTCATCGATTTGATTAATCTGTCACTGAATCACACATCTGTCTGAATCACACACTGAAATCACACTTAGTGCTGTGACGAAATCACAGCACTAAGCTCGAAGTAACTTTCGAAGTGTAGGGTGGGTCTTGGGGTAAAATGGGTCATTTTTCATTAACTCGATATAAATCAAATTTAAATTGAATTATTTTCGCTCATTTTTTTGTATTATCTTTTATCTGTTGGCAAAATTTTTCGACTGTCAAAAATTTAGATTCATGAATTTAACAACTGAAAAAATATTTTATTTGAACGGTAAATGGTGTTGTCGAAAAAACAGGGTTTACCAACTTTCAAATAAATTTATATCGTAATAAATTACAGCAGACTTTTGTAATAATTTTCCATAAAAGAAAGTCTGAGAGAAACTTCAAGCCAATCAGCTTAGAAAAATATAAAATATTTTATCTTTTATTTTGCACTTGGGGTAAAATGGGTCATAGTTAGGAGGCCTTCTGTATTAAATAAAAACAATGTTTTTAACTTATCTCCTTCAAATATACAATGAACTGTCAAACAAGTTTATTTTTTTCTCCAAATGAAGTATTTTAATTGCTACATTTGAACAATGTTCATTAACTTCGGACTTTTACAATTTCATTAAAGTACAGTTTAAAACAAATTTTTTCAGATAAAAACGGCTTAGCCGATTGCCTTTTTTCTTATTTTCATGTTTATTTAGTAATAAATATATTTTTGGCATCTTTTTGCAAAGAGACCCATTTTACCCCACGTTGGGGTAAAGTATGTCATTATTTTGATGCTAAGTTTAACCAACTTACAACTTAAAAATATTTGATAAAATTAGATGAAAATGTTCTGAAGGATTGTGATGTCAAGATCCAATTGAAAGAAATCATTAAAAAGTAATAGCAGGGGTCGATCCAGGTTTTAATTTTTGGGGCCTGTTTTTTTAATTTTTGTGAAAATGAAATTATTTTTTGTGAAAATGAAATTATTTTTTGTGAAACAGAATTTATTTTTGTGAAAATGGAATTTTTTTTTGTGAAACGGAATTTATTTTTGTGAAAATGGAATTTTTTTGTGAAAAATATATTTTTTACGTGAAACCTAGAATTTTTTATTCACTATTTTATTCTTTAAATCGATTTGATATAATACCAGAAAAATTTTTAGTACTCTACTCTCGTACTCTATAGTACTTTGCTCTAGAAAATCCTTATAAGTTGAAATACCGACTAATATCGCGATAACGCATGTGATTAGTTCCAATTACGTCGCGAATTAGGCGCCGAGGCCCGATGGAAGCAGTTGCGGAAAAAACTGGACTTCCACGAAGAATCGCAACTTTTTAGCTTTCAAGATAGAGATTCTGAACATCGGACATGTTGGCTTTTGACTATGTTAACGTTGGGGTTTTTCTTTCATTACAATACGGACACAAGAAAAGCCGACATCTCTTGACGATCATGGTTCTACAAGGAATGGGTTGCGGAAAAAACAGAACATTCCGCGAAAAAAATGGAAACTTTCGCAAAAAATCACGATTTTTTAGATTTGTAAACGTTTCTGAGAAGGATAAATTGGAAAAAACGTGGATTCTCTCTCTGTAAAAATTTAGAATTGATCCCTAAAACTTAGCTGAAATCCGCAAGTTTTACAGACAATCCGAGAGCATATAGGGTTGCCGGATTGAAAACGCAAACTGCTGTTTTCGTCGATCTATGGATTGTATGGTTTTTTCCACAGTTCTTTCTCAACCGAGAATCGCGTTCGTTTCGGAGAATTTGAAGGGTTTCGTTTGAAATTTGGAAGTGGTAATTTTTTGTCACTAGAAATTTTGTGAAAGGGCCGATTTTACGAAGTTTATTTTTGTGAAGGGGCCGTTTTATCGAAGCTAATTTTTGTGAAGGGGCCGCAAAACGGCCCCAATTTTAGCTTGGATCGACCCCTGAATAGTTTTGATGAAATAAAACTTAGAATGTGAAAGTATCTAAAAAGTGACCCATTTTACCCTAACCCACCCTATGTCATTTACATGAACCACATAGTTAAGAAGGAAATTTTTGCAGCAAGGCCAGTCACCACGCAAAGAAGAGGAAGGCTTAAGCTCCAATGAGTGCAGGCTGTTGGGGAGGACTGTTTATTCCTAAAAACTAGAAATTGGAGTAGCTTGGCTGGTACCAGGGGTAGCTGTACCTGGAGTAGTCTGGTTCAAGCCACGGAAGGCCTGGACTGTCACGCCACGGATGATGATTATGATTACATAAAACATTCATTTACTCAAAACTAGGCGATATAGTACCCAAAAAATCATCAAAATATCAAAAAACATTTTATTGGCTTAATCCATACCATGGATCTTTCTGAATGTGTCTTCAAAATTTCAGAGCTCTATCTTAATAATTTGTGAAGTTATTTACATTTTTCTGATGCGATGATGAGGGTTTTCTATGAAGAAACGAAATTTTAAGTTGGATTTTCTCCACGTTGAATTTTTGTGTATTTACAATATTTTGAAAGCCTAAGGCTTTTTATGTACATTAAATATAAGTCTGAAAATTTTTATATATATTCTGAAATATATGTATTATATAACTGTGCATGGGTTTAGCTCTAATAAGGTTAGATTTTTTTTTAAAAAAATATTAAAGTCAAAAATGATGAATTTTTCCGGTTTTTTGGGGGTTTTTACTACAAAAAATTCTAGAAAATAAAGTAATATTGATAGAAAGAAACCCATGCACATTTTTATGAAGTATAATATAATGAACCAATAAATGAAAAAAAAATTTAAAAATATGCATAATTAAAAAAGCCTTAGGGATTTAAACAATGGTCAAAAATTTTGAAAAATTTAAATTTTTTAAATTCTGATTATTAAAATCCAACATTTTTTTAGGGGAATGGGTATACCATATTAGCCCACTAAATATGCAATTAAAATCAAAATTATAATATTAAAAACTAAAAAAAAATATATTTGGGTACTATATCGCCTTAAGTGAATTTCAATGTAAGTCAATGTCTTTCTCCTGAGTAAAGCCCTGGATGAAGCTACGTTACTTAAGTAGCGACATGAGTTCAATCGTCCGCCATTTTGGGTTTCTCTCCTAAAGTCCGCTATGAGGGAACGGAGTTGAAATGCACTGCTGTTCAAAAATTAAGGACGGAACGGTTTTTTCAACATAACACCTAGAAGAATTATTGTTCATCCATGAAAATCATACCAAAAGATGTTTATTGGGTGAGAATACAGGGCCCGAGAACAAATTTCCCCTGTCAATATTTTAAGGGGGTAAATGGACACTCCATTGATAACGGAGTTCCATTACACATTTAGAGCAGTGGCAGAAATGTCTATGTAAGAGGTATTTAACCAAGAAGTTTAAACTTTTTGCAATGAATATGATTATTCCTGAACTCAATGCATATTTTTAAACGTTTGTGCTGCCTTTTAATGGTATTTTTTTAGGTTTTATTGAGAGATATCGGTCTAATCATCATTTTTGGCAAGTTTTAGCTTCTGGGTCATTTTTGGTAAGTGGTATCTTAACGTTAACCATGTTTTTAGTCGGTCTCACATGTGCCTAATTGCATTTGGGTCTGGGGATCTGAAAATTAACTTTAGTCTTTCAATATCGTTACTTATGAACAACTTTGAGATAGTGAAATTGTGATTTTCTGCAGCTTTTTAACTAATAAAGAGAAATATTTCACCCGAGAGGTCATCTTAAGGATGTAAAAGGGACATGAGAACACAGGTGCGCAATTGCAGATATCAGTGAAATTTTCTGTGCTGTCTAAGGGGTGCTGAAACGGCACAAAAAATTGCATGGTTTCACAGAAAGGACATCTGTTATTAACGTTTAAAAAAAGAAGTATTTTTAGTGTTTATGGACTTACACATGTCTGAAAAGAAAGATATATCTGTAAAAATATTTCCATTATCTTTAAAATGAAGTTTAAAGAGATCGAATTTCTCCTTTGAGTCTGCACTATCCTTATAGACATTTCAACACCCCCTATACTTAAAAGAGATTTTCCCTGATGTCTGCAATTGCATACCTGTATTCTCATGGGCCATTTGCTTCTTTTAGAAAACATTTGGGTCAAAATTTTTTCTTTATTATTCAAAAAGCTGCAGAAAATCCCAATTTCACTATCTCAAAGTTGTTCATAAGTAACGATATTGAAGGAAAAAAGTTACTTTTCAGGTCCCCAGACCCAAATGCAATTTGGCACATGTGAGATCGACTAAAAACATGGTTAACGCTAAGATACCACTTACCAAAAATGACCCAGAAGCTAAAACTTGCCAAAAATGATGATTAGACCGATATCTCTCAATAAAACCTAAAAAAATACCACTAAAAGGCAGCACAAACGTTTAAAAATATGCACTGAGTTCAGGAATAATCATATTCATTGCAAAAAGTTTAAACTTCTTGGTTAAATACCATAGACATTTCTGCCACTGCTCCAAATGTGTAATGGAACTCCGTTATGAATGGAGGGTCCATTTACCCCCTTAAAATATTGACAGGGGAAATTTGTTCTCGGGCCCTGTATTCTCACCCAATAAACATCTTTTTGGTATGATTTTCATGGATGAACAATAATTCTTCTAGGTGTTATGTTGAAAAAACCGTTCCGTCCTTAATTTTTGAACAGCAGTGTAGTTGAAATGCATCAATCAGAAAATGGAGGTAACTAATAAAATAATAAAAGGAATCTTCCGCAAAGCTTCTCTGTCATATTTAAGGATTTTTTTAGTTTGTTAAATTTATAAAAAATATTTATTTAGGTTTTGGTATATCATCCATTCTATTAAATATTTTTTGTGTTTTCGTAAAACCTACCTTTTCTCTCTTGAAGATATATCAAACTAAGTTAAGAATTTAAATAAAGCAACAGAAACTATTAATAAAATGTAACACTTAATTAAAATATAACAAGATGGTGTAAGAAATTTAACGTGCCTGTTTAAAATTGAAGATACGTCGTACACATATATTTTACAGTATTCAATTTCTTTATTATTTTAACAGTATATAAAATTTAATTTATTACTTTAGTTGTAATGGAATATTTTTAAATGAACGAAAACATACTTAAAATATTTAGGGGAGAGTGGGGCTATTTCGCACACATGGGGCACATTCGGACAGACGGCATTTTCCCTAGTAATTATTAATTCCCCTAGTAACTAATCTGTTTGGTAAACATTTGTTTACTTGAATTTTAGTATTGCTGAGTTAATGATTGAGAGTTTCAATACAAGTTTGGCTTGGCAAAGGTTTCCTCGTTTAATCACTGTCTTCCCAACACATTCACACAAATAATATAAATGCGCTTTCTTCGATTTCTGACAAATCCCTCTCAACAATTTCAGAAATGATATGATATATACAAAACATCAAAATTAAATATTTCTTCATCATTTTTTTTTAAATCTACATCAAAACTGACGCAATTATTATCATGATTGAAACTTTACTACTTATTTATATTTACTGAGTTTTCCTCGAATATATTTTTTACAAAAATTATTTTAATATTTTTCTAAAAACAATTTTTTGCTGCTAGGGATCTAATGCCTTTTCATTAACCAAAGAGGAACTAGGGAAATATTCTTAAGATTATGTATAATTCTACAAAGATATATATTAAAATTATTGCAAAGATTATTGCAACATCTATTTTTTATAAGAATTGTTACAATCTTTTTTTAAATCCTAACATATGTATAAAAAACTACTATAAATCCTAGACGCCCTAGCATAATATACAATATTCCTAAAGCAAATAAAGAGATATTTCACAAATGTTTTTTTACTTAGCACCTAAGCACTACAATAGTTTGCCTATTGATATTCAAATAATATCTAAAGTAACTCTATTAAAAAAATTAAAGCTATTTTATTTAACTCAGAAGACTTACCTATTCCATAGTTTAATACGTTTCATATAGTTTTGTGGTCAATACTTATTTGTATTTGGATTTATTCATTACTACTGATAAATTTTTTTTAATTGGGTTCAAATATACATAGGGGAGAGTGTTGTACCTACGGACGGTTGTACCTTCAGCCACCTCATTTTAAAATTCAAGAAAAAATATAAATTTGAATTTGTGGTTGATTTTGAATGTAAACAGATGCTATCTAGTTGCTAACGTGAAATCAGCTGTTTAAAATATTATTTAAATTTTCTATAATAAAAATACTGTTTTTAGGTGCTCAAAGTTTTTTTTAGTGCATCACTACATTAATTATTTTCTTCCTCTATGATTATGATATGATAAAATGGGATATATGGGGGAATCCCCGAGGTTTTGACTTTTTAGTTTTGATATTAGAAATAGTCAGATCTCAATTATTTTATCTTTTATAGAACTTTGAATGCAAAAACACCTGATGCTGTACCTTCGGACACCATAAGTGTACCTTACGGACACGTTCTTGTGGGTGTCTGTAGCTAATCAGCGTTTTAGAATCAGGTTTCATTTAACTGAATACATTTTAATAAATGTTAAATTAATTTTAAATGGTAATCTAATTGTCAGCGATAATTTTCAAGTGAATTTTAGATGAAAAATCAAATATTTTGTGATCTAAACTACTTTTTTAAATTTATGATTCTACTTGGAAATTAATGTAAAATATGGTGTAAAACCCTAAACACCCTATCACATTTAAGTATGATGATTTAAAAAACTTAAACTTTCCACTGAAGAAGATTTACCACCAAATTATTAACAGCGACGAAAATTTTTTCAAAAGCACCAATAGGAAGCCTCGAAAACTATCGCTGGGAAAAAATCGCTACGACATCAGCGACGTAATTACGATCACTGGCGGCCATTTTCTTGAGCCGGCGGGAGATCTGGGTTGACTTGATTTCTCTAATAGAAATGCAAAAATTATCTTCTAATATCAATCTTCTATAATATCTTCTTCTAATATCAGAGTTGACCAGAGCGTTCCGATTAATTGAGGAGTAATGAAATCGTAGTCGCAGAACATGTGCTGCCATCTAGTTCAAATGAGAAATTCATCAGTTCTTCAACAGCCATAAATATTTTTTATCAGCCTCAGTTAATTATTTAGGCTACTTTTGAATACATAGGCTTGATTTTTTGTTTTCAAATGAAAATTTCAATATTCTGTTTGACATAATGTCACATAGAAAGGGACTAGGAAAAGCACAAGCAATGTGAAGGAAAATCCGGGCCGCCATTCCTGCGGCTGAAAGCGATTCAGAGGGAGTCGCTTTTCCCGCCGAGCGATCAAAAAACCTGTCGCTTTTCCCGCTCTCGCTGGCAACGCCATCTTTTGGGAGAAATATCGTTACAGAAAATGTCGCTGATGTCTTTTTTACAGCAGTGGTGTAAATCCCCCATAAGGGATTAAAATATTTGTCCCCCATTAAAAGAGTCACCCCCATACATCGTTATAGTTATAGTGCAGAATACGATTGATGTTTTTCTTTAGGGTTTCACCTTTTGCATCTCTCTCCCCTCCCCTGGCTTATAATGTAATAATTTTACGCAGTGTAATTTTCTTGGAAGTACTACTTTCTTTTACAACATTCTCCCATTCATCAGTTCCATGTATTATTCTCGTTCATTGGTTTGATCTAAAGGTTTGATTTTTATTTTTGAAAAAATTACTTCTGCAGAGTATTAAACAAAAACCGTCCATCCTTAACTTAGGCTTACCAGTGTTGTAAAGTTCACCAAGGCGAATCTAAGGCAGAGCGAGAAGAAAGAGCGATGCGACCCTCCAACAGTTTAAAATCAGAACCTTTATAAGTGTCTTCTGGATTCTTTACAAATGTTTCTTTTAACATGGAAACTTTTAAAAAGAGAATTGATAAAAGTGGTTGAGGGGAAGTACAATCACTTTAGATGAAATTTGGAAAGGACAAGATGATTCAAAATATTTATGACTTCAGTCGGCTCAGACCAAATCCTACATTTGCTATATCGCTAGGAACTACTGATGTTGGTTCATCTTTTTACAAAACAAAATCATATAATAGGAAACGACTATAGCTGAAAGACAACAGCTAAACGAAAAATCAAATTTAACACATCTATAGAAAGGACATAGGTGCAATATGCACCATACCCCTCCCACTGTCACACAGCGACAAGCTCGCGGCCATATGTCATTACGCAGACCATTCCTACCCGAGCCTTATAATCAAGGTATCATAGGCGAGCGATTAATGGAGCTGATGCTTTGCTTCTTTCGAATTCCTGAATTCTGAGCAAGTCCATTACGAAGCGGTGGGCGCGAGCCGATGGTATCGACAGGGGTGGGGTCCTACGCTTTTATGGCTGTTTAATGCATTAGCCAAGGGGGGACCACGATTGACAAAATATGGAGATTCGGGTCTAGTGGATGTGTGTGCTTAATAAATTTAGATGGTGTCTTTTTGGCCAGTAAGAAATTTGGACTCTACGAAGATGATTAATAAAGGACCATGTAAAAAAGATCCATTTTAATGTTAGGCTCTTATCTAATGGGATTTTTCAACGATTTATGGAAATTTAAGTTTCAAAAGCTGGAGGAAATTCATTTTTCTAAGACAAACTTATCAGTAAAGCCCAATTCCCATGAGATGCAGTTTTTGAAAAACCGCGGGAATGGGGCTTAAGAGTTTTTGTTAATAAACTACAGATATCTGCCCCCTGGCGGCTATTTCTCCCAAACATCAGAATAGTTAGGGTGTTCTATACAGATCGCTCAGCGATCTCAGTGAGCGATGGGAAGTTCCAGCCTTCATAAGGGAGCTGCCGTTAAAGTGAAAACTTTATCTACCCGTACACGATAATTTTAAAGAAGTGCGAGTATAATTTATTCTACTTTGAAATGTTCTTGTGGAATTTAATCATTTTGCTAAAATTTATTTACATTTTGTCTTTGAAAAGATATATGGTGGTTTGGTAAACACGTACCCATGGCAGGCGCGGATCCAGCACGGCTCCAAGGAGGGGGGGCACTCCAGAGTGCCCCCCCTGGATCCGCCACTGACCCATGGTGTAGTAGTGGTTATCACATCCACCTAACACCCGGAAGGTCCCAGGTTCGAGATCCGGAGGATACAGTGGGTCCATTTTTTTAAGAAATTGCAGGTACAATTTATTCCACTTTGAAATGTTCTTATTAAAATAAATCGTTTTACTAAAATTACTTTTTATTATGTGTTTGAAAATATATATGGTGGATCGGTAAACATGTACCCATGGTGTAGTGGTTATCACATCCGCCTTACACGCGGAAGGTCCCAGGTTCGAGACCTTGTGGGTACAGTGAGTTAATTTTTTTAAGGAATGACAGGTACAATTTATTCCACTTTAAAATGTTCTCGTTCATTTAAATTATTTTACTAAAATTATTTTTCATTTTTTCTTTGAAAAGATATATGGTGGTTTATTATAAATGTACCCATGGTGTAGTGGTTATCACATCCGCCTAACACGCGGAATTTCCCAGGTTCGAGACCTGGTGGGTTCAGTGAGTTAATTTTTTAAGGAATGTCAGGTACAATTTGGCCGCGGTGGTGCAGTGGTTAGCGTGTCTGGCTACGAGCATTACCGACCCCAGGTTCGATGCCTCGCGGCTCCTGCTTGGGTAGCTGGTCATGGGTCAACTCAGCCCTTCATCCTTCCGGGGTCGATAAATGAGGACCAAGCTTGCTTGGGGAATCAACTGGGGGTCCAGCGTCGGGCTAGCCACTCGGCCTAGACACACGCTAGTAATTAGCACCCCAGGCCCAAAGGCTACAGAAACGCCAGGCTCGGACTGGCCATGCGGGCATTTGGGCAAATGCCCGGTGGCCGCTACTCATCGAGGGCCGTTTGTGGGCCGCCTACTACCAAAATATTTTACAGTGGTATAAATGAAAAAGACCCTGTAAAATTGAATCCGCACCTCCACAGGAATTTCCAACTAGCGGCCCACGAATTCTTTTTGCGCGGCCACCAAACCCATTAATTTAACAGCAATTAAATTCATTAATGATGGAATAAATTACTTTATTCAAAAACATATTATATTATTTAAAATATTTTTATGAACGAATTTTCCTGGTTTCATCTTTAAAAATTCTACGGCATAAAAGGAGCGAACCTTTCGGATGTCACCCAAAATAAGGATCCCAAATGAGTTAAAACCAGTACTTTTAAGAGTAAAATGTCCAAAATTTTTCTGGGGGAGGACCCCCAGACCCCCTTTCTATTTTGAGCTACATTATTCACAATTTCTTTTAATATTAAGTTCGTCAAGATGGAAATTCTTTCTACCCACTGAATTTACCAACAAAGAATTAAAAGTCTATATTGAGTTTATTACGTATCCAACTAGGGACTTCAAGGTGGATTTTGACTATTTCTTAAGGGTCAATTTTCAAAAGAATTTCTTGGGGAGATACCCACGAGCCCCCCTGAAATTTTTAATTCTATGAAGTTATATTTTCCATAAAAATTATGCGGGGGGCCGATTCAGACTTAAAATGCTCGGACCGAAATTTCTTCCCAGTCCGGCCCTGGAGATGGGCACCGCCTGATGGGCCACTAGGTCCGGGCAGACTTTGATTTGATTTTGATCAGGTACAATTTATTCCACTTTGAAATGTTTTCGTTAATATAAATTATTTTACTAAAATTATTTTTCAATTTTTCTTTCAAAAGATATTTGGTGATTTAGTAAACATGTATCACATGCAACTAACACGAGGAAGGTCCCAGGTTATAGACCTGGTGGGTACAATGAGTTCATTTTTTTAAGGAATGACAGGTACAATTCATTCCACTTTGAAATGTCAAGGCTAGACTGGATTTAACTGTGTTTTATACTGCTTGCGCAATTACGCGAAAAGCTAGGTTCCTGAAGCTGGGAAACGAAGTTAGCGCCATCTGTCTGTCATTCATGGCATTTCTTTTGACGGAAAATAATTATTGGTTGGTTGATTTCATATGATTCAAAAATATTAGGTCATCCCGAAAGTTTTGTCGCTCTTGGGAGCATCTGTTTATAAGATATTTTTGACACTTTTCCATTATGTGATACCAATATAAACTGTAACAGGGCCGGACTGGGAAGAAATTTCGGTCCGGGCATTTTAAGTCTGAATCGGCCCCCCGCATAATTTTAATGGAAAATATAACTTCATAGAATTAAAAATTTCGGGGGGGGGATCAGGGGACCTCCCCAAGAAATTCTTTTGAAAATTGACCCCTAAGACAGGGCCGCCGAGAGCCAAGCCGGGCCCGGGGACAAAGTTGAGAAGCGGGCCCCCCAGTCCAAGCCCCTTACCTAGATCCAATTTAAATTGTTACCACCCTTAGTTTTATGATCCTAAAGAACACTCAGGATCAGGATGGATGGCTCAATTAGTTAACAAATAATGACCCATCTAGCACGCAATGGCGGATCCAGGATTTGGGTTTGGGGGGGCTAAGAATTTTCATAATGCAATTGAGTTTTCTTGTTTATGATAATACGTAAAGGGTAGTGAGTTATCCTACTAAAAGGGGGGTCTGGGGGTTCTCCCCCAGAAAATTTTTGGAAATTTAAGTCAAAAACCCCACTTTTTCAACTCGTTTTGGTACACCTCATTCGAATTTCGGATATAGATTTTTTGCGTTTTGACAAACTTAGTAAAATATTAAACGTTTGGGGGGGCTTCAGCCCGAAAGCCCCCCCCGTAGATCCGCCACTGCTAGAACGGGGTTCAAGGGGGAACCCTCAAACACATAGATTGTTGGTGTTTTTTACCCAATTTGTCATGCTTTTTTACCCTGTAAAACTGAGCGTAGTAAAGCTCTTGGCGTATTTTGCGTATTTTAAAGCAATTTGGCAAATTAAGCTTAATAGATTTGTGAATAAGAAACATTTAAATTGTAGCATTCCTAAACCCTTAATTTTTTAAGTCTCTGTGGGTGTGGAGTATGAAATTTCGTATAAAAAACTCCCAGGCTAGTCAACAAACCGTATGTTTTTATCTCCTTTATTTTTTATTAATTTTGTAAGAGTATATTATTTAATTTTGGGACAGCCTGTTAAATGACACAGACAATATACATTACTTTTTAACAAAATTTAAAATCCTTTATTCTTAAATTTTATTTTTATTTAATATTGTAATAAATTTTCTTGTTTTAATGATTTAAATTTTTTCATCATCGAAAATTTTCATTTTTTTTAAAAGAAAATTAAGCAAATAGCAATGCCCTTAAAACCCCCCAACACCAACATTATACAAAACATGAGACAAAAACAACTAGTGTAATGCAAAATCCGTATACTCTTTCAACTGATTCTTATATTTTATTTTCATTTAATAATGGAATATATTTTCTTGTTCTCTAAGTAAATTTTTTTATGGTTTACAAAACTTTTCATTATCGAAAACTTCAATTTTTTTAAAGAAAATTAAACAAACAACAACCCTCCAGCATATGTAAAACAAGAGACAGAAACAACTAGAAAAATAAAAAGATGTATAATACTTTCAAATGTATTTGGTAGCTGAAATTTCTATTATATAAAAAATGAATAGAATACTCACCTAGACCTACGGTACGGTCATCTTAGAAGACTAACGTTACCAACTTTTTCAAGTACGGTAACTTTCAAACAATCGGGAAAAAACTTAATTGGTTTAAAAAAAATTGACGATTTTTATAAACAGAATACACGTTTAACTAACGCTTTCTACAAGTTCATCCACCTGGTCTGCATGGGTAAATGGCTTGAAACTAAAATTATTTCCGCTGTCCTCTGTGGTATTTTCCATTTGGTCAAGGGGAGGAAAAGGGGCCTCATTTCCTGTTTGTTCTGGCTAACGAAAGACCTTTCCGCAAATAGGGTTGGGGGGTGTCCGGTTCGGGCCCTTATCTTGTGACAATTCTTGGAATGTGTTGCAGCGTGTGTGTGGTAGTGGTGGTAATTATCTTAGTTAGGAAACGCTGGAGATTGCATGCCAGGGAGGAGGGGGCCCGGGGCCCGTTCTCAGGAAGAAGGGGTAGTTGGGAGAAAAATCTATGAATGGGTATTCTTGTTTCAAAACGTTTAGTAGTGTATCCCAAGATGGAGATTCTTTACGGGCCCCTATAGGTCTGGGAAAATCCCCGGGCCCGGGGAAAAGTGCCCCTTTTGCCCCCCCCCCCTATCGGCGGCCCTGCCCTAAGAAATTGTCTAAAATCCACCTTGAAGTCCCGAGTTGGATACGCAATTAACTCAATATAGAATTTTAATTCTTTGTTGGTAAATTCAGTGGGTGGAAAGAATTTCCATCTTGATGAACGTAATATTAAAAGAAATTGTGCATAATGTAGCTCAAAATATAAAGGGGGGGATCTGGGGGTCCTCCCCCAGAAAAATTTTGGAAATTTTACTCTTAAAAGTACTGTTTTAACTCATTTGGGACCCTTTTGGGTGACATCCGAAAAGGTTCGCTCCTTTTATGCCATAGAATTTTTAAAGATGAAACCAGGAAAGTTCGTTCATAAAAATATTTAAAAATTATAATATGTTTTTGAATTAATTAATTCATGCCATCATTAATGAATTTAATTCCTGGTAAATTAATGGGTTTGGTGGCCGCAGAAAAATAATTCGTGGGCCGCTAGTTGGAAATTCCTGCGGAGCGCGGATTCATTTTTACAGGATCTTTTTCATTCATACCACTGTAAAATATTTTGGTTGTAGGCGGCCCGCAAACGGCCCTCGATGAGTTGCGGCCCACCGGGCATTTGCCCAAATGCCCGCATGGCCAGTCCGAGCCTGAACTGTAACTTTATCCACCGTCAACTTGGCATCTTGAGAACCGTCTCACGAACGTAACGAGCCCTGCTAAATGCGCATGCTCGGGTTAAAGGCGTGGTTTTAAAGTATTTAGGATTGGAATCAGTGTGGCCCGGATGGGGCAGTGGTATCGCGTCTGCCTGGCGTGCGGAAGATCGTGGGTTCGAATCCAGTTATTATTTTTCAGTAAATTTAATTTTAATTTTTATTATTCCATTAAAAATTGCAAGAATTAATTGCTCTTGTTTAATAGTAATTCCTTGTTTAATTAAATTCATTGTGGTTTTTTAAATGTTTTACTTTGTCTAATTTTTTTTTTTAAATTTTAAATTATTAATTTATTGAAAATAAAATTATTTCGCTAAAATATTTTATAGAAACAGAAAGAATCAATTCCACATGGATGCGCATTGCTAATAAAGTATAAAAATCTTGCAGGGATTGTGAAATACAGTACACATAAAGTCCAAACGCATGCGCATTTAGCACGGCTCGTTACGCTCTTGAACCGTACGTGGCATCTTGGCTTGATTTTGGGGACTGATCGACAACTGGGCTTTCCAGGCTTTCCAACCTTTTACCTGCCGATGTTCCCAAATGGGAACATCACTTTTGGGAATTTTTTCACCAGTCAATTTTTCATGCAGGAATTTGATACTTGGTATTAAGCAACTCAAATATATGAAGTTATTTTACATGCAAAAGTTTTTCATGTACAATTTAATCCTTTTTGTAGAATTTATATCAAAATTACAGATTTTTCGCTCTTCAAAAAGTTGCACAAGTTTTTATTTATGAAAATTTTAAATAAAATTAGTTTCGAATAATTTTGCTGTGTTTAGATAGCTTAAGTACATATCTTCTCATTTGGCTTGACAGAATAGCTTCATATTCCAATTTTGGAGAGTAATAACCAATTCTATGTATATGTTCCCAAATGGGAACATCGGCGTTTGGGGTATAGTATTTGAGGGGATTTTTATAACACAAAAAAATTCAAGTTATTTCCTATTTTCTTTAATTTTTTGAACCTTTTTCGTCTCAAAGGATCTAAACAGGTTAAGAATGATGTTTTAAATTTAAAAATAAGTAATTTTTATTTTTTCTTTTAATTTATGGATAAATAAATGCCAAATCTTTATAGCAGATTCTCACTCTTGCATATTTTTCTAACTCCCCGATCGATTAATTTTCAGTAATTATCATTAGGGGTTATGCGAAGAGCATATTTGAAGTGGTTCTGAGGACTTGTATGCATATTTTGTTCAAGTACTTTTTTACATAAAAATTTTAGGAATAAAATAGAAGAATTTTGAAAATAAGGAAAAGTGTGTACATCTTAAAACCCTCTTCTAACGTAAGTTTGATGTAATAGATATGTGATTTGGTTCGGAATCTTCCTAAGAAACACGGCTTTAATGAATCAATGGAGATAATTATGATTATCACTTTTAAAAGCTAATTAGATTTGAATGCAATAAGTGGATACATGCTAAATAACCGTATAAAACCGTAATTAAAACTATTTTTTCACTCAGAAACCCAACTGTTTAGCTTTGAAGCGCATCGGAACACTCTTATGTATTTTTTTTACCAAAATATTACCCATAGTGCAAGAAAAATGTACAGAAAAGCTTCGCGTACGAAATAAACATGTCAATTTTTTCTTATGAAAATCTATAAAATGTTACCCAATCGTCCAAGTATGGGTAATAAAAATTAAAAAACCGTCCAATATCATAAATATGTTCCTAATTATTGAGTAGAAACCTATTTCAATCATTTTATTTGAATTGATTGTAAAATATGAACCATTTGGAAATCCCCCTAAAAACTTCACCCCAAACGCCGATGTTCCCAAATGGGAACATCCTAAAAATCGTACTTAGGATTTTTGTTCAGCCAAAAAATGACCAGAATGGTTTTAGTAAAGATGAAACAAGCCATTTAAGCCAAAAATCAGAACCTTAAATTTGAAATTTGAATTGCGGCGTTTAAAAGGTTAAATCTGTGATAACATGTTACTTCATTTCTTTTCTGCTCAAAATTTTGCATTTTTCCTAAAGTTAAGATTTTTAAATTAAAATTAACTGGCTACTTCCATAAAACAATTAAAGTTTTAAGTATTTTTAACAAGTGTGGAACATTTAACTTAGATTTAAATTTTTTCCGGGGCATCCGGAGAGTTTGATCACAATCCCCATATTAAATTGCTGGAAATCCAGATCGCTGGAAATTCTACCGCCGCTCTTCAAAAGTAGTATAAAATGAGTTTCAATTTGTGAAATAATTAAGATCTTCCGTACAATCTTAATTATGACTTCAAATTAAAGTTAAATTCCTTTGAATTTTAATTTTGAAAGTTTTCAATTAATGGCAACTTGAAGTAAACAAAATCTTATTAATCGTAGAATCTAGGAAAGCTGGAAAAGTAAGCCAGCAAAAAAAGAGCCAAAATTCACCAAATTGGCTTTAGATAGAAGTAGAAGTACTTTACTGATTTACCGTAATGGAAAAGTACCAAAAAATACATTATATACAGATGCTCCCAAGAGCGACAAAACTTTCGGGATGACCTTATATGCTTAAAAGGAGCCACAGGCCAGCAACCGGGGTTGATTAATCAACCGGGTTGATTATTTTTCCACGGATCGTGAACCTGGTTAACAAAATGTAAACAATGAAGAAAACATTAATCAGATTGTAAGAAATTAATATATTTTTATACTTTAAATGCAAAATTATACATTTTTTAATTATTCTCTGTTGCCAAAATTCAGGGCCGTATTAACCATGACGGGGCCCCCAGGCAAAGCACGTCTAGGGGCCCTTTTCTTTCTATAATATTACGTTTTTTATACATTGAGAAGGCTTGCCATCACCCTATTCAATAATTTTTTCCCATAAAACGCTAACTAAAGCATACCATATTCAATAAAAAAATTAAAAAAATGAAAATAAAGTTATTTTGTAAAAATTTACCCCTAAAATAAAAAAAATTAATTATTTTTTGGCCTTCTTGGTACAACAATTAATTTTCAAATTAAATAAAACGATATTCCACAAAATATTAATGATAAAGATTCTGAGAGCCGGGCCCCCAGTGGCGTAAACTTATTAGTTACGTCATCATTGCGGAATGTATAAGCACTGGCGTATATAGAAATTTATTACGGTTTGGGTCCAAATACTCTCTAAAAAAATGTAGATATTTTCATGTATCTAAAACTAGATTTTTGCACCTTATTCCTTAGCCCCTCCTACACATATTTAGTAGGTCCCAACTAGCTTTTGAATGTATTTTTAGGTAGATATTACACCTTTAAGAAAAAGTTGTGAGTAATAGTTGCAAGAAAAAAAGGGGGTGTCTGGAGTCCTCCTCCAAGAAATTGTTTGGAAATTTGACCATAAAATACAGTTTATTATTTTTAACATGCATTGGTACACCCAGTCAAGTTTCAGACATTCCTTTTTAGCAATTAAACTCATTTTTAGGCAGAATTTAGATTTTTACGAACTTAATGAAAAATAAAGGCGTGAAAATATAGTTCCAATTAATAAAGGGGGTCGGGGTCATCCCCAGCTCTCGTCGGCCCAGGATAGGGGAGGGTGGGGACGATTGTAACACTTTGATTTCCTCAAAATGAGAGGCTGCCTGGGCGAAAAGGAGATGACTGTACGTAAAAGGCAGGTGAATGAAAGGGGTCGCGCCCGTCTGCCCGAAATCCATCTTACCGAAGTGCCTCTTTCCCGAACGCCACAAGACCGAAAGACCTTTAGCCCGAACGGGACTTTTGACCGAACGGGACACTTGACCGACAGGACTTTTTACCGAATGGGACACTTTACCGAATGGACTTTTTACCGAATGGGACACTTGACCGAACGGGACACTTGACCGAACGGGACTTTTGACCGAACGGGACACTTGACCGAACGGGACACTTGACCGAACGGGACTTTTGACCGAACGGGACACTTGACCGAATGGGACACTTGACCGAACGGGACACTTGACCGAACGGGACTATTGACCGAACGGGACACTTGACCGAACGGGACACTTGACCGAATGGGACACTTGACCGAACGGGACACTTGACCGAACGGGACTTTTGACCGAACGGGACACTTGACCGAACGGGACTTTTGACCGAATGGGACACTTGACCGAACGGGACACTTGACCGAATGGGACACTTGACCGAACGGGACACTTGACCGAATGGGACACTTGACCGAACGGGACACTTGACCGAATGGGACACTTGACCGAACGGGACTTTTGACCGAATGGTGCGTTTGGCCAACAACTCACTATGGTCACTCATTTTAAATATGGGCTTTCGATTTAGGTGTCCTGTTGCTTGACCACTGGTCAAGATTGCCTCTATGGCTAAAATCATTATAAAATTAATTTTGGAGATGTTGATTGATATTTTGTAATCTTTACAGTTTTGACATGTGTTTTTGGTTCCAGCTGACCATTGGTCAGTCCGGTCCACTTTCTGTAACTTCTTTGCTTTGATGAACGATATACACCAAAACATCCCTCTCACTGAACTAAATAAAATCTTCTCTTTAAGGTCAAAACTTTGTTTCTTTTATTCTTATGATGAAAACGATTTTGAATAAAATCTCTCGATAGCCCTCGAGCAGCGCAGCCTTGTTTACTTATTGCCACTGCCGATTGCTGCGAAAGGGGGAGAGCTGTCCAAATGATTTATGACCGGGGCGGGAGGGCTCAAAGAAAATGGGAGGATGCAGGTGTCTTGGGTGATGAAACCACACGTATTAGTCAAAAATTTCGGGATCTTAAATTTACACTTTGCTTTTCTAACCTCCAGATAGATACTTACAATTAAAAGCCCGCAATCTGAAAACTAATTACAAAATTATAATACAATTTTTCATCCCTTGTAATTATAAATTAATATTATTCTTAACAGTCTCCTTTCATTTTCAAATCCTTAAAAAATTTGAAGCTAGGCTAAAAAAATACGTATCAGGAACTTGTCAAGTATAAATTAATATTAATTTTGCTAAGAAATATCAATTTCTTTTTAATGAAGTAATGAGTAATGTATATTAAAAAAGTAAATAGAATTGTTAAGTATAATATGAAGTATATAGAGTGCGAACTATATAATATTTGGAATTAAATAAGAAGCGTTAAACAAGTTTTAGATTCGCATCCTTAATTTTCTAATCATGATACCTATAGGATAAATAACAAAGAAATCTTAATTAAAATCTCTTAAATTGAAGTTGCAATTTTAGGAGAATGACAATACACAGTCCCCTGTGTTATGCTCTTATTTGCGTTTTACTCTTTTCCATAAATACAAAACACTTTTTTCAACGTTTAGTTCATATAATAGTAATAAATAAGGTAGTTTAATTAAAATTTTTACAGAATGGTAACTGAGTATAAATTAATTTATGTACAGTGTGTCCCAAAAGTATCCGTTCACCGGAACCAAAGACACATGTCAAAACTGTTAAGATTACAAAATATCAATCAACATCTCCAAAATTAATTTTATAATGATTTTAGCCATAGAGGTAATCTTGACCAGTGGTCAAGCAACAGGACACCTAAATCGAAAGCCCATATTTAAAATGAGTGACCATAGTGAGTTGTTGGCCAAACGCACCATTCGGTCAAAATCCCGTTCGGTCAAGTGTCCCATTCGGTAAAAAGTCCATTCGGTCAAGTGTCCCGTTCGGTCAAAAGTCCCGTTCGGTCAAGTGTCCCGTTCGGTCAAGTGTCCCGTTCGGTCAAGTGTCCCGTTCGGTCAAGTGTCCCGTTCGGTCAAAAGTCCCGTTCGGTCAAGTGTCCCGTTCGGTCAAAAGTCCCGTTCGGTCAAGTGTCCCGTTCGGTCAAGTGTCCCGTTCGGTCAAGTGTCCCGTTCGGTCAAAAGTCCCGTTCGGTCAAGTGTCCCGTTCGGTAAAAAGTCCTGTCGGTCAAGTGTCCCGTTCGGTCAAGTGTCCCGTTCGGTCAAAAGTCCCGTTCGGTCAAGTGTCCCGTTCGGTCAAGTGTCCCGTTCGGTAAAAAGTCCTGTCGGTCAAGTGTCCCGTTCGGTCAAGTGTCCCGTTCGGTCAAAAGTCCCGTTCGGTCAAGTGTCCCGTTCGGTCAAGTGTCCCGTTCGGTAAAAAGTCCTGTCGGTCAAGTGTCCCGTTCGGTAAAAAGTCCTGTCGGGCAAGTGTCCCATTCGGTAAGAAGTCCTGTCGGGCAAGTGTCCCGTTCGGGCTTGTGGCGTTCGGGAAAGAGGCGCTTCGGTAAGATGGATTTCGGTCAATCGAGACACACCCGAATGAAAGAATATCAGAGATTGCCAAGGCTGACATTTGAGTTGTGGCTGTGTAATTGAGAAAAGAGTGTTTTTCGAGCATCGAAGTAAATTTCTACTTTTGTGTAACTTTTCTTCTCCTGCACTGCAGTTATGAAGCACAACAACACTGATTTTATGTATTGTACATGTATCCTAGTTTTATTCTGCTTAGTTTCAAGATGATACTGTTGTTAGTTTCGCGGAAAACGAGGGTTGAACTAAAAATGGCAACGTGGGGTCGATTGTAACACTTCAGCCGGGGACGGTTGTAACATGTTACAACTGACCCTAATGTAGAAAATAAAATATTTCAAAAGTATTTTCGATGTATTGATTTATAATTCATACTTACCCTTAATATTGGCATATAATTATGAATTTTTACGGTTTTAGGATTCCGAGATCACGTAAAAGGAAAACTGAAAGGGGACTGATTAGTCTAGAAAAATTGGAGGGAGAGGCTGTTAAGGTTTCTGTGTCTAAAAAGTCTATCAGAAGTGTTGCTCGTCAGCACGATATTTTTTATGTAACATTACACATATTCTGTCAGAAGAAAATAAAAAATGAAAATCCTAAAGTGGGTTATAATCAACACAATAACGTTTTCAATCAAGGGCAGTAAGAGGAACCATTTTTCGTGCAAAAAATAGTCCCACGTTCGTTATACTACATGGGAATTAAGTTATTAATACCTTAATTGCCCTTGTGAATAATTATTTACTATTGTTTACGGTACTTTCGTATTAGCCCGTCCATCGTTTTCGCCAACTTCGCCAAATTTCGCCAAAACGCGCCAAAATACGGGATTTCTTCAGAATTGCCGAAAGACACATTTTTTAACATCAGAAACATCTTTATAACATCAGAAAATAAAAAATAAAAGTTTCATGTGGTTGGGGGGCTGCCGCCCCCTCCCCCAACCCCCTCCCTGCCCTAACTGTAACCAAACTCGTTGTGGGGGTAATCAGAAGCAGTAAGGATTCAGAAAAAGGGGAATCAGTTTCTTGGATGAACCAAAACTACGGATATCACTCGGAAAGAGCATAAAAATAACTTTTTTAGCACTTACTTGCAAAATAGTCGATCCTACCGCCGGCCATCCTTTGTCGATCCAACCACCGGCATGCATACGCAAAACATTGAAAGACTCTGGGGCTCGGCAAAATGGCGCAACAAAGTTCACCGTGGAACGACACGAAAGCATTTAGACTCCTACCTTTCAGATGCAGTCTTCGTTCTTACCTTGTAAACACTGTTGCCTCAACATTTTGAAACACATTGCAGGTCGAGACTGGGGAGCGGACGCAAAAACTCTTAAGACTTCCTACCAAGCACTTATCAGGCCAATCTTGGAAAATGGTTATCCCGTTTATTGTTGAGCATCTGAAACCAACTTGTACAAACTGGAAAAGGTCCAGTTGAGTGCTGCTCGCATTATCACTGGAATGAAACACGTAGCTGTCCATCCGAGATCGTACTCTTTGAAGCAGATTTGCAGCCTCTTTCCATGAGACGCCAGGCCAGTTTAGTCAAATACTACAATAAACTTTCTAGTATAGATCAAGGAAACAAAACTGCTAGCTACCTAAACAGTTGGAGATGTAATCAAAGGCTAAAGAGAAACAGCCCCTTTTCCCTGATTAAATCACAACAGCTAATTGCACCAAATGTGGAACCTCAATATATTCATTGTAACTTGAGTTAGTACCTTTTCACCTTCAAAAAATCGATTTTTCAATTTTTATTTTAAAAAATTATTTGAACTATTATGAACTTTTTAAAACAAACTACATCCAAATCGGTCCATAATTAAGCTCTCAGTGACAAAAAAACGTAATTCTAAACAGTGACCTGCTTCCTCTTTCTCGCGCTTTAACCTTCGTTTTCTCATTTTCATATTTTTGGACTTTCCCACAAGATTAAAAAAAAACTAATGAACCAATTGTTTTAAAACTTGGTATGGTTGTTCTTTATGCTGATCTTAACTCTATGAACTAAGGATTTGTGTATTGGAGCTATGTTTTTTCATTTATGGGTCATTAAAGAGTAAAATATTTTGAAACTTCTTATTTTTTTAAATCTGATTTTTTTAAAAATACTAAAACTTATAATATTATATATTCCTTAGTTCACAGAGAAGAGACATTAATATAGATTAGCTTGGTGCAAAAATTTAGGTTTTATACTGCTTCTCTCAAAATTTATTTTGCGGGAAAGTCAAGTACATGCATTTCAAATAGTAGGAAATGTTGGCAAATTATGCTTACTTTTCAAAAATTTGGTGGGTTATTTTAAAAATATGATTGCATGTTTTAAAAATTTGTACAATTATCTACTCACTGCTCTAAAAGTATGCAAAAATATACAAAACTTAATTATTTATGACAAATCGAAAAAGGTATGTTTTTTCAAGCATCGCGAGGTCTGAAAGGTACTAACTCCCCTTAAATACTAGTACAGACCTTTCCAATGTTGAGTTTTGTGATGGTCTCCTTACCACCCTCAATAAGAAAGAATGTGTTCCTGAACTTCTTAGACAACTGGCCCTGGAAGTCATCAATAAAATCTCTCCAAATGATATTACAATATATTCAGATGGCAGCAAAATGAATATTCAGGCAGGTAGTGGAACTTACATTAAAACTCCTCAAGAGAAGTACTTCCTAAAGCAACGAAATCCAGATTATTGTTCCGTATTTCGAAGCGAATTAATTGCTATTGACATGGGACTGGAGAAAATAATGTACGAAAACAACTTCGGAGATCTCTGGATACTTTCTGACAGTAAAAGTTCAATTCAACACCTCAGAAACTGGTCTCTCTTAGAAGATAAAACTAGCTTATCAATCCTACGTAAAGTAAACCTCATAGCCCTTCAGCATAAAGTCCACTTTCAATGGATCCCTTCCCATGTCGATATCTATGGTAACGAGCTGGCCGATACTCTTGCTAAAGAGGGTCTTGCCCATCCAACACCTTTCACCTCGAAGCTCACCTATCTGGAACTGTTCTCCAAGCAAAAAGTCAAAAATAAAGAAAAATGGTTAATACCTCCGTCCCACAATTGGTATAAAGGCAAAAGGCCTGGACAATCTCTTTCCCTTCCCTGTGACAGGCAGACTAACACCCTTCTGTCTCGCCTCGCCAGTGGACATCTGAAAGGTCTCACTTTTTCTGGAAGCACCAAGAGGTTCCCCATCTGCCCTAAATGCCAGAAAGATCAGGCATCACCTCAGCATTAGGGTGTCTCAAAAAAAACTTTTTTTCGAAAAACCTCGCTCCCCAGGGATTTTCCCATTCCATTTGATCCCAAAAGATAGTGGATGAAGTTTCAGCCCCCTAAGTTAACTCTAGGGGTTGCCTGTAGGGTTCCAAAGTTTGAAAAAAGTGGAAAAAATGACTAAATTTCAGAATTTTCAAAAAATTTATTTTATGAGTGAAACTGGATAAAAATAATTCAAATGTGTTACTTAGGACTTATTTAGAAGGGTTACATTTATTTATGTATAATAATTGTACCCTATAGCCCCTGCAATTTAAAATTAAAACGTACTACTTAGGGACGTTGCGCTCACCAAAGCTTATAATGCACTACCGGTGGACGAATTGAATTGAATCCGAATTTATTTGCAGGAACTCCCTCAAATGACGCCATTTGGTGCTAAATTGATATTATAAACTGTAAAAGCTAGTGAAATAACAATAATGATGCCCTCCACTGAGCTTATAATTTAAAAGTGATTTTCTTCAAAATTGCTCATTTCCAGCTGATCAAACCCAAAATATGTACTAAAAAAGGGGTCTGTTGTACTTTTTTAGATACCAAACTTTGAAACCTTTATAGGGGCTTCATTTTTTATAAGTAGAAGTTAATTTTAAACCCAACAGATCGAAAATAATACGGATATCTCCAATACCAGAAGTTAAAATCGATTTTCTTTTTTTAAATTTAGGAAAATAGTTTAATACGTGTGAATCTAGGTTGAAATGTTAAGAAAGAAGTTTTATAATAAAACTTACCACTAATACGTTAAAAGGGAGTAATTTTCCTAACTTTAAAAAAAGAAAATCGATTTTAACTTCTGGTATTGGAGATATCCGTATTATTTTCGATCTGTAGGGTTTAAAATTAACTTCTACTTATAAAAAATGAAGCCCCTATAAAGGTTTCAAAGTTTGGTATCTAAAAAAGTACAACAGACCCCTTTTTTAGTACATATTTTGGGTTTGATCAGCTGGAAATGAGCAATTTTGAAGAAAATCACTTTTTATATTATAAGCTCAGTGGAGGGCATCATTATTGTTATTTCACTAGCTTTTACAGTTTATAATATCAATTTAGCACCAAATGGCATCATTTGAGGGAGTTCCTGCAAATAAATTCGGATTCAATTCAATTCGTCCACCGGTAGTGCATTATAAGCTTTGGTGAGCGCAACGTCCCTAAGTAGTACGTTTTAATTTTAAATTGCAGGGGCTATAGGGTACAATTATTACACATAAATAAATATAACCCTTCTAAATAAGTCCTAAGTAACACATTTGAACCATTTTAATCCAGTTTCACTCATAAAATAAATTTTTTGAAAATTCTGAAATTTAGTCATTTTTTCCACTTTTTTCAAACTTTGGAGCCCTACAGGCAACCCCTAGAGTTAACTTAGGGGGCTGAAACTTCATCCACTATCTTTTGGGATCAAATGGAATGGGAAAAGCCCTGGGGAGCGAGGTTTTTCGAAAAAAAGTTTTTTTTGAGACACCCTACCTCAGCATATCTTGAGCTGTCTGGGATTGGACTGGAACGACATCTTTGACAGTCCACTGCTAACGTCAGACTTCATAAGGGTCAACGGTTTCATCGATTTGGTCTGACTCCGTCAGACCAAAGGGAGATTAAAAACAACAACAAGCACTGTTGAATTTACGTTCAAAACAACCTGCACGGTGCGCACACATTATTTCACCCATGGGCTTACCGATTTAAATTGCGCGTGCTTGCGCCAGCAATCGGAACTAGCGCGATTTCCCCACGTTTTCCAGGGTTACCAGAATCAACGGTAGTGTTGCGGGGTTTACCAGACTTGGCGACTTATCGCCCCTGTTGGCGAATGGACGGGCTAATACGAATGTACAGTACTGGAAAAAAAAATCGACTCAGACCCTATATCTCCGGAACGGCTTGTGATATAAAGACAAATAAGGTATCATTTTTCATGATTTAAAGTATTCTATATACAGAAAATTTTCAAGTTCTTAGGGGGTCGTCTTCATATTAAACGAAGCACCAACTTTCGTTTTTCCTATGGGCGACATCAAATATTTTTCCAGATTCTGAAAGAGCACCCTCTAAAACCCCCAAAAACCAAGTTTCGTGTTGTTTAGGGGTCAAACAAAGCCAGGAAGGGGGTTTGAAAACTTTGGTAATTTAACTTCAAAGAGGAAAGTTTGGCGACAATTGTTTAAAATTCTCTAGTAAAGTTAGAACAGATTTGGCTACTTATCTGTGTTTTGGCACAATTTCTACAAAAGTTAAAGCAGATTTGGCTATTTATCTATATTTTGGCACAATTTCGTCTTCCAATTAGAATACCCTTAAGTGGTAGCCCACTTGGTAGACAAGCTCGTGATCACTAGGTTGCAGGTTCTGCCCCGCAATTCCGCATGTCTCATTGTTCAAGGTTAACCTATAGGGATACAGGCAAACACAAAGATGAATAGATGTTGAATACTTTTTTAAAAATCTAAAGCCTTTAAAACAAATTTATACAATTTTTATTGCCGTTCATTTACAAATAATAATAATTAATTGAGTTATTTAAAATTAACATTTTTTTAATTCTGGAAAAAAGGGAATAAAAATTTCAATAAAGATATTAAATAATCACGCTAAATTATGAAAGTGGTTTGTTGATAAGAGCTAGAAATTTAACTAATTAATGAAACAATAAATCAGGCTTTTGCGGCTCAAAAATTCCTATAAAAATACTTAAATACAGATAGTTAGATTGATTTTTTTATGTATTTTTAGCATTTAATCGATGTTTCTAATAATTTTCAATTTCCACTTACGAAAACTAACTTATCTTGAAAAATTAAGGCAATTACAAAGTTTAAAATTTGCTTATACATATAGGAGTAGAAAAATTTTCAAATACTGATTTTAATGATTCTGCTGTCATTTTTTTAGTAATTAATTACGAGTTATGTTTCATTAGGTTGGATACAGAGTTTATTAATTTTTAAGGATAAACATTGAAGTTTCTGAACCTATGTGATTGATGAATAAGATACCAAAATATAAATATGAAACATGTTGACTAGTCAATCACTAAATTTGAAAGTTAATAAACTTTATGAATTAAAATTAATTAACTTAAATCATATCGACGATTTGGAGCTTCTTGATATTTTAAACAATTGGAGTTTTAAGGGAAAAATGAAAAATGCATCATCACATCAAAGGCAAAAAGTTTATTTTATTCATCTTTGTAAAGTTTTTAATAATTACCATAAAGTGAGTGAGTGAGAGTGAGAGAGAGAGAGAGAGAGAGAGAGAGAGAGAGAGAGAGAGAGAGAGAGAGAGAGAGAGAGAGAGAGAGAGAGAGAGAGAGAGAGAGAGAGAGAGAGAGAATATTTTTTAGGGGGGAGGGGAGTTGGGAACGTTTTTTACTGCCGAAAATATGGGGGGGTGATTGGAAAGGGATTTTGGAGTTTTATTTTAGGGGTTGGATATTTTTTTCTGTTTTTATAAATTTGAACGTTAATTGGCATGCTGATTTTTCTTGAGCCTCAATAAATATCAGCATATTAATTAATGTTAAATTTTTCAAACTCAACCTGTTCAGTCCCTATATCTATTTAACCTCATCTATCCCACTTAAACTAGTTTAACGTTTTCAAAATTAGTTTCCAAATTCGATACCGGTAAGAACCAACGATATCATCCATATTTGGTGACAATAGCGGATGGATCTACGGTTCTCCCATTTCCAGGTTGAATGCAAGAAATGATCATCATCATCATATATGAGGAGTGCACAGCGCCGGAGGCGCTTTTGCTCCGCTTGAAATTAAGAATCAGCAGTAGGAAAAACATGACTAAAACGAGAGAATGAGATAAGGCTGAAGGCCTATAAAGGAGAAAAGGTTAACTTTTCATATAATAGTGGTATGGTGTTAAAACATTGGAGATTAAGGGGGATGAAGACGTTGCGTGATCGTGGTGGTAGAGAATGGGAATTTCTTTGCTGGATCTGGATCAGAATGGATAGTTTGGATGCTGATGAGTAGGTTTGGGTGGGTTTCAACAGTATGGAAGAACCGTTTGGAGGTGTTCTCTATGAATGCAAGAAATGAATGACTTTGACTATACGTATAAAAAATAACATTAAATTAAAAAGTGGTAGCTAAATTTTTATTATAGTGTTCATTTTTTATTTTGTAGTCACCACTATTTTATTTATTATTAGTTAATTATGTAAGTCAACTTTTATTCCAAGCTTTGAGCCCTCTGGCTGCGTAGTAGGGTGGGTCAAAAAATTTTTTTTCACATTTTCCCAGGGGCACAGCGACAAAAGGGTGCCAAATGGTCTCAAACTGAAATTTGTAAAATATTATTCAATTATAATAACTCTTTTTGCCTCCGGATTGGCCTCAAAGTTTCGATTAATATAGTAATTTCATGTAAAAATGGACAAATGGAAATCAAGCTTTTACCTCGATTTCACGAATCCGTTATGAATGTAAATGTGCACAATGGTATAAAAATCATCATCGAAGACTATAAAATAATTATAAATGAAACCAGAGTTGAAATACTTGAGTTGTAATACAACATATTTTGAAATAACTGAATGGTTAGAACTGGCAATCAAAAATTTCTTGCTGGAATCATAAAAATGTGCGAAACTCTTATTGCCGGTTGAGTAGGATGTTAAAAACACTAAATCTTTTAATAAAAATAGATATGCCAGAAGGTGGGTACCTTTTTGGGGTTATAGGTTACCCCAAGGAAAACATTTGGATAATAGTTTAAAAGTTGGGGTTTTCCTTGAAATTTCATTGGCATATTAGGAATAGTCCATCCCAAGTGTCCCCATATGAGTCCCTAATTTCCAAAAATAAATTAAAACCACATTTTTAGAGTCAAATTTTGAAACATTTTCTTGAGAAGAGCGGTAGATCAGCGTTTTCAGTTCAAAGCTCAGTATTATCCCCTAAGTTTTCAAATAAGCTACATTACTTTTCAAAACTTACTTGTAATTATCTTAAACAGTTAAATTTTTTACATTTTAACTTTTATGAACGTATAAGGGAATGCTAAGGAGCTATTTTGAGTTAATCCTTCCTCCTAAGAAGTATAATTTCATGGGCCTGGGTTTCAGTCTATTGTTATAGCAAAAAAATTGGTAAATCATGACTGAGGCCAATCACAACTGATATATTTCCTAATGAACGAACTATCTATTCGACAATTGTTTCAATAAATTTTTGCGATCATATTTGGATCCCAAGACCAGTCAGTGAAATAACTATCCGCTGAATTTTGAAAGCGCGGCATATTTATGAAAAATATAACTATTTCTACTTTTAAATATTAAAAATACCGTTTTGTACTGACAAAACTTGGGGGAAATGTATCTGAACTACCAATATATAAAATATGCACCACTGTCAATCCACTGTTTGTTGGCAAAAAAGAGCCTCCTATTCTACGGCTATTGTTAATAAGATAGCATATTACATTGCCACTTTGGCAGTTGTTTTTGTATTAAAATTGCAAAATTGTGACTAAAGTGATTAATATTGCTTTTAAAGACCCTTATTTGTGAGCTTTAAAAAGTTATCGACAAAAAAAATTTAATTTATACAATTTTTTAAAAATATGAAAAATTACATATTTTTGTTCTATTTGAGGCCAATCCGGAGGCAAAAAGAGTTATTATAATGGAATAATATTTTACACATGTTAGTTTGAGGCCATTTGGCACCCTTTTCTTGCTGTGCCCAATAGAATTTGTAAAAAATTTTTTTCGCCATAGGAAAATGACCCACCCTACTGCGTAGGGTAGATTTAATACGCTGCTTGCCTTACCCCTGAAAACTACTATAGGGGTAGGCGGCTGGTGCAACCCTTGGATGTGCCAGTTAGGGAACGTACCCATACTACATGACCCATTTTTACCCTCCTCCCCCCTTGGTGACTATCCGTAGTATATGCCAAGACCCCCCCTCCCCCTCTAGTTTTCACGTAGTAATTCATTAATTTTGCTTAATTTGTCTAATTTTAATAATTAATTTTGCCTTATTAGTCTTAAGTTGGCAAATTTCAATAATTAATTTGGTTTAATTTTGTCGTATTGACTAGAAGAAATTGACTACGGGACAAAACCTTAAGCCCCCCCTCCCCCCTGTGACCGAGCGTGGTAATTTGAAGACCCCCTCCCTCCCCTAAATGGGTCACGTAGTATGGGTACCTTCCCTTATAGGCAAAGAGATGGTGTTAACCCTGGGGTTCATCATATGGGAAAGATGTATGATCCAAAATTCAGCAACACGATGATATTTGTGTCATGGTTAAATTAATTCATGTCTTGATAACTTTTAATATCAAAGATAAAACGTTGAATTTCTTTTAATACTAGGGGGCTCTGCCCCCTGCTCGCTATCGCTCACCAACCCCCGGAACTGCTTCGCAGTTCTTTGAAGATCGCTTCGCGATCTTAGCGAGCAGAGATCGCTTGTTTCATCTCAACTATCCAGTACAACCTGGAACTTGTCTGCTTATAATCTGTTCATTTAGAATAGGCGCCTGCAACAGGATCAAAAACGCTCAATAATGCTTAATAACGCTTATCAGACAACTTCAGTGATCGATGTTTTCTACAGTGTTTTAACTACTTCTGCTTAGGCTGCCTTGTCATTGTAGAAGAAAATTTTGTCGACGATAATTAGAATAATAACTGCTTTTAATACATTACGTCTCAGGCGCTAATTCTAAATGAACAGAGTATAGTTAATGATCATTTAATATCGAAACTTTTTATCTCTCAAACTTTTCAATAATTTGATTTGGATCATTACCACGAAAATATCAAAATAAAACTCTTACTGATATATTCCTTTTTAAATTATCAATAATTTAATGGATAGGGGGCTACCGCCCCTACTCGCTTACGCTCACCAACCCCCGTAACTGCTATGCAGCTCTTTACAGATCGCAAAGCGATCTGTATTATCTGCAATCGATCTTTAGCATTAGAGTAAAACAAACTTCCCGAAAATCCCCTTCCTTTCGTCGGCACAAATAGCACTCAAAAAAGCTAAATTATTTATTTCTGTAGTAGTTCAAAAAACATCGGAGTATCTTTAAAAGATTATTAACCAAGTCTATACTATATCGCTAGCAAAGTTAGAGCAAAAATGTGCACCTCAAAACTTTTAAATTTAAATATCCGTGCTCGCGACAATCTAGTGAACAGGCAAATATAAAATTAAAAACATTAAACACGTCTGATAAAGACCTACTAAAACTATGAAAAAAATGAAACTTTGATGCTTAATAATTCCAAAACTAATTAGAATTTTTTAAAGAATTAAACGCCAATCTCTTTCTAAAAAATAAGACTATAAGTGTTTAAAAAATCATATTGATACCGTGAATAGTTTTCATTTTAGATAGAAAAAAACGAAAAAGTGTCAAAAATTTCGAAAATTAAAAAATTAATTACTCTAAACCAAATTCGAAATTACTCTAAACCAAATTCGAAGTGCACATCTTCATACTTCAGAGTATTAGGCTGCAAAAAATCATAGTTCTGCTGCTAATAGATTTCGCTGAACTGGATTACGCGGCGAAAAAAGAAAAACTTCAACTTTGACCTTAAAAATACCCCAGAACTAATTATCACATCAGTTAGCTTTTTGTTTTAAAATGTGGCCAAAATATTCCTCTACAAATATTTCAAATTTCATAAATTTCTATCAAGTAGTTTTTGCGATATGGGAGTTCAAAGAGTTGAAAAATTAAATTTTCTGAAACAGCGGCGGCGGCGGCGGCAGCGGCGGTGACAGTAATGGAGGATTTACACCACTGCTGTAAAAGAGACATCAGCAACATTTTCGGCATATTTTAGTACCCGCTACTCACAAAAGATGGCGCTCGTCAATTGTTATTCCAATAAACCAATTGACGAGCGCCATCTTTTGTGAGTAGCGGGTACTAAAATATGCCGAAAATGTCGCTGATGTCTCTTTTACAGCAGTGGTGTAAATCCTCCATAACTTTTTTTTAATATAGAGAGAAACAATGCATGTAAGAAGAGACCGTCCTTATTAAGCGACGACTTTTCTTGACCTTAGATTTATATTTAAAACCACAAATATCTGCATGAAATCTGTCATGAATTCGAATCTTTATATCGAATACTCTTTTTTGAAACTTTATTCGCGTGATTCAAAAACATTTCAAATTTAATGCAGGTGAAATTTTTAGTCGAATAATTAAGTATTGGGTTGGATCCTAGCAGAGCCCACACCCTGCCAAAAATAGCGATAATTCCGCCATCTTGGTAACCCTACTTTAACACACTAGATGGCGCTTGGCGCCATCTTGTTCTGGTTTGGCGGTTTATTTTGGTATATCGCCAAGGGTGTGGGCTCTCCTAGGATTTTACCAAGTATTGTTAAGTATTTTTTCAAAAGTAAGTGCTAAGTATTGTTTCAAAATTTTTTCTTCTGAAAAAATTGTAATTTTAAAGATTTTTAATTTGTAAACTTTTATTTAAAAATATCATCAAAATTTAAAAACAAATAAAAAATATTACATGCACAAAAAATAGGTTAATTTTCCTTTTACTGAAATTAATAGAGTAAAAAATAAGAACTTATTAATTCTAACTCTATCGGTAGTTTAAGTTCGAGGCATACACAAACTTCCAAAAGCAAAACAAGAACACGGAAGCTATGCGGTTCGAACTTGGCTCTAAAGTTTTGCGACCAGGCACACTAGCCGTTAGGCCACACGGCTACGTTCATCATCAAGGTTTAAACAGTAAATGTGTTGATTTCAGTTAGTAGATTATGGTTACCGTAAGGTTACTGTAATTTTCATAAGTTGTATGTCTTTGGCGATATGAGATTGGCGCAAATTTTTCTAATTGAAATTTCCTACAGTGTGCGAGGGGTTAATGGTTGTAAGGATCAAAATCTATGAAAAACGAGATTTCAATGTAAATTCAACGAACTTCAACCCCCACTCCTGGCTTCATTTGGGGGCCAAATGACATGAAAACTGGTTTTGGGGGGTTTTAGAGGGTGCTCTTTCAGAATCTGGAATAATCTTTCATGTCGCCCATAGGAAAAACGAAAGTTGGTGCTTCGTTTAATATGAAGACGACCCCCTAAGAACTTGAAAAATTTTCTGTATATCGTCGTGGAAGATGCAATACAGCACATCTAACATCGGAAAAAGACACAGTTTGATGTAGTTGTCGATTGTTTCAATTGGCAGTGAAATAAATAGCCAAATATGGTTTCGCGTATGGTTGCTTCTTAAATCGAGTCAAAACCAACACCAGCACAATTTATTCATCACCGAAGTTAAGCACTTCCAGGTACGGGCAATACTTGGGAGGGTGACTACTTCGGAACATCGCTTTCTAATAGAATTTCTCGTTCTCTTGCCCACATCGAGCATTTTTCTGCTTTTCAGAAAAGAATATCGATCATTTTCTATTAATTTTGTCTATCATAGATAGATAAAATAAACATTTTTATTTTTTTTGTAAATAAGCACTTTTTCTGTTATTATCAGAATTAATTGTTTGATAACTTTATTTTTAATACAATTATTATGGGAAAATTTTTCTTGCCTCTTATCGTTGTATAAAGCAAAAAAATCATAGGAACACAAAAAATTACAAAACAGTATACATTTTACTTACATTTTAATCACAATAAAATTGTAGCAGGTAACGTACCACGACATAAAATAAAGCATGCTTTATTTGCATTATTCGGGAACTTTACAAAGCTAATTAAAGGAAAAATAGGTACATGTAATAAAAAAGTAACACATAATCGAAGATCCAGTAATATCTTTTTAAAATTAGTTTAATAATATTCGGAGGAATTGTCAAAACAGAATCGCATTCAAAATAAACCAATATCTTTCACGCTCTCAAACGGTTTCATCGAGATTAATTCTCTAAATATCAGATCATGAAAGATCATGATCTTTGGATCTATGACAGATCATGAAAGATCGGCAACTTTTTTCTGACCAATGTGAAAATGTGTCAAATCTCGGCTTACTAGAGCTATAAAGATGTTTTAAAAATTCTTTTAATACTTTTAGGTGCGAAGCCTGATCAAGTAATCAAATATCTAAGCATCAATTTCTGAAAAAATTTTGGTTTACAAAAAAAGCACAGCCATATTAAAACCGCCAAACGAAGTCACGAAAACTGTTTGGCGAGAAAGAGGATTGGAATACTAAAGGTGCTTCAAATGTTAGATGTGCCTTATTGCATCTTCCACGACGATATAGAATACTTCAAATCATGAAAAATGATACCTTATTTGTCTTTATATCACAAGCCGTTCCGGAGATATAGGGTCTGAGTCGATTTTTTTTCCAGTATTGTACCTTATTTACTCATCAACATTCATTATTATTTAAAACTCATCATTTGAGTGAAAAGTTCATGATTTCCGCTCTAGTCTATGTATTTAATTATTATTTAACTAGCTGTTATACCCGGCCTTGCACGGGTGGGGTGTATAAATTTATTTCTTAAAATATTTCTTAAAATACATTTATAATTTTGTAAATTAGCAATATTACAAATCATCCCGGTATCCCAGGCGCCTCTTTCCTATCCCAGTGTTCCCGGTAATCTTATCCCGGTGCCCGGTGATCATGGTAATTTTTCTAATCCCGGCTGCGTTCCCGGTAATTTTCCTATCTCAGTGTTTACGGTAATTTTTATATTCCGGTATTCTTCTGGGTGTCTTTATGGTAAATTTCCTATCCCAGTGTTCTCGGTATTTTTTCCTTCCCGATGTTCTCGCTAATTTTCCAATCCCGGTGTTCTTGTCACTTTTTACAATTCCGATGTTTCTGATAATGTTTAATAATATCTTGGTGCCTTTATAAAATAACAAATTTGAAAACGTTGTAAAAAGTCTAGTGAACAAATTAAGAAATTTAAAACCAGTGTTTAAAACTAAAAAAAAAGATCTAGTAAACGAAAAAGTCTAGTGATCTGTGTCTCATTTGAAACAATGTTTTAGTTTTAACTCGTTGTATGACTGGTAAAACAGGTTTTCAAACACGGAAAAATAAGTGAAAAAAGCAGGAAAAACGGGAAAAAAAGAATGAAGGGCTGATTTTCTCTTTATAAATTATAGCCTATGTGTTATTCTGATGTATAAGCTACATTATGGTAAAATTTCATTAAAATCCATTCAGTAGTTTTTGCGTGAAAGAGTAACAAACATCCGGACAAACATTCACAATTATAATATAGTAGGACAAGAAAATATAAATTGCTAATAAATTTGAATTGTTTTCTATCTATTTTTATGAATTTATGTTGTGTTACAATTGACCCTTCAAGTTGGGACGATTGTAACGTTTTTCGATTTTCGATGTTTTATTTACTAAATTGCAATGCATGTCCACCGGACGGTTTTCATACCAAAATTGTAATTGGGATATATCAACCTATTTTCATACCAATTTTCATAACTCTAACATAAAAAATGGCTTAGTTTGAGATCAAATAAACAATTTTGTTACAATCGTCCCCACACTCCCCTACATTCTACCTATGAGCACTTCCCATAATTGCTTCAAAAGAAGGAAGGTAGATTTTCCCTATGAAATTTTTGAATTTTAAGCATGCCAAAGATAATTTTAAGGCTACTTTTTAGGGAATCTGAAAGGTTTTTCTCTAGAACCACTTAGAATATTTGAACTAGGCCCATATAAGCATAATCCCATATAAACATTTTCAAATTTAATTTTAAGTTAAAGAAACATTTCAAAAAATTTATCTGGGCTCGGGGCCCCCAGCTGATGATGCGCCCCTAGGCAGTTGCCTACATTGCCTATTTGGTAATCTGGCCCTGCCAAAATTATATATTTTTTAATTTTTAATGCTTAGTTTTTTTTATTTTTCTACGCAAATTGACGACGAGGTTGGCAACCAAGTTGCTCGTCTGGGGGCCGCTTTACTATTTATTTATTTTATTTTAAAGATAACTTTTAAAAACTTTTGAACTCAAAATATAACAGAATTATCTTAAAGTCATCAATATTTTGATGATGATGTCGTGTCCACGACGAATTGAAATCAAATATTGCCATGGGGCGGAGATGACAGCCCTTGCAATTAATACTATTTTATTATTATATTTAATTTAGATAGCAATTTAAAAAATGAAATTGGTATAGTATGTAAAATATTAAATTTAGTTTCAATAATGGTTATAGTGGAACATTATTGATAAATATTATTCTTATACAATTCTTCAGCCACTTTTCTCGAAGGATCAAGTCGCAGGGAAACTCATGGAAAGATACATAATCACCCCTTTCCACACGATATTTCTTCTTACGATTCGAGGTACAATAAGGTACAATACTGGCAAAAAAAATCGACTCAGACCCTATATCTCCGGAACGACTTGTGATATAAAGACAAATAAGGTATCATTTTTCATGATTTGAAGTATTCTATATACAGAAAATTTTTCAAGTTCTTAGGGGGTCGTCTTCATATTAAACGAAGCACCAACTTTCGTTTTTCCTATGGAAACCATCAAAGATTATTCCAGATTCTGAAAGAGCACCCTCTAAAACCCCCCAAAACCAGTTTTCATGCCATTTGGTCCCCAAATGAAGCCAGGAGTGGGGGTTGAAGTTCGTCGAATTTACGTTTTGAAATCTCGTTTTTTACGTTGAATTCTCGATTTTGATCCTGCGGGGTTGATGGTTGAAAGGATCAAAATCGAGAATTCAACGTAAAAAACGAGATTTCAACGTAAATTCGACGAACTTCAACCCCCACTCCTGGCTTCATTTGGGGACCAAATGGCATGAAAACTGGTTTTGGGGGTTTTAGAGGGTGCTCTTTCAGAATCTGGAATAATCTTTGATGGTTTCCATAGGAAAAACGAAAGTTGGTGCTTCGTTTAATATGAAGACGACCCCCTAAGAACTTGAAAAATTTTCTGTATATAGAATACTTCAAATCATGAAAAATGATACCTTATTTGTCTTTATATCACAAGCCGTTCCGGAGATATAGGGTCTGAGTCGATTTTTTTTGCCAGTATTGTACACAACAATTCACCATCGTCACTATTAAGTTGAAAAATCTAGTAGAGACGGATCGTTATTTAGAAAACCTTTGGGGCCATCCATAAATGATGTCACAATTTTTTGGCCCTTTTTGACCCCCTCCCCCCCCTTTGTCACAAACTGTCACACTTCCCCCTCCCCCTCCCCCCCTCTGTCACATGTCACGCTTTCAAACCAATAATATGTCTAATACACTAATTTGAAAGTGCCTGGAACCAATGGTGTTTTTCGTTGATTTTCAGCTGCAGAATGTGATGTCATAACTTCCAAAACCCCCTCCCTCCCCCTTGTCACAAACTGTCACATATTGATTAACTCCCTCCCCCCTCTGAGCGTGACCTCATTTATGGACGGCCCCTTTTTGTTTATATCACAAGAAAACAACTGCAGACTAAAATGAATTTTAAGACTTACCAATTTCAAAATGCGATGCCAAAATTTTTAACAGTTATTTGGATATTAAACAGTAGTATATCAACAAAACTGCCTATCTCTCGGTCAGTCATAGTTCCTCGTAGCGCCCTCAAACCCTTCCAGAATTTGAAAATATCGTTTTGGACCCTGTGTTCAGATTTTTCTGTGTGCTGCGAATTTTGAAGAGCCGAAGCAAACCAACCAACCAACCCTAACGAGCGGTACCCCTCAAGCGGTAAGAAAGGGAAACTTCCAGCGCCGTCGGATCTTTTGATCTTTTGGGTAGTGGATAAGCCGTATAACCTACGGTCGCGATCAAGTTTAGCCGTGGTAAGTTGCATGTGATAACCACTACACCATGGGTACATGATATATCTTTTCAAACAAAAAATGAAAAATAATTTTAGTAAAATAATTTATATTAACGAAAACATTTCAAAGTGGAAGAAATTGTACCTTTCATTCCTTAAAACAATGAACTCTCTGTCTCTCTGTACCCACCAGGTCTCGAACCTGGGACCTTCCGCGTGTTAGGCGGATGTGATAACCACTACACCATGGGTACATGTCTACTGAACCACCATATATCTTTTCAAAGAAAAAATGAAAAATAAGTTTAGTAAAATAATATATATTAACGAGAACATTTCAAGGGGAATATATTAATTGGACCTGCTATTCCTTAAAAAAATGAAGTCACTGAACAATGAACTCACTGTACACACCAGGTCTCGAACCTGGGACCTTCCGCGTGTTAGGCGGATGTGATAACCAATACACCATGGGTACATGTTTACTAAACCACCATATATCTTTTCAAAGAAAAAATGAAAAATAATTTTAGTAAAATAATTTATATTAACGAGAACATTTCAAGGGGAATATATTAATTGGACCTGCAATTCCTTAAAAAAATGAAGTCACTGAACAATGAACTCACTGTACCCACCAGGTCTCGAACCTGGGACCTTCCAAGTGTTAGGCGGATGTGATAACCACTACACCATGGGTACATGTTTACTAAACCACCATATATCTTTTGAAAGAAAAAATGAAAAATAAGTTTAGTAAAATAATATATATTAACGAGAACATTTCAAGGGGAATATATTAATTGGACCTGCTATTCCTTAAAAAAATGAAGTCACTGAACAATGAACTCACTGTACACACCAGGTCTCGAACCTGGGACCTTCCGCGTGTTAGGCGGATGTGATAACCACTACACCATGGGTACATGTTTACTAAACCACCATATATCTTTTCAAAGAAAAAATGAAAAATAATTTTAGTAAAATAATTTATATTAACGAGAACATTTCAAGGGGAATATATTAATTGGACCTGCAATTCCTTAAAAAAATGAAGTCACTGAACAATGAACTCACTGTACCCACCAGGTCTCGAACCTGGGACCTTCCAAGTGTTAGGCGGATGTGATAACCACTACACCATGGGTACATGTTTACTAAACCACCATATATCTTTTGAAAGAAAAAATGAAAAATAATTTTAGTAAAATAATTTATATTAACGAGAACATTTCAAGGGGAATATATTAATTGGACCTGCAATTCCTTAAAAAAATGAAGTCACTGAACAATGAACTCACTGTACCCACCAGGTCTCGAACCTGGGACCTTCCGCGTGTTAGGCGGATGTGACAACCACTACACCATGGGTACATGTTTACTAAACCACCATACATCTTTTCAAAGAAAAAATGAAAAATAATTTTAGTAAAATAATTTATATTAACGAGAACATTTCAAGGGGAATATATTAATTGGACCTGCAATTCCTTAAAAAAATGAAGTCACGGAACAATGACCTCACTGTACCCACCAGGTCTCGAACCTGGGACCTTCCGCGTGTTAGGCGGATGTGATAACCACTACACCATGGGTACATGTTTACTAAACCACCATATATCTTTTCAAACAAAAAATGAAAAATAATTTTAGTAAAATAATTTATATTAACGAAAACATTTCAAAGTGGAAGAAATTGTACCTTTCATTCCTTAAAACAATGAACTCTCTGTCTCTCTGTACCCACCAGGTCTCGAACCTGGGACCTTCCGCGTGTTAGGCGGATGTGATAACCACTACACCATGGGTACATGTCTACTGAACCACCATATATCTTTTCAAAGAAAAAATGAAAAATAATTTTAGTAAAATAATATATATTAACGAGAACATTTCAAGGGGAATATATTAATTGGACCTGCTATTCCTTAAAAAAATGAAGTCACTGAACAATGAACTCACTGTACACACCAGGTCTCGAACCTGGGACCTTCCGCGTGTTAGGCGGATGTGATAACCACTACACCATGGGTCCATGTTTACTAAACCACCATATATCTTTTCAAAGAAAAATGAAAAATAATTTTAGTAAAATAATTTAGATTAACGAGAACATTTCAAGGGGAATATATTAATTGGACCTGCAATTCCTTAAAAAAATGAAGTCACTGAACAATGAACTCACTGTACCCACCAGGTCTCGAACCTGGGACCTTCCGCGTGTTAGGCGGATGTGATAACCACTACACCATGGGTACATGTTTACTAAACCACCATATATCTTTTCAAAGAAAAAATGAAAAATAATTTTAGTAAAATAATTTATATTAACGAGAACATTTCAAGGGGAATATATTAATTGGACCTGCAATTCCTTAAAAAAATGAAGTCACTGAACAATGAACTCACTGTACCCACCAGGTCTCGAACCTGGAACCTTCCGCGTGTTAGGCGGATGTGATAACCACTACACCATGGGTACAAGTTTACTAAACCACCATATATCTTTTCAAAGAAAAATGAAAAATAATTTTAGTAAAATAATTTATATTAACGAGAACATTTCAAGGGGAATATATTAATTGGACCTGCAATTCCTTAAGAAAATGAAGTCACTAAACAATGAACTCACTGTACCCACCAGGTCTCGAACCTGGGACCTTCCAAGTGTTAGGCGGATGTGATAACCACTACACCATGGGTACATGTTTACTAAACCACCATATATCTTTTGAAAGAAAAAATGAAAAATAATTTTAGTAAAATAATTTATATTAACGAGAACATTTCAAGGGGAATATATTAATTGGACCTGCAATTCCTTAAAAAAATGAAGTCACTGAACAATGAACTCACTGTACCCACCAGGTCTCGAACCTGGGACCTTCCGCGTGTTAGGCGGATGTGATAACCACTACACCATGGGTACAAGTTTACTAAACCACCATATATCTTTTCAAAGAAAAATGAAAAATAATTTTAGTAAAATAATTTATATTAACGAGAACATTTCAAGGGGAATATATTAATTGGACCTGCAATTCCTTAAAAAAATGAAGTCACTGAACAATGAACTCACTGTACCCACCAGGTCTCGAACCTGGGACCTTCCAAGTGTTAGGCGGATGTGAAAACCACTACACCATGGGTACATGTTTACTAAACCACCATATATCTTTTGAAAGAAAAAATGAAAAATAATTTTAGTAAAATAATTTATATTAACGAGAACATTTCAAGGGGAATATATTAATTGGACCTGCAATTCCTTAAAAAAATGAAGTCACTGAACAATGAACTCACTGTACCCACCAGGTCTCGAACCTGGGACCTTCCGCGTGTTAGGCGGATGTGACAACCACTACACCATGGGTACATGTTTACTAAACCACCATATATCTTTTCAAAGAAAAAATGAAAAATTATTTTAGTAAAATAATTTATATTAACGAGAACATTTCAAGGGGAATATATTAAGTGGACCTGCAATTCCTTAAAAAAATGAAGTCACGGAACAATGAACTCACTGTACCCACCAGGTCTCGAACCTGAGACCTTCCGCGTGTTAGGCGGATGTGATAACCACTACACCATGGGTACATGTTTACTAAACCACCATATATCTTTTCAAAGAAAAAATGAAAAATAATTTTAGTAAAATAATTTATATTAACGAGAACATTTCAAGGGGAATATATTAATTGGACCTGCTATTCCTTAAAAAAATGAAGTCACTGAACAATGAACTCACTGTACACACCAGGTCTCGAACCTGGGACCTTCCGCGTGTTAGGCGGATGTGATAACCACTACACCATGGGTCCATGTTTACTAAACCACCATATATCTTTTCAAAGAAAAATGAAAAATAATTTTAGTAAAATAATTTAGATTAACGAGAACATTTCAAGGGGAATATATTAATTGGACCTGCAATTCCTTAAAAAAATGAAGTCACTGAACAATGAACTCACTGTACCCACCAGGTCTCGAACCTGGGACCTTCCGCGTGTTAGGCGGATGTGATAACCACTACACCATGGGTACAAGTTTACTAAACCACCATATATCTTTTCAAAGAAAAATGAAAAATAATTTTAGTAAAATAATTTATATTAACGAGAACATTTCAAGGGGAATATATTAATTGGACCTGCAATTCCTTAAAAAAATGAAGTCACTGAACAATGAACTCACTGTACCCACCAGGTCTCGAACCTGGGACCTTCCAAGTGTTAGGCGGATGTGAAAACCACTACACCATGGGTACATGTTTACTAAACCACCATATATCTTTTGAAAGAAAAAATGAAAAATAATTTTAGTAAAATAATTTATATTAACGAGAACATTTCAAGGGGAATATATTAATTGGACCTGCAATTCCTTAAAAAAATGAAGTCACTGAACAATGAACTCACTGTACCCACCAGGTCTCGAACCTGGGACCTTCCGCGTGTTAGGCGGATGTGACAACCACTACACCATGGGTACATGTTTACTAAACCACCATATATCTTTTCAAAGAAAAAATGAAAAATTATTTTAGTAAAATAATTTATATTAACGAGAACATTTCAAGGGGAATATATTAAGTGGACCTGCAATTCCTTAAAAAAATGAAGTCACGGAACAATGAACTCACTGTACCCACCAGGTCTCGAACCTGAGACCTTCCGCGTGTTAGGCGGATGTGATAACCACTACACCATGGGTACATGTTTACTAAACCACCATATATCTTTTCAAAGAAAAAATGAAAAATAATTTTAGTAAAATAATTTATATTAACGAGAACATTTCAAGGGGAATATATTAATTGGACCTGCTATTCCTTAAAAAAATGAAGTCACTGAACAATGAACTCACTGTACACACCAGGTCTCGAACCTGGGACCTTCCGCGTGTTAGGCGGATGTGATAACCACTACACCATGGGTCCATGTTTACTAAACCACCATATATCTTTTCAAAGAAAAATGAAAAATAATTTTAGTAAAATAATTTAGATTAACGAGAACATTTCAAGGGGAATATATTAATTGGACCTGCAATTCCTTAAAAAAATGAAGTCACTGAACAATGAACTCACTGTACCCACCAGGTCTCGAACCTGGGACCTTCCGCGTGTTAGGCGGATGTGATAACCACTACACCATGGGTACATGTTTACTAAACCACCATATATCTTTTCAAAGAAAAAATGAAAAATAATTTTAGTAAAATAATTTATATTAACGAGAACATTTCAAGGGGAATATATTAATTGGACCTGCAATTCCTTAAAAAAATGAAGTCACTGAACAATGAACTCACTGTACCCACCAGGTCTCGAACCTGGGACCTTCCGCGTGTTAGGCGGATGTGATAACCACTACACCATGGGTACAAGTTTACTAAACCACCATATATCTTTTCAAAGAAAAATGAAAAATAATTTTAGTAAAATAATTTATATTAACGAGAACATTTCAAGGGGAATATATTAATTGGACCTGCAATTCCTTAAAAAAATAAAGTCACTGAACAATGAACTCACTGTACCCACCAGGTCTCGAACCTGGGACCTTCCGCGTGTTAGGCGGATATGATAACCACTACACCATGGGTACATGTTTACTAAACCACCATACATCTTTTCAAAGAAAAAATGAAAAATAATTTTAGTAAAATAATTTATATTAACGAGAACATTTAAAGGGGAATATATTAATTGGACCTGCAATTCCTTAAAAAAATGAAGTCACTGAACAATGAACTCACTGTACCCACCAGGTCTCGAACCTGGGACCTTCCGCGTGTTAGCCGGATGTGATAACCACTACACCATGGGTACATGTTTACTAAACCACCATATATCTTTTCAAAGAAAAAATGAAAAATAATTTTAGTAAAATAATTTATATTAACGAGAACATTTCAAGGGGAATATATTAATTGGACCTGCAATTCCTTAAAAAAATGAAGTCACGGAACAATGAACTCACTGTACCCACCAGGTCTCGAACCTGGGACCTTCCGCGTGTTAGGCGGATGTGATAACCACTACACCATGGGTACATGTTTACTAAACCACCATATATCTTTTCAAAGAAAAAATGAAAAATAATTTTAGTAAAATAATTTATATTAACGAGAACATTTCAAGGGGAATATATTAATTGGACCTGCAATTCCTTAAAAAAATGAAGTCACTGAACAATGAACTCACTGTACCCACCAGGTCTCGAACCTGGGACCTTCCGCGTGTTAGGCGGATGTGATAACCACTACACCATGGGTACATGTTTACCAAACCACCATATATCTTTTCAAAGAAAAAATGAAAAATAATTTTAGTAAAATAATTTATATTAACGAGAACATTTAAAGGGGAATATATTAATTGGACCTGCAATTCCTTAAAAAAATGAAGTCACTGAACAATGAACTCACTGTACCCACCAGGTCTCGAACCTGGGACCTTCCGCGTGTTAGCCGGATGTGATAACCACTACACCATGGGTACATGTTTACTAAACCACCATATATCTTTTCAAAGAAAAAATGAAAAATAATTTTAGTAAAATAATTTATATTAACGAGAACATTTCAAGGGGAATATATTAATTGGACCTGCAATTCCTTAAAAAAATGAAGTCACGGAACAATGAACTCACTGTACCCACCAGGTCTCGAACCTGGGACCTTCCGCGTGTTAGCCGGATGTGATAACCACTACACCATGGGTACATGTTTACTAAACCACCATATATCTTTTCAAAGAAAAAATGAAAAATAATTTTAGTAAAATAATTTATATTAACGAGAACATTTCAAGGGGAATATATTAATTGGACCTGCAATTCCTTAAAAAAATGAAGTCACTGAACAATGAACTCACTGTACCCACCAGGTCTCGAACCTGGGACCTTCCGCGTGTTAGCCGGATGTGATAACCACTACACCATGGGTACATGTTTACTAAACCACCATATATCTTTTCAAAGAAAAAATGAAAAATAATTTTAGTAAAATAATTTATATTAACGAGAACATTTAAAGGGGAATATATTAATTGGACCTGCAATTCCTTAAAAAAATGAAGTCACGGAACAATGAACTCACTGTACCCACCAGGTCTCGAACCTGGGACCTTCCGCGTGTTAGCCGGATGTGATAACCACTACACCATGGGTACATGTTTACTAAACCACCATATATCTTTTCAAAGAAAAAATGAAAAATAATTTTAGTAAAATAATTTATATTAACGAGAACATTTCAAGGGGAATATATTAATTGGACCTGCAATTCCTTAAAAAAATGAAGTCACTGAACAATGAACTCACTGTACCCACCAGGTCTCGAACCTGGGACCTTCCGCGTGTTAGCCGGATGTGATAACCACTACACCATGGGTACATGTTTACTAAACCACCATATATCTTTTCAAAGAAAAAATGAAAAATAATTTTAGTAAAATAATTTATATTAACGAGAACATTTCAAGGGGAATATATTAATTGGACCTGCAATTCCTTAAAAAAATGAAGTCACGGAACAATGAACTCACTGTACCCACCAGGTCTCGAACCTGGGACCTTCCGCGTGTTAGCCGGATGTGATAACCACTACACCATGGGTACATGTTTACTAAACCACCATATATCTTTTCAAAGAAAAAATGAAAAATAATTTTAGTAAAATAATTTATATTAACGAGAACATTTAAAGGGGAATATATTAATTGGACCTGCAATTCCTTAAAAAAATGAAGTCACTGAACAATGAACTCACTGTACCCACCAGGTCTCGAACCTGGGACCTTCCGCGTGTAAGCCGGATGTGATAACCACTACACCATGGGTACATGTTTACTAAACCACCATATATCTTTTCAAAGAAAAAATGAAAAATAATTTTAGTAAAATAATTTATATTAACGAGAACATTTAAAGGGGAATATATTAATTGGACCTGCAATTCCTTAAAAAAATGAAGTCACTGAACAATGAACTCACTGTACCCACCAGGTCTCGAACCTGGGACCTTCCGCGTGTTAGCCGGATGTGATAACCACTACACCATGGGTACATGTTTACTAAACCACCATATATCTTTTGAAAGAAAAAATGAAAAATAATTTTAGTAAAATAATTTATATTAACGAGAACATTTCAAGGGGAATATATTAATTGGACCTGCAATTCCTTAAAAAAATGAAGTCACGGAACAATGAACTCACTGCACCCACCAGGTCTCGAACCTGGGACCTTCCGCGTGTTAGCCGGATGTGATAACCACTACACCATGGGTACATGTTTACTAAACCACCATATATCTTTTCAAAGAAAAAATGAAAAATAATTTTAGTAAAATAATTTATATTAACGAGAACATTTCAAGGGGAATATATTAATTGGACCTGCAATTCCTTAAAAAAATGAAGTCACGGAACAATGAACTCACTGTACCCACCAGGTCTCGAACCTGAGACCTTCCGCGTGTTAGGCGGATGTGATAACCACTACACCATGGGTACATGTTTACTAAACCACCATATATCTTTTCAAAGAAAAAATTAAAAATAATTTTAGTAAAATAATTTATATTAACGAGAACATTTCAAGGGGAATATATTAATTGGACCTGCAATTCCTTAAAAAAATGAAGTCACGGAACAATGACCTCACTGTACCCACCAGGTCTCGAACCTGGGACCTTCCGCGTGTTAGGCGGATGTGATAACCACTACACCATGGGTACATGTTTACTAAACCACCATATATCTTTTCAAAGAAAAAATTAAAAATAATTTTAGTAAAATAATTTATATTAACGAGAACATTTCAAGGGGAATATATTAATTTGACCTGCAATTCCTTAAAAAAATGAAGTCACTGAACAATGAACTCACTGTACCCACCAGGTCTCGAACCTGGGACCTTCCGCGTGTTAGGCGGATGTGATAACCACTACACCATGGGTACATGTTTACTAAACCACCATATATCTTTTCAAAGAAAAAATGAAAAATTATTTTAGTAAAATAATTTATATTAACGAGAACATTTCAAGGGGAATATATTAATTGGACCTGCAATTCCTTAAAAAAATGAAGTCACGGAACGATGAACTCACTGTACCCACCAGGTCTCGAACCTGAGACCTTCCGCGTGTTAGGCGGATGTGATAACCACTACACCATAGGTACATGTTTACTAAACCACCTTATATCTTTTCAAAGAAAAAATGAAAAATAATTTTAGTAAAATAATTTATATTAACGAGAACATTTTGAAGGGGAATATATTAATTGGACCTGCAATTCCTTAAAAAAATAAAGTCACTGAACAATGAACTCACTGTACCCACCAGGTCTCGAACCTGGGACCTTCCGCGTGTTAGGCGGATATGATAACCACTACACCATGGGTACATGTTTACTAAACCACCATACATCTTTTCAAAGAAAAAATGAAAAATAATTTTAGTAAAATAATTTATATTAACGAGAACATTTCAAGGGGAATATATTAATTGGACATGCAATTCCTTAAAAAAATGAAGTCACTGAACAATGAACTCACTGTACCCACCAGGTCTCGAACCTGGGACCTTCCGAGTGTTAGGCGGATGTGATAACCACTACACCATGGGTACATGTTTACTAAACCACCATATATCTTTTCAAAGAAAAAATGAAAAATAATTTTAGTAAAATAATTTATATTAACGAGAACATTTCAAGGGGAATATATTAATTGGACCTGCAATTCCTTAAAAAAATGAAGTCACTGAACAATGATCTCACTGAACCCACCAGGTCTCGAACCTGGGACCTTCCGCGTGTTAGGCGGATGTGATAACCACTACACCATGGGTACATGTTTACTAAACCACCATATATCTTTTCAAAGAAAAAATGAAAAATAATTTTAGTAAAATAATTTATATTAACGAGAACATTTAAAGGGGAATATATTAATTGGACCTGCAATTCCTTAAAAAAATGAAGTCACTGAACAATGAATTCACTGTACCCACCAGGTCTCGAACCTGGGACCTTCCGCGTGTTAGGCGGATGTGATAACCACTACACCATGGGTACATGTTTACTAAACCACCATATATCTTTTCAAAGAAAAAATGAAAAATAATTTTAGTAAAATAATTTATATTAACGAGAACATTTCAAGGGGAATATATTAATTGGACCTGCAATTCCTTAAAAAAATGAAGTCACTGAACAATGAACTCACTGTACCCACCAGGTCTCGAACCTGGGACCTTCCGCGTGTTAGGCGGATGTGATAACCACTACACCATGGGTACATGTTTACTAAACCACCATATATCTTTTCAAAGAAAAAATGAAAAATAATTTTAGTAAAATAATTTATATTAACGAGAACATTTAAAGGGGAATATATTAATTGGACCTGCAATTCCTTAAAAAAATGAATTCACTGAACAATGAACTCACTGTACCCACCAGGTCTCGAACCTGGGACCTTCCGCGTGTTAGGCGGATGTGACAACCACTACACCATGGGTACATGTTTACTAAACCACCATATATCTTTTCAAAGAAAAAATGAAAAATAATTTTTGTAAAATAATTTATATTAACGAGAACATTTCAAGGGGAATATATTAATTGGACCTGCAATTCCTTAAAAAAATGAAGTCACTGAACAATGAACTCACTGTACCCACCAGGTCTCGAACCTGGGACCTTCCGCGTGTTAGGCGGATGTGATAACCACTACACCATGGGTACATGTTTACTAAACCACCATATATCTTTTCAAAGAAAAAATGAAAAATAATTTTAGTAAAATAATTTATATTAACGAGAACATTTCAAGGGGAATATATTAATTAGACCTGCAATTCCTTAAAAAAATGAAGTCACTGAACAATGAACTCACTGTACCCACCAGGTCTCGAACCTGGGACCTTCCGCGTGTTAGGCGGATGTGATAACCACTACACCATGGGTACATGTTTACTAAACCACCATATATCTTTTCAAAGAAAAAATGAAAAATAATTTTAGTAAAATAATTTATATTAACGAGAACATTTAAAGGGGAATATATTAATTGGACCTGCAATTCCTTAAAAAAATGAAGTCACTGAACAATGAACTCACTGTACCCACCAGGTCTCGAACCTGGGACCTTCCGCGTGTTAGGCGGATGTGATAACCACTACACCATGGGTACATGTTTACTAAACCACCATATATCTTTTCAAAGAAAAAATGAAAAATAATTTTAGTAAAATGATTTATATTAACCAGACAGTTCAAGGGGAATATATTAATTGGACCTGCAATTCCTTAAAAAAATGAAGTCACGGAACAATGAACTCACTGTACCCACCAGGTCTCGAACCTGGGACCTTCCGCGTGTTAGGCGGATGTGATAACCACTACACCATGGGTACATGTTTACTAAACCACCATATATCTTTTCAAAGAAAAAATGAAAAATAATTTTAGTAAAATAATTTATATTAACGAGAACATTTCAAGGGGAATATATTAATTAGACCTGCAATTCCTTAAAAAAATGAAGTCACTGAACAATGAACTCACTGTACCCACCAGGTCTTGAACCTGGGACCTACCGCGTGTTAGGCGGATATGATAACCACTACACCATGGGTACATGTTTACTAAACCACCATATATCTTTTCAAAGAAAAAATGAAAAAAAATTTTAGTAAAATAATTTATATTAACGAGAACATTTCAAGGGGAATATATTAATTGGACCTGCAATTCCTTAAAAAAATGAAGTCACGGAACAATGACCTCACTGTACCAACCAGGTCTCGAACCTGGGACCTTCCGCGTGTTAGGCGGATGTGATAACCACTACACCATGGGTACATGTTTACTAAACCACCATATATCTTTTCAAAGAAAAAATGAAAAATAATTTTAGTAAAATAATTTATATTAACGAGAACATTTCAAGGGGAATATATTAATTTGACCTGCAATTCCTTAAAAAAATGAAGTCACTGAACAATGAACTCACTGTACCCACCAGGTCTCGAACCTGGGACCTTCCGCGTGTTAGGCGGATGTGATAACCACTACACCATGGGTACATGTTTACTAAACCACCATATATCTTTTCAAAGAAAAAATGAAAAATAATTTTAGTAAAATAATTTATATTAACGAGAACATTTAAAGGGGAATATATTAATTGGACCTGCAATTCCATAAAAAAATGAAGTCACTGAACAATGAACTCACTGTACCCACCAGGTCTCGAACCTGGGACCTTCCGCGTGTTAGCCGGATGTGATAACCACTACACCATGGGTACATGTTTACTAAACCACCATATATCTTTTCAAAGAAAAAATGAAAAATAATTTTAGTAAAATAATTTATATTAACGAGAACATTTCAAGGGGAATATATTAATTGGACCTGCAATTCCTTAAAAAAATGAAGTCACGGAACAATGAACTCACTGTACCCACCAGGTCTCGAACCTGGGACCTTCCGCGTGTTAGCCGGATGTGATAACCACTACACCATGGGTACATGTTTACTAAACCACCATATATCTTTTCAAAGAAAAAATGAAAAATAATTTTAGTAAAATAATTTATATTAACGAGAACATTTCAAGGGGAATATATTAATTGGACCTGCAATTCCTTAAAAAAATGAAGTCACGGAACAATGAACTCACTGTACCCACCAGGTCTCGAACCTGGGACCTTCCGCGTGTTAGCCGGATGTGATAACCACTACACCATGGGTACATGTTTACTAAACCACCATATATCTTTTCAAAGAAAAAATGAAAAATAATTTTAGTAAAATAATTTATATTAACGAGAACATTTCAAGGGGAATATATTAATTGGACCTGCAATTCCTTAAAAAAATGAAGTCACGGAACAATGAACTCACTGTACCCACCAGGTCTCGAACCTGAGACCTTCCGCGTGTTAGGCGGATGTGATAACCACTACACCATGGGTACATGTTTACTAAACCACCATATATCTTTTCAAAGAAAAAATTAAAAATAATTTTAGTAAAATAATTTATATTAACGAGAACATTTCAAGGGGAATATATTAATTGGACCTGCAATTCCTTAAAAAAATGAAGTCACGGAACAATGACCTCACTGTACCCACCAGGTCTCGAACCTGGGACCTTCCGCGTGTTAGGCGGATGTGATAACCACTACACCATGGGTACATGTTTACTAAACCACCATATATCTTTTCAAAGAAAAAATTAAAAATAATTTTAGTAAAATAATTTATATTAACGAGAACATTTCAAGGGGAATATATTAATTTGACCTGCAATTCCTTAAAAAAATGAAGTCACTGAACAATGAACTCACTGTACCCACCAGGTCTCGAACCTGGGACCTTCCGCGTGTTAGGCGGATGTGATAACCACTACACCATGGGTACATGTTTACTAAACCACCATATATCTTTTCAAAGAAAAAATGAAAAATTATTTTAGTAAAATAATTTATATTAACGAGAACATTTCAAGGGGAATATATTAATTGGACCTGCAATTCCTTAAAAAAATGAAGTCACGGAACAATGAACTCACTGTACCCACCAGGTCTCGAACCTGAGACCTTCCGCGTGTTAGGCGGATGTGATAACCACTACACCATAGGTACATGTTTACAAAACCACCATATATCTTTTCAAAGAAAAAGTGAAAAATAATTTTAGTAAAATAATTTATATTAACGAGAACATTTTGAAGGGGAATATATTAATTGGACCTGCAATTCCTTAAAAAAATAAAGTCACTGAACAATGAACTCACTGTACATACCAGGTCTCGAACCTGGGACCTTCCGCGTGTTAGGCGGATATGATAACCACTACACCATGGGTACATGTTTACTAAACCACCATACATCTTTTCAAAGAAAAAATGAAAAATAATTTTAGTAAAATAATTTATATTAACGAGAACATTTCAAGGGGAATATATTAATTGGACATGCAATTCCTTAAAAAAATGAAGTCACTGAACAATGAACTCACTGTACCCACCAGGTCTCGAACCTGGGACCTTCCGAGTGTTAGGCGGATGTGATAACCACTACACCATGGGTACATGTTTACTAAACCACCATATATCTTTTCAAAGAAAAAATGAAAAATAATTTTAGTAAAATAATTTATATTAACGAGAACATTTCAAGGGGAATATATTAATTGGACCTGCAATTCCTTAAAAAAATGAAGTCACTGAACAATGATCTCACTGAACCCACCAGGTCTCGAACCTGGGACCTTCCGCGTGTTAGGCGGATGTGATAACCACTACACCATGGGTACATGTTTACTAAACCACCATATATCTTTTCAAAGAAAAAATGAAAAATAATTTTAGTAAAATAATTTATATTAACGAGAACATTTAAAGGGGAATATATTAATTGGACCTGCAATTCCTTAAAAAAATGAAGTCACTGAACAATGAATTCACTGTACCCACCAGGTCTCGAACCTGGGACCTTCCGCGTGTTAGGCGGATGTGATAACCACTACACCATGGGTACATGTTTACTAAACCACCATATATCTTTTCAAAGAAAAAATGAAAAATAATTTTAGTAAAATAATTTATATTAACGAGAACATTTCAAGGGGAATATATTAATTGGACCTGCAATTCCTTAAAAAAATGAAGTCACTGAACAATGAACTCACTGTACCCACCAGGTCTCGAACCTGGGACCTTCCGCGTGTTAGGCGGATGTGACAACCACTACACCATGGGTACATGTTTACTAAACCACCATATATCTTTTCAAAGAAAAAATGAAAAATAATTTTAGTAAAATAATTTATATTAACGAGAACATTTAAAGGGGAATATATTAATTGGACCTGCAATTCCTTAAAAAAATGAATTCACTGAACAATGAACTCACTGTACCCACCAGGTCTCGAACCTGGGACCTTCCGCGTGTTAGGCGGATGTGACAACCACTACACCATGGGTACATGTTTACTAAACCACCATATATCTTTTCAAAGAAAAAATGAAAAATAATTTTAGTAAAATAATTTATATTAACGAGAACATTTCAAGGGGAATATATTAATTGGACCTGCAATTCCTTAAAAAAATGAAGTCACTGAACAATGAACTCACTGTACCCACCAGGTCTCGAACCTGGGACCTTCCGCGTGTTAGGCGGATGTGATAACCACTACACCATGGGTACATGTTTACTAAACCACCATATATCTTTTCAAAGAAAAAATGAAAAATAATTTTAGTAAAATAATTTATATTAACGAGAACATTTCAAGGGGAATATATTAATTGGACCTGCAATTCCTTAAAAAAATGAAGTCACTGAACAATGAACTCACTGTACCCACCAGGTCTCGAACCTGGGACCTTCCGCGTGTTAGGCGGATGTGATAACCACTACACCATGGGTACATGTTTACTAAACCACCATATATCTTTTCAAAGAAAAAATGAAAAATAATTTTAGTAAAATAATTTATATTAACGAGAACATTTAAAGGGGAATATATTAATTGGACCTGCAATTCCTTAAAAAAATGAAGTCACTGAACAATGAACTCACTGTACCCACCAGGTCTCGAACCTGGGACCTTCCGCGTGTTAGGCGGATGTGATAACCACTACACCATGGGTACATGTTTACTAAACCACCATATATCTTTTCAAAGAAAAAATGAAAAATAATTTTAGTAAAATGATTTATATTAACCAGACAGTTCAAGGGGAATATATTAATTGGACCTGCAATTCCTTAAAAAAATGAAGTCACGGAACAATGAACTCACTGTACCCACCAGGTCTCGAACCTGGGACCTTCCGCGTGTTAGGCGGATGTGATAACCACTACACCATGGGTACATGTTTACTAAACCACCATATATCTTTTCAAAGAAAAAATGAAAAATAATTTTAGTAAAATAATTTATATTAACGAGAACATTTCAAGGGGAATATATTAATTAGACCTGCAATTCCTTAAAAAAATGAAGTCACTGAACAATGAACTCACTGTACCCACCAGCTCTTGAACCTGGGACCTACCGCGTGTTAGGCGGATATGATAACCACTACACCATGGGTACATGTTTACTAAACCACCATATATCTTTTCAAAGAAAAAATGAAAAAAAATTTTAGTAAAATAATTTATATTAACGAGAACATTTCAAGGGGAATATATTAATTGGACCTGCAATTCCTTAAAAAAATGAAGTCACGGAACAATGACCTCACTGTACCAACCAGGTCTCGAACCTGGGACCTTCCGCGTGTTAGGCGGATGTGATAACCACTACACCATGGGTACATGTTTACTAAACCACCATATATCTTTTCAAAGAAAAAATGAAAAATAATTTTAGTAAAATAATTTATATTAACGAGAACATTTCAAGGGGAATATATTAATTTGACCTGCAATTCCTTAAAAAAATGAAGTCACTGAACAATGAACTCACTGTACCCACCAGGTCTCGAACCTGGGACCTTCCGCGTGTTAGGCGGATGTGATAACCACTACACCATGGGTACATAATTACTAAACCACCATATATCTTTTCAAAGAAAAAATGAAAAATTATTTTAGTAAAATAATTTATATTAACGAGAACATTTCAAGGGGAATATATTAATTGGACCTGCAATTCCTTAAAAAAATGAAGACACGGAACAATGAACTCACTGTACCCACCAGGTCTCGAACCTGAGACCTTCCGCGTGTTAGGCGGATGTGATAACCACTACACCATGGGTACATGTTTACTAAACCACCATATATCTTTTCAAAGAAAAAATGAAAAATAATTTTAGTAAAATAATTTATATTATCGAGAACATTTCAAGGGGAATATATTAATTGGACCTGCAATTCCTTAAAAAAATAAAGTCACTGAACAATGAACTCACTGTACCCACCAGGTCTCGAACCTGGGACCTTCCGCGTGTTAGGCGGATATGATAACCACTACACCATGGGTACATGTTTACTAAACCACCATACATCTTTTCAAAGAAAAAATGAAAAATAATTTTAGTAAAATAATTTATATTAACGAGAACATTTCAAGGGGAATATATTAATTGGACCTGCAATTCCTTAAAAAAATGAAGTCACTGAACAATGAACTCACTGTACCCACCAGGTCTCGAACCTGGGACCTTCCGCGTGTTAGGCGGATGTGATAACCACTACACCATGGGTACATGTTTACTAAACCACCATATATCTTTTCAAAGAAAATATGAAAAATAATTTTAGTAAAATAATTTATATTAACGAGAACATTTCAAGGGGAATATATTAATTGGACCTGCAATTCCTTAAAAAAATGAAGTCACGGAACAATGAACTCACTGTACCCACCAGGTCTCGAACCTGGGACCTTCCGCGTGTTAGTGCGGATGTGATAACCACTACACCATGGGTACATGTTTACTAAACCACCATATATCTTTTCAAAGAAAAAATGAAAAATAATTTTAGTAAAATAATTTATATTAACGAGAACATTTCAAGGGGAATATATTAATTGGACCTGCAATTCCTTAAAAAAATGAAGTCACTGAACAATGAACTCACTGTACCCACCAGGTCTCGAACCTGAGACCTTCCGCGTGTTAGGCGGATGTGATAACCACTACACCATGGGTACATGTTTACTAAACCACCATATATCTTTTCAAAGAAAAAATGAAAAATAATTTTAGTAAAATAATTTATATTAACGAGAACATTTAAAGGGGAATATATTAATTGGACCTGCAATTCCTTAAAAAAATGAAGTCACTGAACAATGAACTCACTGTACCCACCAGGTCTCGAACCTGGGACCTTCCGCGTGTTAGGCGGATGTGATAACCACTACACCATGGGTACATGTTTACTAAACCACCATATATCTTTTCAAAGAAAAAATGAAAAATAATTTTAGTAAAATGATTTATATTAACGAGAACATTTCAAGGGGAATATATTAATTGGACCTGCAATTCCTTAAAAAAATGAAGTCACGGAACAATGAACTCACTGTACCCACCAGGTCTCGAACCTGGGACCTTCCGCGTGTTAGGCGGATGTGATAACCACTACACCATGGGTACATGTTTACTAAACCACCATATATCTTTTCAAAGAAAAAATGAAAAATAATTTTAGTAAAATAATTTATATTAACGAGAACATTTCAAGGGGAATATATTAATTAGACCTGCAATTCCTTAAAAAAATGAAGTCACTGAACAATGAACTCACTGTACCCACCAGGTCTTGAACCTGGGACCTTCCGCGTGTTAGGCGGATATGATAACCACTACACCATGGGTACATGTTTACTAAACCACCATATATCTTTTCAAAGAAAAAATGAAAAATAATTTTAGTAAAATAATTTATATTAACGAGAACATTTCAAGGGGAATATATTAATTAGACCTGCAATTCCTTAAAAAAATGAAGTCACTGAACAATGAACTCACTGTACCCACCAGGTCTTGAACCTGGGACCTTCCGCGTGTTAGGCGGATATGATAACCACTACACCATGGGTACATGTTTACTAAACCACCATATATCTTTTCAAAGAAAAAATGAAAAATAATTTTAGTAAAATAATTTATATTAACGAGAACATTTCAAGGGGAATATATTAATTGGACCTGCAATTCCTTAAAAAAATGAAGTCACGGAACAATGACCTCACTGTACCCACCAGGTCTCGAACCTGGGACCTTCCGCGTGTTAGGCGGATGTGATAACCACTACACCATGGGTACATGTTTACTAAACCACCATATATCTTTTCAAAGAAAAAATGAAAAATAATTTTAGTAAAATAATTTATATTAACGAGAACATTTCAAGGGGAATATATTAATTGGACCTGCAATTCCTTAAAAAAATGAAGTCACTGAACAATGAACTCACTGTACCCACCAGGTCTCGAACCTGGGACCTTCCGCGTGTTAGGCGGATGTGATAACCACTACACCATGGGTACATGTTTACTAAACCACCATATATCTTTTCAAAGAAAAAATGAAAAATAATTTTAGTAAAATAATTTATATTAACGAGAACATTTCAAGGGGAATATATTAATTGGACCTGCAATTCCTTAAAAAAATGAAGTCACGGAGCAATGACCTCACTGTACCCACCAGGTCTCGAACCTGGGACCTTCCGCGTGTTAGGCGGATGTGATAACCACTACACCACGGGTACATGTTTACTAAACCACCATATATCTTTTCAAAGAAAAAATGAAAAATAATTTTAGTAAAATAATTTATATTAACGAGAACATTTCAAGGGGAATATATTAATTTGACCTGCAATTCCTTAAAAAAATGAAGTCACTGAACAATGAACTCACTGTACCCACCAGGTCTCGAACCTGAGACCTTCCGCGTGTTAGGCGGATGTGATAACCACTACACCATGGGTACATGTTTACTAAACCACCATATATCTTTTCAAAGAAAAAATGAAAAATAATTTTAGTAAAATAATTTATATTAACGAGAACATTTAAAGGGGAATATATTAATTGGACCTGCAATTCCTTAAAAAAATAAAGTCACTGAACAATGAACTCACTGTACCCACCAGGTCTCGAACCTGGGACCTTCCGCGTGTTAGGCGGATGTGATAACCACTACACCATGGGTACATGTTTACTAAACCACCATATATCTTTTCAAAGAAAAAATGAAAAATAATTTTAGTAAAATAATTTATATTAACGAGAACATTTCAAGGGGAATATATTAATTGGACCTGCAATTCCTTAAAAAAATGAAGTCACTGAACAATGAACTCACTGTACCCACCAGGTCTCGAACCTGGGACCTTCCGCGTGTTAGGCGGATGTGATAACCACTACACCATGGGTACATGTTTACTAAACCACCATATATCTTTTCAAAGAAAAAATGAAAAATAATTTTAGTAAAATGATTTATATTAACCAGACAGTTCAAGGGGAATATATTAATTGGACCTGCAATTCCTTAAAAAAATGAAGTCACGGAACAATGAACTCACTGTACCCACCAGGTCTCGAACCTGGGACCTTCCGCGTGTTAGGCGGATGTGATAACCACTACACCACGGGTACATGTTTACTAAACCACCATATATCTTTTCAAAGAAAAAATGAAAAATAATTTTAGTAAAATAATTTATATTAACGAGAACATTTCAAGGGGAATATATTAATTAGACCTGCAATTCCTTAAAAAAATGAAGTCACTGAACAATGAACTCACTGTACCCACCAGGTCTTGAACCTGGGACCTACCGCGTGTTAGGCGGATATGATAACCACTACACCATGGGTACATGTTTACTAAACCACCATATATCTTTTCAAAGAAAAAATGAAAAAAAATTTTAGTAAAATAATTTATATTAACGAGAACATTTCAAGGGGAATATATTAATTGGACCTGCAATTCCTTAAAAAAATGAAGTCACGGAACAATGACCTCACTGTACCAACCAGGTCTCGAACCTGGGACCTTCCGCGTGTTATGCGGATGTGATAACCACTACACCATGGGTACATGTTTACTAAACCACCATATATCTTTTCAAAGAAAAAATGAAAAATAATTTTAGTAAAATAATTTATATTAACGAGAACATTTCAAGGGGAATATATTAATTGGACCTGCAATTCCTTAAAAAAATGAAGTCACGGAACAATGAACTCACTGTACCCACCAGGTCTCGAACCTGGGACCTTCCGCGTGTTAGCCGGATGTGATAACCACTACACCATGGGTACATGTTTACTAAACCACCATATATCTTTTCAAAGAAAAAATGAAAAATAATTTTAGTAAAATGATTTATATTAACGAGAACATTTCAAGGGGAATATATTAATTGGACCTGCAATTCCTTAAAAAAATGAAGTCACGGAACAATGAACTCACTGTACCCACCAGGTCTCGAACCTGGGACCTTCCGCGTGTTAGGCGGATGTGATAACCACTACACCATGGGTACATGTTTACTAAACCACCATATATCTTTTCAAAGAAAAAATGAAAAATAATTTTAGTAAAATAATTTATATTAACGAGAACATTTCAAGGGGAATATATTAATTGGACCTGCAATTCCTTAAAAAAATGAAGTCACTGAACAATGAACTCACTGTACCCACCAGGTCTCGAACCTGGGACCTTCCGCGTGTTAGGCGGATGTGATAACCACTACACCATGGGTACATGTTTACTAAACCACCATATATCTTTTCAAAGAAAAAATGAAAAATAATTTTAGTAAAATAATTTATATTAACGAGAACATTTAAAGGGGAATATATTAATTGGACCTGCAATTCCTTAAAAAAATGAAGTCACTGAACAATGAACTCACTGTACCCACCAGGTCTCGAACCTGGGACCTTCCGCGTGTTAGGCGGATGTGATAACCACTACACCATGGGTACATGTTTACTAAACCACCATATATCTTTTCAAAGAAAAAATGAAAAATAATTTTAGTAAAATGATTTATATTAACCAGACAGTTCAAGGGGAATATATTAATTGGACCTGCAATTCCTTAAAAAAATGAAGTCACGGAACAATGAACTCACTGTACCCACCAGGTCTCGAACCTGGGACCTTCCGCGTGTTAGGCGGATGTGATAACCACTACACCATGGGTACATGTTTACTAAACCACCATTTATCTTTTCAAAGAAAAAATGAAAAATAATTTTAGTAAAATAATTTATATTAACGAGAACATTTCAAGGGGAATATATTAATTAGACCTGCAATTCCTTAAAAAAATGAAGTCACTGAACAATGAACTCACTGTACCCACCAGGTCTTGAACCTGGGACCTACCGCGTGTTAGGCGGATATGATAACCACTACACCATGGGTACATGTTTACTAAACCACCATATATCTTTTCAAAGAAAAAATGAAAAAAAATTTTAGTAAAATAATTTATATTAACGAGAACATTTCAAGGGGAATATATTAATTGGACCTGCAATTCCTTAAAAAAATGAAGTCACGGAACAATGACCTCACTGTACCAACCAGGTCTCGAACCTGGGACCTTCCGCGTGTTATGCGGATGTGATAACCACTACACCATGGGTACATGTTTACTAAACCACCATATATCTTTTCAAAGAAAAAATGAAAAATAATTTTAGTAAAATAATTTATATTAACGAGAACATTTCAAGGGGAATATATTAATTGGACCTGCAATTCCTTAAAAAAATGAAGTCACGGAACAATGAACTCACTGTACCCACCAGGTCTCGAACCTGGGACCTTCCGCGTGTTAGCCGGATGTGATAACCACTACACCATGGGTACATGTTTACTAAACCACCATATATCTTTTCAAAGAAAAAATGAAAAATAATTTTAGTAAAATAATTTATATTAACGAGAACATTTCAAGGGGAATATATTAATTGGACCTGCAATTCCTTAAAAAAATGAAGTCACGGAACAATGAACTCACTGTACCCACCAGGTCTCGAACCTGAGACCTTCCGCGTGTTAGGCGGATGTGATAACCACTACACCATGGGTACATGTTTACTAAACCACCATATATCTTTTCAAAGAAAAAATTAAAAATAATTTTAGTAAAATAATTTATATTAACGAGAACATTTCAAGGGGAATATATTAATTGGACCTGCAATTCCTTAAAAAAATGAAGTCACGGAACAATGACCTCACTGTACCCACCAGGTCTCGAACCTGGGACCTTCCGCGTGTTAGGCGGATGTGATAACCACTACACCATGGGTACATGTTTACTAAACCACCATATATCTTTTCAAAGAAAAAATTAAAAATAATTTTAGTAAAATAATTTATATTAACGAGAACATTTCAAGGGGAATATATTAATTTGACCTGCAATTCCTTAAAAAAATGAAGTCACTGAACAATGAACTCACTGTACCCACCAGGTCTCGAACCTGGGACCTTCCGCGTGTTAGGCGGATGTGATAACCACTACACCATGGGTACATGTTTACTAAACCACCATATATCTTTTCAAAGAAAAAATGAAAAATTATTTTAGTAAAATAATTTATATTAACGAGAACATTTCAAGGGGAATATATTAATTGGACCTGCAATTCCTTAAAAAAATGAAGTCACGGAACAATGAACTCACTGTACCCACCAGGTCTCGAACCTGAGACCTTCCGCGTGTTAGGCGGATGTGATAACCACTACACCATAGGTACATGTTTACTAAACCACCATATATCTTTTCAAAGAAAAAATGAAAAATAATTTTAGTAAAATAATTTATATTAACGAGAACATTTTGAAGGGGAATATATTAATTGGACCTGCAATTCCTTAAAAAAATAAAGTCACTGAACAATGAACTCACTGTACCCACCAGGTCTCGAACCTGGGACCTTCCGCGTGTTAGGCGGATATGATAACCACTACACCATGGGTACATGTTTACTAAACCACCATACATCTTTTCAAAGAAAAAATGAAAAATAATTTTAGTAAAATAATTTATATTAACGAGAACATTTCAAGGGGAATATATTAATTGGACATGCAATTCCTTAAAAAAATGAAGTCACTGAACAATGAACTCACTGTACCCACCAGGTCTCGAACCTGGGACCTTCCGAGTGTTAGGCGGATGTGATAACCACTACACCATGGGTACATGTTTACTAAACCACCATATATCTTTTCAAAGAAAAAATGAAAAATAATTTTAGTAAAATAATTTATATTAACGAGAACATTTCAAGGGGAATATATTAATTGGACCTGCAATTCCTTAAAAAAATGAAGTCACTGAACAATGATCTCACTGAACCCACCAGGTCTCGAACCTGGGACCTTCCGCGTGTTAGGCGGATGTGATAACCACTACACCATGGGTACATGTTTACTAAACCACCATATATCTTTTCAAAGAAAAAATGAAAAATAATTTTAGTAAAATAATTTATATTAACGAGAACATTTAAAGGGGAATATATTAATTGGACCTGCAATTCCTTAAAAAAATGAAGTCACTGAACAATGAATTCACTGTACCCACCAGGTCTCGAACCTGGGACCTTCCGCGTGTTAGGCGGATGTGATAACCACTACACCATGGGTACATGTTTACTAAACCACCATATATCTTTTCAAAGAAAAAATGAAAAATAATTTTAGTAAAATAATTTATATTAACGAGAACATTTCAAGGGGAATATATTAATTGGACCTGCAATTCCTTAAAAAAATGAAGTCACTGAACAATGAACTCACTGTACCCACCAGGTCTCGAACCTGGGACCTTCCGCGTGTTAGGCGGATGTGATAACCACTACACCATGGGTACATGTTTACTAAACCACCATATATCTTTTCAAAGAAAAAATGAAAAATAATTTTAGTAAAATAATTTATATTAACGAGAACATTTAAAGGGGAATATATTAATTGGACCTGCAATTCCTTAAAAAAATGAATTCACTGAACAATGAACTCCACCAGGTCTCGAACCTGGGACCTTCCGCGTGTTAGGCGGATGTGACAACCACTACACCATGGGTACATGTTTACTAAACCACCATATATCTTTTCAAAGAAAAAATGAAAAATAATTTTAGTAAAATAATTTATATTAACGAGAACATTTCAAGGGGAATATATTAATTGGACCTGCAATTCCTTAAAAAAATGAAGTCACTGAACAATGAACTCACTGTACCCACCAGGTCCCGAACCTGGGATCTTCCGCGTGTTAGGCGGATGTGATAACCACTACACCATGGGTACATGTTTACTAAACCACCATATATCTTTTCAAAGAAAAAATGAAAAATAATTTTAGTAAAATAATTTATATTAACGAGAACATTTCAAGGGGAATATATTAATTGGACCTGCAATTCCTTAAAAAAATGAAGTCACTGAACAATGAACTCACTGTACCCACCAGGTCTCGAACCTGGGACCTTCCGCGTGTTAGGCGGATGTGATAACCACTACACCATGGGTACATGTTTACTAAACCACCATATATCTTTTCAAAGAAAAAATGAAAAATAATTTTAGTAAAATAATTTATATTAACGAGAACATTTAAAGGGGAATATATTAATTGGACCTGCAATTCCTTAAAAAAATGAAGTCACTGAACAATGAACTCACTGTACCCACCAGGTCTCGAACCTGGGACATTCCGCGTGTTAGGCGGATGTGATAACCACTACACCATGGGTACATGTTTACTAAACCACCATATATCTTTTCAAAGAAAAAATGAAAAATAATTTTAGTAAAATGATTTATATTAACCAGACAGTTCAAGGGGAATATATTAATTGGACCTGCAATTCCTTAAAAAAATGAAGTCACGGAACAATGAACTCACTGTACCCACCAGGTCTCGAACCTGGGACCTTCCGCGTGTTAGGCGGATGTGATAACCACTACACCATGGGTACATGTTTACTAAACCACCATATATCTTTTCAAAGAAAAAATGAAAAATAATTTTAGTAAAATAATTTATATTAACGAGAACATTTCAAGGGGAATATATTAATTAGACCTGCAATTCCTTAAAAAAATGAAGTCACTGAACAATGAACTCACTGTACCCACCAGGTCTTGAACCTGGGACCTACCGCGTGTTAGGCGGATATGATAACCACTACACCATGGGTACATGTTTACTAAACCACCATATATCTTTTCAAAGAAAAAATGAAAAAAAATTTTAGTAAAATAATTTATATTAACGAGAACATTTCAAGGGGAATATATTAATTGGACCTGCAATTCCTTAAAAAAATGAAGTCACGGAACAATGACCTCACTGTACCAACCAGGTCTCGAACCTGGGACCTTCCGCGTGTTAGGCGGATGTGATAACCACTACACCATGGGTACATGTTTACTAAACCACCATATATCTTTTCAAAGAAAAAATGAAAAATAATTTTAGTAAAATAATTTATATTAACGAGAACATTTCAAGGGGAATATATTAATTTGACCTGCAATTCCTTAAAAAAATGAAGTCACTGAACAATGAACTCACTGTACCCACCAGGTCTCGAACCTGGGACCTTCCGCGTGTTAGGCGGATGTGATAACCACTACACCATGGTTACATGTTTACTAAACCACCATATATCTTTTCAAAGAAAAAATGAAAAATTATTTTAGTAAAATAATTTATATTAACGAGAACATTTCAAGGGGAATATATTAATTGGACCTGCAATTCCTTAAAAAAATGAAGTCACTGAACAATGAACTCACTGTACCCACCAGGTCTCGAACCTGAGACCTTCCGCGTGTTAGGCGGATGTGATAACCACTACACCATGGGTACATGTTTACTAAACCACCATATATCTTTTCAAAGAAAAAATGAAAAATAATTTTAGTAAAATAATTTATATTATCGAGAACATTTCAAGGGGAATATATTAATTGGACCTGCAATTCCTTAAAAAAATAAAGTCACTGAACAATGAACTCACTGTACCCACCAGGTCTCGAACCTGGGACCTTCCGCGTGTTAGGCGGATATGATAACCACTACACCATGGGTACATGTTTACTAAACCACCATATATCTTTTCAAAGAAAAAATGAAAAATAATTTTAGTAAAATAATTTATATTAACGAGAACATTTCAAGGGGAATATATTAATTGGACCTGCAATTCCTTAAAAAAATGAAGTCACTGAACAATGAACTCACTGTACCCACCAGGTCTCGAACCTGGGACCTTCCGCGTGTTAGGCGGATGTGATAACCACTACACCATGGGTACATGTTTACTAAACCACCATATATCTTTTCAAAGAAAATATGAAAAATAATTTTAGTAAAATAATTTATATTAACGAGAACATTTCAAGGGGAATATATTAATTGGACCTGCAATTCCTTAAAAAAATGAAGTCACGGAACAATGAACTCACTGTACCCACCAGGTCTCGAACCTGGGACCTTCCGCGTGTTAGTGCGGATGTGATAACCACTACACCATGGGTACATGTTTACTAAACCACCATATATCTTTTCAAAGAAAAAATGAAAAATAATTTTAGTAAAATAATTTATATTAACGAGAACATTTCAAGGGGAATATATTAATTGGACCTGCAATTCCTTAAAAAAATGAAGTCACTGAACAATGAACTCACTGTACCCACCAGGTCTCGAACCTGAGACCTTCCGCGTGTTAGGCGGATGTGATAACCACTACACCATGGGTACATGTTTACTAAACCACCATATATCTTTTCAAAGAAAAAATGAAAAATAATTTTAGTAAAATAATTTATATTAACGAGAACATTTAAAGGGGAATATATTAATTGGACCTGCAATTCCTTAAAAAAATGAAGTCACTGAACAATGAACTCACTGTACCCACCAGGTCTCGAACCTGGGACCTTCCGCGTGTTAGGCGGATGTGATAACCACTACACCATGGGTACATGTTTACTAAACCACCATATATCTTTTCAAAGAAAAAATGAAAAATAATTTTAGTAAAATGATTTATATTAACGAGAACATTTCAAGGGGAATATATTAATTGGACCTGCAATTCCTTAAAAAAATGAAGTCACGGAACAATGAACTCACTGTACCCACCAGGTCTCGAACCTGGGACCTTCCGCGTGTTAGGCGGATGTGATAACCACTACACCATGGGTACATGTTTACTAAACCACCATATATCTTTTCAAAGAAAAAATGAAAAATAATTTTAGTAAAATAATTTATATTAACGAGAACATTTCAAGGGGAATATATTAATTAGACCTGCAATTCCTTAAAAAAATGAAGTCACTGAACAATGAACTCACTGTACCCACCAGGTCTTGAACCTGGGACCTTCCGCGTGTTAGGCGGATATGATAACCACTACACCATGGGTACATGTTTACTAAACCACCATATATCTTTTCAAAGAAAAAATGAAAAATAATTTTAGTAAAATAATTTATATTAACGAGAACATTTCAAGGGGAATATATTAATTGGACCTGCAATTCCTTAAAAAAATGAAGTCACGGAACAATGACCTCACTGTACCCACCAGGTCTCGAACCTGGGACCTTCCGCGTGTTAGGCGGATGTGATAACCACTACACCACGGGTACATGTTTACTAAACCACCATATATCTTTTCAAAGAAAAAATGAAAAATAATTTTAGTAAAATAATTTATATTAACGAGAACATTTCAAGGGGAATATATTAATTTGACCTGCAATTCCTTAAAAAAATGAAGTCACTGAACAATGAACTCACTGTACCCACCAGGTCTCGAACCTGAGACCTTCCGCGTGTTAGGCGGATGTGATAACCACTACACCATGGGTACATGTTTACTAAACCACCATATATCTTTTCAAAGAAAAAATGAAAAATAATTTTAGTAAAATAATTTATATTAACGAGAACATTTCAAGGGGAATATATTAATTAGACCTGCAATTCCTTAAAAAAATGAAGTCACTGAACAATGAACTCACTGTACCCACCAGGTCTTGAACCTGGGACCTACCGCGTGTTAGGCGGATATGATAACCACTACACCATGGGTACATGTTTACTAAACCACCATATATCTTTTCAAAGAAAAAATGAAAAAAAATTTTAGTAAAATAATTTATATTAACGAGAACATTTCAAGGGGAATATATTAATTGGACCTGCAATTCCTTAAAAAAATGAAGTCACGGAACAATGACCTCACTGTACCAACCAGGTCTCGAACCTGGGACCTTCCGCGTGTTAGGCGGATGTGATAACCACTACACCATGGGTACATGTTTACTAAACCACCATATATCTTTTCAAAGAAAAAATGAAAAATAATTTTAGTAAAATAATTTATATTAACGAGAACATTTCAAGGGGAATATATTAATTTGACCTGCAATTCCTTAAAAAAATGAAGTCACTGAACAATGAACTCACTGTACCCACCAGGTCTCGAACCTGGGACCTTCCGCGTGTTAGGCGGATGTGATAACCACTACACCATGGGTACATGTTTACTAAACCACCATATATCTTTTCAAAGAAAAAATGAAAAATTATTTTAGTAAAATAATTTATATTAACGAGAACATTTCAAGGGGAATATATTAATTGGACCTGCAATTCCTTAAAAAAATGAAGACACGGAACAATGAACTCACTGTACCCACCAGGTCTCGAACCTGAGACCTTCCGCGTGTTAGGCGGATGTGATAACCACTACACCATGGGTACATGTTTACTAAACCACCATATATCTTTTCAAAGAAAAAATGAAAAATAATTTTAGTAAAATAATTTATATTAACGAGAACATTTCAAGGGGAATATATTAATTGGACCTGCAATTCCTTAAAAAAATAAAGTCACTGAACAATGAACTCACTGTACCCACCAGGTCTCGAACCTGGGACCTTCCGCGTGTTAGGCGGATATGATAACCACTACACCATGGGTACATGTTTACTAAACCACCATACATCTTTTCAAAGAAAAAATGAAAAATAATTTTAGTAAAATAATTTATATTAACGAGAACATTTCAAGGGGAATATATTAATTGGACCTGCAATTCCTTAAAAAAATGAAGTCACGGAACAATGAACTCACTGTACCCACCAGGTCTCGAACCTGGGACCTTCCGCGTGTTAGGCGGATGTGATAACCACTACACCATGGGTACATGTTTACTAAACCACCATATATCTTTTCAAAGAAAATATGAAAAATAATTTTAGTAAAATAATTTATATTAACGAGAACATTTCAAGGGGAATATATTAATTGGACCTGCAATTCCTTAAAAAAATGAAGTCACGGAACAATGAACTCACTGTACCCACCAGGTCTCGAACCTGGGACCTTCCGCGTGTTAGTGCGGATGTGATAACCACTACACCATGGGTACATGTTTACTAAACCACCATATATCTTTTCAAAGAAAAAATGAAAAATAATTTTAGTAAAATAATTTATATTAACGAGAACATTTCAAGGGGAATATATTAATTGGACCTGCAATTCCTTAAAAAAATGAAGTCACTGAACAATGAACTCACTGTACCCACCAGGTCTCGAACCTGAGACCTTCCGCGTGTTAGGCGGATGTGATAACCACTACACCATGGGTACATGTTTACTAAACCACCATATATCTTTTCAAAGAAAAAATGAAAAATAATTTTAGTAAAATAATTTATATTAACGAGAACATTTAAAGGGGAATATATTAATTGGACCTGCAATTCCTTAAAAAAATGAAGTCACTGAACAATGAACTCACTGTACCCACCAGGTCTCGAACCTGGGACCTTCCGCGTGTTAGGCGGATGTGATAACCACTACACCATGGGTACATGTTTACTAAACCACCATATATCTTTTCAAAGAAAAAATGAAAAATAATTTTAGTAAAATAATTTATATTAACGAGAACATTTCAAGGGGAATATATTAATTAGACCTGCAATTCCTTAAAAAAATGAAGTCACTGAACAATGAACTCACTGTACCCACCAGGTCTTGAACCTGGGACCTTCCGCGTGTTAGGCGGATATGATAACCACTACACCATGGGTACATGTTTACTAAACCACCATATATCTTTTCAAAGAAAAAATGAAAAATAATTTTAGTAAAATAATTTATATTAACGAGAACATTTCAAGGGGAATATATTAATTGGACCTGCAATTCCTTAAAAAAATGAAGTCACGGAACAATGACCTCACTGTACCCACCAGGTCTCGAACCTGGGACCTTCCGCGTGTTAGGCGGATGTGATAACCACTACACCACGGGTACATGTTTACTAAACCACCATATATCTTTTCAAAGAAAAAATGAAAAATAATTTTAGTAAAATAATTTATATTAACGAGAACATTTCAAGGGGAATATATTAATTGGACCTGCAATTCCTTAAAAAAATGAAGTCACGGAACAATGAACTCACTGTACCCACCAGGTCTCGAACCTGGGACCTTCCGCGTGTTAGGCGGATGTGATAACCACTACACCATGGGTACATGTTTACTAAACCACCATATATCTTTTCAAAGAAAAAATGAAAAATAATTTTAGTAAAATAATTTATATTAACGAGAACATTTCAAGGGGAATATATTAATTGGACCTGCAATTCGTTAAAAAAATGAAGTCACGGAACAATGAACTCACTGTACCCACCAGGTCTCGAACCTGGGACCTTCCGCGTGTTAGGCGGATGTGATAACCACTACACCATGGGTACATGTTTACTAAACCACCATATATCTTTTCAAAGAAAAAATGAAAAATAATTTTAGTAAAATAATTTATATTAACGAGAACATTTCAAGGGGAATATATTAATTGGACCTGCAATTCCTTAAAAAAATGAAGTCACTGAACAATGAACTCACTGTACCCACCAGGTCTCGAACCTGGGACCTTCCGCGTGTTAGGCGGATGTGATAACCACTACACCATGGGTACATGTTTACTAAACCACCATATATCTTTTCAAAGAAAAAATGAAAAATAATTTTAGTAAAATAATTTATATTAACGAGAACATTTCAAGGGGAATATATTAATTTGACCTGCAATTCCTTAAAAAAATGAAGTCACTGAACAATGAACTCACTGTACCCACCAGGTCTCGAACCTGGGACCTTCCGCGTGTTAGGCGGATATGATAACCACTACACCATGGGTACATGTTTACTAAACCACCATATATCTTTTCAAAGAAAAAATGAAAAATAATTTTAGTAAAATAATTTATATTAACGAGAACATTTCAAGGGGAAAATATTAATTGGACCTGCAATTCCTTAAAAAAATGAAGTCATGGAACAATGAACTCACTGTACCCACCAGGTCTCGAACCTGTGTCCTTCCGCGTGTTAGGCGGATATGATAACCACTACACCATGGGTACATGTTTACTAAACCACCATATATCTTTTCAAAGAAAAAATGAAAAATAATTTTAGTAAAATAATTTATATTAACGAGAACATTTCAAGGGGAATATATTAATTGGACCTGCAATTCCTTAAAAAAATGAAGTCACGGAACAATGAACTCACTGTACCCACCAGGTCTCGAACCTGGGACCTTCCGCGTGTTAGGCGGATGTGATAACCACTACACCATGGGTACATGTTTACTAAACCACCATATATCTTTTCAAAGAAAAATGAAAAATAATTTTAGTAAAATAATTTATATTAACGAGAATATTTCAAGGGGAATATATTAATTGGACCTGCAAATCCTTAAAAAAATGAAGTCACTGAACAATGAACTCACTGTACCCACCAGGTCTCGAACCTGGGACCTTCCGCGTGTTAGGCGGATGTGATAACCACTACACCATGGGTACATGTTTACTAAACCATCATATATCTTTTCAAAGAAAAAATGAAAAATAATTTTAGTAAAATAATTTATATTAACGAAAACATTTCAAGGGGAATATATTAATTGGACCTGCAATTCCTTAAAAAAATGAAGTCACTGAACAATGAACTCACTGTACCCACCAGGTCTCGAACCTGGGACCTTCCGCGTGTTAGGCGGATGTGATAACCACTACACCATGGGTACATGTTTACTAAACCACCATATATCTTTTCAAAGAAAAAATGAAAAATAATTTTAGTAAAATAATTTATATTAACGAGAACATTTAAAGGGGAATATATTAATTGGACCTGCAATTCCTTAAAAAAATGAAGTCACTGAACAATGAACTCACTGTACCCACCAGGTCTCGAACCTGGGACCTTCCGCGTGTTAGGCGGATGTGATAACCACTACACCATGGGTACATGTTTACTAAACCACCATATATCTTTTCAAAGAAAAAATGAAAAATAATTTTAGTAAAATGATTTATATTAACCAGACAGTTCAAGGGGAATATATTAATTGGACCTGCAATTCCTTAAAAAAATGAAGTCACGGAACAATGAACTCACTGTACCCACCAGGTCTCGAACCTGGGACCTTCCGCGTGTTAGGCGGATGTGATAACCACTACACCATGGGTACATGTTTACTAAACCACCATATATCTTTTCAAAGAAAAAATGAAAAATAATTTTAGTAAAATAATTTATATTAACGAGAACATTTCAAGGGGAATATATTAATTAGACCTGCAATTCCTTAAAAAAATGAAGTCACTGAACAATGAACTCACTGTACCCACCAGGTCTTGAACCTGGGACCTACCGCGTGTTAGGCGGATATGATAACCACTACACCATGGGTACATGTTTACTAAACCACCATATATCTTTTCAAAGAAAAAATGAAAAAAAATTTTAGTAAAATAATTTATATTAACGAGAACATTTCAAGGGGAATATATTAATTGGACCTGCAATTCCTTAAAAAAATGAAGTCACGGAACAATGACCTCACTGTACCAACCAGGTCTCGAACCTGGGACCTTCCGCGTGTTAGGCGGATGTGATAACCACTACACCATGGGTACATGTTTACTAAACCACCATATATCTTTTCAAAGAAAAAATGAAAAATAATTTTAGTAAAATAATTTATATTAACGAGAACATTTCAAGGGGAATATATTAATTTGACCTGCAATTCCTTAAAAAAATGAAGTCACTGAACAATGAACTCACTGTACCCACCAGGTCTCGAACCTGGGACCTTCCGCGTGTTAGGCGGATGTGATAACCACTACACCATGGGTACATGTTTACTAAACCACCATATATCTTTTCAAAGAAAAAATGAAAAATTATTTTAGTAAAATAATTTATATTAACGAGAACATTTCAAGGGGAATATATTAATTGGACCTGCAATTCCTTAAAAAAATGAAGACACGGAACAATGAACTCACTGTACCCACCAGGTCTCGAACCTGAGACCTTCCGCGTGTTAGGCGGATGTGATAACCACTACACCATGGGTACATGTTTACTAAACCACCATATATCTTTTCAAAGAAAAAATGAAAAATAATTTTAGTAAAATAATTTATATTAACGAGAACATTTCAAGGGGAATATATTAATTGGACCTGCAATTCCTTAAAAAAATAAAGTCACTGAACAATGAACTCACTGTACCCACCAGGTCTCGAACCTGGGACCTTCCGCGTGTTAGGCGGATATGATAACCACTACACCATGGGTACATGTTTACTAAACCACCATACATCTTTTCAAAGAAAAAATGAAAAATAATTTTAGTAAAATAATTTATATTAACGAGAACATTTCAAGGGGAATATATTAATTGGACCTGCAATTCCTTAAAAAAATGAAGTCACGGAACAATGAACTCACTGTACCCACCAGGTCTCGAACCTGGGACCTTCCGCGTGTTAGGCGGATGTGATAACCACTACACCATGGGTACATGTTTACTAAACCACCATATATCTTTTCAAAGAAAATATGAAAAATAATTTTAGTAAAATAATTTATATTAACGAGAACATTTCAAGGGGAATATATTAATTGGACCTGCAATTCCTTAAAAAAATGAAGTCACGGAACAATGAACTCACTGTACCCACCAGGTCTCGAACCTGGGACCTTCCGCGTGTTAGTGCGGATGTGATAACCACTACACCATGGGTACATGTTTACTAAACCACCATATATCTTTTCAAAGAAAAAATGAAAAATAATTTTAGTAAAATAATTTATATTAACGAGAACATTTCAAGGGGAATATATTAATTGGACCTGCAATTCCTTAAAAAAATGAAGTCATGGAACAATGAACTCACTGTACCCACCAGGTCTCGAACCTGGGACCTTCCGCGTGTTAGGCGGATATGATAACCACTACACCATGGGTACATGTTTACTAAACCACCATATATCTTTTCAAAGAAAAAATGAAAAATAATTTTAGTAAAATAATTTATATTAACGAGAACATTTCAAGGGGAATATATTAATTGGACCTGCAATTCCTTAAAAAAATGAAGTCACGGAACAATGAACTCACTTTACCCACCAGGTCTCGAACCTGGGACCTTCCGCGTGTTAGGCGGATGTGATAACCACTACACCATGGGTACATGTTTACTAAACCACCATATATCTTTTCAAAGAAAAATGAAAAATAATTTTAGTAAAATAATTTATATTAACGAGAATATTTCAAGGGGAATATATTAATTGGACCTGCAAATCCTTAAAAAAATGAAGTCACTGAACAATGAACTCACTGTACCCACCAGGTCTCGAACCTGGGACCTTCCGCGTGTTAGGCGGATGTGATAACCACTACACCATGGGTACATGTTTACTAAACCATCATATATCTTTTCAAAGAAAAAATGAAAAATAATTTTAGTAAAATAATTTATATTAACGAAAACATTTGAAGGGGAATATATTAATTGGACCTGCAATTCCTTAAAAAAATTAAGTCACTGAACAATGAACTCACTGTACCCACCAGGTCTCGAACCTGGGACCTTCCGCGTGTTAGGCGGATATGATAACCACTACACCATGGGTACATGTTTACTAAACCACCATATATCTTTTCAAAGAAAAAATGAAAAATAATTTTAGTAAAATAATTTATATTAACGAGAACATTTCAAGGGGAATATATTAATTGGACCTGCAATTCCTTAAAAAAATGAAGTCACGGAACAATGAACTCACTGTACCCACCAGGTCTCGAACCTGGGACCTTCCGCGTGTTAGGCGGATGTGATAACCACTACACCATGGGTACATGTTTACTAAACCACCATATATCTTTTCAAAGAAAAAATGAAAAATAATTTTAGTAAAATAATTTATATTAACGATAACATTTCAAGGGGAATATATTAATTGGACCTGCAATTCCTTAAAAAAATGAAGTCACTGAACAATGAACTCACTGTACCCACCAGGTCTCGAACCTGGGAACTACCGCGTGTTAGGCGGATGTGATAACCACTACACCATGGGTACATGTTTACTAAACAACCATATATCTTTTTAAAGAAAAATGAAAAATAATTTTAGTAAAATAATTTATATTAACGAGAATATTTCAAGGGGAATATATTAATTGGACCTGCAAATCCTTAAAAAAATGAAGTCACTGAACAATGAACTCACTGTACCCACCAGGTCTCGAACCTGGGACCTTCCGCGTGTTAGGCGGATGTGATAACCACTACACCATGGGTACATGTTTACTAAACCACCATATATCTTTTCAAAGACAAAATGAAAAATAATTTTAGTAAAATAATTTATATTAACGAGAACATTTCAAGGGGAATATATTAATTTGACCCGCAATTCCTTAAAAAAATGAAGTCACTGAACAATGAACTCACTGTACCCACCAGGTCTCGAACCTGGGACCTTCCGCGTGTTAGGCGGATGTGATAACCACTACACCATGGCTACAAGTTTACTAAACCACCATATATCTTTTCAAAGAAAAAATGAAAAATAATTTTAGTAAAATAATTTATATTAACGAGAACATTTCAAGGGGAATATATTAATTGGACCTGCAATTCCTTAAAAAAATGAAGTCACTGAACAATGAACTCACTGTACCCACCAGGTCTCGAACCTGGGACCTTTCGCGTGTTAGGCGGATGTGATAACCACTACACCATGGGTACATGTTTACTAAACCACCATATATCTTTTCAAAGAAAAAATGAAAAATAATTTTAGTAAAATAATTTATATTAACGAGAACATTTCAAGGGGAATATATTAATTGGACCTGCAATTCCTTAAAAAAATGAAGTCACTGAACAATGAACTCACTGTACCCACCAGGTCTCGAACCTGGGACCTTCCGCGTGTTAGGCGGATATGATAACCACTACACCATGGGTACATGTTTACTAAACCACCATATATCTTTTCAAAGAAAAAATGAAAAATAATTTTAGTAAAATAATTTATATTAACGAGAACATTTCAAGGGGAATATATTAATTGGACCTGCAATTCCTTAAAAAAATGAAGTCACGGAACAATGAACTCACTGTACCCACCAGGTCTCGAACCTGGGACCTTCCGCGTGTTAGGCGGATGTGATAACCACTACACCATGGGTACATGTTTACTAAACCACCATATATCTTTTCAAAGAAAAATGAAAAATAATTTTAGTAAAATAATTTATATTAACGAGAATATTTCAAGGGGAATATATTAATTGGACCTGCAAATCCTTAAAAAAATGAAGTCACTGAACAATGAACTCACTGTACCCACCAGGTCTCGAACCTGGGACCTTCCGCGTGTTAGGCGGATGTGATAACCACTACACCATGGGTACATGTTTACTAAACCATCATATATCTTTTCAAAGAAAAAATGAAAAATAATTTTAGTAAAATAATTTATATTAACGAGAACATTTCAAGGGGAATATATTAATTGGACCTGCAATTCCTTAAAAAAATGAAGTCACGGAACAATGAACTCACTGTACCCACCAGGTCTCGAACCTGGGACCTTCCGCGTGTTAGGCGGATGTGATAACCACTACACCATGGGTACATGTTTACTAAACCACCATATATCTTTTCAAAGAAAAAATGAAAAATAATTTTAGTAAAATAATTTATATTAACGAGAACATTTCAAGGGGAATATATTAATTGGACCTGCAATTCCTTAAAAAAATGAAGTCACTGAACAATGAACTCACTGTACCCACCAGGTCTCGAACCTTGGACCTTCCGCGTGTTAGGCGGATGTGATAACCACTACACCATGGGTACATGTTTACTAAACCACCATATATCTTTTCAAAGAAAAAATGAAAAATAATTTTAGTAAAATAATTTATATTAACGAGAACATTTCAAGGGGAATATATTAATTGGACCTGCAATTCCTTAAAAAAATGAAGTCACTGAACAATGAACTCACTGTACCCACCAGGTCTCGAACCTGGGACCTTCCATGTGTTAGGCGGATGTGATAACCACTACACCATGGGTACATGTTTACTAAACCACCATATATCTTTTCAAAGAAAAAATGAAAAATAATTTTAGTAAAATAATTTATATTAACGAGAACATTTCAAGGGGAATATATTAATTGGACCTGCAATTCCTTAAAAAAATGAAGTCACTGAACAATGAACTCACTGTACCCACCAGGTCTCGAACCTGGGAACTACCGCGTGTTAGGCGGATGTGATAACCACTACACCATGGGTACATGTTTACTAAACCACCATATATCTTTTCAAAGAAAAATGAAAAATAATTTTAGTAAAATAATTTATATTAACGAGAATATTTCAAGGGGAATATATAAATTGGACCTGCAAATCCTTAAAAAAATGAAGTCACTGAACAATGAACTCACTGTACCCACCAGGTCTCGAACCTGGGACCTTCCGCGTGTTAGGCGGATGTGATAACCACTACACCATGCGTACATGTTTACTAAACCACCATATATCTTTTCAAAGACAAAATGAAAAATAATTTTAGTAAAATAATTTATATTAACGAGAACATTTCAAGGGGAATATATTAATTGGACCTGCAATTCCTTAAAAAAATGAAGTCACTGAACAATGAACTCACTGTACCCACCAGGTCTCGAACCTGGGACCTTCCGCGTGTTAGGCGGATGTGATAACCACTACACCATGGGTACATGTTTACTAAACCACCATATATCTTTTCAAAGAAAAAATGAAAAATAATTTTAGTAAAATAATTTATATTAACGAGAACATTTAAAGGGGAATATATTAATTGGACCTGCAATTCCTTAAAAAAATGAAGTCACTGAACAATGAACTCACTGTACCCACCAGGTCTCGAACCTGGGACCTTCCGCTTGTTAGGCGGATGTGATAACCACTACACCATGGGTACATGTTTAATAAACCACCATATATCTTTTCAAAGAAAAAATTAAAAATAATTTTAGTAAAATAATTTATATTAACGAGAACATTTCAAGGGGAATATATTAATTGGACCTGCAATTCCTTAAAAAAATGAAGTCACGGAACAATGAACTCACTGTACCCACCAGGTCTCGAACCTGGGACCTTCCGCTTGTTAGGCGGATGTGATAACCACTACACCATGGGTACATGTTTACTAAACCACCATATATCTTTTCAAAGAAAAAATTAAAAATAATTTTAGTAAAATGATTTATATTAACGAGAACATTTCAAGGGGAATATATTAATTGGACCTGCAAATCCTTAAAAAAATGAAGTCACTGAACAATGAACTCACTGTACCCACCAGGTCTCGAACCTGGGAACTACCGCGTGTTAGGCGGATGTGATAACCACTACACCATGGGTACATGTTTACTAAACCACCATATATCTTTTCAAAGAAAAATGAAAAATAATTTTAGTAAAATGATTTATATTAACGAGAACATTTCAAGGGGAATATATTAATTGGACCTGCAAATCCTTAAAAAAATGAAGTCACTGAACAATGAACTCACTGTACCCACCAGGTCTCGAACCTGGGACCTTCCGTGTGTTAGGCGGATGTGATAACCACTACACCATGGGTACATGTTTACTAAACCACCATATATCTTTTCAAAGACAAAATGAAAAATAATTTTAGTAAAATAATTTATATTAACGAGAACATTTCAAGGGGAATATATTAATTGGACCTGCAATTCCTTAAAAAAATGAAGTCACTGAACAATGAACTCACTGTACCCACCAGGTCTCGAACCTGGGACCTTCCGCGTGTTAGGCGGATGTGATAACCACTACATCATGGGTACATGTTTACTAAACCACCATATATCTTTTCAAAGAAAAAATGAAAAATAATTTTAGTAAAATAATTTATATTAACGAGAACATTTAAAGGGGAATATATTAATTGGACCTGCAATTCCTTAAAAAAATGAAGTCACTGAACAATGAACTCACTGTACCCACCAGGTCTCGAACCTGGGACCTTCCGCGTGTTAGGCGGATGTGATAACCACTACACCATGGGTACATGTTTACTAAACCACCATATATCTTTTCAAAGACAAAATGAAAAATAATTTTAGTAAAATAATTTATATTAACGAGAACATTTCAAGGGGAATATATTAATTGGACCTGCAATTCCTTAAAAAAATGAAGTCACGGAACAATGAACTCACTGTACCCACCAGGTCTCGAACCTGGGACCTTCCGCTTGTTAGGCGGATGTGATAACCACTACACCATGGGTACATGTTTACTAAACCACCATATATCTTTTCAAAGAAAAAATTAAAAATAATTTTAGTAAAATAATTTATATTAACGAGAACATTTCAAGGGGAATATATTAATTGGACCTGCAATTCCTTAAAAAAATGAAGTCACTGAACAATGAACTCACTGTACCCACCAGGTCTCGAACCTGGGAACTACCGCGTGTTAGGCGGATGTGATAACCACTACACCATGGGCACATGTTTACTAAACCACCATATATCTTTTCAAAGAAAAATGAAAAATAATTTTAGTAAAATGATTTATATTAACGAGAACATTTCAAGGGGAATATATTAATTGGACCTGCAAATCCTTAAAAAAATGAAGTCACTGAACAATGAACTCACTGTACCCACCAGGTCTCGAACCTGGGACCTTCCGCGTGTTAGGCGGATGTGATAACCACTACACCATGGGTACATGTTTACTAAACCACCATATATCTTTTCAAAGACAAAATGAAAAATAATTTTAGTAAAATAATTTATATTAACGAGAACATTTCAAGGGGAATATATTAATTGGACCTGCAATTCCTTAAAAAAATGAAGTCACTGAACAATGAACTCACTGTACCCACCAGGTCTCGAACCTGGGACCTTCCGCGTGTTAGGCGGATGTGATACCACTACACCATGGGTACATGTTTACTAAACCACCATATATCTTTTCAAAGAAAAAATGAAAAATAATTTTAGTAAAATAATTTATATTAACGAGAACATTTAAAGGGGAATATATTAATTGGACCTGCAATTCCTTAAAAAAATGAAGTCACTGAACAATGAACTCACTGTACCCACCAGGTCTCGAACCTGGGACCTTCCGCGTGTTAGGCGGATGTGATAACCACTACACCATGGGTACATGTTTACTAAACCACCATATATCTTTTCAAAGAAAAAATGAAAAATAATTTTAGTAAAATAATTTATATTAACGAGAACATTTCAAGGGGAATATATTAATTGGACCTGCAATTCCTTAAAAAAATGAAGTCACGGAACAATGAACAAAGACAATTTCAAAAAGAACAATTTCAAAGACAAAATGAAAAATAATTTTAGTAAAATAATTTATATTAACGAGAACATTTCAAGGGGAATATATTAATTGGACCTGCAATTCCTTAAAAAAATGAAGTCACTGAACAATGAACTCACTGTACCCACCAGGCGGATGTGATAACCACTACACCATGGGTACATGTTTACTAAACCACCATATATCTTTTCAAAGAAAAAATGAAAAATAATCTTAGTAAAATAATTTATATTAACGAGAACATTTCAAGGGGAATATATTAATTGGACCTGCAAATCCTTAAAAAAATGAAGTCACTGAACAATGAACTCACTGTACCCACCAGGTCTCGAACCTGGGAACTACCGCGTGTTAGGCGGATGTGATAACCACTACACCATGGGTACATGTTTACTAAACAACCATATATCTTTTTAAAGAAAAATGAAAAATAATTTTAGTAAAATAATTTATATTAACGAGAATATTTCAAGGGGAATATATTAATTGGACCTGCAAATCCTTAAAAAAATGAAGTCACTGAACAATGAACTCACTGTACCCACCAGGTCTCGAACCTGGGACCTTCCGCGTGTTAGGCGGATGTGATGACCACTACACCATGGGTACATGTTTACTAAACCACCATATATCTTTTCAAAGACAAAATGAAAAATAATTTTAGTAAAATGATTTATATTAACGAGAACATTTCAAGGGGAATATATTAATTGGACCTGCAAATCCTTAAAAAAATGAAGTCACTGAACAATGAACTCACTGTACCCACCAGGTCTCGAACCTGGGACCTTCCGCGTGTTAGGCGGATGTGATAACCACTACACCATGGGTACATGTTTACTAAACCACCATATATCTTTTCAAAGACAAAATGAAAAATAATTTTAGTAAAATAATTTATATTAACGAGAACATTTCAAGGGGAATATATTAATTGGACCTGCAATTCCTTAAAAAAATGAAGTCACTGAACAATGAACTCACTGTACCCACCAGGTCTCGAACCTGGGACCTTCCGCGTGTTAGGCGGATGTGATAACCACTACACCATGGGTACATGTTTACTAAACCACCATATATCTTTTCAAAGAAAAAATGAAAAATAATTTTAGTAAAATAATTTATATTAACGAGAACATTTCAAGGGGAATATATTAATTGGACCTGCAATTCCTTAAAAAAATGAAGTCACTGAACAATGAACTCACTGTACCCACCAGGTCTCGAACCTGGGACCTTCCGCGTGTTAGGCGGATGTGATAACCACTACACCATGGGTACATGTTTACTAAACCACCATATATCTTTTCAAAGAAAAAATGAAAAATAATTTTAGTAAAATAATTTATATTAACGAGAACATTTCAAGGGGAATATATTAATTGGACCTGCAATTCCTTAAAAAAATGAAGTCACGGAACAATGAACTCACTGTACCCACCAGGTCTCGAACCTGGGACCTTCCGCTTGTTAGGCGGATGTGATAACCACTACACCATGGGTACATGTTTACTAAACCACCATATATCTTTTCAAAGAAAAAATTAAAAATAATTTTAGTAAAATAATTTATATTAACGAGAACATTTCAAGGGGAATATATTAATTGGACCTGCAAATCCTTAAAAAAATGAAGTCACTGAACAATGAACTCACTGTACCCACCAGGTCTCGAACCTGGGAACTACCGCGTGTTAGGCGGATGTGATAACCACTACACCATGGGTACATGTTTACTAAACCACCATATATCTTTTCAAAGAAAAATGAAAAATAATTTTAGTAAAATGATTTATATTAACGAGAACATTTCAAGGGGAATATATTAATTGGACCTGCAAATCCTTAAAAAAATGAAGTCACTGAACAATGAACTCACTGTACCCACCAGGTCTCGAACCTGGGACCTTCCGCGTGTTAGGCGGATGTGATAACCACTACACCATGGGTACATGTTTACTAAACCACCATATATCTTTTCAAAGACAAAATGAAAAATAATTTTAGTAAAATAATTTATATTAACGAGAACATTTAAAGGGGAATATATTAATTGGACCTGCAATTCCTTAAAAAAATGAAGTCACTGAACAATGAACTCACTGTACCCACCAGGTCTCGAACCTGGGACCTTCCGCGTGTTAGGCGGATGTGATAACCACTACACCATGGGTACATGTTTACTAAACAACCATATATCTTTTCAAAGAAAAAATGAAAAATAATTTTAGTAAAATAATTTATATTAACGAGAACATTTCAAGGGGAATATATTAATTGGACCTGCAATTCCTTAAAAAAATGAAGTCACTGAACAATGAACTCACTGTACCCACCAGGTCTCGAACCTTGGACCTTCCGCGTGTTAGGCGGAAGTGATAACCACTACACCATGGGTACATGTTTACTAAACCACCATATATCTTTTCAAACAAAAAATGAAAAATAATTTTAGTAAAATAATTTATATTAACGAGAACATTTCAAGGGGAATATATTAATTGGACCTGCAATTCCTTAAAAAAATGAAGTCACTGAACAATGAACTCACTGTACCCACCAGGTCTCGAACCTGGGACCTTCCGCGTGTTAGGCGGATGTGATAACCACTACACCATGGGTACATGTTTACTAAACCACCATATATCTTTTCAAAGAAAAAATGAAAAATAATTTTAGTAAAATAATTTATAGTAACGAGAACATTTCAAGGGGAATATATTAATTGGACCTGCAATTCCTTAAAAAAATGAAGTCACTGAACAATGAACTCACTGTACCCACCAGGTCTCGAACCTGGGAACTACCGCGTGTTAGGCGGATGTGATAACCACTACACCATGGGTACATGTTTACTAAACCACCATATATCTTTTCAAAGAAAAAATGAAAAATAATTTTAGTAAAATAATTTATATTAACGAGAACATTTAAAGGGGAATATATTAATTGGACCTGCAATTCCTTAAAAAAATGAAGTCACTGAACAATGAACTCACTGTACCCACCAGGTCTCGAACCTGGGACCTTCCGCGTGTTAGGCGGATGTGATAACCACTACACCATGGGTACATGTTTACTAAACCACCATATATCTTTTCAAAGAAAAAATGAAAAATAATCTTAGTAAAATAATTTATATTAACGAGAACATTTCAAGGGGAATATATTAATTGGACCTGCAATTCCTTAAAAAAATGAAGTCACTGAACAATGAACTCACTGTACCCACCAGGTCTCGAACCTGGGAACTACCGCGTGTTAGGCGGATGTGATAACCACTACACCATGGGTACATGTTTACTAAACAACCATATATCTTTTTAAAGAAAAATGAAAAATAATTTTAGTAAAATAATTTATATTAACGAGAATATTTCAAGGGGAATATATTAATTGGACCTGCAAATCCTTAAAAAAATGAAGTCACTGAACAATGAACTCACTGTACCCACCAGGTCTCGAACCTGGGACCTTCCGCGTGTTAGGCGGATGTGATGACCACTACACCATGGGTACATGTTTACTAAACCACCATATATCTTTTCAAAGACAAAATGAAAAATAATTTTAGTAAAATAATTTATATTAACGAGAACATTTCAAGGGGAATATATTAATTGGACCCGCAATTCCTTAAAAAAATGAAGTCACTGAACAATGAACTCACTGTACCCACCAGGTCTCGAACCTGGGACCTTCCGCGTGTTAGGCGGATGTGATAACCACTACACCATGGCTACATGTTTACTAAACCACCATATATCTTTTCAAAGAAAAAATGAAAAATAATTTTAGTAAAATAATTTATATTAACGAGAACATTTCAAGGGGAATATATTAATTGGACCTGCAATTCCTTAAAAAAATGAAGTCACTGAACAATGAACTCACTGTACCCACCAGGTCTCGAACCTGGGACCTTCCGCGTGTTAGGCGGATGTGATAACCACTACACCATGGGTACATGTTTACTAAACCATCATATATCTTTTCAAAGAAAAAATGAAAAATAATTTTAGTAAAATAATTTATATTAACGAGAACATTTCAAGGGGAATATATTAATTGGACCTGCAATTCCTTAAAAAAATGAAGTCACGGAACAATGAACTCACTGTACCCACCAGGTCTCGAACCTGGGACCTTCCGCGTGTTAGGCGGATGTGATAACCACTACACCATGGGTACATGTTTACTAAACCACCATATATCTTTTCAAAGAAAAAATGAAAAATAATTTTAGTAAAATAATTTATATTAACGAGAACATTTAAAGGGGAATATATTAATTGGACCTGCAATTCCTTAAAAAAATGAAGTCACTGAACAATGAACTCACTGTACCCACCAGGTCTCGAACCTGGGACCTTCCGCGTGTTAGGCGGATGTGATAACCACTACACCATGGGTACATGTTTACTAAACCACCATATATCTTTTCAAAGAAAAAATGAAAAATAATTTTAGTAAAATAATTTATATTAACGAGAACATTTCAAGGGGAATATATTAATTGGACCTGCAATTCCTTAAAAAAATGAAGTCACGGAACAATGAACTCACTGTACCCACCAGGTCTCGAACCTGGGACCTTCCGCTTGTTAGGCGGATGTGATAACCACTACACCATGGGTACATGTTTACTAAACCACCATATATCTTTTCAAAGAAAAAATTAAAAATAATTTTAGTAAAATAATTTATATTAACGAGAACATTTCAAGGGGAATATATTAATTGGACCTGCAATTCCTTAAAAAAATGAAGTCACTGAACAATGAACTCACTGTACCCACCAGGTCTCGAACCTGGGACCTTCCGCGTGTTAGGCGGATGTGATAACCACTACACCATGGCTACATGTTTACTAAACCACCATATATCTTTTCAAAGAAAAAATGAAAAATAATTTTAGTAAAATAATTTATATTAACGAGAACATTTCAAGGGGAATATATTAATTGGACCCGCAATTCCTTAAAAAAATGAAGTCACGGAACAATGAACTCACTGTACCCACCAGGTCTCGAACCTGGGACCTTCCGCGTGTTAGGCGGATGTGATAACCACTACACCATGGGTACATGTTTACTAAACCACCATATATCTTTTCAAAGAAAAAATGAAAAATAATTTTAGTAAAATAATTTATATTAACGAGAACATTTCAAGGGGAATATATTAATTGGACCTGCAATTCCTTAAAAAAATGAAGTCACTGAACAATGAACTCACTGTACCCACCAGGTCTCGAACCTTGGACCTTCCGCGTGTTAGGCGGAAGTGATAACCACTACACCATGGGTACATGTTTACTAAACCACCATATATCTTTTCAAACAAAAAATGAAAAATAATTTTAGTAAAATAATTTATATTAACGAGAACATTTCAAGGGGAATATATTAATTGGACCTGCAATTCCTTAAAAAAATGAAGTCACTGAACAATGAACTCACTGTACCCACCAGGTCTCGAACCTGGGACCTTCCGCGTGTTAGGCGGATGTGATAACCACTACACCATGGGTACATGTTTACTAAACCACCATATATCTTTTCAAAGAAAAAATGAAAAATAATTTTAGTAAAATAATTTATAGTAACGAGAACATTTCAAGGGGAATATATTAATTGGACCTGCAATTCCTTAAAAAAATGAAGTCACTGAACAATGAACTCACTGTACCCACCAGGTCTCGAACCTGGGAACTACCGCGTGTTAGGCGGATGTGATAACCACTACACCATGGGTACATGTTTACTAAACCACCATATATCTTTTCAAAGAAAAAATGAAAAATAATTTTAGTAAAATAATTTATATTAACGAGAACATTTAAAGGGGAATATATTAATTGGACCTGCAATTCCTTAAAAAAATGAAGTCGCTGAACAATGAACTCACTGTACCCACCAGGTCTCGAACCTGGGACCTTCCGCGTGTTAGGCGGATGTGATAACCACTACACCATGGGTACATGTTTACTAAACCACCATATATCTTTTCAAAGAAAAAATGAAAAATAATCTTAGTAAAATAATTTATATTAACGAGAACATTTCAAGGGGAATATATTAATTGGACCTGCAATTCCTTAAAAAAATGAAGTCACTGAACAATGAACTCACTGTACCCACCAGGTCTCGAACCTGGGAACTACCGCGTGTTAGGCGGATGTGATAACCACTACACCATGGGTACATGTTTACTAAACAACCATATATCTTTTTAAAGAAAAATGAAAAATAATTTTAGTAAAATAATTTATATTAACGAGAATATTTCAAGGGGAATATATTAATTGGACCTGCAATTCCTTAAAAAAATGAAGTCACTGAACAATGAACTCACTGTACCCACCAGGTCTCGAACCTGGGACCTTCCATGTGTTAGGCGGATGTGATAACCACTACACCATGGGTACATGTTTACTAAACCACCATATATCTTTTCAAAGAAAAAATGAAAAATAATTTTAGTAAAATAATTTATATTAACGAGAACATTTCAAGGGGAATATATTAATTGGACCTGCAATTCCTTAAAAAAATGAAGTCACTGAACAATGAACTCACTGTACCCACCAGGTCTCGAACCTGGGAACTACCGCGTGTTAGGCGGATGTGATAACCACTACACCATGGGTACATGTTTACTAAACCACCATATATCTTTTCAAAGAAAAATGAAAAATAATTTTAGTAAAATAATTTATATTAACGAGAATATTTCAAGGGGAATATATAAATTGGACCTGCAAATCCTTAAAAAAATGAAGTCACTGAACAATGAACTCACTGTACCCACCAGGTCTCGAACCTGGGACCTTCCGCGTGTTAGGCGGATGTGATAACCACTACACCATGCGTACATGTTTACTAAACCACCATATATCTTTTCAAAGACAAAATGAAAAATAATTTTAGTAAAATAATTTATATTAACGAGAACATTTCAAGGGGAATATATTAATTGGACCTGCAATTCCTTAAAAAAATGAAGTCACTGAACAATGAACTCACTGTACCCACCAGGTCTCGAACCTGGGACCTTCCGCGTGTTAGGCGGATGTGATAACCACTACACCATGGGTACATGTTTACTAAACCACCATATATCTTTTCAAAGAAAAAATGAAAAATAATTTTAGTAAAATAATTTATATTAACGAGAACATTTAAAGGGGAATATATTAATTGGACCTGCAATTCCTTAAAAAAATGAAGTCACTGAACAATGAACTCACTGTACCCACCAGGTCTCGAACCTGGGACCTTCCGCTTGTTAGGCGGATGTGATAACCACTACACCATGGGTACATGTTTAATAAACCACCATATATCTTTTCAAAGAAAAAATTAAAAATAATTTTAGTAAAATAATTTATATTAACGAGAACATTTCAAGGGGAATATATTAATTGGACCTGCAATTCCTTAAAAAAATGAAGTCACGGAACAATGAACTCACTGTACCCACCAGGTCTCGAACCTGGGACCTTCCGCTTGTTAGGCGGATGTGATAACCACTACACCATGGGTACATGTTTACTAAACCACCATATATCTTTTCAAAGAAAAAATTAAAAATAATTTTAGTAAAATGATTTATATTAACGAGAACATTTCAAGGGGAATATATTAATTGGACCTGCAAATCCTTAAAAAAATGAAGTCACTGAACAATGAACTCACTGTACCCACCAGGTCTCGAACCTGGGAACTACCGCGTGTTAGGCGGATGTGATAACCACTACACCATGGGTACATGTTTACTAAACCACCATATATCTTTTCAAAGAAAAATGAAAAATAATTTTAGTAAAATGATTTATATTAACGAGAACATTTCAAGGGGAATATATTAATTGGACCTGCAAATCCTTAAAAAAATGAAGTCACTGAACAATGAACTCACTGTACCCACCAGGTCTCGAACCTGGGACCTTCCGTGTGTTAGGCGGATGTGATAACCACTACACCATGGGTACATGTTTACTAAACCACCATATATCTTTTCAAAGACAAAATGAAAAATAATTTTAGTAAAATAATTTATATTAACGAGAACATTTCAAGGGGAATATATTAATTGGACCTGCAATTCCTTAAAAAAATGAAGTCACTGAACAATGAACTCACTGTACCCACCAGGTCTCGAACCTGGGACCTTCCGCGTGTTAGGCGGATGTGATAACCACTACATCATGGGTACATGTTTACTAAACCACCATATATCTTTTCAAAGAAAAAATGAAAAATAATTTTAGTAAAATAATTTATATTAACGAGAACATTTAAAGGGGAATATATTAATTGGACCTGCAATTCCTTAAAAAAATGAAGTCACTGAACAATGAACTCACTGTACCCACCAGGTCTCGAACCTGGGACCTTCCGCGTGTTAGGCGGATGTGATAACCACTACACCATGGGTACATGTTTACTAAACCACCATATATCTTTTCAAAGACAAAATGAAAAATAATTTTAGTAAAATAATTTATATTAACGAGAACATTTCAAGGGGAATATATTAATTGGACCTGCAATTCCTTAAAAAAATGAAGTCACGGAACAATGAACTCACTGTACCCACCAGGTCTCGAACCTGGGACCTTCCGCTTGTTAGGCGGATGTGATAACCACTACACCATGGGTACATGTTTACTAAACCACCATATATCTTTTCAAAGAAAAAATTAAAAATAATTTTAGTAAAATAATTTATATTAACGAGAACATTTCAAGGGGAATATATTAATTGGACCTGCAATTCCTTAAAAAAATGAAGTCACTGAACAATGAACTCACTGTACCCACCAGGTCTCGAACCTGGGAACTACCGCGTGTTAGGCGGATGTGATAACCACTACACCATGGGCACATGTTTACTAAACCACCATATATCTTTTCAAAGAAAAATGAAAAATAATTTTAGTAAAATGATTTATATTAACGAGAACATTTCAAGGGGAATATATTAATTGGACCTGCAAATCCTTAAAAAAATGAAGTCACTGAACAATGAACTCACTGTACCCACCAGGTCTCGAACCTGGGACCTTCCGCGTGTTAGGCGGATGTGATAACCACTACACCATGGGTACATGTTTACTAAACCACCATATATCTTTTCAAAGACAAAATGAAAAATAATTTTAGTAAAATAATTTATATTAACGAGAACATTTCAAGGGGAATATATTAATTGGACCTGCAATTCCTTAAAAAAATGAAGTCACTGAACAATGAACTCACTGTACCCACCAGGTCTCGAACCTGGGACCTTCCGCGTGTTAGGCGGATGTGATACCACTACACCATGGGTACATGTTTACTAAACCACCATATATCTTTTCAAAGAAAAAATGAAAAATAATTTTAGTAAAATAATTTATATTAACGAGAACATTTAAAGGGGAATATATTAATTGGACCTGCAATTCCTTAAAAAAATGAAGTCACTGAACAATGAACTCACTGTACCCACCAGGTCTCGAACCTGGGACCTTCCGCGTGTTAGGCGGATGTGATAACCACTACACCATGGGTACATGTTTACTAAACCACCATATATCTTTTCAAAGAAAAAATGAAAAATAATTTTAGTAAAATAATTTATATTAACGAGAACATTTCAAGGGGAATATATTAATTGGACCTGCAATTCCTTAAAAAAATGAAGTCACGGAACAATGAACAAAGACAATTTCAAAAAGAACAATTTCAAAGACAAAATGAAAAATAATTTTAGTAAAATAATTTATATTAACGAGAACATTTCAAGGGGAATATATTAATTGGACCTGCAATTCCTTAAAAAAATGAAGTCACTGAACAATGAACTCACTGTACCCACCAGGCGGATGTGATAACCACTACACCATGGGTACATGTTTACTAAACCACCATATATCTTTTCAAAGAAAAAATGAAAAATAATCTTAGTAAAATAATTTATATTAACGAGAACATTTCAAGGGGAATATATTAATTGGACCTGCAAATCCTTAAAAAAATGAAGTCACTGAACAATGAACTCACTGTACCCACCAGGTCTCGAACCTGGGAACTACCGCGTGTTAGGCGGATGTGATAACCACTACACCATGGGTACATGTTTACTAAACAACCATATATCTTTTTAAAGAAAAATGAAAAATAATTTTAGTAAAATAATTTATATTAACGAGAATATTTCAAGGGGAATATATTAATTGGACCTGCAAATCCTTAAAAAAATGAAGTCACTGAACAATGAACTCACTGTACCCACCAGGTCTCGAACCTGGGACCTTCCGCGTGTTAGGCGGATGTGATGACCACTACACCATGGGTACATGTTTACTAAACCACCATATATCTTTTCAAAGACAAAATGAAAAATAATTTTAGTAAAATGATTTATATTAACGAGAACATTTCAAGGGGAATATATTAATTGGACCTGCAAATCCTTAAAAAAATGAAGTCACTGAACAATGAACTCACTGTACCCACCAGGTCTCGAACCTGGGACCTTCCGCGTGTTAGGCGGATGTGATAACCACTACACCATGGGTACATGTTTACTAAACCACCATATATCTTTTCAAAGACAAAATGAAAAATAATTTTAGTAAAATAATTTATATTAACGAGAACATTTCAAGGGGAATATATTAATTGGACCTGCAATTCCTTAAAAAAATGAAGTCACTGAACAATGAACTCACTGTACCCACCAGGTCTCGAACCTGGGACCTTCCGCGTGTTAGGCGGATGTGATAACCACTACACCATGGGTACATGTTTACTAAACCACCATATATCTTTTCAAAGAAAAAATGAAAAATAATTTTAGTAAAATAATTTATATTAACGAGAACATTTCAAGGGGAATATATTAATTGGACCTGCAATTCCTTAAAAAAATGAAGTCACTGAACAATGAACTCACTGTACCCACCAGGTCTCGAACCTGGGACCTTCCGCGTGTTAGGCGGATGTGATAACCACTACACCATGGGTACATGTTTACTAAACCACCATATATCTTTTCAAAGAAAAAATGAAAAATAATTTTAGTAAAATAATTTATATTAACGAGAACATTTCAAGGGGAATATATTAATTGGACCTGCAATTCCTTAAAAAAATGAAGTCACGGAACAATGAACTCACTGTACCCACCAGGTCTCGAACCTGGGACCTTCCGCTTGTTAGGCGGATGTGATAACCACTACACCATGGGTACATGTTTACTAAACCACCATATATCTTTTCAAAGAAAAAATTAAAAATAATTTTAGTAAAATAATTTATATTAACGAGAACATTTCAAGGGGAATATATTAATTGGACCTGCAAATCCTTAAAAAAATGAAGTCACTGAACAATGAACTCACTGTACCCACCAGGTCTCGAACCTGGGAACTACCGCGTGTTAGGCGGATGTGATAACCACTACACCATGGGTACATGTTTACTAAACCACCATATATCTTTTCAAAGAAAAATGAAAAATAATTTTAGTAAAATGATTTATATTAACGAGAACATTTCAAGGGGAATATATTAATTGGACCTGCAAATCCTTAAAAAAATGAAGTCACTGAACAATGAACTCACTGTACCCACCAGGTCTCGAACCTGGGACCTTCCGCGTGTTAGGCGGATGTGATAACCACTACACCATGGGTACATGTTTACTAAACCACCATATATCTTTTCAAAGACAAAATGAAAAATAATTTTAGTAAAATAATTTATATTAACGAGAACATTTAAAGGGGAATATATTAATTGGACCTGCAATTCCTTAAAAAAATGAAGTCACTGAACAATGAACTCACTGTACCCACCAGGTCTCGAACCTGGGACCTTCCGCGTGTTAGGCGGATGTGATAACCACTACACCATGGGTACATGTTTACTAAACAACCATATATCTTTTCAAAGAAAAAATGAAAAATAATTTTAGTAAAATAATTTATATTAACGAGAACATTTCAAGGGGAATATATTAATTGGACCTGCAATTCCTTAAAAAAATGAAGTCACTGAACAATGAACTCACTGTACCCACCAGGTCTCGAACCTTGGACCTTCCGCGTGTTAGGCGGAAGTGATAACCACTACACCATGGGTACATGTTTACTAAACCACCATATATCTTTTCAAACAAAAAATGAAAAATAATTTTAGTAAAATAATTTATATTAACGAGAACATTTCAAGGGGAATATATTAATTGGACCTGCAATTCCTTAAAAAAATGAAGTCACTGAACAATGAACTCACTGTACCCACCAGGTCTCGAACCTGGGACCTTCCGCGTGTTAGGCGGATGTGATAACCACTACACCATGGGTACATGTTTACTAAACCACCATATATCTTTTCAAAGAAAAAATGAAAAATAATTTTAGTAAAATAATTTATAGTAACGAGAACATTTCAAGGGGAATATATTAATTGGACCTGCAATTCCTTAAAAAAATGAAGTCACTGAACAATGAACTCACTGTACCCACCAGGTCTCGAACCTGGGAACTACCGCGTGTTAGGCGGATGTGATAACCACTACACCATGGGTACATGTTTACTAAACCACCATATATCTTTTCAAAGAAAAAATGAAAAATAATTTTAGTAAAATAATTTATATTAACGAGAACATTTAAAGGGGAATATATTAATTGGACCTGCAATTCCTTAAAAAAATGAAGTCACTGAACAATGAACTCACTGTACCCACCAGGTCTCGAACCTGGGACCTTCCGCGTGTTAGGCGGATGTGATAACCACTACACCATGGGTACATGTTTACTAAACCACCATATATCTTTTCAAAGAAAAAATGAAAAATAATCTTAGTAAAATAATTTATATTAACGAGAACATTTCAAGGGGAATATATTAATTGGACCTGCAATTCCTTAAAAAAATGAAGTCACTGAACAATGAACTCACTGTACCCACCAGGTCTCGAACCTGGGAACTACCGCGTGTTAGGCGGATGTGATAACCACTACACCATGGGTACATGTTTACTAAACAACCATATATCTTTTTAAAGAAAAATGAAAAATAATTTTAGTAAAATAATTTATATTAACGAGAATATTTCAAGGGGAATATATTAATTGGACCTGCAAATCCTTAAAAAAATGAAGTCACTGAACAATGAACTCACTGTACCCACCAGGTCTCGAACCTGGGACCTTCCGCGTGTTAGGCGGATGTGATGACCACTACACCATGGGTACATGTTTACTAAACCACCATATATCTTTTCAAAGACAAAATGAAAAATAATTTTAGTAAAATAATTTATATTAACGAGAACATTTCAAGGGGAATATATTAATTGGACCCGCAATTCCTTAAAAAAATGAAGTCACTGAACAATGAACTCACTGTACCCACCAGGTCTCGAACCTGGGACCTTCCGCGTGTTAGGCGGATGTGATAACCACTACACCATGGCTACATGTTTACTAAACCACCATATATCTTTTCAAAGAAAAAATGAAAAATAATTTTAGTAAAATAATTTATATTAACGAGAACATTTCAAGGGGAATATATTAATTGGACCTGCAATTCCTTAAAAAAATGAAGTCACTGAACAATGAACTCACTGTACCCACCAGGTCTCGAACCTGGGACCTTCCGCGTGTTAGGCGGATGTGATAACCACTACACCATGGGTACATGTTTACTAAACCATCATATATCTTTTCAAAGAAAAAATGAAAAATAATTTTAGTAAAATAATTTATATTAACGAGAACATTTCAAGGGGAATATATTAATTGGACCTGCAATTCCTTAAAAAAATGAAGTCACGGAACAATGAACTCACTGTACCCACCAGGTCTCGAACCTGGGACCTTCCGCGTGTTAGGCGGATGTGATAACCACTACACCATGGGTACATGTTTACTAAACCACCATATATCTTTTCAAAGAAAAAATGAAAAATAATTTTAGTAAAATAATTTATATTAACGAGAACATTTAAAGGGGAATATATTAATTGGACCTGCAATTCCTTAAAAAAATGAAGTCACTGAACAATGAACTCACTGTACCCACCAGGTCTCGAACCTGGGACCTTCCGCGTGTTAGGCGGATGTGATAACCACTACACCATGGGTACATGTTTACTAAACCACCATATATCTTTTCAAAGAAAAAATGAAAAATAATTTTAGTAAAATAATTTATATTAACGAGAACATTTCAAGGGGAATATATTAATTGGACCTGCAATTCCTTAAAAAAATGAAGTCACGGAACAATGAACTCACTGTACCCACCAGGTCTCGAACCTGGGACCTTCCGCTTGTTAGGCGGATGTGATAACCACTACACCATGGGTACATGTTTACTAAACCACCATATATCTTTTCAAAGAAAAAATTAAAAATAATTTTAGTAAAATAATTTATATTAACGAGAACATTTCAAGGGGAATATATTAATTGGACCTGCAATTCCTTAAAAAAATGAAGTCACTGAACAATGAACTCACTGTACCCACCAGGTCTCGAACCTGGGACCTTCCGCGTGTTAGGCGGATGTGATAACCACTACACCATGGCTACATGTTTACTAAACCACCATATATCTTTTCAAAGAAAAAATGAAAAATAATTTTAGTAAAATAATTTATATTAACGAGAACATTTCAAGGGGAATATATTAATTGGACCCGCAATTCCTTAAAAAAATGAAGTCACGGAACAATGAACTCACTGTACCCACCAGGTCTCGAACCTGGGACCTTCCGCGTGTTAGGCGGATGTGATAACCACTACACCATGGGTACATGTTTACTAAACCACCATATATCTTTTCAAAGAAAAAATGAAAAATAATTTTAGTAAAATAATTTATATTAACGAGAACATTTCAAGGGGAATATATTAATTGGACCTGCAATTCCTTAAAAAAATGAAGTCACTGAACAATGAACTCACTGTACCCACCAGGTCTCGAACCTTGGACCTTCCGCGTGTTAGGCGGAAGTGATAACCACTACACCATGGGTACATGTTTACTAAACCACCATATATCTTTTCAAACAAAAAATGAAAAATAATTTTAGTAAAATAATTTATATTAACGAGAACATTTCAAGGGGAATATATTAATTGGACCTGCAATTCCTTAAAAAAATGAAGTCACTGAACAATGAACTCACTGTACCCACCAGGTCTCGAACCTGGGACCTTCCGCGTGTTAGGCGGATGTGATAACCACTACACCATGGGTACATGTTTACTAAACCACCATATATCTTTTCAAAGAAAAAATGAAAAATAATTTTAGTAAAATAATTTATAGTAACGAGAACATTTCAAGGGGAATATATTAATTGGACCTGCAATTCCTTAAAAAAATGAAGTCACTGAACAATGAACTCACTGTACCCACCAGGTCTCGAACCTGGGAACTACCGCGTGTTAGGCGGATGTGATAACCACTACACCATGGGTACATGTTTACTAAACCACCATATATCTTTTCAAAGAAAAAATGAAAAATAATTTTAGTAAAATAATTTATATTAACGAGAACATTTAAAGGGGAATATATTAATTGGACCTGCAATTCCTTAAAAAAATGAAGTCACTGAACAATGAACTCACTGTACCCACCAGGTCTCGAACCTGGGACCTTCCGCGTGTTAGGCGGATGTGATAACCACTACACCATGGGTACATGTTTACTAAACCACCATATATCTTTTCAAAGAAAAAATGAAAAATAATCTTAGTAAAATAATTTATATTAACGAGAACATTTCAAGGGGAATATATTAATTGGACCTGCAATTCCTTAAAAAAATGAAGTCACTGAACAATGAACTCACTGTACCCACCAGGTCTCGAACCTGGGAACTACCGCGTGTTAGGCGGATGTGATAACCACTACACCATGGGTACATGTTTACTAAACAACCATATATCTTTTTAAAGAAAAATGAAAAATAATTTTAGTAAAATAATTTATATTAACGAGAATATTTCAAGGGGAATATATTAATTGGACCTGCAAATCCTTAAAAAAATGAAGTCACTGAACAATGAACTCACTGTACCCACCAGGTCTCGAACCTGGGACCTTCCGCGTGTTAGGCGGATGTGATGACCACTACACCATGGGTACATGTTTACTAAACCACCATATATCTTTTCAAAGACAAAATGAAAAATAATTTTAGTAAAATAATTTATATTAACGAGAACATTTCAAGGGGAATATATTAATTGGACCCGCAATTCCTTAAAAAAATGAAGTCACTGAACAATGAACTCACTGTACCCACCAGGTCTCGAACCTGGGACCTTCCGCGTGTTAGGCGGATGTGATAACCACTACACCATGGCTACATGTTTACTAAACCACCATATATCTTTTCAAAGAAAAAATGAAAAATAATTTTAGTAAAATAATTTATATTAACGAGAACATTTCAAGGGGAATATATTAATTGGACCTGCAATTCCTTAAAAAAATGAAGTCACTGAACAATGAACTCACTGTACCCACCAGGTCTCGAACCTGGGACCTTCCGCGTGTTAGGCGGATGTGATAACCACTACACCATGGGTACATGTTTACTAAACCATCATATATCTTTTCAAAGAAAAAATGAAAAATAATTTTAGTAAAATAATTTATATTAACGAGAACATTTCAAGGGGAATATATTAATTGGACCTGCAATTCCTTAAAAAAATGAAGTCACGGAACAATGAACTCACTGTACCCACCAGGTCTCGAACCTGGGACCTTCCGCGTGTTAGGCGGATGTGATAACCACTACACCATGGGTACATGTTTACTAAACCACCATATATCTTTTCAAAGAAAAAATGAAAAATAATTTTAGTAAAATAATTTATATTAACGAGAACATTTCAAGGGGAATATATTAATTGGACCTGCAATTCCTTAAAAAAATGAAGTCACTGAACAATGAACTCACTGTACCCACCAGGTCTCGAACCTTGGACCTTCCGCGTGTTAGGCGGAAGTGATAACCACTACACCATGGGTACATGTTTACTAAACCACCATATATCTTTTCAAAGAAAAAATGAAAAATAATTTTAGTAAAATAATTTATATTAACGAGAACATTTCAAGGGGAATATATTAATTGGACCTGCAATTCCTTAAAAAAATGAAGTCACTGAACAATGAACTCACTGTACCCACCAGGTCTCGAACCTGGGACCTTCCGCGTGTTAGGCGGATGTGATAACCACTACACCATGGGTACATGTTTACTAAACCACCATATATCTTTTCAAAGAAAAAATGAAAAATAATTTTAGTAAAATAATTTATAGTAACGAGAACATTTCAAGGGGAATATATTAATTGGACCTGCAATTCCTTAAAAAAATGAAGTCACTGAACAATGAACTCACTGTACCCACCAGGTCTCGAACCTGGGAACTACCGCGTGTTAGGCGGATGTGATAACCACTACACCATGGGTACATGTTTACTAAACCACCATATATCTTTTCAAAGAAAAATGAAAAATAATTTTAGTAAAATAATTTATATTAACGAGAATATTTCAAGGGGAATATATTAATTGGACCTGCAAATCCTTAAAAAAATGAAGTCACTGAACAATGAACTCACTGTACCCACCAGGTCTCGAACCTGGGACCTTCCGCGTGTTAGGCGGATGTGATAACCACTACACCATGGGTACATGTTTACTAAACCACCATATATCTTTTCAAAGACAAAATGAAAAATAATTTTAGTAAAATAATTTATATTAACGAGAACATTTCAAGGGGAATATATTAATTGGACCTGCAATTCCTTAAAAAAATGAAGTCACTGAACAATGAACTCACTGTACCCACCAGGTCTCGAACCTGGGACCTTCCGCGTGTTAGGCGGATGTGATAACCACTACACCATGGGTACATGTTTACTAAACCACCATATATCTTTTCAAAGAAAAAATGAAAAATAATTTTAGTAAAATAATTTATATTAACGAGAACATTTAAAGGGGAATATATTAATTGGACCTGCAATTCCTTAAAAAAATGAAGTCACTGAACAATGAACTCACTGTACCCACCAGGTCTCGAACCTGGGACCTTCCGCGTGTTAGGCGGATGTGATAACCACTACACCATGGGTACATGTTTACTAAACCACCATATATCTTTTCAAAGAAAAAATGAAAAATAATTTTAGTAAAATAATTTATATTAACGAGAACATTTCAAGGGGAATATATTAATTGGACCTGCAATTCCTTAAAAAAATGAAGTCACGGAACAATGAACTCACTGTACCCACCAGGTCTCGAACCTGGGACCTTCCGCTTGTTAGGCGGATGTGATAACCACTACACCATGGGTACATGTTTACTAAACCACCATATATCTTTTCAAAGAAAAAATTAAAAATAATTTTAGTAAAATAATTTATATTAACGAGAACATTTCAAGGGGAATATATTAATTGGACCTGCAAATCCTTAAAAAAATGAAGTCACTGAACAATGAACTCACTGTACCCACCAGGTCTCGAACCTGGGAACTACCGCGTGTTAGGCGGATGTGATAACCACTACACCATGGGTACATGTTTACTAAACCACCATATATCTTTTCAAAGAAAAATGAAAAATAATTTTAGTAAAATGATTTATATTAACGAGAACATTTCAAGGGGAATATATTAATTGGACCTGCAAATCCTTAAAAAAATGAAGTCACTGAACAATGAACGCACTGTACCCACCAGGTCTCGAACCTGGGACCTTCCGTGTGTTAGGCGGATGTGATAACCACTACACCATGGGTACATGTTTACTAAACCACCATATATCTTTTCAAAGACAAAATGAAAAATAATTTTAGTAAAATAATTTATATTAACGAGAACATTTCAAGGGGAATATATTAATTGGACCTGCAATTCCTTAAAAAAATGAAGTCACTGAACAATGAACTCACTGTACCCACCAGGTCTCGAACCTGGGACCTTCCGCGTGTTAGGCGGATGTGATAACCACTACATCATGGGTACATGTTTACTAAACCACCATATATCTTTTCAAAGAAAAAATGAAAAATAATTTTAGTAAAATAATTTATATTAACGAGAACATTTAAAGGGGAATATATTAATTGGACCTGCAATTCCTTAAAAAAATGAAGTCACTGAACAATGAACTCACTGTACCCACCAGGTCTCGAACCTGGGACCTTCCGCGTGTTAGGCGGATGTGATAACCACTACACCATGGGTACATGTTTACTAAACCACCATATATCTTTTCAAAGACAAAATGAAAAATAATTTTAGTAAAATAATTTATATTAACGAGAACATTTCAAGGGGAATATATTAATTGGACCTGCAATTCCTTAAAAAAATGAAGTCACGGAACAATGAACTCACTGTACCCACCAGGTCTTGAACCTGGGACCTTCCGCTTGTTAGGCGGATGTGATAACCACTACACCATGGGTACATGTTTACTAAACCACCATATATCTTTTCAAAGAAAAAATTAAAAATAATTTTAGTAAAATAATTTATATTAACGAGAACATTTCAAGGGGAATATATTAATTGGACCTGCAATTCCTTAAAAAAATGAAGTCACTGAACAATGAACTCACTGTACCCACCAGGTCTCGAACCTGGGAACTACCGCGTGTTAGGCGGATGTGATAACCACTACACCATGCCCAGGTCAAAATTTATGCTGGTACAAGCAAAGAAAGTATGCTGGTTTTTGCTAGTTTTTGCTAGGTATGCTAGTTTTTTATGCTAGCGTATGCTTGTTTATGCTTGCACAGCATGGGATGCTATCTTAACCAGCATACATATCATAGCATGGCTTGCTTATACACAAGCATCCGATGCTTTTAAGCAGTTCAAGCTACTTTCATAGCATGGAGAGCTAGGTACCTTGATGTGCTATTTTATGCTTTTTTTATGCTTGCCAGCTTGGGATGCTATGTACCTAGCTTGGGATGCTATGGCTCAGCTATAGCATCACATGCTATGGACAAGCATCCGATGCTTTTAAGCAGTTCAAGCTACTTTCATAGCATGGAGAGCTAGGTACCTTGATGTGCTATTTTATGCATTTTTTATGCTTGCCAGCTTGGAATGCTATGTACCAAGCTTGTAATGCTATGGCTCAGCTGTAGCATCACATGCTATGGACAAGCATCCGATGCTTTTAAGCAATTCAAGCTACTTTCATAGCATGGAGAGCTAGGTACCTTGATGTGCTATTTTATGCATTTTTATGCTTGCCAGCTTGGGATGCTATGTACCTAGCTTGGAATGCTATGGCTCAGTTGTAGCATCACATGCTATGGACAGGCATCCGATGCTTTGTAGCTGTTTATGCTACTTTCATAGCATGGAGAGCTAGGTACCTTGATGTGCTATTTATGCTTTTTTATGCTTGTCAGCTTGGGATGCTATGTAGCTAGCTTGGGATGCTATGTCTCAGCAATAGCATCACATGCTATGGACAAGCATCCGATGCTTTGTAGCTGTTTTTGCTACTTTCATAGCATGGAGAGCTAGGTACCTTGATGTGCTGTTTTATGCTTTTTAATGCTTGCCAGCTAGGGATGCTATGTAGCTAGTCAACGCAGCAATAGCATCACATGCTATGGACAAGCATCCAATGCTTTTTAGCTGTTCATGCTTTTTTCATAGCATGGAGAGCTAGGTACTTTGATTTTTATTTTATGCTTTCCAGCATGGGATGCTATGTAGCTAGCTTACGAAGATTTCAAAACGTTTTGATAATTTTTATAGAAGTAATTAAATTCTTTCACTCAGCAAATTTTCTATATGAGTTAAAATAACGTTTTTAAAAATTTCAATTTCAAAATACTGTGATTAAAAATATTTAGTATAGTAATTTTTTTAAATTTACTTGAATAGTTTTTGAAAATTCTTTCGCAGAGTAGTTATTATGTAGTAAAAATTTCAATTTTCTTCAAAATTTAGTTTTTGTGTAATACTAATTCAAAAACAGAGGTACTTATTGCATAGTTTCAGAGTCCCGAGACCCTTTTGCAATAATAGCATGACATGCTAGGTAACAAGCATCCAATGCTTTTTAGCTAGCTGTTTAAGCTACCTTCATAGCATTGAATGGTAGGTGAACCTGGATCGAACGGGTGCCTCATGGGACGTTAAGCCTAACATGTACTAGCTTTGACGCTGAATAGCTTCGGATATATTAGAAGCCCAGCTTAGTGGTTTATATTTTCTGAAAGCATATGAAAAGACGTTTTAAACAATAGGTTTAACTAAGAGGTGGTATAAAAATTACACTGTCCAGAAAATTCATTTTTTGGTTTTCCAAGACTAGTTTTCACGGATTTCTCCCAAAATAATCATCAGAGAGCTTATTAATAACTCTATTCTTGAAGAACTCTTTGAACCTTGTTAGAAAGACGCCGTTTCTTCTGGATAAAAGGAGTTAGGGGCGTTAAAAAGTGAAAATAAAAACGAGCACGCGGTATTAAAATCTCTTAATATGGGTCCAATCCCTTAGTGTCATGCATCATTCAATAGGAAATATTAAGAAGGTACACATTCTAAAATTTCAGAACCCTACCTCTAAAATTAAGGACGTGACGCTCAATTAAAGTTTTCCATTAAAACCGGAAAAACTCCCGAAATACGGAGCCAATCCCCTTATGCTTTACATATTCTTAATCTACAAAATGATGTGATCCCGATGATGTAAAACACTTGGGGTCTATTTATATTTTTTCGCAATCCTCCTTTTTCTCATAACCCAAAAAATTTAATGAATTCCTATGAAGACAAGGTAATCACTTTTGTGTTTAAGAATTCGTGGATGACGTCAGAATCACCATGGAAACTTGAAATTCTGGAAAAAGCTTACCATATTACTTTACTACCATAATTAAAATTCAAAAAATTTCAAACTTAAAATTAAATACCAATTATTAGGCTTTTTCGGACTTGTGTTTTTTACTCGAAATAACGTTTTTTTTTCGACTCTGAAACGCACTTAAATATTCAGCGAATTGCTTGAAAATTCACTATGAAGTGCATTTTGAGGTCCATTTTAAGAATATGTCAAATTAAAAAAAATTTAACCGCGTTTATTGGGTTTAAAACGACAAAAGCGTACTATTTCGACACTGAAATACCTGTAAATAATAATTTTTAGCAAATAGAAAAAAATGCGTGCATTAATATAAATTAATAAAAAATAATGACATAATTTGAACTATTTAATGAAGCTAAGTAAAAAAAACAAAGCTGGGCAAGGGGGAATGAACCTAAAACTGAGAACATGAGATATCCCCTCCCACCCACGCACTAACAAACAGATCGGATGGGCTGTTGTACCGATTTAATAGTGTATTTGCTTTCTCAGATTTTTGCAAATTTAATTTTAAATTTTATCAGGATTCCTTTTTAAAGCTTGGTGTTTTTAATCGAGTATAATTTTTATTTTATAAATTGAGCCACGCGCAGGGAATTTTTTATAGGTTTTACTTGTGCGAATGGCAACACAAGGTTTGTTATGGTTATGTCAGTTATCATGGGATCGTCGCGTGGCTTCTTATATTTCAAGTAAGTTAAATTCTCAATATATTTTAATTTGGGTTACCAGGTTTTTCTGCCAGAGCCCTGTTTTAAGAATACTCATAATTTAATCAAATTAACCGTACGTAACCTACCCTATTTGTGTGGATGCCAGTGCTCTTTCATAAGAGGATATTCACGAGCACGTTTACCCCCAATGAAAGTGATTAATCAGATTCAGGGCCAAATTTTACCGTATTCTGGATGATCAAGCTTCTCTTTAAATAACGAAAACAATGAAAAGAAACAAACTGCTAAGTGAGATATTTAAAGTGTTTTATTTCTGATTATTTAATTGTTTTTGAGCAATTTAGCTTCAGACTTTACACTTCCGCCTGGCTGATCCTAAACTACTAGAATTTTTTTAGAGTTTTTCGTACTCTAGTTAGAGTTAGTTTGTTAGAGTTTTTCGTTTGAATAATTCACTTTCAACAACACGTATACAACGGAGGAATGGTCAACTCTAGCAGAAAAGCTTTTGTAACGCTGACTTGGGGAGAAAATTCGGTTCTTACGTATTAACCTGTCGACCGTACCGCTGAATCCGAAAACGGCAAACAATCCATTGACTGTTCTATGACTATGCTGCTGAATTTGACAGTCACAAAACGGTCGATGGGATATAATGCATAAGTACCGAAAATTCTTTCCTTAGCTAGCTGTTCTTGACTTTGCAATCACACACTTTGAGTGCGCTGCAGCTGCATTTCTTTGTACTAGCTTTATTTGTGTGTAATGTTTTCATGCTTTCTTAAATATACTGTCGGGGTTTTGATTCGATAAAAGTTAATTTGGGACTTACCTATTATCCGATTGACCGTTCCGTGACTGTCAAATTCAGTGGCATATCCATAGAAAAGTCGATGGGTTGTTTACCATTTTTGGATTCAGCGGTACGGTCAATGGGATAATATGTAAGAACCGTTAATTTTTGTGTGTTTTTAAAAAGGGTTTTACAGTAAAATCGTATAAAAGAATTCTTTATAAAGGTTGTGGAAAATATTTTTGATCAAAATACGACTTGAACCACAAATCAGTTTTCAAAAGGTTGTATGAACTAAAGAAAAAGGTTTGAACTGGCAGACTGCGGACTGCATCCATAATGGGTGAGGTTATTTCCGTGACCACCAAAGCATTTTGAAAATCATAAATATGTATTCATGGACACTGGCAATTAGTTTGAACCTCTTTTCGAGGTCAACTTTCTGAAGATTTCTCTGTAAGGAAAATTTATTTCTTTGTAGTTAACCCGTAACAGGGGAGGTAAAAAAAATGGAATATATTTTTAAAAACATTTTAATTACTACATGATTCTGATATTTCTGTTTATTGTTTTTTTACCATCTATCTCTTAATAGAAAAAATAGAATAAATCTTAAGGTTTTTAAATCCATCCAGGGAGGAATCCCAAATTCCCGGGCCATATCTCAACATTCTCTTGCTCACAACATCCATTCCTTTGAGCGATGGGGCCTTATAAATTCTTTTTCTATATTTTATAAGTAAATTGGATTTTTGAAAATAGTGTTTCTGCAAAATAGTATGAGTTTATGGCAACTAACTGTTTAAAAATATAATTAAGAAGATAGTATTACACTACTTAAATTGAAACCATGTAAAAATGTGTATTTAAAAATGAGAATTTATTTAGTCCCCTCATTAAATTACTTGCCATCCTTGAACTAGATATCCAAAGAAACTAAAAAGTCATCATATGTTTATCTTTGGTTGACAAAATAAAATGCTACTGCATTAAATGAATTGTTACATATATAAAGTTTTTTCTTAGCTATTAATATAAAGAAATTTTCAATTTAATAGTGAGATAGTTAACATGTAGACTTTCACAGCTAGTTCTATTATTTGTAAAATTCATGCTTTCGGGCTTGTAGGCCAAGTTCTAGAGATTAAAAACCAAACGTTACGTCGGAAACTGTGCCCGACATCATCAGTGGAATAAAAAGCGTCAGTTCACGGATTCACCAGGTGGATGTGGTACATTCTCATTAGGTTCATCTGATTGGCCAGTGATAATTGTGAGATTGTTACCTACTTTTTGATTCTTATTTTCAGTTACATTTTTTTTGGTATTTGTGTATTATCCCGTCGAATCGTATTATTCCGTAACTGTCAAATTCCGCGGCAGGCCATAGAAAAGTCAATAGGTTGTTTACCGTTTTCGGATTCAGCTGTACGGTCGACGGGATAATACGCAAGAACCTTTATTTTTATATGCATTTAATTTAATTATACTACCGCTACCCTCTTAATTAAATTTGAACTAATCTTTTTTGCCATTTTGGATCACAATGAGTGACCTGTAAGATTATGAGGTGGATGGCCCAGAAATTCGACTCCTCCCCGTAGGGATTTAAAAAAATGATTCATCACCAATGTGAAATTTGTTTTTTAAATTTAGTACCCCTAGTCTAAATGATAATATTTGTAACCACTGAATTAACTTTTGTCTTCTACCTGCAGGCCCACTTCCTGCATTGGGGTGGTTGTTGATGTGTTCCCTCTCTGTGCACCATCAAATGGATAAAGGGCCAGACAGTGGAGTAAAAAGTAAGTAACATTTATCTTAGGTGTATGTAAAATATAGGGTGTTTCTGTTTTTTTCCAAGAATTGTTTTTGACATTTAACCCTCATATTAAAGGTAGATAGCTATTTTCTGGTATGCAAAGGCTACATAATAATTTTCAAAATGTTCAAATTGTTATACTTCTACCAATGCTGTATTTTTAAAAAATACACCTTTTGTTACCCAAAATTCAATATTTCCATTTCCCTAACCAATAATTGATGTTCAGGGACTTGGATAAAACAGTTTTAGTTTTTGAATCTTTACCTTTTTAAAAATAGAGCCATGTATGGAAAATCCTATACTCGACAGCAACGTTTCCTGAACCTAGTACCTCACTACGCTGAAGGAGAAAGTGGGTAAACACGGTTGCTAGGACTTTTGGTTTGCAAATCAGGAAAAATAGACACTATTTATACATGGGTTTAACGAAATAATCATATTTTAAAATTGATGTTCTTTGTTTCACTCGAAATTCAGACACCGCGATGGATACTACTTTGTTAGTGACGTTGTAGGGTCAACTAACGTGACTGTCTAGTATAAATAACATAATGACAATTAAAATAATAAAAGCATCATAGATTAGTAATTAAACAGATGTTTGAATGTTAATAAAGTTATTTAATTACTAAAATAAACTATTAAATAAATTTTAGTTTATAATGTCCTGTACATAACAAACAGCCTTGTCCCATACATAACAGTAATAATTAGCCTTCATTAATTAAATGACACTACTTTAAAAAGAACTTTAAGGTAAATTAACAAATATTTATTTCTGCTTTTACTCAAAAAAATTCAAAGCAAGCAAAATGGGAATTACTGGAGGAACTTTTAAAACATCTTTTTGTGAAGTCTCGTAAAAGCTTAAATTGATTTTTAGGGAAAAAACTATTGTCTATAAAAACAAATAAAATATTTTACAAGAATTAAGCTGAAGTGGTATGTATAAAATTATAAATAATTGCAAACTTTCTTTTTTATATGTTGATATGGAAAACAGTCATACAAATATCAAAATTTTGCTGATATTTGTACCGTACGTAACATAAATACTGTGGAATGACCCTTATTTTTATATGCATGTAATAAATTTGAGTATGTTACTTTCTTAAATAAATTTGAGCAAAACTATTTATCATTGTTAAAACCATTTCACATCACAGCAATGCTAATTTAAAAAATCATTGTACTTATTTAACAAAAAGTATTGATAAAGCTATCACTCAAACAAACAAGCATCAGTAAGAGAATATAAGGATGGATGGCTCAGGAATTTACGATGCCTCCCCAGAAGGATTTACAAAACCCAGATGTATTACCTACAGCAAAATGAATTTTTAAATTTTAGCAGCCCCGTCTAAATAATATTCATAACCATTTAATTAACTTTTGTGTTCTACCTGCAGGCCACCTCAACCAAATTAGTCTGCTGATGAAGTTGCTCACTCTGCCAGTAGTCCAGGATGGCGGATAAAAAGAATTGCTCTAAGAATCTTCTTGATGGGGAGGTGTCGCAGTCGCATGACCGAAAGAACTTGGAAGAGTGTTGGATAAAGTAAAGTAAGTTACTTTTGTCTTCAATGTTTGTATGGGGAGAGAGGGACTTATTTGTACATGGGGTTCATTAGAACAACTAATATTTCTCTATGTTCAATTCAATTTAAAAATCTGAAGAAATATCAATAAGTCGTTGTAATAGTACCATCTTTTGCCTGGATTTTCAGACCAGTAGGCCTATTTGAACCCTTTGAGTTTAAAATTTGCTGGCTTTGGAGGATGAAAAGTAAAATTTCTTTGTGGGAAAATAAAATCAAAAGTTTTTAAAGTAGAAATTTTGCCTTGAGTTCTATCGTGGCAGCAATCCAGTTAAGTCCAAAAAAGTTTTGTTTCCCAATTTCAATTACAAATGTTGAACACAAAGTTGGAGTATTTTTGAATAGTTCAAAAATCCCTTCTAATTCCTTTTCTTGATTTTGAACGCACTTTAAATATAGTATTATAATTTGTTTTAATATAATCAATTATTTTTGGTATTAAATTTATTAGTTTAGTATTCAAAGCCTTTAGAATTTCCCCAATTTTAACTTAGGGGACATCCATAAATTCCGTGAGGTCAAAAAGGGGAGGGAGGGGTTTGGAAAAATCTCACCAAGGGGGGAGGGGGGTCGATAAAAATCTCATGTCAACTTTTTAAGTTAGAAATTAAATGATTTTTTTAAGTATGAGAAAGAAATAATACCCACAAATAAGATACATACTGTGATGATTTTTAGGCGGAATAATGTCCTTTTCCCCCACATCATTAAAAATGGAACAAGTTTTAGGTGCTGTGAAGCACAAAATGCAAACGAATAGGATAGAAAATTATTTTTAAAGGTTGTAGGTAAATCTCATGTGGGGGGGAGGGGGGGGTTCAGCAAAATCTCACTAAATCTCACCAAGGGGGAGGGGGGGTCCAGATTTTGGAAAAAACACCTCACGTAATTTATGGATGTCCCCTAATTCCTCTGTTCTAAAACCCAATGAGGATTTCTTGGTAACACGCTCTGGTCATTTCGAGTGCTATAATTTCCTAAAGTTAGTAATCCTTATTCATTTAATATTTAAGGATGTATTGATGGTAATGGGTTGTTATGGATGAAAGATATTCAGATTTAAGCGTGTTTTGTTCATTAAATTTTGGCAAACAGGTGCTTTTTAATTAGAATAACAGACCAAGTTCTTTAAAATTTATCACTCAAAACTAACATTTTATCTCTTTGATATTTTCCAATCCCATAAATAAAGATTTTCCTTCTCTTCTATACTCAGTTGCAACTTAACCTGAGCCTGTAGAGCAACCAAAGAAAGTAGTTCCCCGCGAGGTGTATTTATTTAAAAGTCCTTTCAAAATAAAACCTAGATAATAATTAACCTAACAATAAACCCTGCCTATTAAGTTCAGTTGAAAGATATCGAAATCTTATTTAATAGTTGTTTTGAGATGGCACATCAAAAACTACTCCAATCTGCACTAAATATTCGTTAAAAATTTTTTAAGTGCAAAAAAAAACTCTTAAATTTAAGAAAAAAAATCATAAGTGCTCAAATGCAGCTCAATTGATAACTGAAAATGTAATCTTTGGACATTGTTAAATGCCCCCCAAAGAAAAAGCTCATAAAAACTTGGTATAATTGAAAAGTGTGTATTACATCATATTGTATGTACAAGTAATTTGTAAGATAGGTTACACTAGGTTGGGTTGGGACTTTTAATATGTGTTTTCATTAATTATTTATAGTAATTTTTTGTTCTATTTCTATTTCAGATCAAATGAGAAAAAGTCTGATAAAGAAGAAAGGACTTGCCTAAGAAGAAAAAATTGTTCTAGATTTTTGTTGAATGCTGAAGCTCTAAATAAATATTTTTAAATGTTAAAATTTATTCTTTTTTTTACATGAGAAAATAAATTTAATTTTATAAATTACTGTTTTGTTATATACAAATGTCTGCATAAAAATGCTAAAATAGTAAAAAATAAGAACAGCTGCAGGTATAAATTATGTACAACTTAATTTAGAAAAGTAATGTTATAGGCTGTAAAAAATTAAAATGCAAGTACAGAAAATATTTTCTAGCAACACTAGCTGAATTTTGTGTGCTAGGGTAGCAAATGTCCATTTTTAAACTAACTTTAAAATGCATCTTACTTTATATTTACTTTTTTGGCCTGATTTCTTTTCTTGACATAAACCTAACATGTCTAATTTTATGTAGGGATTTTTGAACATCTTGAATAGTTTCGAAAAGTAAATTCTGAAATTGTTCCCTTTGAAAATTTCAGAAAAGTTTTGATTGCTCTGAAAGTTTATATGTTTTAAAATTTAGGATGTGGTGTTTATGTGGAGGAATGAAATTTTTTAAGCCAAAAAAGTAGATATTGAGGAAGGTGATTCATTTTAGAGTATCTCCTCCTCAATATTTACCTTTCAAAAGTGATGGTTTTAACTGTTGCTAGGCGAGCAACAAATGCTGGATTTTGTATGCTAGAATAGCATGAATTTCCAGCAAGTGTTGGTCGTAATTGTTGCTAGGCAAGCAACATGTTCTAGCAACGCATGCTGGATTTTTTAAGCTGGAATAGCACAAATTTCCAGCAAGTGGTGGTTGTAATTGATGCTAGGTAAGCAAGATGTTCTAGCAACGCATGCTGGATTGTGTATGCTAGTATAGCATTAAATTCTAGCAAGTGGTGCTCGTAATTGTTGCTAGGCCAGCAACACGTTCTAGCAATGCATGCTGGATTTTGTATGCTAGAATAGCACAAAATTCCAGCAAGTGGTGGTCGTAATCTTTGCTAGGCTAGCAACATATTCCAGCAGCGCATGCTGGATTTTTTATGCTAGGGTAGCAAAAAATTCCAGCAAGAGGTGCTCGTAATTGTTGCTAGGACAGCAACATGTTCTAGCAACGCATGCTGGATTTTGTATGCTAGAATAGCACAAAATTCCAGCAAGTGGTGGTCGTAATCTTTGCTAGGCCACCAACATTTTCTAGCAACACATGCTGGTTTTTTGTTTGCTGGCGAGCATAAAAAGTGGGTCATAACAACACTTGGGTTGCTGGTGACTTATGCTGGAACAAGCAAACATTTATGCTGGTTTTTTGCTAGTTTTCTAGCATGAATCTAGCATGCAATGCTTGTCCAGCAAACGAATTCCAGCATAAATTTTGACCTGGGTGGGCACATGTTTACTAAACCACCATATATCTTTTCAAAGAAAAATGAAAAATAATTTTAGTAAAATGATTTATATTAACGAGAACATTTCAAGGGGAATATATTAATTGGACCTGCAAATCCTTAAAAAAATGAAGTCACTGAACAATGAACTCACTGTACCCACCAGGTCTCGAACCTGGGACCTTCCGCGTGTTAGGCGGATGTGATAACCACTACACCATGGGTACATGTTTACTAAACCACCATATATCTTTTCAAAGACAAAATGAAAAATAATTTTAGTAAAATAATTTATATTAACGAGAACATTTCAAGGGGAATATATTAATTGGACCTGCAATTCCTTAAAAAAATGAAGTCACTGAACAATGAACTCACTGTACCCACCAGGTCTCGAACCTGGGACCTTCCGCGTGTTAGGCGGATGTGATAACCACTACACCATGGGTACATGTTTACTAAACCACCATATATCTTTTCAAAGAAAAAATGAAAAATAATTTTAGTAAAATAATTTATATTAACGAGAACATTTAAAGGGGAATATATTAATTGGACCTGCAATTCCTTAAAAAAATGAAGTCACTGAACAATGAACTCACTGTACCCACCAGGTCTCGAACCTGGGACCTTCCGCGTGTTAGGCGGATGTGATAACCACTACACCATGGGTACATGTTTACTAAACCACCATATATCTTTTCAAAGAAAAAATGAAAAATAATTTTAGTAAAATAATTTATATTAACGAGAACATTTCAAGGGGAATATATTAATTGGACCTGCAATTCCTTAAAAAAATGAAGTCACGGAACAATGAACTCACTGTACCCACCAGGTCTCGAACCTGGGACCTTCCGCTTGTTAGGCGGATGTGATAACCACTACACCATGGGTACATGTTTACTAAACCACCATATATCTTTTCAAAGAAAAAATTAAAAATAATTTTAGTAAAATAATTTATATTAACGAGAACATTTCAAGGGGAATATATTAATTGGACCTGCAAATCCTTAAAAAAATGAAGTCACTGAACAATGAACTCACTGTACCCACCAGGTCTCGAACCTGGGAACTACCGCGTGTTAGGCGGATGTGATAACCACTACACCATGGGTACATGTTTACTAAACCACCATATATCTTTTCAAAGAAAAATGAAAAATAATTTTAGTAAAATGATTTATATTAACGAGAACATTTCAAGGGGAATATATTAATTGGACCTGCAAATCCTTAAAAAAATGAAGTCACTGAACAATGAACTCACTGTACCCACCAGGTCTCGAACCTGGGAACTACCGCGTGTTAGGCGGATGTGATAACCACTACACCATGGGTACATGTTTACTAAACCACCATATATCTTTTCAAAGAAAAATGAAAAATAATTTTAGTAAAATGATTTATATTAACGAGAACATTTCAAGGGGAATATATTAATTGGACCTGCAAATCCTTAAAAAAATGAAGTCACTGAACAATGAACTCACTGTACCCACCAGGTCTCGAACCTGGGACCTTCCGCGTGTTAGGCGGATGTGATAACCACTACACCATGGGTACATGTTTACTAAACCACCATATATCTTTTCAAAGACAAAATGAAAAATAATTTTAGTAAAATAATTTATATTAACGAGAACATTTCAAGGGGAATATATTAATTGGACCTGCAATTCCTTAAAAAAATGAAGTCACTGAACAATGAACTCACTGTACCCACCAGGTCTCGAACCTGGGACCTTCCGCGTGTTAGGCGGATGTGATAACCACTACATCATGGGTACATGTTTACTAAACCACCATATATCTTTTCAAAGAAAAAATGAAAAATAATTTTAGTAAAATAATTTATATTAACGAGAACATTTAAAGGGGAATATATTAATTGGACCTGCAATTCCTTAAAAAAATGAAGTCACTGAACAATGAACTCACTGTACCCACCAGGTCTCGAACCTGGGACCTTCCGCGTGTTAGGCGGATGTGATAACCACTACACCATGGGTACATGTTTACTAAACCACCATATATCTTTTCAAAGAAAAAATGAAAAATAATCTTAGTAAAATAATTTATATTAACGAGAACATTTCAAGGGGAATATATTAATTGGACCTGCAATTCCTTAAAAAAATGAAGTCACTGAACAATGAACTCACTGTACCCACCAGGTCTCGAACCTGGGAACTACCGCGTGTTAGGCGGATGTGATAACCACTACACCATGGGTACATGTTTACTAAACAACCATATATCTTTTTAAAGAAAAATGAAAAATAATTTTAGTAAAATAATTTATATTAACGAGAATATTTCAAGGGGAATATATTAATTGGACCTGCAAATCCTTAAAAAAATGAAGTCACTGAACAATGAACTCACTGTACCCACCAGGTCTCGAACCTGGGACCTTCCGCGTGTTAGGCGGATGTGATAACCACTACACCATGGCTACATGTTTACTAAACCACCATATATCTTTTCAAAGAAAAAATGAAAAATAATTTTAGTAAAATAATTTATATTAACGAGAACATTTCAAGGGGAATATATTAATTGGACCTGCAATTCCTTAAAAAAATGAAGTCACTGAACAATGAACTCACTGTACCCACCAGGTCTCGAACCTGGGACCTTCCGCGTGTTAGGCGGATGTGATAACCACTACACCATGGGTACATGTTTACTAAACCATCATATATCTTTTCAAAGAAAAAATGAAAAATAATTTTAGTAAAATAATTTATATTAACGAGAACATTTCAAGGGGAATATATTAATTGGACCTGCAATTCCTTAAAAAAATGAAGTCACGGAACAATGAACTCACTGTACCCACCAGGTCTCGAACCTGGGACCTTCCGCGTGTTAGGCGGATGTGATAACCACTACACCATGGGTACATGTTTACTAAACCACCATATATCTTTTCAAAGAAAAAATGAAAAATAATTTTAGTAAAATAATTTATATTAACGAGAACATTTCAAGGGGAATATATTAATTGGACCTGCAATTCCTTAAAAAAATGAAGTCACTGAACAATGAACTCACTGTACCCACCAGGTCTCGAACCTTGGACCTTCCGCGTGTTAGGCGGAAGTGATAACCACTACACCATGGGTACATGTTTACTAAACCACCATATATCTTTTCAAAGAAAAAATGAAAAATAATTTTAGTAAAATAATTTATATTAACGAGAACATTTCAAGGGGAATATATTAATTGGACCTGCAATTCCTTAAAAAAATGAAGTCACTGAACAATGAACTCACTGTACCCACCAGGTCTCGAACCTGGGACCTTCCGCGTGTTAGGCGGATGTGATAACCACTACACCATGGGTACATGTTTACTAAACCACCATATATCTTTTCAAAGAAAAATGAAAAATAATTTTAGTAAAATAATTTATATTAACGAGAATATTTCAAGGGGAATATATTAATTGGACCTGCAAATCCTTAAAAAAATGAAGTCACTGAACAATGAACTCACTGTACCCACCAGGTCTCGAACCTGGGACCTTCCGCGTGTTAGGCGGATGTGATAACCACTACACCATGGGTACATGTTTACTAAACCACCATATATCTTTTCAAAGAAAAAATTAAAAATAATTTTAGTAAAATAATTTATATTAACGAGAACATTTCAAGGGGAATATATTAATTGGACCTGCAAATCCTTAAAAAAATGAAGTCACTGAACAATGAACTCACTGTACCCACCAGGTCTCGAACCTGGGAACTACCGCGTGTTAGGCGGATGTGATAACCACTACACCATGGGTACATGTTTACTAAACCACCATATATCTTTTCAAAGACAAAATGAAAAATAATTTTAGTAAAATGATTTATATTAACGAGAACATTTCAAGGGGAATATATTAATTGGACCTGCAAATCCTTAAAAAAATGAAGTCACTGAACAATGAACTCACTGTACCCACCAGGTCTCGAACCTGGGACCTTCCGCGTGTTAGGCGGATGTGATAACCACTACACCATGGGTACATGTTTACTAAACCACCATATATCTTTTCAAAGACAAAATGAAAAATAATTTTAGTAAAATAATTTATATTAACGAGAACATTTCAAGGGGAATATATTAATTGGACCTGCAATTCCTTAAAAAAATGAAGTCACTGAACAATGAACTCACTGTACCCACCAGGTCTCGAACATGGGACCTTCCGCGTGTTAGGCGGATGTGATAACCACTACACCATGGGTACATGTTTACTAAACCACCATATATCTTTTCAAAGAAAAAATGAAAAATAATTTTAGTAAAATAATTTATATTAACGAGAACATTTCAAGGGGAATGAATATATTAATTGGACCTGCAAATCCTTAAAAAAATGAAGTCACTGAACAATGAACTCACTGTACCCACCAGGTCTCGAACCTGGGACCTTCCGCGTGTTAGGCGGATGTGATAACCACTACACCATGGGTACATGTTTACTAAACCACCATATATCTTTTCAAAGACAAAATGAAAAATAATTTTAGTAAAATAATTTATATTAACGAGAACATTTCAAGGGGAATATATTAATTGGACCTGCAATTCCTTAAAAAAATGAAGTCACTGAACAATGAACTCACTGTACCCACCAGGTCTCGAACCTGGGACCTTCCGCGTGTTAGGCGGATGTGATAACCACTACACCATGGGTACATGTTTACTAAACCACCATATATCTTTTCAAAGAAAAAATGAAAAATAATTTTAGTAAAATAATTTATATTAACGAGAACATTTAAAGGGGAATATATTAATTGGACCTGCAATTCCTTAAAAAAATGAAGTCACTGAACAATGAACTCACTGTACCCACCAGGTCTCGAACCTGGGACCTTCCGCGTGTTAGGCGGATGTGATAACCACTACACCATGGGTACATGTTTACTAAACCACCATATATCTTTTCAAAGAAAAAATGAAAAATAATTTTAGTAAAATAATTTATATTAACGAGAACATTTCAAGGGGAATATATTAATTGGACCTGCAATTCCTTAAAAAAATGAAGTCACGGAACAATGAACTCACTGTACCCACCAGGTCTCGAACCTGGGACCTTCCGCTTGTTAGGCGGATGTGATAACCACTACACCATGGGTACATGTTTACTAAACCACCATATATCTTTTCAAAGAAAAAATTAAAAATAATTTTAGTAAAATAATTTATATTAACGAGAACATTTCAAGGGGAATATATTAATTGGACCTGCAAATCCTTAAAAAAATGAAGTCACTGAACAATGAACTCACTGTACCCACCAGGTCTCGAACCTGGGAACTACCGCGTGTTAGGCGGATGTGATAACCACTACACCATGGGTACATGTTTACTAAACCACCATATATCTTTTCAAAGAAAAATGAAAAATAATTTTAGTAAAATGATTTATATTAACGAGAACATTTCAAGGGGAATATATTAATTGGACCTGCAAATCCTTAAAAAAATGAAGTCACTGAACAATGAACTCACTGTACCCACCAGGTCTCGAACCTGGGAACTACCGCGTGTTAGGCGGATGTGATAACCACTACACCATGGGTACATGTTTACTAAACCACCATATATCTTTTCAAAGAAAAATGAAAAATAATTTTAGTAAAATGATTTATATTAACGAGAACATTTCAAGGGGAATATATTAATTGGACCTGCAAATCCTTAAAAAAATGAAGTCACTGAACAATGAACTCACTGTACCCACCAGGTCTCGAACCTGGGACCTTCCGCGTGTTAGGCGGATGTGATAACCACTACACCATGGGTACATGTTTACTAAACCACCATATATCTTTTCAAAGACAAAATGAAAAATAATTTTAGTAAAATAATTTATATTAACGAGAACATTTCAAGGGGAATATATTAATTGGACCTGCAATTCCTTAAAAAAATGAAGTCACTGAACAATGAACTCACTGTACCCACCAGGTCTCGAACCTGGGACCTTCCGCGTGTTAGGCGGATGTGATAACCACTACATCATGGGTACATGTTTACTAAACCACCATATATCTTTTCAAAGAAAAAATGAAAAATAATTTTAGTAAAATAATTTATATTAACGAGAACATTTAAAGGGGAATATATTAATTGGACCTGCAATTCCTTAAAAAAATGAAGTCACTGAACAATGAACTCACTGTACCCACCAGGTCTCGAACCTGGGACCTTCCGCGTGTTAGGCGGATGTGATAACCACTACACCATGGGTACATGTTTACTAAACCACCATATATCTTTTCAAAGAAAAAATGAAAAATAATCTTAGTAAAATAATTTATATTAACGAGAACATTTCAAGGGGAATATATTAATTGGACCTGCAATTCCTTAAAAAAATGAAGTCACTGAACAATGAACTCACTGTACCCACCAGGTCTCGAACCTGGGAACTACCGCGTGTTAGGCGGATGTGATAACCACTACACCATGGGTACATGTTTACTAAACAACCATATATCTTTTTAAAGAAAAATGAAAAATAATTTTAGTAAAATAATTTATATTAACGAGAATATTTCAAGGGGAATATATTAATTGGACCTGCAAATCCTTAAAAAAATGAAGTCACTGAACAATGAACTCACTGTACCCACCAGGTCTCGAACCTGGGACCTTCCGCGTGTTAGGCGGATGTGATAACCACTACACCATGGCTACATGTTTACTAAACCACCATATATCTTTTCAAAGAAAAAATGAAAAATAATTTTAGTAAAATAATTTATATTAACGAGAACATTTCAAGGGGAATATATTAATTGGACCTGCAATTCCTTAAAAAAATGAAGTCACTGAACAATGAACTCACTGTACCCACCAGGTCTCGAACCTGGGACCTTCCGCGTGTTAGGCGGATGTGATAACCACTACACCATGGGTACATGTTTACTAAACCATCATATATCTTTTCAAAGAAAAAATGAAAAATAATTTTAGTAAAATAATTTATATTAACGAGAACATTTCAAGGGGAATATATTAATTGGACCTGCAATTCCTTAAAAAAATGAAGTCACGGAACAATGAACTCACTGTACCCACCAGGTCTCGAACCTGGGACCTTCCGCGTGTTAGGCGGATGTGATAACCACTACACCATGGGTACATGTTTACTAAACCACCATATATCTTTTCAAAGAAAAAATGAAAAATAATTTTAGTAAAATAATTTATATTAACGAGAACATTTCAAGGGGAATATATTAATTGGACCTGCAATTCCTTAAAAAAATGAAGTCACTGAACAATGAACTCACTGTACCCACCAGGTCTCGAACCTTGGACCTTCCGCGTGTTAGGCGGAAGTGATAACCACTACACCATGGGTACATGTTTACTAAACCACCATATATCTTTTCAAAGAAAAAATGAAAAATAATTTTAGTAAAATAATTTATATTAACGAGAACATTTCAAGGGGAATATATTAATTGGACCTGCAATTCCTTAAAAAAATGAAGTCACTGAACAATGAACTCACTGTACCCACCAGGTCTCGAACCTGGGACCTTCCGCGTGTTAGGCGGATGTGATAACCACTACACCATGGGTACATGTTTACTAAACCACCATATATCTTTTCAAAGAAAAATGAAAAATAATTTTAGTAAAATAATTTATATTAACGAGAATATTTCAAGGGGAATATATTAATTGGACCTGCAAATCCTTAAAAAAATGAAGTCACTGAACAATGAACTCACTGTACCCACCAGGTCTCGAACCTGGGACCTTCCGCGTGTTAGGCGGATGTGATAACCACTACACCATGGGTACATGTTTACTAAACCACCATATATCTTTTCAAAGAAAAAATTAAAAATAATTTTAGTAAAATAATTTATATTAACGAGAACATTTCAAGGGGAATATATTAATTGGACCTGCAAATCCTTAAAAAAATGAAGTCACTGAACAATGAACTCACTGTACCCACCAGGTCTCGAACCTGGGAACTACCGCGTGTTAGGCGGATGTGATAACCACTACACCATGGGTACATGTTTACTAAACCACCATATATCTTTTCAAAGACAAAATGAAAAATAATTTTAGTAAAATGATTTATATTAACGAGAACATTTCAAGGGGAATATATTAATTGGACCTGCAAATCCTTAAAAAAATGAAGTCACTGAACAATGAACTCACTGTACCCACCAGGTCTCGAACCTGGGACCTTCCGCGTGTTAGGCGGATGTGATAACCACTACACCATGGGTACATGTTTACTAAACCACCATATATCTTTTCAAAGACAAAATGAAAAATAATTTTAGTAAAATAATTTATATTAACGAGAACATTTCAAGGGGAATATATTAATTGGACCTGCAATTCCTTAAAAAAATGAAGTCACTGAACAATGAACTCACTGTACCCACCAGGTCTCGAACATGGGACCTTCCGCGTGTTAGGCGGATGTGATAACCACTACACCATGGGTACATGTTTACTAAACCACCATATATCTTTTCAAAGAAAAAATGAAAAATAATTTTAGTAAAATAATTTATATTAACGAGAACATTTCAAGGGGAATGAATATATTAATTGGACCTGCAAATCCTTAAAAAAATGAAGTCACTGAACAATGAACTCACTGTACCCACCAGGTCTCGAACCTGGGACCTTCCGCGTGTTAGGCGGATGTGATAACCACTACACCATGGGTACATGTTTACTAAACCACCATATATCTTTTCAAAGAAAAAATTAAAAATAATTTTAGTAAAATGATTTATATTAACGAGAACATTTCAAGGGGAATATATTAATTGGACCTGCAAATCCTTAAAAAAATGAAGTCACTGAACAATGAACTCACTGTACCCACCAGGTCTCGAACCTGGGACCTTCCGCGTGTTAGGCGGATGTGATAACCACTACACCATGGGTACATGTTTACTAAACCACCATATATCTTTTCAAAGACAAAATGAAAAATAATTTTAGTAAAATAATTTATATTAACGAGAACATTTCAAGGGGAATATATTAATTGGACCTGCAATTCCTTAAAAAAATGAAGTCACTGAACAATGAACTCACTGTACCCACCAGGTCTCGAACCTGGGACCTTCCGCGTGTTAGGCGGATGTGATAACCACTACACCATGGGTACATGTTTACTAAACCACCATATATCTTTTCAAAGAAAAAATGAAAAATAATTTTAGTAAAATAATTTATATTAACGAGAACATTTCAAGGGGAATATATTAATTGGACCTGCAAATCCTTAAAAAAATGAAGTCACTGAACAATGAACTCACTGTACCCACCAGGTCTCGAACCTGGGACCTTCCGCGTGTTAGGCGGATGTGATAACCACTACACCATGGGTACATGTTTACTAAACCACCATATATCTTTTCAAAGAAAAAATGAAAAATAATTTTAGTAAAATAATTTATATTAACGAGAACATTTCAAGGGGAATATATTAATTGGACCTGCAAATCCTTAAAAAAATGAAGTCACTGAACAATGAACTCACTGTACCCACCAGGTCTCGAACCTGGGACCTTCCGCGTGTTAGGCGGATGTGATAACCACTACACCATGGGTACATGTTTACTAAACCACCATATATCTTTTCAAAGAAAAAATTAAAAATAATTTTAGTAAAATGATTTATATTAACGAGAACATTTCAAGGGGAATATATTAATTGGACCTGCAAATCCTTAAAAAAATGAAGTCACTGAACAATGAACTCACTGTACCCACCAGGTCTCGAACCTGGGACCTTCCGCGTGTTAGGCGGATGTGATAACCACTACACCATGGGTACATGTTTACTAAACCACCATATATCTTTTCAAAGACAAAATGAAAAATAATTTTAGTAAAATAATTTATATTAACGAGAACATTTCAAGGGGAATATATTAATTGGACCTGCAATTCCTTAAAAAAATGAAGTCACTGAACAATGAACTCACTGTACCCACCAGGTCTCGAACCTGGGACCTTCCGCGTGTTAGGCGGATGTGATAACCACTACACCATGGGTACATGTTTACTAAACCACCATATATCTTTTCAAAGAAAAAATGAAAAATAATTTTAGTAAAATAATTTATATTAACGAGAACATTTCAAGGGGAATATATTAATTGGACCTGCAAATCCTTAAAAAAATGAAGTCACTGAACAATGAACTCACTGTACCCACCAGGTCTCGAACCTGGGACCTTCCGCGTGTTAGGCGGATGTGATAACCACTACACCATGGGTACATGTTTACTAAACCACCATATATCTTTTCAAAGAAAAAATTAAAAATAATTTTAGTAAAATAATTTATATTAACGAGAACATTTCAAGGGGAATATATTAATTGGACCTGCAAATCCTTAAAAAAATGAAGTCACTGAACAATGAACTCACTGTACCCACCAGGTCTCGAACCTGGGAACTACCGCGTGTTAGGCGGATGTGATAACCACTACACCATGGGTACATGTTTACTAAACCACCATATATCTTTTCAAAGAAAAATGAAAAATAATTTTAGTAAAATGATTTATATTAACGAGAACATTTCAAGGGGAATATATTAATTGGACCTGCAAATCCTTAAAAAAATGAAGTCACTGAACAATGAACTCACTGTACCCACCAGGTCTCGAACCTGGGACCTTCCGCGTGTTAGGCGGATGTGATAACCACTACACCATGGGTACATGTTTACTAAACCACCATATATCTTTTCAAAGACAAAATGAAAAATAATTTTAGTAAAATAATTTATATTAACGAGAACATTTCAAGGGGAATATATTAATTGGACCTGCAATTCCTTAAAAAAATGAAGTCACTGAACAATGAACTCACTGTACCCACCAGGTCTCGAACCTGGGACCTTCCGCGTGTTAGGCGGATGTGATAACCACTACACCATGGGTACATGTTTACTAAACCACCATATATCTTTTCAAAGAAAAAATTAAAAATAATTTTAGTAAAATAATTTATATTAACGAGAACATTTCAAGGGGAATATATTAATTGGACCTGCAAATCCTTAAAAAAATGAAGTCACTGAACAATGAACTCACTGTACCCACCAGGTCTCGAACCTGGGAACTACCGCGTGTTAGGCGGATGTGATAACCACTACACCATGGGTACATGTTTACTAAACCACCATATATCTTTTCAAAGAAAAATGAAAAATAATTTTAGTAAAATGATTTATATTAACGAGAACATTTCAAGGGGAATATATTAATTGGACCTGCAAATCCTTAAAAAAATGTAGTCACTGAACAATGAACTCACTGTACCCACCAGGTCTCGAACCTGGGACCTTCCGCGTGTTAGGCGGATGTGATAACCACTACACCATGGGTACATGTTTACTAAACCACCATATATCTTTTCAAAGACAAAATGAAAAATAATTTTAGTAAAATAATTTATATTAACGAGAACATTTCAAGGGGAATATATTAATTGGACCTGCAATTCCTTAAAAAAATGAAGTCACTGAACAATGAACTCACTGTACCCACCAGGTCTCGAACCTGGGACCTTCCGCGTGTTAGGCGGATGTGATAACCACTACATCATGGGTACATGTTTACTAAACCACCATATATCTTTTCAAAGAAAAAATGAAAAATAATTTTAGTAAAATAATTTATATTAACGAGAACATTTAAAGGGGAATATATTAATTGGACCTGCAATTCCTTAAAAAAATGAAGTCACTGAACAATGAACTCACTGTACCCACCAGGTCTCGAACCTGGGACCTTCCGCGTGTTAGGCGGATGTGATAACCACTACACCATGGGTACATGTTTACTAAACCACCATATATCTTTTCAAAGACAAAATGAAAAATAATTTTAGTAAAATAATTTATATTAACGAGAACATTTCAAGGGGAATATATTAATTGGACCTGCAATTCCTTAAAAAAATGAAGTCACGGAACAATGAACTCACTGTACCCACCAGGTCTCGAACCTGGGACCTTCCGCTTGTTAGGCGGATGTGATAACCACTACACCATGGGTACATGTTTACTAAACCACCATATATCTTTTCAAAGAAAAAATTAAAAATAATTTTAGTAAAATAATTTATATTAACGAGAACATTTCGAGGGGAATATATTAATTGGACCTGCAATTCCTTAAAAAAATGAAGTCACTGAACAATGAACTCACTGTACCCACCAGGTCTCGAACCTGGGAACTACCGCGTGTTAGGCGGATGTGATAACCACTACACCATGGGCACATGTTTACTAAACCACCATATATCTTTTCAAAGAAAAATGAAAAATAATTTTAGTAAAATGATTTATATTAACGAGAACATTTCAAGGGGAATATATTAATTGGACCTGCAAATCCTTAAAAAAATGAAGTCACTGAACAATGAACTCACTGTACCCACCAGGTCTCGAACCTGGGACCTTCCGCGTGTTAGGCGGATGTGATAACCACTACACCATGGGTACATGTTTACTAAACACCATATATCTTTTCAAAGACAAAATGAAAAATAATTTTAGTAAAATAATTTATATTAACGAGAACATTTCAAGGGGAATATATTAATTGGACCTGCAATTCCTTAAAAAAATGAAGTCACTGAACAATGAACTCACTGTACCCACCAGGTCTCGAACCTGGGACCTTCCGCGTGTTAGGCGGATGTGATAACCACTACACCATGGGTACATGTTTACTAAACCACCATATATCTTTTCAAAGAAAAAATGAAAAATAAATTTAGTAAAATAATTTATATTAACGAGAACATTTAAAGGGGAATATATTAATTGGACCTGCAATTCCTTAAAAAAATGAAGTCACTGAACAATGAACTCACTGTACCCACCAGGTCTCGAACCTGGGACCTTCCGCGTGTTAGGCGGATGTGATAACCACTACACCATGGGTACATGTTTACTAAACCACCATATATCTTTTCAAAGAAAAAATGAAAAATAATTTTAGTAAAATAATTTATATTAACGAGAACATTTCAAGGGGAATATATTAATTGGACCTGCAATTCCTTAAAAAAATGAAGTCACGGAACAATGAACTCACTGTACCCACCAGGTCTCGAACCTGGGACCTTCCGCTTGTTAGGCGGATGTGATAACCACTACACCATGGGTACATGTTTACTAAACCACCATATATCTTTTCAAAGAAAAAATTAAAAATAATTTTAGTAAAATAATTTATATTAACGAGAACATTTCAAGGGGAATATATTAATTGGACCTGCAAATCCTTAAAAAAATGAAGTCACTGAACAATGAACTCACTGTACCCACCAGGTCTCGAACCTGGGAACTACCGCGTGTTAGGCGGATGTGATAACCACTACACCATGGGTACATGTTTACTAAACCACCATATATCTTTTCAAAGAAAAATGAAAAATAATTTTAGTAAAATGATTTATATTAACGAGAACATTTCAAGGGGAATATATTAATTGGACCTGCAAATCCTTAAAAAAATGAAGTCACTGAACAATGAACTCACTGTACCCACCAGGTCTCGAACCTGGGACCTTCCGCGTGTTAGGCGGATGTGATAACCACTACACCATGGGTACATGTTTACTAAACCACCATATATCTTTTCAAAGACAAAATGAAAAATAATTTTAGTAAAATAATTTATATTAACGAAAACATTTCAAGGGGAATATATTAATTGGACCTGCAATTCCTTAAAAAAATGAAGTCACTGAACAATGAACTCACTGTACCCACCAGGTCTCGAACCTGGGACCTTCCGCGTGTTAGGCGGATGTGATAACCACTACACCATGGGTACATGTTTACTAAACCACCATATATCTTTTCAAAGACAAAATGAAAAATAATTTTAGTAAAATAATTTATATTAACGAGAACATTTCAAGGGGAATATATTAATTGGACCTGCAATTCCTTAAAAAAATGAAGTCACTGAACAATGAACTCACTGTACCCACCAGGTCTCGAACCTGGGACCTTCCGCGTGTTAGGCGGATGTGATAACCACTACACCATGGTTACATGTTTACTAAACCACCATATATCTTTTCAAAGACAAAATGAAAAATAATTTTAGTAAAATAATTTATATTAACGAGAACATTTCAAGGGGAATATATTAATTGGACCTGCAATTCCTTAAAAAAATGAAGTCACGGAACAATGAACTCACTGTACCCACCAGGTCTCGAACCTGGGACCTTCCGCTTGTTAGGCGGATGTGATAACCACTACACCATGGGTACATGTTTACTAAACCACCATATATCTTTTCAAAGAAAAAATTAAAAATAATTTTAGTAAAATAATTTATATTAACGAGAACATTTCAAGGGGAATATATTAATTGGACCTGCAATTCCTTAAAAAAATGAAGTCACTGAACAATGAACTCACTGTACCCACCAGGTCTCGAACCTGGGAACTACCGCGTGTTAGGCGGATGTGATAACCACTACACCATGGGCACATGTTTACTAAACCACCATATATCTTTTCAAAGAAAAATGAAAAATAATTTTAGTAAAATGATTTATATTAACGAGAACATTTCAAGGGGAATATATTAATTGGACCTGCAAATCCTTAAAAAAATGAAGTCACTGAACAATGAACTCACTGTACCCACCAGGTCTCGAACCTGGGACCTTCCGCGTTATAGGCGGATGTGATAACCACTACACCATGGGTACATGTTTACTAAACCACCATATATCTTTTCAAAGACAAAATGAAAAATAATTTTAGTAAAATAATTTATATTAACGAGAACATTTCAAGGGGAATATATTAATTGGACCTGCAATTCCTTAAAAAAATGAAGTCACTGAACAATGAACTCACTGTACCCACCAGGTCTCGAACCTGGGACCTTCCGCGTGTTAGGCGGATGTGATAACCACTACACCATGGGTACATGTTTACTAAACCACCATATATCTTTTCAAAGAAAAAATGAAAAATAATTTTAGTAAAATAATTTATATTAACGAGAACATTTAAAGGGGAATATATTAATTGGACCTGCAATTCCTTAAAAAAATGAAGTCACTGAACAATGAACTCACTGTACCAACCAGGTCTCGAACCTGGGACCTTCCGCGTGTTAGGCGGATGTGATAACCACTACACCATGGGTACATGTTTACTAAACCACCATATATCTTTTCAAAGACAAAATGAAAAATAATTTTAGTAAAATAATTTATATTAACGAGAACATTTCAAGGGGAATATATTAATTGGACCTGCAATTCCTTAAAAAAATGAAGTCACTGAACAATGAACTCACTGTACCCACCAGGTCTCGAACCTGGGACCTTCCGCGTGTTAGGCGGATGTGATAACCACTACACCATGGGTACATGTTTACTAAACCACCATATATCTTTTCAAAGAAAAAATGAAAAATAATTTTAGTAAAATAATTTATATTAACGAGAACATTTCAAGGGGAATATATTAATTGGACCTGCAATTCCTTAAAAAAATGAAGTCAATGAACAAGGAACTCACTGTACCCACCAGGTCTCGAACCTGGGACCTTCCGCGTGTTAGGCGGATGTGATAACCACTACACCATGGGTACATGTTTACTAAACCACCATATATCTTTTCAAAGAAAAAATGAAAAATAATTTTAGTAAAATAATTTATATTACCGAGAACATTTCAAGGGGAATATATTAATTGGACCTGCAATTCCTTAAAAAAATGAAGTCACTGAACAATGAACTCACTGTACCCACCAGGTCTCGAACCTGGGACCTTCCGCGTGTTAGGCGGATGTGATAACCACTACACCATGGGTACATGTTTACTAAACCACCATATATCTTTTCAAAGAAAAATGAAAAATAATTTTAGTAAAATAATTTATATTAACGAGAACATTTCAAGGGGAATATATTAATTGGACCTGCAATTCCTTAAAAAAATGAAGTCACTGAACAATGAACTCACTGTACCCACCAGGTCTCGAACCTGGGAACTTCCGCGTGTTAGGCGGATGTGATAACCACTACACCATGGGTACATGTTTACTAAACCACCATATATCTTTTCAAAGAAAAATGAAAAATAATTTTAGTAAAATAATTTATATTAACGAGAACATTTCAAGGGGAATATATTAATTGGACCTGCAATTCCTTAAAAAAATGAAGTCACTGAACAATGAACTCACTGTACCCACCAGGTCTCGAACCTGGGACCTTCCGCGTGTTAGGCGGATGTGATAACCACTACACCATGGGTACATGTTTACTAAACCACCATATATCTTTTCAAAGAAAAAATGAAAAATAATTTTAGTAAAATAATTTATATTACCGAGAACATTTCAAGGGGAATATATTAATTGGACCTGCAATTCCTTAAAAAAATGAAGTCACGGAACAATGAACTCACTGTACCCACCAGGTCTCGAACCTGGGACCTTCCGCGTGTTAGGCGGATGTGATAACCACTACACCATGGGTACATGTTTACTAAACCACCATATATCTTTTCAAAGAAAAAATGAAAAATAATTTTAGTAAAATAATTTATATTAACGAGAACATTTCAAGGGGAATATATTAATTGGACCTGCAATTCCTTAAAAAAATGAAGTCACTGAACAATGAACTCACTGTACCCACCAGGTCTCGAACCTTGGACCTTCCGCGTGTTAGGCGGAAGTGATAACCACTACACCATGGGTACATGTTTACTAAACCACCATATATCTTTTCAAAGAAAAAATAAAAAATAATTTTAGTAAAATAATTTATATTAACGAGAACATTTCAAGGGGAATATATTAATTGGACCTGCAATTCCTTAAAAAAATGAAGTCACTGAACAATGAACTCACTGTACCCACCAGGTCTCGAACCTGGGAACTACCGCGTGTTAGGCGGATGTGATAACCACTACACCATGGGTACATGTTTACTAAACCACCATATATCTTTTCAAAGAAAAATGAAAAATAATTTTAGTAAAATAATTTATATTAACGAGAATATTTCAAGGGGAATATATTAATTGGACCTGCAAATCCTTAAAAAAATGAAGACACTGAACAATGAACTCACTGTACCCACCAGGTCTCGAACCTGGGACCTTCCGCGTGTTAGGCGGATGTGATAACCACTACACCATGGGTACATGTTTACTAAACCACCATATATCTTTTCAAAGACAAAATGAAAAATAATTTTAGTAAAATAATTTATATTAACGAGAACATTTCAAGGGGAATATATTAATTGGACCTGCAATTCCTTAAAAAAATGAAGTCACTGAACAATGAACTCACTGTACCCACCAGGTCTCGAACCTGGGACCTTCCGCGTGTTAGGCGGATGTGATAACCACTACACCATGGGTACATGTTTACTAAACCACCATATATCTTTTCAAAGAAAAAATGAAAAATAATTTTAGTAAAATAATTTATATTAACGAGAACATTTAAAGGGGAATATATTAATTGGACCTGCAATTCCTTAAAAAAATGAAGTCACTGAACAATGAACTCACTGTACCCACCAGGTCTCGAACCTGGGACCTTCCGCGTGTTAGGCGGATGTGATAACCACTACACCATGGGTACATGTTTACTAAACCACCATATATCTTTTCAAAGAAAAAATGAAAAATAATTTTAGTAAAATAATTTATATTAACGAGAACATTTCAAGGGGAATATATTAATTGGACCTGCAATTCCTTAAAAAAATGAAGTCACGGAACAATGAACTCACTGTACCCACCAGGTCTCGAACCTGGGACCTTCCGCTTGTTAGGCGGATGTGATAACCACTACATTATGGGTACATGTTTACTAAACCACCATATATCTTTTCAAAGAAAAAATTAAAAATAATTTTAGTAAAATAATTTATATTAACGAGAACATTTCAAGGGGAATATATTAATTGGACCTGCAAATCCTTAAAAAAATGAAGTCACTGAACAATGAACTCACTGTACCCACCAGGTCTCGAACCTGGGAACTACCGCGTGTTAGGCGGATGTGATAACCACTACACCATGGGTACATGTTTACTAAACCACCATATATCTTTTCAAAGAAAAATGAAAAATAATTTTAGTAAAATGATTTATATTAACGAGAACATTTCAAGGGGAATATATTAATTGGACCTGCAAATCCTTAAAAAAATGAAGTCACTGAACAATGAACTCACTGTACCCACCAGGTCTCGAACCTGGGACCTTCCGCGTGTTAGGCGGATGTGATAACCACTACACCATGGGTACATGTTTACTAAACCACCATATATCTTTTCAAAGACAAAATGAAAAATAATTTTAGTAAAATAATTTATATTAACGAGAACATTTCAAGGGGAATATATTAATTGGACCTGCAATTCCTTAAAAAAATGAAGTCACTGAACAATGAACTCACTGTACCCACCAGGTCTCGAACCTGGGACCTTCCGCGTGTTAGGCGGATGTGATAACCACTACATCATGGGTACATGTTTACTAAACCACCATATATCTTTTCAAAGAAAATATGAAAAATAATTTTAGTAAAATAATTTATATTAACGAGAACATTTAAAGGGGAATATATTAATTGGACCTGCAATTCCTTAAAAAAATGAAGTCACTGAACAATGAACTCACTGTACCCACCAGGTCTCGAACCTGGGACCTTCCGCGTGTTAGGCGGATGTGATAACCACTACACCATGGGTACATGTTTACTAAACCACCATATATCTTTTCAAAGACAAAATGAAAAATAATTTTAGTAAAATAATTTATATTAACGAGAACATTTCAAGGGGAATATATTAATTGGACCTGCAATTCCTTAAAAAAATGAAGTCACGGAACAATGAACTCACTGTACCCACCAGGTCTCGAACCTGGGACCTTCCGCTTGTTAGGCGGATGTGATAACCACTACACCATGGGTACATGTTTACTAAACCACCATATATCTTTTCAAAGAAAAATGAAAAATAATTTTAGTAAAATGATTTATATTAACGAGAACATTTCAAGGGGAATATATTAATTGGACCTGCAAATCCTTAAAAAAATGAAGTCACTGAACAATGAACTCACTGTACCCACCAGGTCTCGAACCTGGGACCTTCCGCGTGTTAGGCGGATGTGATAACCACTACACCATGGGTACATGTTTACTAAACCACCATATATCTTTTCAAAGAAAAAATGAAAAATAATTTTAGTAAAATAATTTATATTAACGAGAACATTTAAAGGGGAATATATTAATTGGACCTGCAATTCCTTAAAAAAATGAAGTCACTGAACAATGAACTCACTGTACCCACCAGGTCTCGAACCTGGGACCTTCCGCGTGTTAGGCGGATGTGATAACCACTACACCATGGGTACATGTTTACTAAACCACCATATATCTTTTCAAAGAAAAAATGAAAAATAATTTTAGTAAAATAATTTATATTAACGAGAACATTTCAAGGGGAATATATTAATTGGACCTGCAATTCCTTAAAAAAATGAAGTCACGGAACAATGAACTCACTGTACCCACCAGGTCTCGAACCTGGGACCTTCCGCTTGTTAGGCGGATGTGATAACCACTACACCATGGGTACATGTTTACTAAACCACCATATATCTTTTCAAAGAAAAAATTAAAAATAATTTTAGTAAAATAATTTATATTAACGAGAACATTTCAAGGGGAATATATTAATTGGACCTGCAAATCCTTAAAAAAATGAAGTCACTGAACAATGAACTCACTGTACCCACCAGGTCTCGAACCTGGGACCTTCCGCTTGTTAGGCGGATGTGATAACCACTACACCATGGGTACATGTTTACTAAACCACCATATATCTTTTCAAAGAAAAATGAAAAATAATTTTAGTAAAATGATTTATATTAACGAGAACATTTCAAGGGGAATATATTAATTGGACCTGCAAATCCTTAAAAAAATGAAGTCACTGAACAATGAACTCACTGTACCCACCAGGTCTCGAACCTGGGACCTTCCGCGTGTTAGGCGGATGTGATAACCACTACACCATGGGTACATGTTTACTAAACCACCATATATCTTTTCAAAGAAAAAATGAAAAATAATTTTAGTAAAATAATTTATATTAACGAGAACATTTAAAGGGGAATATATTAATTGGACCTGCAATTCCTTAAAAAAATGAAGTCACTGAACAATGAACTCACTGTACCCACCAGGTCTCGAACCTGGGACCTTCCGCGTGTTAGGCGGATGTGATAACCACTACACCATGGGTACATGTTTACTAAACCACCATATATCTTTTCAAAGACAAAATGAAAAATAATTTTAGTAAAATAATTTATATTAACGAGAACATTTCAAGGGGAATATATTAATTGGACCTGCAATTCCTTAAAAAAATGAAGTCACGGAACAATGAACTCACTGTACCCACCAGGTCTCGAACCTGGGACCTTCCGCTTGTTAGGCGGATGTGATAACCACTACACCATGGGTACATGTTTACTAAACCACCATATATCTTTTCAAAGACAAAATGAAAAATAATTTTAGTAAAATAATTTATATTAACGAGAACATTTCAAGGGGAATATATTAATTGGACCTGCAATTCCTTAAAAAAATGAAGTCACTGAACAATGAACTCACTGTACCCACCAGGTCTCGAACCTGGGACCTTCTGCGTGTTAGGCGGATGTGATAACCACTACACCATGGGTACATGTTTACTAAACCACCATATATCTTTTCAAAGACAAAATGAAAAATAATTTTAGTAAAATAATTTATATTAACGAGAACATTTCAAGGGGAATATATTAATTGGACCTGCAATTCCTTAAAAAAATGAAGTCACTGAACAATGAACTCACTGTACCCACCAGGTCTCGAACCTGGGACCTTCTGCGTGTTAGGCGGATGTGATAACCACTACACCATGGGTACATGTTTACTAAACCACCATATATCTTTTCAAAGAAAAAATGAAAAATAATTTTAGTAAAATAATTTATATTAACGAGAACATTTAAAGGGGAATATATTAATTGGACCTGCAATTCCTTAAAAAAATGAAGTCACTGAACAATGAACTCACTGTACCCACCAGGTCTCGAACCTGGGACCTTCCGCGTGTTAGGCGGATGTGATAACCACTACACCATGGGTACATGTTTACTAAACCACCATATATCTTTTCAAAGACAAAATGAAAAATAATTTTAGTAAAATAATTTATATTAACGAGAACATTTCAAGGGGAATATATTAATTGGACCTGCAATTCCTTAAAAAAATGAAGTCACGGAACAATGAACTCACTGTACCCACCAGGTCTCGAACCTGGGACCTTCCGCTTGTTAGGCGGATGTGATAACCACTACACCATGGGTACATGTTTACTAAACCACCATATATCTTTTCAAAGACAAAATGAAAAATAATTTTAGTAAAATAATTTATATTAACGAGAACATTTCAAGGGGAATATATTAATTGGACCTGCAATTCCTTAAAAAAATGAAGTCACTGAACAATGAACTCACTGTACCCACCAGGTCTCGAACCTGGGACCTTCTGCGTGTTAGGCGGATGTGATAACCACTACACCATGGGTACATGTTTACTAAACCACCATATATCTTTTCAAAGACAAAATGAAAAATAATTTTAGTAAAATAATTTATATTAACGAGAACATTTCAAGGGGAATATATTAATTGGACCTGCAATTCCTTAAAAAAATGAAGTCACTGAACAATGAACTCACTGTACCCACCAGGTCTCGAACCTGGGACCTTCTGCGTGTTAGGCGGATGTGATAACCACTACACCATGGGTACATGTTTACTAAACCACCATATATCTTTTCAAAGAAAAAATGAAAAATAATTTTAGTAAAATAATTTATATTAACGAGAACATTTAAAGGGGAATATATTAATTGGACCTGCAATTCCTTAAAAAAATGAAGTCACTGAACAATGAACTCACTGTACCCACCAGGTCTCGAACCTGGGACCTTCCGCGTGTTAGGCGGATGTGATAACCACTACACCATGGGTACATGTTTACTAAACCACCATATATCTTTTCAAAGAAAAAATGAAAAATAATTTTAGTAAAATAATTTATATTAACGAGAACATTTCAAGGGGAATATATTAATTGGACCTGCAATTCCTTAAAAAAATGAAGTCAATGAACAAGGAACTCACTGTACCCACCAGGTCTCGAACCTGGGACCTTCCGCGTGTTAGGCGGATGTGATAACCACTACACCATGGGTACATGTTTACTAAACCACCATATATCTTTTCAAAGAAAAAATGAAAAATAATTTTAGTAAAATAATTTATATTACCGAGAACATTTCAAGGGGAATATATTAATTGGACCTGCAATTCCTTAAAAAAATGAAGTCACTGAACAATGAACTCACTGTACCCACCAGGTCTCGAACCTGGGACCTTCCGCGTGTTAGGCGGATGTGATAACCACTACACCATGGGTACATGTTTACTAAACCACCATATATCTTTTCAAAAAAAAATGAAAAATAATTTTAGTAAAATAATTTATATTAACGAGAACATTTCAAGGGGAATATATTAATTGGACCTGCAAATCCTTAAAAAAATGAAGTCACTGAACAATGAACTCACTGTACCCACCAGGTCTCGAACCTGGGAACTTCCGCGTGTTAGGCGGATGTGATAACCACTACACCATGGGTACATGTTTACTAAACCACCATATATCTTTTCAAAGAAAAATGAAAAATAATTTTAGTAAAATGATTTATATTAACGAGAACATTTCAAGGGGAATATATTAATTGGACCTGCAAATCCTTAAAAAAATGAAGTCACTGAACAATGAACTCACTGTACCCACCAGGTCTCGAACCTGGGACCTTCCGCGTGTTAGGCGGATGTGATAACCACTACACCATGGGTACATGTTTACTAAACCACCATATATCTTTTCAAAGACAAAATGAAAAATAATTTTAGTAAAATGATTTATATTAACGAGAACATTTCAAGGGGAATATATTAATTGGACCTGCAAATCCTTAAAAAAATGAAGTCACTGAACAATGAACTCACTGTACCCACCAGGTCTCGAACCTGGGACCTTCCGCGTGTTAGGCGGATGTGATAACCACTACACCATGGGTACATGTTTACTAAACCACCATATATCTTTTCAAAGAAAAAATGAAAAATAATTTTAGTAAAATAATTTATATTAACGAGAACATTTAAAGGGGAATATATTAATTGGACCTGCAATTCCTTAAAAAAATGAAGTCACTGAACAATGAACTCACTGTACCCACCAGGTCTCGAACCTGGGACCTTCCGCGTGTTAGGCGGATGTGATAACCACTACACCATGGGTACATGTTTACTAAACCACCATATATCTTTTCAAAGAAAAAATGAAAAATAATTTTAGTAAAATAATTTATATTAACGAGAACATTTCAAGGGGAATATATTAATTGGACCTGCAATTCCTTAAAAAAATGAAGTCACGGAACAATGAACTCACTGTACCCACCAGGTCTCGAACCTGGGACCTTCCGCGTGTTAGGCGGATGTGATAACCACTACACCATGGGTACATGTTTACTAAACCACCATATATCTTTTCAAAGAAAAAATGAAAAATAATTTTAGTAAAATAATTTATATTAACGAGAACATTTCAAGGGGAATATATTAATTGGACCTGCAAATCCTTAAAAAAATGAAGTCACTGAACAATGAACTCACTGTACCCACCAGGTCTCGAACCTGGGAACTACCGCGTGTTAGGCGGATGTGATAACCACTACACCATGGGTACATGTTTACTAAACCACCATATATCTTTTCAAAGAAAAATGAAAAATAATTTTAGTAAAATGATTTATATTAACGAGAACATTTCAAGGGGAATATATTAATTGGACCTGCAAATCCTTAAAAAAATGAAGTCACTGAACAATGAACTCACTGTACCCACCAGGTCTCGAACCTGGGACCTTCCGCGTGTTAGGCGGATGTGATAACCACTACACCATGGGTACATGTTTACTAAACCACCATATATCTTTTCAAAGAAAAAATGAAAAATAATTTTAGTAAAATAATTTATATTAACGAGAACATTTAAAGGGGAATATATTAATTGGACCTGCAATTCCTTAAAAAAATGAAGTCACTGAACAATGAACTCACTGTACCCACCAGGTCTCGAACCTGGGACCTTCCGCGTGTTAGGCGGATGTGATAACCACTACACCATGGGTACATGTTTACTAAACCACCATATATCTTTTCAAAGACAAAATGAAAAATAATTTTAGTAAAATAATTTATATTAACGAGAACATTTCAAGGGGAATATATTAATTGGACCTGCAATTCCTTAAAAAAATGAAGTCACTGAACAATGAACTCACTGTACCCACCAGGTCTCGAACCTGGGACCTTCCGCGTGTTAGGCGGATGTGATAACCACTACACCATGGGTACATGTTTACTAAACCACCATATATCTTTTCAAAGACAAAATGAAAAATAATTTTAGTAAAATAATTTATATTAACGAGAACATTTCAAGGGGAATATATTAATTGGACCTGCAATTCCTTAAAAAAATGAAGTCACGGAACAATGAACTCACTGTACCCACCAGGTCTCGAACCTGGGACCTTCCGCTTGTTAGGCGGATGTGATAACCACTACACCATGGGTACATGTTTACTAAACCACCATATATCTTTTCAAAGACAAAATGAAAAATAATTTTAGTAAAATAATTTATATTAACGAGAACATTTCAAGGGGAATATATTAATTGGACCTGCAATTCCTTAAAAAAATGAAGTCACTGAACAATGAACTCACTGTACCCACCAGGTCTCGAACCTGGGACCTTCCGCGTGTTAGGCGGATGTGATAACCACTACACCATGGGTACATGTTTACTAAACCACCATATATCTTTTCAAAGAAAAAATGAAAAATAATTTTAGTAAAATAATTTATATTAACGAGAACATTTAAAGGGGAATATATTAATTGGACCTGCAATTCCTTAAAAAAATGAAGTCACTGAACAATGAACTCACTGTACCCACCAGGTCTCGAACCTGGGACCTTCCGCGTGTTAGGCGGATGTGATAACCACTACACCATGGGTACATGTTTACTAAACCACCATATATCTTTTCAAAGAAAAAATGAAAAATAATTTTAGTAAAATAATTTATATTAACGAGAACATTTCAAGGGGAATATATTAATTGGACCTGCAATTCCTTAAAAAAATGAAGTCAATGAACAAGGAACTCACTGTACCCACCAGGTCTCGAACCTGGGACCTTCCGCGTGTTAGGCGGATGTGATAACCACTACACCATGGGTACATGTTTACTAAACCACCATATATCTTTTCAAAGAAAAAATGAAAAATAATTTTAGTAAAATAATTTATATTACCGAGAACATTTCAAGGGGAATATATTAATTGGACCTGCAATTCCTTAAAAAAATGAAGTCACTGAACAATGAACTCACTGTACCCACCAGGTCTCGAACCTGGGACCTTCCGCGTGTTAGGCGGATGTGATAACCACTACACCATGGGTACATGTTTACTAAACCACCATATATCTTTTCAAAGAAAAATGAAAAATAATTTTAGTAAAATAATTTATATTAACGAGAACATTTCAAGGGGAATATATTAATTGGACCTGCAAATCCTTAAAAAAATGAAGTCACTGAACAATGAACTCACTGTACCCACCAGGTCTCGAACCTGGGAACTTCCGCGTGTTAGGCGGATGTGATAACCACTACACCATGGGTACATGTTTACTAAACCACCATATATCTTTTCAAAGAAAAATGAAAAATAATTTTAGTAAAATAATTTATATTAACGAGAACATTTCAAGGGGAATATATTAATTGGACCAGCAATTCCTTAAAAAAATGAAGTCACTGAACAATGAACTCACTGTACCCACCAGGTCTCGAACCTGGGACCTTCCGCGTGTTAGGCGGATGTGATAACCACTACACCATGGGTACATGTTTACTAAACCACCATATATCTTTTCAAAGAAAAATGAAAAATAATTTTAGTAAAATAATTTATATTAACGAGAACATTTCAAGGGGAATATATTAATTGGACCTGCAAATCCTTAAAAAAATGAAGTCACTGAACAATGAACTCACTGTACCCACCAGGTCTCGAACCTGGGAACTTCCGCGTGTTAGGCGGATGTGATAACCACTACACCATGGGTACATGTTTACTAAACCACCATATATCTTTTCAAAGAAAAATGAAAAATAATTTTAGTAAAATAATTTATATTAACGAGAACATTTCAAGGGGAATATATTAATTGGACCAGCAATTCCTTAAAAAAATGAAGTCACTGAACAATGAACTCACTGTACCCACCAGGTCTCGAACCTGGGACCTTCCGCGTGTTAGGCGGATGTGATAACCACTACACCATGGGTACATGTTTACTAAACCACCATATATCTTTTCAAAGAAAAATGAAAAATAATTTTAGTAAAATAATTTATATTAACGAGAACATTTCAAGGGGAATATATTAATTGGACCTGCAAATCCTTAAAAAAATGAAGTCACTGAACAATGAACTCACTGTACCCACCAGGTCTCGAACCTGGGAACTTCCGCGTGTTAGGCGGATGTGATAACCACTACACCATGGGTACATGTTTACTAAACCACCATATATCTTTTCAAAGAAAAATGAAAAATAATTTTAGTAAAATAATTTATATTAACGAGAACATTTCAAGGGGAATATATTAATTGGACCAGCAATTCCTTAAAAAAATGAAGTCACTGAACAATGAACTCACTGTACCCACCAGGTCTCGAACCTGGGACCTTCCGCGTGTTAGGCGGATGTGATAACCACTACACCATGGGTACATGTTTACTAAACCACCATATATCTTTTCAAAGAAAAATGAAAAATAATTTTAGTAAAATAATTTATATTAACGAGAACATTTCAAGGGGAATATATTAATTGGACCTGCAAATCCTTAAAAAAATGAAGTCACTGAACAATGAACTCACTGTACCCACCAGGTCTCGAACCTGGGAACTTCCGCGTGTTAGGCGGATGTGATAACCACTACACCATGGGTACATGTTTACTAAACCACCATATATCTTTTCAAAGAAAAATGAAAAATAATTTTAGTAAAATAATTTATATTAACGAGAACATTTCAAGGGGAATATATTAATTGGACCAGCAATTCCTTAAAAAAATGAAGTCACTGAACAATGAACTCACTGTACCCACCAGGTCTCGAACCTGGGACCTTCCGCGTGTTAGGCGGATGTGATAACCACTACACCATGGGTACATGTTTACTAAACCACCATATATCTTTTCAAAGAAAAAATGAAAAATAATTTTAGTAAAATAATTTATATTACCGAGAACATTTCAAGGGGAATATATTAATTGGACCTGCAATTCCTTAAAAAAATGAAGTCACTGAACAATGAACTCACTGTACCCACCAGGTCTCGAACCTGGGACCTTCCGCGTGTTAGGCGGATGTGATAACCACTACACCATGGGTACATGTTTACTAAACCACCATATATCTTTTCAAAGAAAAAATGAAAAATAATTTTAGTAAAATAATTTATATTACCGAGAACATTTCAAGGGGAATATATTAATTGGACCTGCAATTCCTTAAAAAAATGAAGTCACTGAACAATGAACTCACTGTACCCACCAGGTCTCGAACCTGGGACCTTCCGCGTGTTAGGCGGATGTGATAACCACTACACCATGGGTACATGTTTACTAAACCACCATATATTATATCTTTCAAAGAAAAATGAAAAATAATTTTAGTAAAATAATTTATATTACCGAGAACATTTCAAGGGGAATATATTAATTGGACCTGCAATTCCTTAAAAAAATGAAGTCACTGAACAATGAACTCACTGTACCCACCAGGTCTCGAACCTGGGACCTTCCGCGTGTTAGGCGGATGTGATAACCACTACACCATGGGTACATGTTTACTAAACCACCATATATCTTTTCAAAGAAAAAATGAAAAATAATTTTAGTAAAATAATTTATATTACCGAGAACATTTCAAGGGGAATATATTAATTGGACCTGCAATTCCTTAAAAAAATGAAGTCACTGAACAATGAACTCACTGTACCCACCAGGTCTCGAACCTGGGACCTTCCGCGTGTTAGGCGGATGTGATAACCACTACACCATGGGTACATGTTTACTAAACCACCATATATCTTTTCAAAGAAAAAATGAAAAATAATTTTAGTAAAATAATTTATATTAACGAGAACATTTCAAGGGGAATATATTAATTGGGCCTGCAATTCCTTAAAAAAATGAAGTCACGGAACAATGAACTCTCTGTACCCACCAGGTCTCGAACCTGGGACCTTCCGCGTGTTAGGCGGATGTGATAACCACTAAACCATGGGTACATGTTTACTAAACCACCATATATCTTTTCAAAGAAAAAATGAAAAATAATTTTAGTAAAATAATTTATATTAACGAGAACATTTCAAGGGGAATATATTAATTGGACCTGCAATTCCTTAAAAAAATGAAGTCACTGAACAAGGAACTCACTGTACCCACCAGGTCTCGAACCTGGGACCTTCCGCGTGTTAGGCGGATGTGATAACCACTAAACCATGGGTACATGTTTACTAAACCACCATATATCTTTTCAAAGAAAAAATGAAAAATAATTTTAGTAAAATAATTTATATTAACGAGAACATTTCAAGGGGAATATATTAATTGGACCTGCAATTCCTTAAAAAAATGAAGTCACTGAACAAGGAACTCACTGTACCCACCAGGTCTCGAACCTGGGACCTTCCGCGTGTTAGGCGGATGTGATAACCACTACACCAAGGGTACATGTTTACTAAACCACCATATATCTTTTCAAACAAAAAATGAAAAATAATTTTAGTAAAATAATTTATATTAACGAGAACATTTCAAGGGGAATATATTAATTGGACCTGCAATTCCTTAAAAAAATGAAGTCACTGAACAATGAACTCACTGTACCCACCAGGTCTCGAACCTGGGACCTTCCGCGTGTTAGGCGGATGTGATAACCACTACACCATGAGTACATGTTTACTAAACCACCATATATCTTTTCAAAGAAAAAATGAAAAATAATTTTAGTAAAATAATTTATATTAACGAGAACATTTCAAGGGGAATATATTAATTGGACCTGCAATTCCTTAAAAAAATGAAGTCACTGAACAATAAACTCACTGTACCCACCAGGTCTCGAACCTGGGACCTTCCGCGTGTTAGGCGGATGTGATAACCACTACACCATGGGTACATGTTTACTAAACCACCATATATCTTTTCAAAGAAAAAATGAAAAATAATTTTAGTAAAATAATTTAATATATTAACGGGAACATTTCAAAGTGGAATAAATTGTACCTGTCATTCCTTATAAAAATTAACACACTGTACCCTAGGGTGGAACGAAAAAACGAATTTTGTCGAATCGTTTAGTGATAGGGCGCAAAATTTGCCTTAAGCCATCAGTATCAATAGTTAAAAATTTTAAAATGATCAAAAAATATCTTGAGGTGCCTCAAAGCCCTTAAAGTTTCGAAAAAATGCTGTTTTTTTTACAAAACAACAAAAAATCCAATGATAAAATCATTACAATTTGTTCATTATTTTTTATGAGGAACTACTATTATTCTTAATATAATATTCCAGGTTTCATTTTTTATCACCCTTTTTTTTGGTAGTAATATTTTTTAACGTCAAATAAATTTTGTAAAGTTGTTTTTTCTGCATTATTGAAACATCAATAACTCTAGAACTATCAAACCTAAAAACGTGAAATTGGATTCCTTTTGTCCGATATTTTTTTTCTATTTACAGTGGTATGCATCATTGACAATCCCCTCCCAAAAAATTTTTTAATTTAAAATAGAATGTGAAAAAAATTTAATTTTTTTTAATTTTTAATTATTATCATTATTTTTATAGTTTTTTTCTTGTTCATTGCAACTGTCATTTGCTGCAACAAGTAAATAGCATAAAATATTTAGGTCTTTTTATTGATTCAAACCTTAAATGGAAAACTCACATCACTGAATTGTCTAAAAAACTACACTTCGTTTTAATCAAATGCCTTTTCTTAAAAATAAAGTTCATAAATCATTTTTAATTACTTTGTATCATTCTTGGGCTCAATCGTTAATAAATTATAGTTTGGGGAGGTGAATATAAATCTAATTTGTCTCCTTTAATATCAATTCAAAACAAAATTTTCAAATTATTAAACTATAAATTTGATCATCCCTGTAACTTAATAATAAATTTAAAAATTTTACCTATTCGCCATTTTGCATTTTATCGAATGTTACTTTTTTTACATCACCATAAAAATATTTGCGACCTAAAAATTCATACCTCAAATAGAAGACTCACAATAATATTTAATATTCCCCGTTTTCATAAAGAAATTTTCAAAAAACATTTTTTTTCATCTTGCTCCTAAATTATATAACTTTTTGCCTATAGAATTTCAGAGTTTTCCATCTCCTTATATTTTCAAGCGATCATTATTTAATTCTAAATTCTAAAATAATTAATTTAAATTCTAAATCCAGAAGCATAAAATTTTTAAGCCTTGCTGTGCCTTTATTTTCATTACTTAATTCAATTGAAGTGTATATATTGTAGTTATTCTAATTCTGTTATTATACATAATGTTTTCCCTACTAAACTTACTTAATTATTTATCCTCATAATATGTTTTTATTTTTTCTGTAAAAATTGTAATTTTTCTTTCGCCTATACAGGTCTTTGTTTCCTTCAGGCGAATCATAATTTGTTTTTCTCATTCTTTGGGCCATATTCAGATCTTCGCCGACGGCGAAAAAGTTGAGCTAAATAGTTGAAACGGTATTTAGATAGACTTTGGGCCATATTCAGATCTTCGCCGACGACGAAAAAGTTCAGCTAAATAGTTGAAGCGATTTCGAAATATCTATTTCGCCTTGAACTTTTTCACCGTATTCAGATCTTCTTTCCGAAAGGACGCGGAAATCTCGGAGATTCAGCTCATTGGTTAGTTGTGTTGTTGACGTGAAACGCTTAGCGACCAATAAAATCCCTCTCTAAAAAGGCGGGAAAACATCACTGATGCATTCACATGTTTCCAAAAGTGTAAACAAACTCAATCTGCACCGCAAGTCGCTTGTTTGTGTTGTTTGAGTGAACTAGAAACCAAGCTGAAGCTTTTAGCTGAGCGCACATATTAAAGAGTTGATAAAAACAATAAAAGAAAAAGAAAATATTTCATCTTTTCTTATTTCTACAAGCTTTGCACCTTTTAAAGGAGCATAACCAAGTAATTTTTGTAACTCATAACAGTAATGCTTCATTTCCTAAATTTAATTCCAAGTATGTTTTGGAAATTCATTCTTGTATGATTTTGAAAGAATGGTTATGAAAAAGAGTGATAATAGATAAAATTCAATAGAAAAAGTTATTTCATAAAGTATGATTACATGCAAATATCTTTTCACCAAAGGAATTAATTACTCATTAAATTCAATATAATACAAGATGTTAGGAAGTAGGAACTATAATTCATAATTCTGGTTGATAAGAGTTTAGTATAATACTCACCTTATTGGTAGAGTAAACTAATCCTTAATTATCATTTCCCAATTTTAGCTGCACTTTTTAAATATATAAACTGAAACTTTGCAAGCTTATAAAACAAAATAAATAAGTACTTATACTATTTTCATTTCTACACAATATTTTAAAGTTCCCTTTTTTATTTTTACGATAGATTCAATAAAAGTTTAGGAATTTTGTATTAAATATTCTTCAACTTATTATATTTTAAACTGCATACTTAATTTGTTCTCTATATTAAATTGAAATTTATTAGTACAACATGCAAGAAAGAATGAGGCAGATTTTACAAACAAATTTTTATTACTCCAGTTAGACTAAAGTGTAACTTGTGATAATTTCAAAGTATATTATATGAACTAAATCTTAAAAATATAAAAACTCCTCTAATCACAAAAAATATTATTTATTATCAACAAAAAAAGTAAGCACTACACCAATTTGTTCCAACATTTATACAACCCTTTTCTCAATAATGATTATGTTTGGTTAATTGAGTATGGATTGTCACTGTTCACAGGAGGAAATTTTTTTTCATAAATTATCAAATACAATAACTATACCTCAAAACAATTTAAATGAATAATTGATTAATTTCCATTACTATTTATCAAATATTTTTTTAAAGATAACTTTCAGTTTATATAGAAGTTTCATCCTTTTAAACTTTTATAATTTTCCCTTTTCAATACTTCTTTCTGGATTCACAGAAAACAGCATTTTAGTTGAACTGGAAAAAAATTATATTTGCATGTAAACATAAAATGAAAATATTAATTACTTACAAGAAAAAATTATTTAACAGCATAATTGATTGTTATTTAATTATATTGAAATGTTTATATTCGCATTCAATGATTTTTATCTTGGTGTAATCTTCTTAATTTAATTAATACTATCCTAAAATTAAAAAACACTTTTTTGCTGAAGGAAGCTAGTTTAATGGAAAGCGATAGAATAAGAATTCTTTAAATATGTGATATTCCAATGCAAAAAAAATGCTATAAGCTGTACATAAAAAAAATCAAGAATTACAAGTAAAACTAATGTATTCTGTGAAAAAATGATATCTTTCATGAATTTAAAACACAAACTATTTCTTATATTATTACAACTGAAATAAACATTTAAATATATCTATTTTAAAGCTTTCCATTTATAACTTTCTCTAAATAAAAAAAAGTACTGAACACATCCACCTTCTTAATTCAAATCTTGAATTGGACTTCCGAGTCTATTCAGAATTCTTAATCTTAAAATATAACAATTCAAAAAGAAATTTGCCACGTCGATTTGTGTAACATTAAAAACATTATAAATTATTCCATTTTATACTAAATGAACATTTTTATCCTATTAAGATTAGTAATAGTTGAAGCTATGTTTCTAATATTTGATACCAAAACAAACTTGGCGATATTTAACGGAACATAACCTAATTGATCCGAAATATTGAATACACAAACATTTACCAATTCTGAAAGATTCCATAATAAGAAAATTAAATAAAAAACGATTTACATACCTCAAATTTTTCTTTGCTATCGGGAGTAATCTGAAGCAGGGCAAGGAGTGTTGGTTTGGCATGGTCGACTCTTATCTCAGCTGTGCCATTTTTCTTCTGTGCTCTCTCATTCTTGTTAAATTTATCAAATATTTTAATATATCAATCCAGACATTAATGACTCTACATCTTACTAATCAAAGCATGCAAATTTCCCTAAAGATGGACGCCCGATTTTTGTTACGAAGTACAACCAAATGAAGAATGTAAACAAACTGTTTCCAAGGTTTCAGCGCAGTTTCAGCCAATGAGAGAAGAGAAAGTCGGAAATTTCGCCGTCAGCGATTTCGAAAAAGTGAGTCGAGAAAAAGACAATCTAAATACCGTTTCAACTATTTAGCTCAACTTTTTCGCCGTCGGCGAAGATCTGAATATGGCCCTTTTTCTCGACTCACTTTTTCGAAATCGCTGACGGAGAAATTACCGACTTTCTCTTCTCTCATTGGCTGAAACTGCGCTGAAACCTTGGAAACAGTTTGTTTACTTTCTTCATTTGGTTGTACTTCGTAAAATCGGGCGTCCATCTTTAGGGAAATTTGCATGCTTTGATTAGTAAGATGTAGAGTCATTAATGTCTGGATTGATATATTAAACTATTTGATAAATTTAACAAGAATGAGAGAGCACAGAAGAAAAATGGCACAGCTGAGATAAGAGTCGACCATGCCAAACCAACACTTCTTGCCCTGCTTCAGATTACTCCCGATAGCAAAGAAAAATTTGAGGTATGTAAATCGTTTTTTTATTTAATTTTCTCATTATGGAATCTTTCAGAATTGGTAAATGTTTGTGTATTCAATATTTCGGATCAATTAGGTTATGTTCCGTTAAATATCGCCAAGTTTGTTTTGGTATCAAATATTAGAAACATAGCTTCAACTATTACTAATCTTAATAGGATAAAAATGTTCATTTAGTATAAAATGGAATAATTTATAATGTTTTTAATGTTACACAAATCGACGTGGCAAATTTCTTTTTGAATTGTTATATTTTAAGATTAAGAATTCTGAATAGACTCGGAAGTCCAATTCAAGATTTGAATTAAGAAGGTGGATGTGTTCAGTACTTTTTTTTTATTCAGAGAAAGTTGTAAATGGAAAGCTTTAAAATAGATATATTTAAATGTTTATTAGGGTTAGAGAGTATTAGAGTTGGAGTATATAAGAAATAGTTTGTGTTTTAAATTCATGAAAGATATCATTTTTGCACAGAATACATTAGTTATTACTTGTAATTCTTAATTTTTTTATGTACAGCTTATAGCATTTTTTGCATTGGAATATCACATATTTAAAGAATTCTTATTCTATTGCTTTCCATTAAACTAGCTTCCTTCAGCAAAAAAGTGTTTTTTAATTTTAGGATAATATTAATTAAATTAAGAAGATTACACCAAGATAAAAATCATTGAATTCGAATACAAACATTTCAAAATAGTAATTAAATAACAATCAATTATGCTGTTAAATAATTTTTCTTGTAAGTAATTAATATTTTCATTTTATGTTTACATGCAAGTATAATTTTTTTCCAGTTCAACTAAAATGTTGTTTTCTGTGAATGCAGAAAGAAGTATTGAAAAGGGAAAATTATAAAAGTTTAAAAGGATGAAACTTCTATATAAACTGAAAGTTATCTTTTAAAAATATTTGATAAATAGTAATGGAAATTAATCAATTATTCATTTAAATTGTTTTGAGGTATAGTTATTGTATTTTATAATTTATGAAAAAAATTTCCTCCTGTGAACAGTGACAATCCATACTCAATTAACCAAACAGAATCATTATTGAGAAAAGAGTTGAATAAATGTTGGAACAAATTGGTGTAGTGCTTACTTTTTTTGTTGATAATAAATAATATTTTATGTGATTAGAGGAGTTTTTATATTCTTAAGATTTAGTTCATATAATATACTTTGAAATTATCACAAGTTACAATTTAGTCTAACTGGAGTAATAAAAATTTGTTTGTAAAGTCTGCCTCATTCTTTCTTACATGTTGTACTAATAAATTTCAATTTAATACAGAGTAACTGCAATAGTTCACACATTTAACTGTAAAAAAATAATTTTTGCTCCATTGAGCGGAAAATTCTTCTACAAATTAAGTATGCAATTTAAAATATAATAAGTTGAAGAATATTTAATACAAAATTCCTAAACTTTTATTGAATCTATCGTAAAAATAAAAAAGGGAACTTTCAAATATTGTGTAGAAATGAAAATAGTATAAGCACTTATTTATTTTGTTTTATAAGCTTGCAAAGTTTCAGTTTATAGATTTAAAAAGTGCAGCTAAAATTGGGAAATGATAATTAAGGATTAGTTTACTGCAGTGTTGGGCAAAATTTATTCGTGCAACTACAGATAACGAATAACGAATAAATCATCTATATGAACCTTCGAATAACGAATGAATCATCCGTTATTCGCGAGCGAGCACACGAATAACGAATGATTTATTCGTCAATTGCGGAGGAGACGATTGACAACTAATTCAACTGTAGTTGTGAGAGAACCTGCGAATAACGATTAAATCAATCGTTATTCTGAATGCTTCCATGGCAATTAATTAGGTAGTATTACTGGATCGCTTCGCAACTTCATCGGAGTGGTCCGCTGCTTTATTGGATCGCTTCTCAAATTTACTGAAGTGGTCCAAAACTTACCGGAAGTGGTCCGCAACTTACCAGAAGTGATCCACAACTTGCCGGAAGTGTTCCGTAACTTACCGTGAGTGGTACGTGACTTACCGGAAGTGGTTCATAATCTACCGGAAGTGGTCCGTAACCTACCGGAAGTGGTCCACAACTTCCTGGAAGTGGTCCACAACTTGCCGGAAGTGCTCCACAACTTACCGGAAGTGCTCCGAAACTAATCGGAAGTTACGGACCACTTCCGGTAAGTTAAAGACCACTTCCGGTAAGTCACGTACACCTTCCGGTAAGTTACGGACCACTTCCGGCAAGTTGTGGATCACTTCCGGTAAGTTGTGGACCACTTCCGGTAAGTTGCGGACCACTTCCGTCAAGTTGTGGACCACTTCCGGTAGGTCATGGACTAATTCCGGTAAGTAACAGACCACTTCCGGCAAGTTGTGGACCACTTCTGGCAAGTTGTGGACCACCTCCGGTAAATCATGGACCACTTCTGGTAGGTTACGGACCACTTCCGGTAAGTAACAGACTACTTCCGGCAAGTTGGGGTCCACTTCCGGTAAGTTGTGGTCCACTTCCAGTAAGTCATGGACCACTTCCGGCAAGTAACATACCACTTCCGGCAAGTTGTGGGCCACTTCCGGCAAGTTGTGGACCACTTCCGGTAACTTCCAAACCACTTCTAGTATGTTGCGGACCACTTCCGGTAAGTTGCATACCATAACATGTTAATACGAATCACTTCCGGTTAAAAATGGACCATTTCCGGTTAAATACGGACCACTTCCGGTGACTTACGAACCGCTTCCAGTAAGTTGCGGACCACTTCTGGTGACTTACGAACCACTTCCGGTATGTTGCGGACTACTTCCGGTAACTTACGAACCACTTCCGGTATGTTGTGGACCACTTCCGGTAACTTACGAACCTCTTCCGGAATGTTTCGGACTACTTCCGGTAACTTACGAACCACTTCCGGTATGTTGCGGACCACTTCCGGTAACTTACGAACCTCTTCCGGAATGTTTCGGACTACTTCCGGTAACTTAAGAACCACTTCTGGTAAGTTGCGGAACATTTCATGTTCCATTTCCGGTTAGAGATGAACCATTTCCGGTTAAATACGGACCACTTCCGGTTAAATTTAAACCACTTCCGGTTAAATATGAACCATTTCCGGTTAAATATGAACCATTTCCGGTTAAATACGGGTCACTTCCGGTTAAGTACGGACCACTTCCGGTTAAATATGAACCATTTCCGGTTAAATACGGGCCACTTCCGGTTAAATTCGGACAACTTCCGGTTGAAAGCGGACCACTTCCGGTGCCTTCTGAACACTTCCGGTAAGTTGCACACCACTTCCGGTAACTTACGAACCACTTCCGGTAAGTTGCGGATCATTTCCGGTAAGTTGTGCACCACTTCTGGTGACTTACGAACCACTTCCGGTATGTTGCGGACCACTTCCGGTTACTTACGAATCACTTCCGGTTTGTTGAGGACCACTTCCGGTAACTTACGAGCCACTTCCGGTAAGTTGTGGAACATTTCATGTTAAAACGGATCACTTCCGGTTAAAGATGGACAATTTCCGGTTGAATTTAGACCCCTTCCGGTTGAATTCGGTCAACTTCCGGTCACTTACGAACCACTTCCGTAAATTTACGGACCACTCCGGTACAGTTGTGAACCCTTCCGTACCAACCCTGAGAATTTTTTTGCAACCCTATATGTACCTTCTGTAATTAATTTATTTGTCTGGTGAAATTATTCGCAATTGAAAAATTATTCGACATCCACGAATAAAGTTAGTTGCGAATGAATTTTCATTTGCGAATAAAAATTCAATCGTCGCTGACAGATAACCTTATTCGCAAATGAAATCATTCGCAAATACTTTTCACCCGCGAATGATTTATTCGAAGCTGAATTATTCGTACGAATAACGAATAAATTTTCATTCGCGTGAGTGCCCAACTCTGGTTTACTGTACCAATAAGGTGAGTATTATACTAAACTCTTATCAACCAGAATTATGAATTATAGTTCCTACTTCCTAACATCTTGTATTATATTGAATTTAATGAGTAATTAATTCCTTTGATGGAAAGATATTTCAATGTAATCATACTTTATGAAATAACTTTTTCTAATGAATTTTTGTTTTCTACCCCAGCTATTATCTCTCTTTTTCATAACCATTCTTTCAAAATCATGCAAGAATGAATTTCCAAAACATACTTGGAATTAAATTTGGGAAATGAAGCATTACTGTTATGAGTTACAAGAATTACTTGGTTACGCTCCTTTAAAAGGTGCAAAGCTTGTAGAAATAAGAAAAGATGAAATATTTTCTTTTTCTTTTATTGTTTTTATCAACTCTTTAATATGTGCGCTCAGCTAAAAGCTTCAGCTTGGTTTCTAGTTCACTCAAACAACACAAACAAGCGACTTGCAGTGCAGATTGAGTTTGTTTACACTTTTGGGAGCATGTGAATGCATCAGTGATGTTTTCCCGCCTTTTTAGAGAGGGATTTTATTGGTCGCTAAGCGTTTCACGTCAACAACACAACTAACCAATGAGCTGAATCTCCGAGATTTCCGCATCATTTACGGTGAAAAAGTTGGAATACGGTAAAAGCTGAATACGGTGAAAAAGTTCAAGGCGAAATAGATATTTCGAAATCGCCTCAACTATTTAGCTGAACTTTTTCGCCGTCGGCGAAGATCTGAATATGGCCCTTTGTTTGTGTAATATATGTGTATGTATAACAATAAATTGAAAATTAATTGAAATTTTATTTTTATTTATCTATAACAGTGGTTCTCAAACTGTGCTCCGTGGAGCCCTTTAGGGCTCCGCCAAGCATTTCCAAGGGCTCCGCGAAGAAATTTGAAATGAATACAGTTTTTGATAATTTCTAATTTGCTTTTCTCTGAAATGTTTAAATAACTTTCTGTAAGGTGTTGGTAAGGTCTGCTGGTTTTTGCCTTTTTCGGGTCTTTTTTGGTTTACCAAAACAAGTTAAAACCCTGTTTTTAGGGTCAAATTTCCAAAACTTTTCTGGGGGAGGAACCCCCAGGATGGAACAGTTTGGCGCTGGCCGTTTGGACGCCGTTCCCGTTTCGACACCAAATTTTTCTTCCTCTAATTTTTAGAAGAATTATGAGAGTTCCATTTACTTTCATTTTATTTCTGCCGCTGAAACGGCCGCACCGAATAGTACACTCTTAAAACTGTGATGGATATATATAAGGCATAACGCGCATGTGATGCATATTGATACGATATATCTGGCATAACTGGTTTCGCGCAGCGAAATATCTGGCACGGACCACAATTTTCGGCAAATAAGCGTCACTAAAGGCGAAAACATTGTGTGTGTGACACTTATCAATATTTGGCACAGCTCGGCCGCTTTGGCTTTCAATACGCGCATGCGCAATGCACTGCTTGCATCACCCCTCCGCCCGCCATTGATGTTGTTTGTGTTACGGTTGTTGATGTGTTATGGCGAGTCAAGCTCCGTTATCCGCTCGTTCAACCGACGACCTTTTGGGGAGACTTTCTTTGCTGCATTTAACATACCCCAATCTATAACGCCATGTCTTTTAAAAAAGGGATTTCCAGAGGTAAATACACCCTCTGCGATTGCCAAGTAGTAAAGACGATGACGAGATGTGAGATGACGCCGTCGTTGCGGTCTCGCCGCCATTGCTCGCCCTTCGGATCTTCGCTCCGGTACTGCATGAAGTGATAATATCTATGTCAAGTACGTACTATGAAAAAAGGCTAAAAGGAAACGTCAAGCACAATGTAAATGCACGAGGAATGCATTATATACCATATAAGGCACAGGCCAATCAATATACCAATAAGGGGCACAATTATTCCAAAAATGCCGTATATCGTATAAGGCACGATTTGTATGGCATATAAAATATAAATCACATTTTTTCCAAAAGTGCCGTATATCGTATAAGGCACATAAAATATAAATCACATTTTTTCCAAAAGTGCCGGATAAACATATATAGTGTGCCGGATATGATATCCGGCACTTTTGAACCGAAAATGCCGCATGGACATCCGGCACAGTTTTAAGAGTGTAGCACAGCAAGGAACCCCGTTCCCCCACCTCTCAAATTGATTACTCAGCACCCTTTTTTATAAAGTTTACCAAAACCAAGGGAAAACCTGTTTTTTGTAGAATCAAATTTCCAACCCCTCCTTAATAGCATTTGGAAACTTAATTACACAAAACGTTTCTTATATTAAGTTCTTTAAGATGCAAATTCTGCCAAAAATGTATAAAAAGCTAACACTGATCCTATGGCATGGGAGGGGATAAGGAATGATTTAGGGCCCATGTGTAAATAAATTTCGATATGTACCTCTGACGTATGGTCTAACAGCCCCCCAAAACAGCTCTCGATTTCAAAAGAAGTAACTTTTAGGAAAACAAAATTTACAGATGTATAGATTTCCATATGAATCCTTTGTTCATGCATCTCCGGCATAATGATTAAAAAGTGATCGCTTTAATATTCAGAAATTTAAAATAAAGATTTACATTGTATCCAATGATAAAATATAATTGGTAATCAAAATATTCCATATATCCCGGGGTGTATATCAAAGGGGCGAGGGGCCCCTGCCTCTCCCCCGTAAAATCGGACTACGTATAACAAAACAAGTTAAAACCATGTTATTTAGGGTCAAATTTCCGAAATTCTTTTGGGGGAGGACCCCCAAACCCCCCTACTGTACTTGAATTTTTATTATTTTCAATTTTTATAGTAAGTTCGTTAAAATTAAAATCCTACCTAAAAATGAATGTCCAAAATTTGGACAATGATGTACCTAAAACGAGTTAAAAAACTGTTTTTAAGGATCACATTTCACAAAATCTTCTTCTGGGGAGGAAGGACTCCCAGACCCTTCTATTGTACTTGGATCTTAATTCGTCACAATTTTTCTTACAAATAAATTATCTTACATGCAAATTATAATTAAAAATGTTTTTAAAAGCTACGTTAAACTGTTAAATATGCATGGGAGGGGCTGAGGAATAATTTTGGACCCCTCCCGAAATAAATTTCTATTATGCTTTTATTTCTAGAAGCAATGGGTTTTATGTAATTTGCTTTTATACCTTGAAAAATCTATTTCGGAAAAGGGCTCCGCGAATAATTTGTCTCTCGCTGGGGTCTCAGAAGACCCCAGAGGGGGAATATGTGACTATTTCTCCCAAGACACTTAAAAATGGAATAATAACTCCAAAATTTTTACCCATTGTAAAACTTTGCGTAATTAAGGAATAGTAGCATCGGAAATTGTCAAAACAAAAATGCATGGGAGATATCAAGCGTCAAAGTGCGTCTGGGGTCGAAAAAGACCCCAAAGGGTTAGGAAGGTTAAGTGTGGTCTTCACAGCTGTTATGAGCATAGTTTTATTTTCTTTTTTAAGGGAAGCTTTTCTTTGGGAAATACATAGATCTCCTTGAGATAAAACATCAGTGCCAATTAGGAGGGGATATGACAATGTACTGTTTGTCACGACACAAATTTCAACAGGGAAAAGGGAATCATCAATCATAATGTCAGTGGTAAATGTACCTAAGGGAGGCACAGTTGAATTTGCTAAGCCATGAAGCTTAAAGTGCACTGGGGACAACTGAGCATCAGGAGAAATTTCTTGGAAAACATCTTCTCTTAATATGGTTCTGTTAGAACCCGTGTCAATTATTGCTTGAACTGGCAAACTATTGATAATAACAGTCTTCGAAATTAAGGCAGTGTTACTTGGGTGTTCCAGGGTAACATGGAATTGAGCATTTTTCAATGGACAGTTAGAGATGTGGGTTTTCCGGAAAATTTTGAAACGGAAAATTTTCCAGAAAATTTTCCGGTAAATTTTCCGGAAAATTTTCTGAGCCACTAAATTATAATAAAGCATTGTTAAATTAAACTTCCTATCACTAGAGGCAAAAAATTAACAAAACTGGAGTATTTTCATCAATTCTGGATGTTGTTCCTTTGAGATTCATTCAAAAATAACACTATCAAAAAACTAATTAATAAAGTATTGAAATCATGATTTAAAAATTTTAAATCATACTTAATGTTATAATGTAATATATATTGAAATGACTGTAAAGGGTGTTTTAAAAGTCCGTTTCGGGGTTTTTATTTGGAACCAACGTGTCCTAGGGTCACGAAAGTAAGGTCTACCCAATTTAAAAACTAAAAGAGAGCAAAAACTTCAGTAAGAGTATTGTTGCCAACGTTATGAAGAACTCGCTAAAAAAACTTTCACGCAAATATCGTGAATATTTGCGGAAATATTAGCATGTGAAAATAGCCCTTTTTCAGGTCTTAAAAAAGAAAAACTTCGTAAATTTGCAAATTTTAAAGTGTTTTTGTGTTGTTTTCTTTGAATGAAGACAAAATTTAATCGAAAAATCAGAAAAACTTGCAAATTTGCGAACTTTTTCTTATTTGAGGCCTGAAAAAGTGCTATTTCCACACATGCCAATATCTCCCTCGAATATTTACGATATTTTCATGAAAAAGTTTTCAGTGAGTTCTTCATAACGTTGATAACAATACCCTTACTGAGGGTTTTGCTCTATCTCCTTTAGTTTTAAAATTATTTTTTAAACTTTTTTAATTTGCCGCTAGGGGTGCTGTAAGTAATTTAAATTGGATTCTCCAGGGTCACTTACCTAGGGGGCAGACCTCACTTCCGTGACTCTAGGACACGTTGGCTCCAAATAAAAGTCACGAAACGGACTTTTGAAACACCCTGTATATAATGTACATAAAAGGTCTCGATATTCAATTAAAAGATGCCACATAAGGAGAAATTATTTCATTATTCATTTACTAAATTGACTTATGAATAACTGAAATGAAAACAAAATAGTATTCTAAAATTACTGGCTGGGGCATATTTCTCACAAAAAAGGAAATTGATTTTTTTTTACTATTTCCGAGTTCCAATATACCACAAAGAAAGTCACTAAAGACAATAATCTCAATGCAAAAAAATAACAATAACATTAAATTTATATCAAGTTAATTTTACTTCTTTAAAAGAGAAGCAAATTGGAAACAAAATATGATAATGGGAAAAAAATAACAATGAAAAAAATAGCGGAAAATTTTCCGGAAAAACATAGTGGAAAATTTTCCAGAAAATTTTCCGTTTTGGAAAATTTTCAGCGGAAAATTTTCCGACCCACATCCCTATGGACAGTTAGCTGCTTTATGGCAGTGGTCTCCAACCCCCGGTCCGCGGACCGGTACCGGTCCGTGGATCAAATGGAACCGGGCCGCGGGCCGACCATTTCATTGAAAATGAATTTAAATTCGTAGGTTTATACTCTCCAAATTAATGAATGAAATGAATTATAAATCACTTTACATTTATTTTTTGGTGCAACTGTATTTTATTTTGAAAGCATGTTTAAATACAATTAAATTAAAATTAATAAATAAAAATAATCTAGAATGTAAACAATAAACTCCCCCCAGCGGGCCGCGGTAAAATTTTCAAACGTTGACCGGTCCGTGGTGGTAAAAAGGTTGGGGACCACTGCTTTATGGGATCCAAACTTTTTACACAGATAACATTTTATCAGTCCTTGAGACTTGTAAGGGCAACTCTTTATCACATGATTAGGTTCTCTACAATTAAAACATTCTTTTTCAGGGATAGAGGGTCCAGGTTGTTGAAAAGAATTCCGGGAATGGGAAGGTTTATGAAATTTAGCATTAGTCGAACCTTGTAATGGTTTAGCAGGTCTAAAATTTGACCGGTTTGAGAATTGACGATCATCAGTACAACTAATTTTTCCAAAATTACGACACTTATGACTGTATGCACTATCATTAAAATTTTGTAACACACTCTTAGAATGTTGACTTGCACTTATTTGTTCCAAAATAGTTAATTTTTCTTTAAAGTCACTCATACATTTACATCCATATATTACTTTGTTTGGGTTATATGGTATACCATTAATCACATAGTTTATAAGAGAAATGTCATCAACATTGCCTCTGCTTCCCAACTCTCTTACAGCTATTAAATATTCGAAAAGAGTTTCGTTTGGTTTTAACTTTCTAGCTTCTAGCATTTTATGGATTTGCATAAAATTAATTTGGTTGCCAAATTCTTTTAACAGATTACTTTTCAATACTTCATAAGAGTATATTTGTTTAAGACTTCTCACTTATAATTTAGCTGGGTTTTGAAGTGTTTTATTCAGCAATAAGAGTTTGTTTTGTTTAGACACCACTCCATAAAATTCAAAAGTTTGCTCGAGTTCTTGAAAATAATCTTCAACTGAATGGTTATCTAGCCCATTAAACACACGAATGGTCTCTGTTAAGTCTTTCAAAGAAATATTGAAATTGTTTGGGAGAGATTTAGTAAAAAAACAAAGGTGGGTCTGGCTGCATGCCTAATAGGGTGTATCGAAAAAACTTTTTTTTGATTTTGATGATGCCTTAGTGCGGAAAAGTTGTCTAAGGTGGCAGAGAGTACCTGTGAATTTTTTCAGAATTTTCAGATATCTTGAGGTGCCGCCAAGGCCCTGAAGGTCCCCATGTTAATCCAATGGAGCGCGCAAGCCAAGAAGGGCGAAAATTGGTTTTTCGCCCCTCATTTCTACCCTAATCACACGACGAATGTCTTCACTCGAGTATTTGACCCTATATGATCTAGGCTATCCGACGAAACTTTAATAATAGCCTAAATCTCTATATTACGTTTTTTTGTATGCTCCAATTTCGTCGAAAATCGCGTATTTCCTCGTTCAAATCAGAGCCCTCAAACATAATATAGAGATTTAAGCTATTATTCAAGTTTTGTCGGATAGCCTAGATCATATAGGGTCCATAACTCGAGTGAAGACATTCGTCGTGTGATTAGGGTAGAAATGAGGGGCGAAAAACCAATTTTCTGCCTTCTTGGCTTGCGCGCTCCATTGGATTAATATGGGGACCTTCAGAGCCTTGGCGTGCTCAAGATATTATCCGAAATTCTGAAAAAATTCACAGGTACTCTCTGCCACCTTAGACAACTTTTCCGCACTAAGGCATCATCAAAATCAAAAAAAAGTTTTTTTCGATACACCCTGATGCTAAGTTAGAGGCAGTCTCAAAAGAGTGAATGGACTCTGTATCTCTAACATACTCAGGACTAGGATCTTTTATTTCTTTTGGAAGATTTAAATTAGTTTCTTGGCGCACCGTGGTTTTAGGCGAAATTAAACTATCTTGCATTTCAGGCTCCGTATCAGAGCAATAGCTCACATCATCTCTTAAAAGGGTAAGATCATTTAAAACTTCGTAAATACAATTAACACACTCATCTGCCTGTTCTGCTGTATCGATATCCAATATGCGACAAATAGTCGAAAGTTCTTCTAATGTGAATGAAGGCAAAACTCTGGTTTTCAAATTTGTCAATGTGAGGGTGGGGTCAAAAGACGAAAAGTTTCTCAATCGGTTTCGATTTCCTCTATCTCCGTTTGTACTGAAGAGAAATTTGTGAAAAATCAAGATATCATTTTTTCTTTGAAAGATACAATATGGTTCATTAGAAATGTACCCATGGTGTAGTGGTTATCACATCCGCCTAACACGCGGAAGGTCCCACGTTCGAGACCTGGTGGGTACAGAGAGTTCATATTTTAAGGAATGACAGGTATAGGTAATTCATTCCACTTTGAAATGTACTGGTTAAGTACTGAAATGTACTGGTTTCACTAAATTATTTTTCATTTTTTCGGCACAGCTGGGATAAGCGTTGACCATTTGGTGACCGCGAAGCGGTCGCCAACTAGTTGGCGCTTATCACGCCCGAGGTGCCGATCGCCCGTTCCGGCCGCCATGTTTTACCACGACTCAAATGATAACACTTCAATGCATTACGATGGCTCCGATTTAAATGAGAAGAAATACCCTAAGCTTGTAAATAAGACTTTCGAAAATGTATAAAGCATAGTACTAAAGCAATAAACATGCAACTTAACATTGTAACATTGTACCATGCATTGTCATGTATTGTTATTAAAATGACTCAAGTAAAATAGCATGCGATAACAAAAGCACAATTTGCATGCAACTACAAAAGCATATTATAAATGATTCTTTATCATATATAGCTAAAAATAAGTAGTTAATAATAATATTCAGATAAATAACGTTTCACTTACCGATTTCTACGCTGCTTACTTCATAGCGGTACCACAATAAACAAGATCTATTAACGAGACTGCGCAGAACGTCGTCACTATTCCGGGATGATTAAAATAATTAATCAATCCAGGTTTTGTCTTTTTAATTTTATTTAATTATTAAATCATTTAAATTATGTGATTAATAATTATATTACGTATGATATTGTTCTTCCTTTACTTCGGATATCGGATTCGAAAACCTTCGGAATGCGCATGCGTTAAATCTTCACATTCAAGATATAATTCTGTTCTTATTTTTATTATCTTAATAATCATAATAATCATCAAGAAATAAGAAGCGATTCATAAAATTTAAAGAATTCAAAGAAATATTGTTACGCTCACCGATTTCTATGCTGCTTATTTCGTACCGCATAATCACAACAAACAAGATCTTTTAACAACAACGTGGCTACTCAGAACGTTGTCATCGTCACTATTCCCGGATGATTAAAATAAAGACAAAAACTGGTTTGATTAATTGTTTTGAATTATTAAATCAATTAAATTATATGATTAATAATAATATTGTTCTTCCTTTATTTCGGATCATAGAATTTCGGATCTTGCAAACCTTCGGAAATACGCATGCGTCAAATCTTCAAGTCCAAAATATAATTTTGCTCTTATTTTTAAATTAAATTATTACCGGTAATCAAAATATGCACCTCCCGGATACAGAGCGTGCATCATAATACTGAAATCGTAATAACTTTTTATGACCTACTTTTTCTTCGGTTAATCTTCATTTGAGTGAGTCGTGGGGAAACATGGCGGCCGGAATGCGCGACCTGCCGGTCGCCCATGATACAGCGCCATCAAGTAGTCTTCCATTTGGCGACCGCGTCTTCCATTTGGCATGGTCGACTCTTATCCCAGCTGTGCCGAGAGAGAGAGATTTAATAAAACCATTTACATTCATTATTTACCTGTGTGATTCTTGATTACTTTATATTTAAGCTTGTACTTTTACAATCGAGTTTTTCCTCATAAACGCTCATGAAATTTTGTTAATGAACAAACCTCAATGATTTAATTTGAATTTTCTATCAAAATAGCAAATTTAAAAAATTTGTTGAAAGAAAGGAAATTTTTTAATTATTAAAAGGGTTTAATAGGCTTATGTGAACGCCAAGGATCGCGATCCTGGTGATCACGTGGTCGATAGATCACGTCCTCACAAAAAGCAAAACATCTCCATGGTTACCAGACCTAAAAGCTTAACTGTAACCACAGTTTTAGTGCAGGTACCGTGGGTCGAGGGCGTTCCATTGTCAGCCCATTGCCCGGTCTGTCTCTTATTGTCTGTGGTTTCTTTATGACATCTTCTGCTCTGAATTTTACATAAACTTACTTTACTATCTGTGAAAATTATTATGTCATTGTGCTGCAAATCTCTGCTAGTATCTACCCAGTTTATTGATTGTAGTATAGCAAATGCTTCAGCTTGGTTGTTGGAACTATTAGGATTAAGTTTAAATGACTTTTCAGTGACCACTACATCCTTATTTAAAACTACGAAATCACAGCCCGTACAGCTATTTATTTTACTTCCGTCTGTGTATATTTGGAGATATTCATTGCTGCTCAAGTCAAGGTTAATGGGCACAATCTTCCCAGGATGCAGCCAATTTTTTGGGGGAAAGAACAGGCTCAACCTCAGCTAAAACATTTAGCTTCACGTTTAAGTAAACATCAGCACATTCCCGTAGTTTAATACCGATTGGAACAATCCCGGCAAGGACACATGAAGCCTCATAAGGGGACATCCATAAATTACGTGAGGTCAAAAAGGGGGGGAGGGGTTTGGAAAAATCTCACCAAATCTCACCAAGGGGGGAGGGGGGGTCGATTAAAATCTCACGGCAACCTTTTAAGTTTGAAATTAAACGATTTTTTTAAGTATGAGAAAGGACAAAGGAATAATACCCACAGATAAGATGATGTGGTGGTTTTTAGGCGGAATAATGTCCTTTTCCCCCACATCATTAATAATGGAAAAGTTTTAAGTGCTTTGAAGCACAAAATGCAAACGAATAGGATAGAAAATTAGTTTTAAAGGTTGTAGGTATATCTCACGTGGGGGGAGGGGGGTCCAGCAAAATTTCTGTATCGTCTTTAACTTACGTATGTTATAGTAACTAAGTCCGGCTATATCCGTACTAGAGAGCCTATATATGAGAGAGAGATGACAACTCGCTTAAAAGCGTTTCTGCGCATCTAGTTCTGTCCAAAATTCTGTCCAAACTGTATCATGCCACCGGTCTCGAGTATTTTAGCGTTTTCTAGTCAAATAAAGGAAAATTTTTAACTAAAAAATCAATGAAATTTGCATAGTGTTTAATTTGATGCTATATATTCCAAATATGTCCTCGAGTGTTGAAGATATTTTCATGATTTTTTACTGCGTGGTTTTCGTGATATTTGAAGAAATTTCTCCTTTTAGTTTTTGTTCTATCTCCTTTATTTACAAAATTAATTTTTTTAACTTTCTTATTTTGCCACTTTTTGAGCTGCTTTATTTTGCATAAGGTCTAGCGTATTCACTTTACTAAACCGTTACCTTATTTGCAAGGCTGTAGTTTTGTCCGTTCTCTAGTATTTTCAGGGGAAAGGGACTTTCCTATGCACCCTTAAAAGAAAATCCAGTATATACGAGGGAAGAACCGCTAATTGTCTTCTGGTACTTCCTTATTGACATTCTCCAGCTTCTAATTGCAGATCTGCTCAACAAGTAAGTATGGGGTTCGAAGCATAGTTCCGATATGTTAACTGCGTCGTTACTACGAGAAGTTTTCCTTTTGGTTATATTGTCCATGTGTTGGGCACCACCAATTACCGGACATTAAGGTAGAGCAAATGCGCCGAATCTGAAAAGAGAAATTGGTCCTCGTAAGTTTTTATATCAATGGCGGTGGGTTAAACTGGAAAGCTTTTAATCACGCACTTAGGGATGTTAAGGATGTATTCAAAAAACTATTTGAGTCGTTTTACTCACGGATTAGTTTGACCTTTCACTAGGAGTGGCAGGTGTTGTCATTATCAGTCGAGTGCTTTCTATATTTTGTTGTTCACCAAAAAAAACTCCAATTAATAACATAGTGAGTTCAAATAAGTGATGTGGGTGAAAGCCATAAGCCGGTATCCAGTAGTTGCACAATATGATCATATATGTTTCTGGCGCCATAGCACAATAACCAAACCATATCGGCATCGAGTACTTTTTAGGTAGTGAAGTTTCAAGAATATTGTATTTTATTTTTATAACTACATTTTATATAAAAGGAGTATTTCACCAATTATTGCTGGTTAAGCGGATAATAAGTGTCATCTTCAACCGTGGACCGGTTTCGTCCTTGTTAGGATTCATCAGCACGGTATAGGAAGTGTTACATAAAACGTAACATTGAAGTTTAACGCAGTGGATTAGGTAGTAAACTCATTAATAAGACGTTTCTAAAGAAAAATGGTTTATTTAGAAGAAACCAAAAAAGCTATACGTCATTTACAGTGTTTCATCAGGCTCTGCCATGATCGTCCACATTGATAAAAATTTATATAGGCAGGTTAATTTACATATACTCATCATAGGCATCATAATTTGCATAAAACATGTTAGAAAAAATAAATTACAGAGTAACTACTCACAGTTAAAGAAAAACATATAAGAGTTCGATTCCGAGGTGATGCCAGGAGAGCAATACCAGCATTTCAGTTGGCCTAACAATGGCCCGCCTATTGCTCTCTCTATTTTCACCCACAAAGAAATATAAAAAAACACAATAATATTAACAAAGAATTACATTTCAAACATCCAATTCCCATCAGAATTAAAGAAAACATTACTTCACAAATAGAAAATCAGTCTCTTTCAGCTGAAGTTTGGTAACAGCCTTGGTGAAACAGTCAGCTAAGTTTTCTTAGTGTTAACATACTTAACATTAAAAAGTCCATCACTGATTAAATTTCTAATGAAATGCAATTTAATAGATATGTGTTTAGTTTTATAGTTTTCAATGGGTGACTTGCAAAAACTTATTGCTGATTGGTTATCACAATACAAATTAACATTAGACAATTTACTTGAAAACACACCACAATCAAAACATTCATCTAGAATGCGTGAAACCCAAATTAACTCTTTTGGTGCCTCAGTCATCGATACATATTCACTTTCCATAGAAGACAGGCTGACACATTTTTGTTTAAATGTACGCCATGAAATAGGAGTTTTACCAAGTAAAAGAAGCATGCCTCCCATGGATATTCTGTCATCTCTGTTCGATGCAAAATCGGAATCACTATAACAATTTAACTCAAATACATCAACTTTTGACAACTCTAAACGGTAGTTTTCAGTTTTAAAAACATAACCAAGAAGTTTTACCAGAGAGTCCCAATGTGTCATACCAGAATCTGACTGAAATTGAGATAAAACATTAAGTGGAAAACAAATGTCGGGCCTGGTCCGACTTGCCAAAAAAGACAAACACCCAATAACACTCCGAAATGGAATTTGATCCATCTCTTCTCTTTCCACATCAGAGTTAGGACACTGACTTTTTGACAATATTACACCCTTTGAGATAGGTAAAGAAGAAACTGGGGGTTTAAACTTTTCAAAAACCTTCTTTAACCTCTCAATATAGTCTCTTTGATCAATTAAGATCTTTCCATCACATTCTTCAAAATTTACCCCAAGTAACTTTCTGGTTTTACCCAAGTCTTTAAGATCAAAATTTTTACATAACATTTGGATCACATGATCTATTTGAGTATCACTTGCCCCCAAAATAACATCATCTACATACAATAAAAGTACTATACTTTTTTGATAAGTAAAAACACAGTTTGCATGTGATATTTCACAAAAACCCATATCAAGCAATTTGTTGCTTACTTCGTAAAACCATTCACGGCCACTTTGGTGCAGACCGTACAGAGCCTTTTTCAGGCGGCAAACATACTCTGGTTTTTCAGGGTCTATGAAACCTTGAGGTTGTCTCATATAAACAGTGTTTGAAAGAGGAGCATGCAAGTACGCGTTCTTAATATCTAATTCTGTGGGACCACATCTTATAACCTACCAAAACAGAGAAAAATAACCTTATCAATGAGAAATTGACAACTGGACTAAAAGTCTCGTCAAAAGATTCTCCTTTTGACTGAAGAAAACCTCGAGCCACCAGCCGAGATTTATACCTGACAACATGACCTTCAGAATCTCTTTTAGTACTAAAAACCCATCGATTACTTATAACCTTTGCTTTCCCTGGTTTGGCTACAAGATCCCAGACATCCCTCTCTAACAACACTTTTAACTCTTCTTCCATGGATTTACGCCAAATATTTGCTTGGGGAGATTTAACAGCCTCATTAAAGTTAAGGGGAGTTTCACTGTCATCTAGTCATAAGGTATACAAACAAGATTCATCGTCCGACAACTCTTCCTCATCTTTAGATTTAGAACTAGAGTCAGATTTTATTTCCTCAGCAGGACCACAATAGTCATTTCTAGTATTAAAGTCGAAAATTGATCGGTCATATTTAATTTTATTAGCCGAACAATACTTTTCTACATCGTTATAAGACCTTAAGCGAGAACCATCACCTTCAGGATAATAGTAAACATCGTGCCTATTACCCAACGCACGAAGCACAGCTCGTCTAGTCCACGAGATGGTTTTTAAAGGTTCGGTATCAGAAACTTGAACCTTTGGGGATGATTCATAAATAAGATCTGTTCGATCTTCAGGAAGTTCCCCCTCCGATTCCTCACTCTCGGAATCGGTCTCAACATATTGGTTTTGTTTTAAAGGACCCCGTACGCGACCACCAACACTAAGTTCTTCAAACCTTACATTTATAGTTTCAATCACCTTATGTTCCTCGGGAACCCAAATGCGGTACCCCTTGGTACACATGGCGTACCCCACCATAACACCCTTCTTTGCCCTCATGTCTAATTTCTTTCTCAACTGTTTGGGAGTCCCTACATATGCAACGGTCCCAAAACTTTTAAGATGTTTCACTGAGGGAGTTTTACCTCCAAAAAGCTCGAATGGGGTTTTATTTTGGTTATGGTGACAGACCCTATTCCACGTGTAGGCAAAACATAATAAAGCCTCATCCCAGAATGACTTTTTAAGAGAAGAATCATTTAATAAAGTTCTTACAGCATCTACAGCTGTGTAATTAAATCTCTCACTAACACCGTTCTGCTCCGGGGAATACGTGTTAGTTCGCTCAGCTTTGATACCCTGTTCATCTAGAAAATCCTCAAATTGCTTATGGCAAAACTCTAAGCCCTGGTCAGTCCTTACATTAATTACTTTATTCCCAGTAAACCTTTCAGCCCTAGTTTGCCATTTTTTAAAGGTATCAAAAACCTCGGTCTTTTCCTTAAGCGGAAACAACGACTTTTCTAGAGTAGTCATCAATAATACAAAGGAAGTATTTATGTACCCCCTTAGAGTTCACGGGCATAGCACACAGATCCATGTGCACAAGTTCTAAAGGTTTATTTGACCTTTTTTTATTATTATTATTATTATTTATTGAAATACAAACAAAAGAACAAGAAAATTTACAAATCCACATAGTCACCTGGGATCTCATGGTCCATGTAGGTGACCGTAATTATAAGTAACAAAATTTTAAAGTAAAAACTAGGAGAAGAGAAAAAAAACACAGGAAATACATACATGAGGTGGATATAGTGGCAAACAGGGCGCCAATAAATTATATTTTTGCCATAATGATGAGTTAAAGTGCTTAAAACTATTTTAAATCATACATTAAACAGAACAAAAGAAATCATCAATATCCTCAATAGTAAACAGATATTCTTTTAATTGTTTTTTGAATAAATGTTTTGAAGGGCTATTTTGAATATGTATAGGTAACTTATTAAAACACTTAGGGGCTATGTAACAAAAATTTTTACAGAATATGGACTTATTAGGTTTAGGAACAAAGTATAATATGTTAGGTCTTCGTAGGTTTACGACATTGCGTTTTTGACAAATGTTGGGGTTTAGATAGAGATGGAGGCAAATTTTAAAATAAAAAAGATGGCGAATTGGAAGTATATTTAAGGAATTGAAGTAGTTAATATTATTTGTGTGTAAGTGCGCTTCATTACTTAAAAACCTCAGGAATCTCTTTTGCAGTCTCTCAATTCTTTTTAAGTTGATCATGTAATCCCCTCCCCACACAACTAAACCGTAATTAAGTTGTGAATGAACCCAAGAATAATATAAATTAATTAGTAATTTATTATTTATCTTTTGTTTTAGGTAATAAAAGTTACACAGTACATACCTTAGTTTGTCTGATATATATTTTGTATGGGATTTCCATTTCAAATTTGAGTCTATGTGAAGTCCGAGGTATTTTATTGAGGATACGTTATCTAAGGGTTTACAGGTGCAATTGTTATGAGTATTGCAGTATTTTTCATGGTATTTTACAGAGAGATTATGTGCTTGGTTTTGGGTAAGGGAAAATACCATATATTTAGTTTTATCAACATTTAAATTTAAATCATTATGGAAAAACCAGTCGCGAATTTTCATAAGGTCATCATTTATCACAAAATTAAGGTCTTCCGTAGAATTTTCCGAGTAAAGTAAAACTGTGTCGTCGGCGAAACTTATCAATTTACCATATAGTTTAAGGTTGCACAGATCGTTAATGAAGATTAAAAACAAAAGGGGACCTAAAGTAGATCCCTGGAAGACACCACATTTTATTGGGAGACATCCGCTAAGGGTATTATGTACTTTAACAATCTGATAGCGGTTTGATAAATATGAATTCATGAAACTGTGAAAGGGACCTCTAATGCCAATCAAAAATAATTTTTCTAGTAAAATATTATGTTGTACTGAATCGAAAGCCCTGGAAATGTCTAAATAAAGACCAACAGTTTTTTTATCATTGTTAACACTATTATAGATAAATTTGGTAAACTCTAGCAAAGCTTTTTCAGTGTTTGAGTTGGGCAGAAATCCATACTGATTATTTGAAAAAAAATGTATATGATTCAAGTACGAAAGCAATCGATCCTTGATAATTTGTTCAAATACCTTTGAAAGCAATGGTAAGACGGAGATTGGTCTATAATTAGAATAGTCATTTTTATTTCCTTTTTTATAAATGGGAGTTATGATTGAAATTTTTAATGATTTTGGGAAAGTGCTTTCATTTACAAGATCATTAAATAGTTTGGTCAAAATACTTAGATGTGTGCATGATAGAATTTTTAAATATTTCGCGTCTATTTCATCAGAGCCAGGACTTTTTTTAGAGTTTAGGTTGCGTATGCATCTTTTGATGTCTACCTCTTCTATTGAAAACCATTGAAAGGAATTAACGGAGGGAACTATGTAATTCTTGAATTCGTTATTATGATTAAATATATGATCGTTGATGGATGAGAAAAATGTATTTAAATCATTAGCTAATAGGCCGCTATTTTTATGTTCGGGTAAGGTAGGATTTCTTTCCTTTCCTAAGATACTATTAACCAGTTTCCATTGCTTTCGACTCGAATCGCATTCACTCAGTTTAGTTTCATAGAAGTTATTTTTTGCTACTCTAATTTTATTTCTTAATAATTTAACTGTAGTTTTGTAAGCAGTTTTGTAAAAAGTATCTCCCGGGTAACGTAAAGTTTTCTTATAAAGGGTTTGTTTAGATTTTATGATATTATAAATTTCTAGATTAAACCATTCATTCCTGTTAAATCTGGATTTGTTTGAAGGAGTAAAACTGAAGTTATGTTTTATTGCAGTTAGTTTACCGTGGAAATCGGAGAAGCACGACAAAGCATCATGCCCAGAAACCTTAAAATCGTAGTTATGAAGAAATGCCTCGATCTTTTTATAATTAATAGATTTTAATTTAGTTTTATCAAAGTTTTTGGTATCAATAAAATTATCAGGTCTATTGAGTAATAGTTTGCAGACAATAGGAAAATGGTCAGATATACTATTGATTAGACCTTACCTTAGCTATAGTTTTAAATGATACACGCTTTGACTTAGCTACCCTGCAAGGTTCACATTTAACTTCCTCATTAGAATTAAAAGCGGGTAGCCCCCGCACACAGCGTTCATTACTAGTCCTTTTTATATACTTAGAATTTATGTGACAAAATGTCTCATGCCAACTACCTAGGGAATCTCCAATACAGGACTTTCATCAATTTTAGAATACCTAGGGTGAACATAATATAACCCACTAATTTTCTTGGCCTTGAAAATTAAGCACCCTTCCTTATTATGAATACTTATTTGTCCTTTCTTACCCACAAACGATCCCCCATGTTTATCAACGAGATGCCCAGTAATTAAATTACGCCGAAGTTTAGATGAGTACAGTACTTTATTCAAGGTAACCTCTTCTTCTCTGTCCTTAAAGGAAAAGTATATTTTAACTTTACCCATCCCTTCAATAGGACACTCAATACCGTTAATAGCCACTGATATAGTTGTTCCTGACATTTCCTCATATTCACTTAAAAGTGACTTATTGGAACAAAAATGAGAGGTGGCAGAGGTGTCAAAAACCCAAGATGTTTCATCAGAAACATCACTCAAGGAACCCTCAACCACTAAACTAGTGTGGGAATTTCGTTTAGAATTTTTTGAAGGGCTAACCTTTACTTTTTAATTTGACCTTTTATTTATTATTTTAACCCTACATTTAGCTATAAGATGCCCTTTCTTACCACAACGAAAACATTTACGGTTTTCAACACTTTGAGAACCAGAGTCTAAAGTGGTTTGTAAGATAATTTCCTCCTGATCCCCCTTAGCTTGTAAAAGCCACGATTCCTCAGCTAATAACTCCTTCAGAACATTATCGGACTTAAAATCAGCATCTGAATATCCATAAATATTCTGAACTATCCCAGCAAACTCGATTGGAAGGTGTCTTATAAGCTGAAAAGCTACAAACCAATCGTCTATAGGCTTGACTGCTTCGTTTAATTGATTCACAATATCAGTCAAACGAGCAGCAAATAAACCCAGGGTTTCTGACTCATTTGGTTTACATTTAAAAAACGAGTCTGTTAAACCAATTATCCTAGCCCTAGAATCAGGCCTAAAATGGGTTTTAAGAGTTTCCCATGCTTTTAGTGCCTCTTCAATACCCGTTAGAAGAGTTCTATACTGCTTGGATACATTTAAATAAATAATACTAAAAGCTTTAGCTTTCCTTGCCTCATAATCCCTAAAATCCTTAACCTGTGCAATCTGAGCTGCTGGGGTAGCAGCAGTTTCCTGCTTTGAAACACCAGGAGCAGATTCAGTGCTCCAACTACTCCAATCACTTGTGGGAGGAACTTCCCTACCACTAACAATACCCCAACCATTCTTTGACATTAAAAGTACAATACTGGCAAAAAAAATCGACTCAGACCCTATATCTCCGGAACGGCTTGTGATATAAAGACAAATAAGGTATCATTTTTCATGATTTGAAGTATTCTATATACAAGAAATTTTTCAAGTTCTTAGGGGGTCGTCTTCATATTAAACGAAGCACCAACTTTCGTTTTTCCTATGGAAACCATCAAAGATTATTCCAGATTCTGAAAGAGCACCCTCTAAAACCCCCCAAAACCAGTTTTCATGCCATTTGGTCCCCAAATGAAGCCAGGAGTGGGGGTTGAAGTTCGAATTTACGTTGAAATCTCGTTTTTTACGTTGAATTCTCGATTTTGATCCTGCTGGGTTGATGGTTGAAAGGATCAAAATCGAGAATTCAACGTAAAAAACGAGATTTCAACGTAAATTCGAACTTCAACCCCCCACTCCTGGCTTCATTTGGGGACCAAATGGCATGAAAACTGGTTTTGGGGGGTTTTAGAAGGTGCTCTTTCAGAATCTGGAATAATCTTTGATGGTTTCCATAGGAAAAACGAAAGTTGGTGCTTCGTTTAATATGAAGACGACCCCCTAAGAACTTGAAAAATTTCCTGTATATAGAATACTTCAAATCATGAAAAATGATACCTTATTTGTCTTTATATCACAAGCCGTTCCGGAGATATAGGGTCTGAGTCGATTTTTTTTGCCAGTATTGTTACCTTGACATCAACTGCCCATGTGGCATAATTATCACCCTTTAAAGGATCTATTTTGATAGGATCCATACTTTAACACTAAACTAAACTCATTGGCGCAACAGCCCTAGTGGGCCAAGGCCTACGATGCCCATCTTCGTTTTCGTGACCGTGGGGCCCTGGGGTGCAAGTTGTTAGGCATGTGTCCCGGTTAGGTGGTCATTCTAACGCGAGACCCCCAGTGTTTAGTTCATTCACCTCATTTCACCTCATTTGTCTTCCTAACCCAAGTGGTTCACCAGAAATCGCAACTGAGTCGTTTTTTATTTCCCCAACTGTACCTTGACATCAACTGCCCATGTGACATAATTATCACCCTTTAAAGGATCTATTGCGATAGGATCCATACTTTAACACTAAACTAAACTCATTGGCGCAACAGCCCTAGTGGGCCAAGGCCTACGATGCCCATCTTCGTTTTCGTGACCGTGGGGCCCTGGGGTGCAAGTTGTTAGGCATGTGTCCCGGTTAGGTGGTCATTCTAACGCGAGACCCCCAGTGTTTAGTTCCCAAGCAAGCTTGGTCCTCATATTATCGACCCACTGAAGGGATGAAAGGCTGAGTGGACCTTGCCCAGCCCGGGATTTGAACCCCGGGCCTGTGGTGTGGAAGCGCGAAGCACTACCACTAGCTACTTACTACAACTACTACTAGCACTTTAACACTAGGATGGTAAAAATTACTCACAGTTCTTTGATAAAGGGCACGCCGTCGAAGACAGACAGATGAAAATTTGGCTCGCCGTCGAAGACAGAAGACTACGTTGGCCCGCCGAGTCTTAATATTAGGACACCAAACTAGACCTTGACAGTCTTTAAGGGCAGTCCAAAAGTTCTAGTGAAGCACTGTACCGTACCAAGTCACAGGAGCACAGTTGACGGTCAGGTAGCACAGGAATGTTAATATCAGGTAAAGGCCGGAAAATAGTAGCCAGGGCACGCTTACCACAAGACAAGCTCTGGACAACTGGAACAGAATCACCAGCACGGGAAAGTTCCAGAATTACGAGATGAAACCATCAGGAGGTGAACAGCACGAAGAGAAGCCAGCCAATTCAGAAAGGACAGGGTCGGCTTCAAGGCAGGAAACAGGAACGGGATCAAAAGGTAATCCGGCATGGAGGCATACAGGAACAGGGAACACATCCTCAAATATCTGCAGCAGCCAGCATTACAAGACGAAGAGCAAGAGAAATCAATGCTCACTTCGAATGGCAAAAGTCCGAGTGCTACTACCTGGGCATACGAGTACTACGGCACATAACCATGTTACATAAAACGTAACATTGAAGTTTAACGCAGTGGATTAGGTAGTAAACTCATTAATAAGACGTTTTTAAAGAAAAATGGTTTATTTAGAAGAAACCAAAAAAACTATTCGTCATTTACAGTGTTTCATCAGGCTCTGCCATGATCGTCCACATTGATAAACATTTATATAGGCAGGTTAATTTACATATACTCATAGGCATCATAATTTGCATAAAACATGTTAGAAAAAATAAATTACAGAGTAACTACTCACAGTTAAAGAAAAACATAAGAGTTCGATTCCGAGGTGATGCCAGGAGAGCAATACCAGCATTTCAGTTGGCCTAACAGGAAGGTAACGCAATAGAGCGGAGGGCAAGTACTAGTCTAGCCGACTATAACTGAAAAAGTGGTGACCATTGATTAGTCCTCCACTCATCTGCTGAAATGACATGGCATTCCTAGAACAGATTTAATTCCAGTAATGCAAGGTAGATGAAAGGAGTATTTCACCATTTATTGCTGGTTAATGAGTGGAGAACTAATGAATGGTCACCACTTTCTCAGTTATAGTCGGCTAGACTAGTACTTGCCCTCCGCTCTCTTGCGTTACCTTCCTATACCGTGCTGGTGAGTCCTAACAAGGACGAAACCGGTCCACGGTTGGAGGTGACGCTTGAGAGTTGTGAGTTTACACTTACATTTTAAATGCTAATGCCCAATAACTCTTGAACACCTAAATGCATTTGATTGAAAAAGTAGTTGAACCAAGGTCGGATTAACCATAAAAAAACCATTTAAACCATTTTAAAAACTTGAAATTTAATTTTAACTCCAAAGAAACATTTCAGAAAAAATTCTTTGTGCTTGGGGCCCCAAGGCATAGTTCCAGCTCCTACATTGCCTATTTGGTAATCCGGCCGTGAATTGAAGTAGATGTGTGAGTTGGGTTTTTTAAGATAGTATAGTGAGTGGGGATGCCAACAATTTTCGCAGGCCTTCACACAAGCCTGTTACTTAGTAAACGAACCTTGATAATGTTTAAAAATTTACTATATGAAAAATACAGGGTGTTTCAAAAGTCCGTTTCGCTTCTTATATTTGGAACCAACGTGTCCTAGGGTGTCCTAGGGGTAGGGTTACTACCCCTAGGTAAGTAACCCTAGAGAATCCATTGAGATGACTTACAGCACCCCTAGCGGCGAACTAAAAAGGTTAAAAAAATTAATTTTAAAATTAATGAAGATAGAGCAAAAACTTCAGTAAGAGTATTGTTGCCAACATAATGAATAACTCACGGAAAAAAATTTCATGAAATTATCGTAAATATTCACGGAGAAATTAGCATGAGAAAATGGCAGTTTTTTAGGCCTCAAAAAAGAAAAAGTTCGAAAACTTGCAAGTTTTTTATTTATTAAATTTTGTCTTTATTCAACTAAAAAAGCCCTAAACTAACTACACAATAACAATGAGAAATTTGAAAGTTTACGAACTTTTTAACATGCTAATACCTCCGCGAATATTCACGATATTTTCATGAAATTTTTTCAGTGAGTTATTCATAACGTTAGCAACAATACTTTTACTGAGGTTTTTGCTCTATCTATATTAGTTTTAAAATTAATTTTTTGAACTTTTTTATTTCGCCACGAAAGGCGCTCTAAATCATCTCGATGAATTCCCTAGGGTCACTTACCTAGGGGTAGACCTTACTTCCGTGACCCTAGGACACGTTGGTTCCATATAAAAGCCGCGAAACGGACTTTTGAAACACCCTGTATAGCAGTGGTTCCCAACTCAAATATGTCTGCTGACCACTTCACTTAAATTTTAACCTCTGCGGACCATCTCTATCCGTACTAATTGTATCTTCAAAATTTTAACCTCTGCGGACCATCTCTATCCGTACTAATTGTATCTTCAAAATTTTAACTTTTTTCAGTGCATTCATTTCTCATAAAGGTCACTTTTTTCTGAAGTAAGGGAAACCAAGTCTTACAATGTTTCTAAATGAAACTTAGGACGGACACCAAATTATCTATTAAACTTAAAAGAAAAATTAGCATTTAATTTTATATCTAATCTCTCTATTCTAAAAAAAAGTTTTTGTAAATGGTTTCCAGAGAAAGGCTTTTTAATTACTGATCCGTATAACATGTTTTTGGTATCAAACTGTTCGGATTTTTTTGAGGATGTGCAAAGTGCCTTTAGAATTTCTAAAAAAATTCTCAATTCTAAGATATTTCCATTTTTCTGGATTACGGATAAGGTTGCAGTTAACAGCAAGAAACTGTCGTACAATTTATTATACCTCCAATCACAATGACCAACCGACGCTACTCATTAACGATGAAAATAATTCCTTTCACGCTTTGAAAATGCGCTTCAAAATATGTACTTTCTAAATAAAATATTTTTAAAAGACTGATAAGAGTTTTCCAGAAACTCACAGATCTACTATTCAAGTATAGAATTTCACACACCAAAATTAATTGTTTGTAAACATTGAGTGCAATGTAGATTTTGTCTCTTATCATTTTTAATAGCTTAAATAATAGTATTGTTTAAAAAGTCTGTTTTAAAACTAAAACTTGAATGATAAAACACTAGATATTTTGACGAGTTACTAGGTACTATATTAAATTTAACAGATTCATTGCTGAACGTTTTTGTAAATATTGAATAACAATAGCACGAGCAGACTTGATGGATATTTTCAAGGAAAACGTGTTGATTAAATTATTGATAATTTAACCAATAAATATTCTAACTTTTAAGAGAGTGTGCTTCAAGAAAGTTGGTTGACGTTTTTTCTACTAATTGTTATAACGAATGTTTTATAAATAAATAATTTTAGTGAGCAGGGTTTTGAGGGGATTGCGAAGCGATCCGAAAGGCCCTGCGTCAGCAGTTAACGGGGGTTGGCGAGCGATAGCGAGCAGGGGGCGGTAGCTCCCTAGTTATTTAAAAATATACTATTTATAAGAGACATTTAACCATTTTTATCAAGCTCTCACGAAAGAAGAAGATGATAATACTTTACAAATGACAAAAATTTTTCTGATGAGTGGAAATGGTGTTGGTTTTAATCAATTCCAGTGTCCTCTCATGGATCTATTAACCCTGGAAGGGTTCACACCTACCCACAAGTTCCAGGTTTAAAAAACAATAGTAAAACAATTGTAAATTTAGTAACAGAGGTAAATTTGAAAGAAAGTAGTACTTAGCTTGAAATTAAACTGCAGGACAAATAGGATAACCAGGAATTGTGTTGATCAGAAAAAAGAAAACTGGACATGCACTGACTGGGAGTTGTGGCAAAGGAAATTCTACAGGCGAGAGGCGGGCGAGGCTTACAGATGTTCTCCCGAAAGAAACCGCATTGAAAGTCAATAATTATTTCAAAGGAGCGATTTAAATAGAAAATAATGTATGTGTTGAAAAACTTTCGCATTTTCGGCAATAAATTTTTCTCATATCTTCGAACAAACCTATTTCTTTTTTGTTTCACAAATTTCCTCTTTTCATACCACTATTTCTTGGAAACCCTCTGTCTGACCATAGCATCCCAGTTTGAAGTAGTATATCTTTCAACATTTCCAGGCTTCGCTTCGCATCAAACCAAGTACTTTAAGTCCGATCATTCGATTCTTTTTTATCCCCGACGCCTCTCAGTTTTAATTAATCTGATGCAATACTTTTCCACATCATCACATTTCGTTTCTACTCTGTAATAAACTACTGTTGAATAAAGTTGTGGAAAATAAGAGAAAGAAACAAATAATTCATAGGAGAGAAAGAGAACTTAACATTTTTTATTTATGAGACGCATGATTTTTTACTTATATTTTTACATCTGTGGTGTTTTTACTATTTCCTGGAATGTGTGATTAGGAAAACTAATTTTTTTTAAATTTCTCCACATTTTTTGGATAAGCTTAAAAATCTTCTAACGGACCACTAATGAAGGCCTCACGGACCACCAGTGGTCCGCAGACCACCTGTTGGGAACTGCTGTATAGTGTATATCAGCGGTTCTCAAACTGTGCTCCGCGGAGCCCTTAGGGCTCAGCCAAGCATTTCCAGGGGCTCCCCGAAGAAATTTGAAACAAATACGTTGATAATTTTTAATTTGCGTTGATCTGAAATTTTTTAAAAAAACTTTCTGCTAGGTGTTTCTTGTTAAGAACCTACTTTTGCTCCTTCCTACCCAAGTTTTTAGAGCTCTAAAATCACCCTTAAATTTAAGTTGATTTGGTGTGGAGCATCCAATGAAGTGAGCTCTGTTGATTATAGTTTTTTTTCTGGTTTTTGTCTTTTTCAGGTCGTTTTTGGTTTACCAAAGCAAGTTAACACCCTGTTTTTAGGATCAAATTTCCAAAACTTTTCTGGGGAGGAACCCCCGGGATGGGACAATTCCGCGCTGGCCGTTTGGGCGCCGGCACGTTTCGGCACCAAATTTTTCTTCTTCTAATTGTAAGAAGAATTATAAGAGTTCAATTTACTTTCATTTTATATCACAATCCTATTTAAAATGTTTGTCCAAAATTCGGAGTAGATGTACCAATACCAAGTGAAAACCTGTTTTAGTAGAGTCAAATTTCCAACCCCCCCTTTATAGCATTTGGAACTTAATTACTCAAATATTAAGTTCTTTAAGATGCAAATTCTGCCAAAAAATGAATACGTGAAATCCCGTTACAACGAATACCGATACAACGAAAAATCCCGTTATTACGAAAGTCCAAAAAGTCCCCAACCGTATAGTATTTGCATTAGCGATAGTACAGTTACAACGAAGAAATTTTTCGGTCCCGTGAAGTTCGTTATAACGGGATTTTACTATAAAGCTACATTGATCATGTGGCATGAGAGGGGATAAGGAGTGATTTTGGGCCTATGTGTAAATAAATTTCGATATGTACCTCTGACGTATGGTCCAGTAGCCCCCAAAACAGCTCTCGATTTCAAAAGAAGTAACTTTTAGGAAAACAAAATTTACAGATATACAGATTTCTGTATGAATCCTTTGTTCATTCATCTCGGCCATAATGATTAAAAAGTGATAGCTTTAATATTCAAAAATTTAAAAGAAAGATTTACATTGTATCTTGTATCCAATGAAAAAACATAATTGGTTAACAAAATATTCCATATATTCCGGGGTGTATATAGGAGGAGCGAGGGGGCCCTGCCTCCCCCCTGAAATTCGGACTACGTTATAACAAAACAAGGTAAAACCATGTTATTTAGGGTAAAATTTCCGAAATTCTTCTGGGGGGGGAACCCCGAAAACCCCTATTGTACTTGAAACTTTATTATTGTCAATTTTTATAATAAGTTCGTTAAAAATTAAAATTCTACCTAAAAATGAATGTCCAAAATTTGGTCGATGATATACCTAAAACGAGTTAAAAAAACTGTTTTTAAGGATCACATTTCACAAAACCTTCTAGGGAGGAAGGACCCCCAGACCCTTCTATTGTACGTGGATCTTAATTCATCACAATTTGACAAATAAATTATCTTAAATGCAAATCATACCTAAAAATGTTTTAAAAGCTACGTTAAACTGTTAAATATGCATGGGAAGGGCTGAGGAATAATTTTGGACCCCTCCCGAAATAAATTTCTATATACACTACTGCATTTGTACTTTTATTTCTAGAAGCAATGGGTTTTATGTAATTTGCTTTTTATACCTTGAAAAATTTATTTCGGAAAAGGGCTCCATGAAGAATTTGTCTCTTGAAACGGACTCCGCGACATAAAAAGTTTGGGAACCCCTGGTGTATATTGTAATGCTACTGACGGGCAAAGTGATGAATGGGGAATTCTTAATAATGCCCGAAGTTAGGAGGGCAATGTGATAAATTCAATGGCATATATATACATGGAATTATTTGGAAAAAAATCTAGGTGATACATATTACTTTTTTTCACATATGAGTATTTTATCACGTTGCCCGTAACATACAGGGTGTTTCAAAATTGCGTTGCACGGCTTTTATTTGGAACTAAAACCTCCTAGGGTCACGAAAGTAAGGTCTACCCCTTGGTAAGTGAGCCTGGAGAATCCATTGAGAGGACTTACAGCACCCCTAGCTGCGAAATTAAAAGGTTTAAAAAATTAATTTAAAAACTAAAGGAGAAGAGCAAAAACCTCAGTGAGAGTACTGTTATACAAATACAAAATACAAATACAAATTAAGTCGACCAACTACAGGCGTAAGCCCAGCAAGGTTGGTCCAGTCTTTTTAACCCACACTACCGGAATCCCAGTATCTGTCAATTTTCCTCTTGAACTCGTTTACCCCACTTGAATTTACAATTGTTTCAGGCATCGCATTCCATCTATCCACTACCCTATTAAAAAAATAATGCTTCCTACAATCCGTCTTAAATTTTCCTTTATTCAATTTGAATTTGTGACCCCTTGTTCTATTACCCGTATTGAAATCTAGTCCCTCTGTGTCCCCTTGCTTTACCATTTTAAAAAGTTGAATCAAATCCCCTCTAATCCTTCTTTTCTCTAGAGTGAACATATTTAGCTTCTTTAATCTTCCCTCATAACTTAAACTGGATATACCATGAAGAAATTGAAATGAAGAACTCACTGAAAAAAATTTGATCAAAGTATCTGGAATATTCGTGGATATATTATCATGTGAAAATAGCACTTTTTCAGGGGTCAAAAAAGAAAAAGTTTGCATATTTGCAAATTTTTCAGTGTTATTTTGTAGTTTTGTGTTTTTTTAGTTTGAAAGAACACAAAATTTAATCAAAAAATCAAAAAAAAATTGCAAATATGCGAACTTTTTATTTTTTGACCCCTGAAAAAGTGCTATTTTCACATGCTAAAATGTCCGCAAATATTAACGATATTTTCATGAATTTTTTTTCAGTTAGTTCTTCATGACGTTGGCAACAATACATTGAGGTCTTTGCTATATCTCTTTTAGTTTTCAAATTAATTTTTTTTTACTTTTTAATTTCACCGCTAGGGGCGCTGTAAGTCATTTCAGTGCATTCTCCAGGCTCAATTACCTAGGGGTAGACCTTACTTCCATGACCCTAGGGGGCGTTGGTTCCGAATAAAAGCCGTGCAACGCAATTTTGAAACACCCTGATAAGGGTGGCCCACTTTTCTTTGGGAAAAAACAAATTGTTATGAAATTGCCACGGCACCCCCTCAATTTTTTAGACCTACAGAGAAAACTATTCAGTCAAAGTTTGGGCTCTGTACCTTAATTAGAAAGCGATGACCAAAGGAGTGAAAAGATTTTTATACAAAACAACTAAAAAACCAGAGATAAAACTCTCTCATTTTGTTAATGATTTTTTTATATAGGAAACTACTAACGTTATAGATATAATGTTCCAGGTTTTGTTTTTTTATCACCTTTAGTTTGGTTGTAGTAGTTGTCTATTGTCCAAAGAACTTTTGTAAAGTTGTTTTTTCTGCATTTTTAAACAGCTGATAACTCTAGAACAGGGGTTCCCAAACTTTTTTGGTCCGTGGACCCCCTTACGACATTTTTCGTTCCCTGTGGACCCCGGACCGTTCAAAAAGTAGCTAAAAATCTTATATTTTTTTATATATTTCTAAACCAAGCATAAATTTTGCAATTTTTTTCAAGTGTTTATTTGTACATTGATAATTATTTTATTTTACACTTTTATATATTAAAAAATATATTTTTTTATTTTATTTTTGCCATTCATATGGTTACACAATATTTTTAAAGAAATAATCTCTCTATTCTAAAAAAAAGTTTTTGGTGAACGGTTTCCAGAGAAAGGCTTTTTAATTACTGAACCGAATGACACGTATAAGGTATCAAAATGTCCGGATTCTTTCCGGATTTCCGAGTATAGGCCCTTCAATTTTTCAAAAAAATTCTCAATTTTAAAATATTTCCATTTTTTTAGATTTCGGATAAGGTCGCAGTTACAAAGCAAGAAACAATGAATTTTAAAACAATTGAAAACATAATATCACTGGTTTTTTATTATTCAAATAGATTAAATAATCATCTTTCTATTTATAACACGAATTTAAAAAATATATTTTGGGTTATTTTTAACAATATTTATATTTTTGTTGTTCAAACCACAGAGTACTAGAACAGAGAGTCCGTCGCCATAGGCGCTAATGGAAATCGAAAAGTTGGATGGGTTGGGTGGCGCTGCGATCGCAAAACGTCACGAAAGGCGGGACGGAAAAGCCTGATTGGTTGAGAAAAACTTTTTCCTTCTCCTTCGAAATAGAAGATTGCGTGACAGCCAATCACAGGTTTGATCTCTCTGTCAATCATTTAGTTGATCGTGGCGCCCTCCAACCCGTCCAGAATTTGAAAATATCGTTTTGGACCCTCTGTTAGGATTTTTCTCTGTGGTTCAAACGGTTTTAATTATATTTTTAAAAAATGTATAATTAATTTATATCTTATTTTTAAGTAATAAATTGATATGTTTATATTTATATTTGTCGTAGTGGCAACGTGACAACCTAATCATTACTATATTGACAATAAAATCGGAAATTTTGAACTTTTGCATTTATTTTTTACAATAATTATTATTTTTTATATCTTTTTGCAGGTATGTTTTTTAAGGTAGTAAAATGTAACTTTTTATTTCATAATGCCAAAACGCAAAAAAACTAGATAACATGGGTGAATATTTTAGAAATAAAGATAAAAATCGAAAATGTTAAAAGTCTAGACATTCGTGTCATTGCTATGAAACTGATACAACTTCAACGTTTGTTTGTTCTAATGAAGATAAAATTCTAAATTTTTCCGGTGTTTACGATAATAACTACATTTTTCACAGCCAATCGATAAAAATCTGTACACACATTTTAAGAAAGTTAAATTTATTCCAGAGATGTCTCAGGGCTTCTTAATGAATCTGTGAAAAAACATTACCGTGATGGGGAAATAGTAAAAGAATATATTTACATTGCTCTGCTGTTAATTTTATTGGAATTATAGGGCGATCCTCCAATTCATGTTACTATAGAGGAACCAGGCTCGGACTGGCCATGCGGGCATTTGGGCAAATGCCCGGTGGGCCACTACTCATCGAGGGCTGTTTGTGGGCCGTCTACAACCAAAATATTTCACAGTGGTAGTGGTATAAATGAAAAAGATCCTGTAAAAATGAATCCACACTCCGCAGGAATTTCCAACTAGCGGCCCACGAATTCTTTTAGTGCGGCCACCAAACCCATTAATTTACCAGCAATTAAATTCATTAATGATGACATAAATTACATAATTTAAAAACATATTATATTATTTAAAATATTTTTATGAACGAATTTTCTTGGTGTCATCTTTAAAATTTCTATGGCATAAAAGCAGCGAACTTATTCGGATGTCACCCAAAAGGGTCCCAAATGAGTTAAAACAGTACTTTTAAGAGTAAAATTTCCTAAATTTTTCTGGGGGAGGACCCCCAGACCCCCCTTTCTATTTTGAGCTACATTATTCACAATTTCTTTTAATATTAAGTTTGTCAAGATGGAAATTCTTTCTACTCACTGACTTTAACAACAAAGAATTAAAAGTCTATATTGAGTTTATTACGTATCCAACTAGGGATTTCAAGGTGGATTTTAGACTATTTCTTAGGGGTCAATTTTCAAAAGAATTTCTTGGGGAGGTACCCACAATTTTAAATTCGATGAAGTTATATTTTCCATGAAAATTATGCGGTGGGCCGATTCAGACTTAAAATGCCCGGACCGAAATTTCTTACCAGTCCGGCCCTGAGAGGAACTGTTAAAATTCCGCCACTGAATAAATATCCGTCATTTTTGAAAGAATACCCCGCAGAAGTACTACCCCTGCTTTAATAATGTTTTATAAAGTGAGTAAGTGCAGTGAGCTGGGTTTTGTGAGGATTGCGAAAATTTCTGCGCATGCAGTTAACGGGGGTTGGCGAGCGATAGCGAGCAGGGGGCGGTAGCCCCCTAGTTATAAAAATGAAACATTTATAAAGTTTGAAATAAATACAAATATAAACTTTTAATATAAATACATTTCAAAACACAAAAACTTTTAATTTTAACAATAAGTTTTGGTCGCAAGCTTGTTAAAGTTAATAGCTTATTAGTGAGTTATTTCTTCACCAAATCATAAAAGTTCAGAAATAACACAATTAATATATGGCATGTTAACGAACAATACTTAATTAAGTTCAACAATGAACAGAAATTAAATTGAACATTATGGAAATTGAGTTTTAATTTATGAAATTTAAATAAAATGTTTTGGCAAAAAAAATTTGTGTTGTTTTTTATATACATACATTTAAAAATATGTGCATTTACATATGATGTTGAACAGCATTTATAAATTTTAAAAATAGTAACTTCATGAGTTTTCCATAGCAGAAAAAAATTCTGCTAGTTAAGTTTCACCTAAAGATAACCAATATGAAAATATTCCATTGTAAAAAGCGATTATCAAAATTAAAATATTAACAAACTGATACTAAAATTTTAAAAATTAGGTACTTTAAGATTAGCTGGGTTCAAATCTTGAAAACATGCTTTTATTATTGATGTTTAACAAGTTACACATAGGAAAATGACCTCCAATGGTTAAGGCTAAATGTAACAGAAGTCAAATGATAGTGTTAATTTTACTGTTTTAATTCTTTATTTATATAACATTTAATTTTTGACAATTTATCATATAACTTTCCATTAGTGCCCGGTTAATCATAAATATAAAAATTATTAGTCAAATGTTTTTAAAGTGTATGAACGTATTTCCTAAGAACCCTTTGTTGATAAAAACCCTCCTCATAAAATGTTATTGCTAGAAACAAGTTATAAAATCCATATTTCAATTTTACCTCATTGAATAATTATTTCTAAATATATTATAGGTATAGGGAATAGGAATTATATGACGATATACACAACAGAGAGGGAAAACTGGAATATTCCAACATATTTTTATAGGAGGGATGAACCTGGTGCTTTGACATTAGGTTTTTAACATTAAGTTTCAACGATGTGGTTTCATTTTAATGAAAATTTTCCCGTGGATCTCTGAAAGTCGCTGTGGACCCCCTAGAAGTAGCTGTGGACCCCCAATTTTCATTTTCATGCCCGTGGACCCCCTGGAAGTTGCTGTGGACCCCTGGGGGTCCATATGGACCACTTTGGAAACCGCTGCTCTAGAACTATAAAACTTAAAAACCTGAAATTAGTTCCATTTTGTTTGTTAATTTTTTGCCCAGAACTCTGGCTCTTTAGGCCTTCCTACTGTATACAGGGTGTCCCATAAATAATGGGTCACACTTCTAGGGGGGATAGTAGACACCTAGACCAGTCAGAATCACATAGGATTTGGGGGTCCCAGACCAAATCCCAGGGAGTTAAAAATGGAGCGACACCCCCAAAAAATTATTGAAAAATTCAATTTGTAGAACTACTATTGGTAAAATATGGTCTCAAAAATTGTGGTTTAATATGATCTTTAAAATTATCTCAAAAGTCTTCACTTTAAAATTTGTTTTATTATGAAAAAAATTAAAAAAACCACAAAAAAATGTGAAAATTCTGCCAAAACCTCATTTTGAATTTCGAAATCCTTTCTTTTGATTTTATAATCTGAAAGATCATAGTTGTAAACCCGTAAGTCCAAAGTTTCACGTAAAAACCATCAATATTAAACGCTTGAGATCCTGTTAAAGTTCGTTTTTTGCGTGCGAAAACTGGTTTCCTATAGCCGTTTCTAAAACGGCAGTTCGCGGACGCAAAAAACGAACTTAAACCATGCTTTAACAGGATCTCAAGCATTTAATATTGATGGTTTTTACGTGACACTTTGGACTTAAGGGTTTTCAACTATGATCTTTCAGATTATCAAATCAAAAGAAAGGATTTCGAAATACAAAATAAGGTTTGGGCAGAGTTTTCACATTTTTTGTGTTTTTTAACTTTTTTCATAATAAAACAAATTTTAAAGTGAAGACTTTTGAGATAAATTTAGAGGTCATATTAAACCACAATTTTTGAGACCATATTTAAATTTTTACCAATAGTAGTTCTTCTACAAATTGAATTTTTCAATAATTTTTTTGGGGTGTCGCTCCATTTTTAACTCCCTTGGATTTGGTCTGGGACCCCCAAATCCTATGTGATTCTGACTCGTCTAGGTGTCTATTATTTAGGTGACCCATTATTTATGGGACACCCTGTATACATATGCTACAAGCAAAGTGATTAATTGGGCACTATTAATAATGCCCAGAGTGGAAGCGGGCAAAGTGATAAATTTCATTCATAAATTTAGTTGAATTTATCACATTGCCCGGACATTATTAATAATGCCCAATTAATCACTTTGCCCGTAATATATATACATGGAAGTATTCGGAAAAATCTAGGTGAGACATATTACTTTTTTTCACTATGTCAGAAAGGTTCCTGTGAAGTTATTATCAGACACTTCCTTGATCGTCTTCGTCTATACAGCTGAAACATTGTTTCTTCTTGTTCTGGGTAAATATAATTTACATGAACACAAATACTATTTAATTTTTAATGCTTGTAAAAGGAAAGAGTGTGAATCGATTATTTTTTCGAGAATAATTCTACTCTTTAGGTGATGAAAGCTTATTTAAAAAGATATGTCAAAGAACAAATACAAAAGTAGAATATTCATTTAACATGAACTTCCTCCTCAGAGATCTATAAAACTGACTCAAACCGAAATATGACTCTTCTATCTAAACTGACGATATGAATATACTAAAACTTTACTTCACGCTTTTATTAGTTTTGACTATTTTTCCTATCAGCCATGGTCAAGGTAAAACCTATAATCTAGACGAAGTTTTTGGAAAAATGATGTGTTGCATATATCCTATGATGTGTGAATTAGGTAAGACGTTTTCTATGAATTGGAAGTCAGCATTTAATTTCAGTAAAATTACGTACAATGCTTTAATAAAACTTCAGTCATCATAAGCCAGGTAAAAAAATATTTTACATTTTTTTCCTTAAATAAAATTTGATATTAACAAGCGATGATGACTAGCATGCTTGGTGCTAGACATAAATAAATTTATAAGTTTCTTGCTATTTAAATTTGCAAATACTTTTTAAACTTTTATATGGTGCAAGAAATACACTACTTTCTCTAATGTCAGAAAAAAAGGCTTCGTAAAAAGTTCTATAAAAAATAATAGAAGATAAAAAAAATTTTATTACCTTATTTATTACCTCAGAAATGTGAAATTTGGAATATAGATGGAATATGAGTAATTACTCTAAATATATTTTCAATTTTAAAAACTAATTAGAATTTTAATAAATTAAAAAACATTAATCAAAATTTCAAAATTTTTACTTTGCGATTGAAATTTTAGTAATTTTCCCAAATTTCTCAACTTATTAGTTAAAAACACTTATTCAGTTTATTTTTTTATGGATTTAAGATTTTAATTAGCAGTTTATTAGTTTTACTCATATAATTTAATTAAAAATACCAATTATATTTAATTAAAAATACCAAGGCCCTTAAACCTACTGCTGAACCAACGATAGTAAAAGGGTCACGTGTCGGAGGGGAGACATGTGGAAGTTGCGGGGTAGTTGATCGAAAGAGGAAGAGACATTTACTTGTATATAGAAGCAAGAACCCAACTATCACCGGTTACCCAACTATCAGCCGTGAAAAGTCTGTAAAAATCACGTGACCCTTTTACTATCGTTGGCCGATCAGTACTGATTCAAGTGTATTTTATGCAAGAAAATAATTATTAATGTAAGAAATATATTTCGAATTATAGTTACACAATTAAATGTAAAACCTTTTGTAATTACCTTTAACATAATTACTTGTCATATACTGAACTTGAATTTCTTTTAAACATTCCGTGGTCTTCAAAGTCAAGAGTGTTTTCTAACTTGTGACTTTTGCCAAGGTCCATCATCCCGTTTTTAAGTATAATTGTTTCAATAATAAATTTAAAAAAAAATTTTAATTACATAATTTTGTACCTAAATCATCACAAAAGTAATTAATCTAAAACGTGTTATTAACGATAAAAAGGAAAGTATTAATTGTCACACTCCGAGGAGTTATTGATACATCCACCCACAGTCCATATTTAAGACCTTTCTTGTACTAAATATCCTTCTATTTTTCTACATCCCTTCACATTTGCACATTTCTGTGTATGGTGCATCTACCATTTGCGTATTTACTTTTGCAACAACACGCAGTAAGCTTCAGGAGTAGGGGGCAAATCAATTATAACCATAGAGGTTACAACTAGAGAGAGAAAAAAAGATTATTTTCTTTTTAACAACCATTAAACTCTGGCGAAGGAAGGGATGGGGTCTGTTCAACAAATATATAGAGCTTGATAATGTGCTCTAAGTGTATGGTGTTTAAAAACGGCTTGGGTTGGAAGTAAGCTCTCTGATTCAGCTGGCTATCTCTTACTGATTAAATGTACCGGTACAGGGTACAGGTACCAATGAAGATAGTAGGTGTTGTTAATTTCTTTAGGGCGCATCTATGCTATCATCAATCAGTTCTGCTCCTAGACAATGATAAATTGATTTAAGAGAAACAATTTGTTTTCTGGCTCATATTCCAGTTATGACACAGGACTTCGGACCTGAGGGTACCATCTCATTTAAAGCCTGAATCAAAACATCTGTATCTGGTGACAATATGTGAACAGTGTATCCCAAAGTTGTAGCATAAATGGCATGGTGTATTAGTATGGTGTCTGCTTCTTCATGATTTGTTTTTTTAAATTTTCGTAAATCTTGGTATTTGATTGAACTATTGTTTCAGTAGATACAATTATTACTTTCTCTAATCCTTTTTAATAATCCAGTACTTTTATTAAAAGGTATTGCGTAAGACTGGCTTTTATTTTAGAGTTTATTAAGAAAATTAGATAGTCCCATTTTAATTGGCGTCATATCTGTGCAAATGAAAGTTCTATCATCAACACTATTTCCTTTACGCCTATTACGTGCTGCTGCTTTTAGCGATGAATCCACAGAGTAATGGTCATCAAAAACTAGGGGAATGATATTACAGTTTTCTGTTACACTGTATAATGTAATCAAGTATTGATCAGCAAGATCCTTACATGTGTTGACATGTAATTTGCCTAACTAAAACCATCTCATCTATTACTATAGCTTTTCAGTTTGAATCTGGTTGTTCATCATGAGGAATATATATATTAGTATGGAGATGAGAAACTGTCCTTTTCTAGAAAATGCAAAGAAGCTTACTCTTGTCGTAACAAGGCAATAAAAATCCATCCGTCGCAAAAAAAAAGCTCTACATGTAGTCGAAAATTCGTATGTAGAAACCACAGCTCGATCTTTATATCTATGTGTGGTCTTTATTTTGCAGCCAAAACCATCCTTGCAAATAACTATTTGTTTTCTTTTAACTCCATAACTTTACGGCTTATTTCCATTGTAGTACCTTTTCTATACTGTATTGGACACTAGTAGAGGAGCTCCTGTTGATTTGCTCCTTGTCTTCACGCGCTTCTGAGTCGATCTCGCCTCAAAGAAAAAATTATCAATGACCAACTTTTTTTAAAATTTTCTTTTACAAAGACTCTTTACCTCCATAGTATAGACAAATGGTAGTATTTTCACCAAATTATACCTTCCTAGGAAGCAAAACAGCAAAAACATTTTTTCGCATTCTAATCAATTACTTTAATTTAGTTCATATTTGATACTTTTTAAACTTATAAACCTTTTTTACATTATTTCTAGCAATTAGCAACAATTTTTAAAAAAATTTGAACTGAATTATACCTGCCTAACCGTCAAAATAAGGTTGAAGTGTATAATATGACCTTTGATTTGACCTCTACACCAGGAAAGTGAAAAAAGAAATTGGTACCAAAGATTTTCCGACTCTCCCTGCCCTAAAGATCAAGAAAAAACCTTTTACAAGAAAGTTTTACAAATTTACATTCGAGACTCCACTGTAATCTATTCCTATTCATTTTGAATAGGCGCCTGTAAATATTTCCTTCCCCCACCACCGAATCAATAACCATGACAACTATCAACGTCAAAGCTAAGAAGGAGGCTCACAACCTTTTTCCCACCTGACTTCCGTAAAACCGCTAAAATATAAACATCTCCCAAAGATGCGCCTTGTATTTTCTAGCCAGCCTCAACTGCAGTAGAAAGTACAACCATCTAATTAGTCTCTGAGGCTGCGCGAAGAGCGTAGCTATGGTTACGCTTTTGGCTAGGGGCAAGCACTATTTTTCAGGCGCCAGTTCTAAATGAACAGACTATAATAGGTATTGAGCTTTTATAGTAGGGTGTAATGTATATTTAAAGATACTACTCTTCCAAGTTTCATCCCGACATGGATATGGATACCCAACCATACATAGTTCTGTCTCCTTGTGTAAGTTACTTCGAAACAAAACACTAGATTTTTAAAGGGTTTATTCATAAAAAAATTTATATTTAGGCCTTCACAATCAGTTTTTAGGGTCATTCATTTAGCTTTGATTTGTAGCATGCTTTGTAATAAATATTTCTTGTTTTTTAGGATTAAAAGAAGAATTGAAAAGCATTTTAAATGCGTACGACCGAAAGGTAAAGCGATTCTGCTGTCTCAAGAATCTTTTCTCCTTAGGTGTTCTACAAAAAGTTTGAAAAAGGAGATAAAACACTAGTTTAAAGGGTAATTTTAAAAATAAATTCTGAGAGAGGACAAAATAGCAAGAAAAATATTGTTGCATGGCAGTGGCGTATATAAGGGTGGCCGAGGGGGCCCTGCCCTCCCCTGAAATTCGGACTAGGCATATCAAAATACCTTAAAACCCTGTTATTTAGGGTCTATTTTTAAAAAATTTTCTGGATGAAAATTGCAATTCTACCTAAAAATGCAAGTCAAAAATTTGGACTAAATGTACCAGAAACGAGTTAAAACCTAGTTTTTAGGGTGGGATTTCTGAACATTTTCTGGGGGTGTACCCCCAAACCCCCCTTCCTACTCGGAACTTTATTAGCCACAATTTTTATTATATTAAGTTCTCATGAACGCAAATTTCACACAAAAATGCATTAAAAAGCTACGTTAAACCTATTTTAAATATACCTTTGAGGTGTTGAGTAATAATTTTGGCCCCTCCCGAAATAAATTTCTATATACGCCACTGTTGTATGGACGCTAGGGTTCCCCGGAGCTTGATCATTATCAAAAGGGTTCTATGAGAGTAAAAAGGTTGAGAAACGCTGTTTTAGATAATCAGAATTACACTCGCTGAACTTACGTTAAGTGCACAAAGCGATTCTTTGCTTCATACGAAAACACTACAATAAAAACAACTCTTTGAAATTTAGAAATAAATCAATTCAACGATATTATGAGAAGATACTTTCAATGTTTAAACAAGCATTATGGTTTAAAAAACATCTTCCTTCAATTTGCTTCATTCCAGCTGCTTATAAAAACAATAGGCGTGCTTTAAAAACACGTGAAATTACCAATATATGAAGTTTTAATGCCAAAATTTCCTAAGTTAAACTTATCGAATCATCTTGAAACTTTGACATCTTAATCGAAACATTTAAAATATACAGTATAACTTTTTTTAGCTATGAATTATGCGTTCTTCCTAGTTTTTTAAACAAAACAAAAAAATTACGCGAAAATCGTCGTTTGCGGTCTTTTTTTCAAAAAGCCATTTTGAAAAGAAATAATACCACGAGAACTACCAAAATCACCTGTTATGTTCATAAATATGCATAGATCAAAATCCCCGTTGTTAGAAATCTCCACCTATTACCAGTTTTTCTTTAAAAAAAATTCAAACACGAAACTTCGTAAAAAGTAACAGAACTTATGGGACAACCCAATACAATAATTATTTTTACAAACAAACAAAAAAGTTTATTGTACTTTAAAGTAAAGATAATTAAACGAAATGTTTGGCACTATTACATATTTTTCCTCTAAATTGAAGATTTTTTTAAAAAAGAAAGCTTCAGAAAATATTGAACATCTAAGTTTTTTATGATGAAAACAATTGTAGTAATGAAGATTATATTGCACATTAATATACTTCACATAATATAATTAGTTAGAAAAAGTTCAACCAATATTTTAAATGTCAGGTTTTATTCGAAAAGAAAAGTGAATCAACAGCTCGCTAATTAACACCTGAAACTCACGGATGAGGAACTTTTAATACAATATTATATTTTTGCATGAATGTTGAATCATTGCTTACAGGGAAAATAAAAGTTTCGTCATTAATTTTAAAGTTTTTCATCATTAATTTTAAATAAGCACCATTCAATTCCAAATTTTCTATTTGACCAACATAACAAAATTTTCTTTTAAGTAGCAAATTCTACTAGAATGAAATCACTTAAGTCCAAGTCAATTGGTATTAAACAATTATCAGGGATATTTATTTCTTCAATGTTTAAATCTGGGCCTAAATTCCTTAAAACTGAAGCTTTCTTTAAGATGTTATTATTATCACCAAATTTTGAAACAATTACAATAAAAAACAATTAAACTTCAAGTTATTAAATACAGGGTGTTTCAAAATTGCGTTGCACGGCTTTTATTTGGAACCAACGCCTCCTAGGGTCACGGAAGTAAGGTCTGCACCTAGGTAAGTGAGCCTGGAGAATCCATTGAGGACTTACAGCGCCCCTAGTGGCGAAATTAAAAAGTTAAAAAAATTAATTTGAAAACTAAAGGAGATAGAGCAAAAACCTCAATGAGAGTATTGTTGTTAACGTCAAGAAGAACTCATTGAAAAAAATTTGATCAAAATATCTTGAATATTCGCGGAGATATTAGCATGTGAAAATAGCACTTTTTCAGGGGTCAAAAAGTAAAAAGTTCGCATATTTGCAAATTTTTTTGATTTTTTGATTAAATTTTGTGTTCTTTCAACTAAAAAAACACAAAACTACACAATTTCACTGAAATATTTGCAAATATGCGAACTTTTTACTTTTTGACCCCTGAAAAAGTGCTATTTTCACATGCTAATATCTCCGCGAATATTCAAGATATTTTGATCAAATTTTTTTCAATGAGTTCTTCTTGTCGTTATCAACAATACCCTCATAGAGGTTTTTGCTCTATCTCCTTTAGTTTTTAAATTAATTTTTTTAAGTTTTTAATTTCGCCACTAGGGGCGCTGTAAGTCCTCTCAATGGATTCTCCAGGCTCACTTACCTAGGTGTAGACCTTACTTCCGTGACCCTAGGAGGCGTTGGTTCCAAATAAAAGCCGTGCAACGCAATTTTGAAACACCCTGTATACTTCACTTATAAACATATAAATCACTTTCATAATCATAAATTGTAAATATGAGGCACGTTCTTACTGTCCGAATCTGCCCCATCTTTTGGTGTACGAATGTGCCCCATCTACCAGTTCAAGCTTACCACGTCCCAACAAGATATTTATAATTAAAGCAGGGATATAAAACCTTTCTAGAAACTTACTTTAGTAGTTCCTCTACTGAATAAAATGCTGAATGTCCTCTTGATAGTTATTTTTGATTAATATTTTACGCCAACAAAATGACAAGAAAATTTGCTTTGCTGCTTCCAACGCTAGCAAATTTCTAGTACGAATGCAACAAAATGGCTCAGAGCTTTGAAAATTCATGCAGGAGGTGGTAGTCATGCTTCCATTTACTGGTATTTTTTCAGATTTTCAAATAAATAATTACTAGGGGAAATGCTGTCTGTCCGAATGTGTCCCATGTGCGAAATAGCCCCACTCTCCCCTACTAAATTATTGAAAATGACGTCACGACGCGCGGAAGGAAAACTGAGTTAACAGCTCGCCTGTTGTCTACGTCTATTGATACGTTGTATTTTATTATAGTCAAAATGTTTCCAAGACAGATCAAAATACAGGGTGGTTCAAAAGTGTCTGCTAGGTTGGATAATTATTTATCCGTATTATCTGTTATTTTTTAGGATAAGGTTGTAGTTATAGCAATTAAATATGATTCTCAAATTTCTTATGTATGGTTTATTTACTTTAGACTAGTACGTTTGTCGTGAAGAAATTTCAAGAGTTATTTCCAAAACACACTAATGATTTTTCTGTTGACGAAGTCTTTACAAATAAATTTTGGGAGAAAAAAGTGACTGATGTAGTGTGCCAACGATTATCAAAGGAAGACCGAGTCAGTATTCTTCTTTTGATTCTTTTTTCATTAACCATATCTTAAAACATTTGAACGTGACGTTTAAGAGAGGAGAAATAAAAATACAATAAAAGTTAGGATAAGGGAAGTACGCAGCAAAACTCACTTTAATGCTGGAAAAAACTAAATAATAAATAACGCCAATCATCTAAACTAATTTTCAAATATTTATTTGATTAAATATGTATGTGGGTGTTTCAGGTAAATGTTTCAGAATTTATAGGAGGAGTAGAGCACACTTACACAACTCAGAATCATGTAGGAATCGGGGGGGTTGGAAATCCACCCCTAACGTGGTTTTCATAAGTGAGCATGGGAGGTTGTAAAATTCCCAGTGCAAATTAACACGTAATGTTATAAAATTGGATTAAATCCAGCAAAATTGTTCAATTCAAGAATTTATTACTTAAAAAACAATTTAAAAGCTGAAATTTCAGGAAATGCGCAGACCTGTCTTGAATCTTAGAAGTTTGTCATGACTTAATTTTAAGCCAATAAACTAAGAAATTACGACTGAAATGTCAGCTCTATAACTGGTAATTCAAGTTACTTCAAAAGAGCTATAAAAGTGGAAACATTAAAGAGGAACCACAAAAATACATGTGAAGACTCAGAAAATTTAATTTTTCTTGAAAGTAATCATAAAACTAAAGAATTCACACCATATAGCTGTTATTCTAACGCAAAATGAATGTTTTCATTTGGGGTACAAATGACATTGATATTGAAAGGTAAGAAAGGAGGGAACACGTAAAACCATTAATAAAAACCTTTAATTCATACGACTCTTTGAACTTGATCTAAAAAACTCTTGATTTATTTTTAAGAATTTTTAAATTGTAACAGTTTAATCAAGTCTGTTTAAGTACACACTTTACAGTATGAGGAACTGACATTTCAAAATTATGGTTTCAGGAACAATTCTACAGAAAGATTGGAGAGCCAGTGGCGAAATACCTTGGGGTAAATATTTGACAACTATTTTTTTACAATTTTTAAAGTTATAAAATTTTATTCTTATACTAATTTATTAACAAAAAAATAAATTTAACGACAAGCTAAAAGACCGTATTCATTGATTAAGCGAAAAAGAACAGGCACAACACAAATCGAGAATAATTAAGTGGGAATTATCGGGGATTTTTTAAAATATAGTTTTGATGCTGGTACTGATTAATGTTTTGAAAAAAGGCATAAAGTTTTTAGTAAACACAAAAAGTAGTCTCTCCATAACAACTCTTAAAATAATAAAATCAAAAGTATGATAAACAACTGACATGAGTTTACACTACTTCTTTTCAGGATGTTTGCATCAATGTACTCAAAAAAGAAGAATGTGAAAAGGTTGAAACGGCTACAGTAAGAACATTTTCTAAATTATTCCTGTTTCTTATGTTACAATACCTACTTAGCTAATATCGTGGAATAGGGTAAATCAGAAGACATAACATATACCTTTATACGCTCTAAAAATTTCTCCTGAAAAGAGTTTAAGTGGGGGACAAAAATCATCCTTTTTTAATTTATGCTATTTATAGGCTAATATACTATAGTATCATGATATTTATAATAACAAAATCAACAATTTTCATGATATATAAAACCCAAAATTCATTTTTGAGTTCTTTTTTTGACTTATGAATTATAAAATTTTTTTAACCTTGTAATTTCTCATATTGTAATTATATCAATTGAAAAATCCTCAAGTTAAAATATCACATTTTATCAAACCTGGTCAGATTTTAGCAACATATAAAAATTAGAATAGGATGTAATATATTTTAAAAGTAGTTTTAATTTTTTTTCTTTGGCACATACATTGCATCTAACAATGCTTACACGGTTTTATTCTCAAATATTACTGTTTTCTATCCTATCATTTTAAAAGTAAATTACCAAAATTTTGTCTATTTTGTAATAGTTGTCACAATCACCAAATTAAAAATGAGATAATTTAAATAAACTATTGATATTTCAACGCCTAAATGATTAAATTGTTCCCCAATTCATTTTATATGTATGTTTAACTTGACATAATTATTTAATTTGTGATTTTCTTGTTTTAGAATATGTACCATAAATTGGCTTTTGAGAATTATGATCATTGTCAGGAAGAGTCTACATTGTTACTGAGATAAGAATCTCTGAAGCTGTATCATTCTTGATGGGCGAAAAATTTTTTAAGATTTATATGAATATTTCTCCAAATAAACATTATTTTTTAGACCTATTTCTAGTTCAAATTTAGCAATTTTTCAACTTATCCATGAACAAAACATTATAAAGTTGTTGTTGTTATTATTATTATTATCAGTGTGACATCATTAGCTTATTCCATTTATCCACCACTTCAAAATGATGAAGTCAGAACTGCTAAATATCTCCAGCGTAACAATTATTTTTTTAGAGTAAAAAGTAAAAATTTATTTTTGATGCCTGTGATTCAGTGATGGAATCAAATAACTTAAAACATGGAAATAAAAAATGGGTGTGAATCAATTGGTTTGTAAACACTTTTTCAAATTTAATATATCCTAACAGATTTTCATAAAAGGAGATCATCGGTAAAGAAATTTTTCAAATCCGATCATTAGTTAATTTTTAAACTGAAAATAAATAAAAACTATACATGCGCAGTAGCTCAACGCATTACGTCAGGGTTGCGGAACGCGTCATCGTTCGAAAGCATAAGGGGGAAATTTGAGCAGTTGATTGGTTGGAGCAGTTCGGGTGATCGGCGGCTCCTTTGTAATTCGCAACTGTGACGTCACGCCCAGTTTTTCTCATTGGAACTTTTAAATGAGGATTAGTTCCAAATTAGTGTTTTAAAAATCTGAAAAATAAACTGGTTATTTAGAGCTTTTGTGATGATATACAACAGTTAAAATCATTAATTTCAATAGGTGTTTACTTCCCAATTGAGTCGTCATCAGTTTGAAAAAAAGGGAACAAGTTCAAAAACACACCAAGTTTTGAGAAAAATTAAAAGTAAACTGTATAAGCAATTTGATTTTCATCGCAAAACAAACAAACTTTTGCTGGAAATTCAGGACTATTTAGAATACAGAACAATCGTCGAAAAAATATAAGTAGTAGTATTCACGCACAAAAATAAAACCATGTAGGATTTTGCTTACACAGCCGGGTTCAATTTAAGTCTTCTAAGATGTTTCGCCGTGGTACAAAAGATGTTAAAAGATTGAGTTTCAGCCTCTACTTTGGAGATCATCGTCATTCTTCTTAGATAATTTTATCAGAAGAATAGAACATAGAACCCCTCCAATAATATCTATTTTAGGAGAAATTATTCTCTTGATCTCTATGGGGTTAATTTTAATTTGATTTATAAAAAGCATTTTTATAGGGTTTGACATTTCCATGCAGTTTAAAGTCTCTTTCCTGAGTAAAAAAATAATGGAGAATCCTAATACAGAAATATTACTGTAAGACAGCGCCATATTTTAAACTCTGTAGTTAAAACTCCCTGGTATTCAAAGCCATCCTCACAAACAGAATGATAAATTCAAATACTTACTTAAAGTTAATATTCCTATCTTTGTACACATGATTTATGGTCAAACATGTCGGCATCTATTACCCACACAAATTGAAAAAGAAGCGGCGTTTTTTAAGCTTTGAATACTCCTAACCACATCTCTCTACTTAATCTCTAATTCCCGAACTCCGAAATACGCTTTGTTAATCGTTTTCTCACGTATAATAACGTTTAAATAGCATAAAGCTTCCTTCAAGCCAGGCTTGAGGCTGAAAACGAGTTAAAAGTCCACGGTGGAAAAAAAGCGTAGGGTCATTCCATGAGTGATTTTAGAGACCTTTCAAAGGTTAATGAAAACTCAATGATTAAAGGAATGCTTTTTTAAGGGCTTCTGTGAACAGTGGCAAAGCTTGAGTAGGCAAACAGGGGAGGCACTATACATCAGAGGTTCCCAAAGTGGACAGCACCGCCCCCTAGGGTTGAAGAATTCTAGGGGGCTTGATGAGTTGAAAATTAAATATCATTCAAAGATTGATAAAGGTATTAAAAAATAAATTACAGGTATGAGGTATGATAATTCATGCTAAAATTTAACACGTTTTGTCTAAAAATTTAAAATTTTTATTCTGATAATCGAAAGCAATAATAAACATTGAGTGTTATGTAGGTTTTATCTTCTATTATTTTCAAAAGCCTTAAATGTATTGTTCAATACGTCTCGTCTGGGTTGACACAAAAATATTAATAATAAAACACTAGGAATACTAACGAGTTACTAGGTACAATATTGAATTTAAATGCTTCATTGGTGCACATTTTTTTAGAATGTTGAGTACCAAGAGTTATTTGTAAACTTGCTGGTTATTTTAAAGGAAAACATTTTGTGATTAAGTTATTAATAAATTCAATAAATATTCTAACTTTTAAGAGAGTATAATTTATGGAGATGAGACCTGTGACGTATTTTTGGAAAGTTAGGAGTACCAAGAGTTATTAGTAAATTTGCTGGTTATTTTAAAGGAAAACATTTTGTGATTAAGCTATTAATAAATTCAATAAATATTCTAACTTTTAAGAGATTATAATTTATGGAGATGAGACCTGTGACTTATTTTTGGAAAGTTTGTTGACGTTTCTTCCTAATTGTTTTACGAATGTTTTATAAATTGAGCAAGTTCAGTGAACAAGGCTTTTTGAGGATTGCGAAGCGTTCCAAAAGGGCCCGTGTAAGCAGCCTACGGGGGTTGGTGAGAGATAGCGATTAGGGGGCGGTAGCTCCCTATTTATAAAAATTATGAATGCTAAGAAAGCCCTTACGCTTGAAAGAGTTGAAATGTTGGATTTCTGCTCAGAATTTGGTTCAAATTTAGTTAAAAGTTAGTTTATGTAGAAAAAAAAGATATTTTTTTTAATTTGAAGAGAAGACGATTTTATATTTTTATGTAACTGAAGTTAGGACAGGGGGCATGTGATGTGTCCGTGTGCCTTGCCTACCATCCCTTCCTGCTCCGCTGTATCTCTGCCACTGCCAACGAATCGTAAAGTAATTCCAACAAAACAACTCGCAGTCTGTGTGTACGTTCCATTTCGCCATTTCAAATCTTAAATTGAGGTCAAAACAAAATTTGTTTGTAACTGAGTTTGTATTATATGAGTACCCATGGTGTAGTGGTTATCACATCCGCCTAACACGCGGAAGGTCCCAGGTTCGAAACCTGGTGGGTACAGAGAGCAGTATTTTTTATATACTCGCTTGTAAGTTTTTGGTTCATTTTTCTCTTACGAGGAACTTTCGATAAAATCCTTTCTAGAATTAAAAAAATTGTGTTCTAATAAAGTTGAAAATTTAGCAACAGAGTCTGTAATGGATAATTGCAGTCAATTTTTTTTAAATCTTAATGCATTCAGAATGGCTTAGAACCTCAAAAAGACATTTTAATTCACTTTTCAAAGTTCCAAATTTTAAGTTATTTTCAATTAAAAATAGCTTCTTATCTGAAACAAAGTGTGACGTCAAATGTGCCTTGTTTACTATCATTCCGCTTTGAAATACTGATCTCTAGTTTTGTGTTTTAATGAAGACGGTGTCTCACCTTTCCAAGAGGGCACATTTGACGTCACACTATTAGGCGCTTTTTGTAATAAAATATCTCATAATTAACTAATAAAAATGTGGGAGAAGACAAGCATAATTTTGGAATCAGGAGTGAATTTTTAATAATTTAAAATTAAACATTCAGAATTTTAAGGGATGCTGCAAGCTGCAATTCTCCATTATTGGTACACTTAAATTAACCCTAAAAACCAAATAAATGTCCGAAATCATTTAAGAAAATCCTTTTGCTTTCATTTTACTTCTTAATATGTCACCTACATCCCTCCTTTTAACGCGTATTACATTTATCCTACAAGTCTGCATTAAAATTCCTCTCTATAAAACAAAGCGTCGTTACACAATACACGTTTCTTGCGTTATCTGAGGATGAGAAATGAAACACCGATCCCCCATTATTTGAGCAAAGAAAGAAAACTTGACTTGAAAATTTCAGCATCAGAATTCTCACGCGTCTACACTTAGGTGCTTATCGTCCAACTTGCTCTTTATCTGCTTGACGACTTGAAGTGAGGACTTTTTTTTCTAATATAGAACCTTTTTCTAAGAGGGGAGATTAGAATGCTTGTAAGATTCCTCTATGTAGGTGATAACGTGAGAATAAAACAGGAAACACACAACAAAGGGATTTTTTTACACTCTCGAGATCTTTACATTATGACAAAAATAACTGTCTGGGTAAAAATTTTTTAACTAAGTTTATAATAGTTCACTTCATTTTAACTGCTATACTATTTTAGATAAGCTTTACTGGTTTTGACCACAAAGGAAACAGACACCCTTGCATCAAAAATTTTAAAAAAAAGTAACTTTTTACTTCCGATTTCCTTTTTTCCAGTTTGATATTCGTAATTAATAGACTTTTACCTACCACCTATGGCCACTGAACATCACAATTCTTGTGTAACGAAAAAAATTGGAGCTTTGAATGAAGGAGCAAATTGGTCTGCGTGAGAAAAAAATTTGCTTTAATGAAAGGCACTTGGATTAGAGCAGGACATTATTTAAGCATAACAAAAAATTTCAGTTTTATCCACGTTTTTATTACATTTATTTTCCTGAATCAATACCAATACCAATATTCATCTGATTTTGCTTTCACTCTATGGCAAACACAGATAACACTACTCGACAAAAAAATAGGGTCAAAATGCTTCCGACACTAGGGTGTTCCGAAAAATTTTTTTTTCGAATTTCCCAGATGCCCCCCCTTCAAGTTGTTACAAATACTAAAACATTATTACCTGCAAATTTTCAGGTCTCTAGGACGATTTTTGACCCCCGCGCCCTTCAAAAGTAGGTTTCCCATGTTAAAGAATAGGGAAAATATTGAAAAAATCGTCATTTTTGGTTCTTTTCAATTTAACGAGCCTGGACGCAGTCAATATCGAATTAAAACCTATACATCATCTTTGGGACATCATTGCCTCAAGATCCTATCGGAAAAACCTTCCATGGGACCTACTGGGGGGTAGTTATGCGGGGGTGAAAAGCGCGCTTTCACCGAAAAAAGAGGATGCTCGCCGGCGCTTGCCGCGGGTGCTGATGGATTGGATAATACTCGCCGGCGTTTGCAGGGGGAGCTGGATAAAAGCCACTTAAGTGTTTATTGAACTTTTTTCCTATATTATTAGCTATCATGTGTTTTCTTTATAACTCAAATGTAATATAATTAATGTAATAAATTGCATTTACATCAAAAAATTTTTGTTTTACTGAGTTAAGAGGAAAATGAGATAGCTGCATAAAACATTAAACCCCCTTCACTAAGCTAAGCTCAAATCATAGCATTATACCCCATGGAAATAAGTTAATCGAGGTAGGCGGGGTAAAAACAAATTAGCTAAAATTTAATTAACAATAAATTTTTTTACTAATAGAAACAGAATAGAACGAGGCACTTTAGGAAAAAAGTTCAATAAACATTTAAGTGGCTTTTATCCAGCTCCCCCTGCAAACGCCGGCGAGTATTATCCAATCCATCAGCACCCGCGGCAAGCGCCGGCGAGCATCCTCTTTTTTCGGTGAAAGCGCGCTTTTCACCCCCGCATAACTACCCCCCAGTAGGTCCCATGGAAGGTTTTTCCGATAGGATCTTGAGGCAATGATGTCCCAAAGATGATGTATAGGTTTTAATTCGATATTGACTGCGTCCAGGCTCGTTAAATTGAAAAGAACCAAAAATGACGATTTTTTCAATATTTTCCCTATTCTTTAACATGGGAAACCTACTTTTGAAGGGCGCGGGGGTCAAAAATCGTCCTAGAGACCTGAAAATTTGCAGGTAATAATGTTTTAGTATTTGTAACAACTTGAGGGGGGGGCATCTTGGAAATTCGAAAAAAAAAATTTCCCCATAGACTTTCGGAACACCCTATTCCGACACAAACCAAGCAGGATTCTGATGTAAAATGACCCCCTGAATCCGAATTCGACCCCCGTTTTTCTCCATCACGTTCAGATTTTTGGGGTACAGCCCCTCCCCCTTTTTGCGTTTTTCGATGACTTAATGACTTTGAATTCGATTTTCAGGGACAAAAACTATTACTTTAGCCTTTAAATTACACCTGAGGAAACAAGAAAGGTCAAAGCTTCTAAAACAGTGTTTCCCAACCTTTTTCGGTCCATGCCCCACCAAAGCCTTTCTAAATTTTCCATGCCCCCCGGTCTCAGTGTCATATATAGAAGTATATTTTGAGAGGGAGTCAAAATTATTTCTTATCCCCTCCCTCCATTTAATAAGTCTAATGAAGCCTTTCAGAACATTTTTAGGTAGAATTTGCAAGCTTAAGAACTAAATCCAGTTATGAGTAATTAAGTTCTAAGTACCAAGGGGGGTCTGGGGGGTCCTCCCCCAGCAAATTTTCGGAAATTTGACTCTAGGAAACAGGTTTTTAACTAGTTTGTTACCCCTAGTTGGGAAATTTTGGATATAAATTTTTAGGTAAGATTTGCATTTTGATGAACCTAATGTAAAAAAAGTTTCATATATAAGTGTTCTAAAAACAAAGATATCTTGGGTCATCCCCCAGAAAAAGTTTGGATATTAGACCCTAAAAACAGGGTTTCAACTTGGTTTTGATACATACTGGTCCAGATTTCAGACATACATTCTGAGATAGGATAATAGGATCAGAGTTTGATAAACTTCTTTTTAAAAATATTTTTTTAAATTTTCCCCCTGGATTGGTCCCACCTGGGGGCAATTTGGTTAAAAATTTTCAAATTTCCCCCCTAGAAAATGGTATTGCCCCCCGGTGAGGCGTGCTCCCCACGTTGGGAAACACTGTTCTAAAATATACAAATTTGTAGCAAATGGATAAGTTTAAGGGGTTTTATTACCCCCCTAAAATGCAAAAAAAATCGTTAAAAATTACAGAGATTATTTTTGGCTATTTTTCCCTCTTATTTTTTATGCAATTCATCATTAAAGGGTCCTAACCCTTCCCCAAGGACCCAAATTTAATGAATACATGCAGCAATGATTTTTACAAAAAGCGGTTGAGGTGTTGCGCCCCCAAAGCACTCACGGAAGGGTTCGATGCCATACTTAAGGGTTAAACTGCTATACAAAAATAATTCCAACTGTTACTGACTGAATTTCAGTCGATTCTTTTGTAAAATGACCTCCTGAACGCAAATATGACACCCGTTTTCCCCCATCACCCTCAATTTTTAATGGGTACCTCCCCAATTGTTATCCACAGCCCACGCATCTATTAACAGCTTGAAACATGGAACCCTCATCCCCAAAAAAATGGCCAGTTTTTAACGAACTGAACAATTTCCCTCAGGATAGACATGAAATATAAGAACAATGTCATTTTTGAGCTTTTCAAAATATGAATATTAATTCCTGAGTTCATGAGCGGCAGCGCGATTCAGAGAGTCTCTTCCGCGAGTGCTTCGGGGGCGCTAATGCCTCAACCGCTTTCAGAAAAAATCCCTGCTGCATATATTTATTAAATTCGGGTCCTTGGGGAAGCCCTTTAATGATGAATTGCGTAAAAAATTAGACGAAAAAATAGCCAAAAACAATCTCTATAATTTTTAACGATTTTTTTTGCATTTTTAGGGGGTAATAACCCCTTAAACTTATCCATTTGCTACAAATTTGTATATTTAAGAGGCTTTAACCTTTCTTGTTCCCTCGGGTGTAATTTAAAGGCTAAAGTAATAGTTTTTGCCCCTGAAAATCGAATTCAAAGTCATTAAGTCATTGAAAAACGCAAAAAGGGGGAGGGGCTGTTCCCCGAAAATCTGGACGTGATGGAGAAAAACGGGGGTCAAATTTGGATTCAGGGGGTCATTTTACATAAGAATCTGCTTGATTTGTGTCAGAAGCATTTTGACCCTATTTTTTGTCGAGTAGTGTAATTGCAATTTTAAATGTAAGAAAATTACAATTCAATTAATTTAATTACAATTAAAATATAATATAAACCCGTACGTTTTTAAAATGTGTGATGACGACCCAAGAGCTTAAAATACCGTCAAGACTTAACAAACGTCAAAAAAGTGAACCTTTACAGACGGTTCTAAAATTTAACTACAGGTAAATTAGAGTCAAGACACAATTTTTTTTCATCTGAATTAATCCTATTAAAGACAACCACCGTAAAAATAACACACATCAGATAACAAACAATCAAGTTCAAACGACAACCAAAAAAACCACATCAACCAAATCAGTTTAAAACAATTCAAAGGTGCGACTCCTATTGAGCAATGACCTAAACGTCGAAGCACAGGCTTTCGCCGATCGCGAGAAAATGGACTTTTAATAGAGACCGTCGCTAATTACAAAAGAATGGCAGAAGTAATTACATCTGAGGGGGAGTCCGCAGCACAATGGCGATCCATAACCACGGCTCTGTAATGACAGTCCGTCTGATCGCCTGTCCGGCCGCATGAGAAAAAAGGCTGGCGGTGTAATTATCCCTGCGCTGTGACATGGGCAATTACCGAGGGTTTTTTCCTTCAATGCCCCGGGCTACGATTTGCTCCTCTTTTTTTATCTCTCTCCCTCTCTTTATTATTGCGCCGATGTTGCTTTGCTTTTTTACAGAAGCTTGAGCCCCCCCGCCCACGAATATGTGAGCCCCCTCAGGGTCCGTCGCCAAATTGAGGTAAGGTTCTTCAGGTGCGCAGGTGTGTGATTCACCTGCGCGGTAGGAGGACTTCAATTAGGTGGTGTCGGTGGAAGGCGTTTTCTTTTGTGGGCGAGTGTCACCTGTCTTTTTTTTGGGGTGTTGACCCCATACCGAAACGGTAAGGAATTGGAATGGGACATGTAGTTCTAATTTGAATGTGTCTCAGCCATCACTGGAAAGGTAAGAAATATTCAAAGCAATATGGTAGGGTTTAAGAGTTCCACGACTGTATATGATTCAGTTGGGGTTTTTTTTCGGGAGAATGTGACCAGATCAAGTTAAAGAATAAATATGCACAACATTACTCATTTTTGTGTAAAGCTGTGTTGTATTTTCTACTAAGAGTTAACCTAAATCAAATTTCATCCCCTTAGCCATTTGTATTGGTTTTCTCAGCATATACCTAATTACTAAATATAGTTGAGAAATGTATACCTTTGAGATTGACACCTATTTAGTCGAAAAGTGAATAGGTATATATCGCTAAATAAAAAAAATGATGGTCAAACTCTTATTCACATAGAAAGAGAATGATGGCAAGGAAACCTAAGAGGAATGGTGATGAGGTGTAAAAGATGCAGAAACATTAAAAATGAGACAAATAGATCGTCGCTTAGGATGCATCATGGATCCAGGGGTGAATTAACCTCTCCCCACACACGAACTTTATATGCTACATGTAGCTTTTTAAACACGTTCTATGGGTATGATTTTAAAGCTCCAAGTATAATACTGAGTCTCATGAGCAAAAATAAGAACATTTAATCCGGAGCTCCTATTGAGCAAGGTTCCTACTGACCACTCCACTGGGCTTATTTAAAAGGAAGTTTGGGGTATATCGTATATCCCCCATGAAACTCAGAAGTTGTCTCTTTTTTGTTATCCTTTTAAGGATCACTCTCTTAAAACGAGTCTCAAAATTGAGTAAAAAAAGTACTCAAACTGGCTCCGATCCAAAAGTACTCAAATTTGAAAATATTAATTTACTCGTTTCTGAAAATGTGCATACACAAAAATGAAACATCTTGAGCTTGAACTCAAAAATGAGCTCAAGATGTTTCATTTTTAAGTAGTATGCATATTTCCAGAAATGAGTATTCATATTTTCAAATTAGAGTAAATTGGATCGGAGCCCGTTTGAGTACTTTTTACTCAGTTTTGAGACTGTCGTTTTAAGAGTGCACATATCCACAACCAAGCCCTTCATAGAGATCTACCATAAAAAGGTTTTAACTCATATTTGCATGTGCGAGATGGGGGAGGACTGCTCAAGGAACACGGAAAGAGGAGGAGAAAGAGAGAAGCAGAGACACGAATTTTCTAATATAGCTTAATGGTCGGCCCCTTGACCACCATGCCCAGAGCGTTTTGTTGCGTCTCCACCTCCAACAATTCCGAAACAACTCTCCCCCATCCCAACCCCCGCGTGGGAAGAAGACGACTTGCGGACGCTAATTGCGCAAGTCACGCCGGCGGCATTTCTCTCCCTCGGATTATCATTATACATCCCTCCCCCTCTCTTCCTCTATCTTCCCTTTCTTCCATTCATTCTTTCTCATTACCCTTCCAGCAGCTGCTGCGGTTATTTAATCGAGCCAATCTCCGCGCACGACATTTTGATTGCGACCCTTCCCCGCAATCTGAGGTGACAAGTCCCGAAATTTGGCTATTGTGGCGGCGGAACGATGATTGCTTGCTTTTTCTCTCGATCCCCCTGTGTTGCTTTTATTATTTGAAGGCGTGGTCTCTTTTATCTCTGAAGGTGGTGTTTTTTTATTGTTGAACTTCGAGGAATGTTTTGATTTGCCTTGCTTTTTTATTGTTCTGATTATAACTCGGGAATTGCTGTTTTTGACAACTGCGATGTGGTTAGTTGGAATTATTTGGTGTGATTATCTCTGTGTGGGAAAATCATTAATCAGTGTAAAAGACTTGTTGGAAGAGAGAAGGAAGGGAAACTAATCAAATCGTGCCAATTTTTCATAGCAATTATGAAGTTATGTGACTCTGTATAGAGAACAGAATGATTACTCTAAACTGGTATTGTACAAAAAACTGTCGCATGTAGACTTGTTTATCTAATATTTATTTTACATTTTTCATTCATTGCTGTGGGGACAAAGTCATTTCAAAAGTTTGTTTCCTTATGAAAGAAAGCAGCAATTCTCTGTTAATTAAAACTGTTTAAAGATTTAATTTGTTATAATTTCCTATCAAAGCTATTAGAATTTTCTTCATAGTATTCACCACTCCTTGAACATATGAAACTCTCCATTATATGATTACAACTCATAAATCATTATTTTAACTGTAAGATGGTCTGATTGGCGAGTATAATTAATAATCATGTGTTTTTAGATATTAGTTGGAGGTAATATATTGTACTAGAACACGTATGAGCAACCAACGGCCCGCTGAACAATTTAAAAATTGTACTCGAAAAATCACTCTGGTTTTCGTCAATAATAGTGAGAGAGGATACGGAACTTTCCCTCGAAAAGAACTCAATTTTTAAAGTTAAACTTGCTGCACAACTATGTTGTGCTTTATCTATTCTGTTCGTCACTTCGAAAAATTATTTGCTTAGCAGTGGTTCCCAAAATGGGTGGTACCGCCCCTCAGGCGGAGTCGAAGAGTTCTAGGGTTTGGTGATGATTTGATAGAGAATCCGGAGGAGTTATTATAATTAAAGGGGGTTTTGACTATTTTTAAACTATTGTGTATAGTCGTTTTTTCTCATAAAAAACGTTCCAAAATCCCATAAAAGTCGTAGCATATAATCACTTTTTAACATGCTAAAACTCAAAAAAATTCCCGGGGAAGGACCCCCGGACCCCCTTTTTATCTATGGATGGAGGAAAAATAATTTAAGTGATTTTTAAGATGAAAATAGGAAATTTTCAGGTAGGGGTACTAAATTTCCTTGAACGTAGCAAAACCCTGGTATCACTATAAGGGGGTTCTGTATATTCTGTAGGGGGGGATTACTTTTGATAGGAATTGAATTTTATAAAAAGTAGATAATAAACCGACTCATTTTTCACAAATGCCTGTTATTAACTATACGTCCCTCCACGTCATTATAACCTTTGAGTTTGGCCAGCAGATTCAAAAAGGTTGCCCATACCTGTTCAAATATACCTAGTACATAAGGCCTTATCCAAGGAACGGAAGTTAGGGTTCAATCCACCCCACAAAAATTTGACCACTTCATAAATACTGGTTTTTCCTTGAAATTCACCTCTGGAATGCAATGAATCTAATCAATGGTCACCACTTTTTTCAGTTATAGTCGGCTAGACTAGTACTTGCCCTCCGCTCTCTTGCGTTACCTTCCTATACCGTGCTGATGAGTCCTAACAGGGACGAAACCGGTCCACGGTTGGAGGTGACGCTTGAGTGTTGTGAGTTTACACTTACTGTCCGCTTAACCAGCAATAGTTGGTGAAATACTCCTTTCATTTACAATGAATGTTTCTCTTAGGATGTCTCCTAAAAGGTCCGAAAATGAGTTTAACTCTAGGGTCAAAAAATTCGAAACGTTTTCACTCAGACCCCTCTTTTTTTAATTTGGAACTCAATATTGTACACAAAATATTTTTTCATGAAATGTACGAAGATTCAAATCCAAATATGTCACAAAAAAACTCTCCTTAAAAAATTTTAAACTAACATCCCTCCCGAAACAATAGATGTCCCATTTCTTTCATGCTACCTATTACTTCTTTCGTTAAATTTTAATGAATACATTGGAGATTAATTAAAATTGGATAAATTAAATACATTGGAGAAATAATAAACACAGTAGAATACAGAAAAACATCTCCTCTCCTTACACCTCCACCTGAATCCTCATTGTCAACTCCTGCTCCAAAGAATTTAAAATACGATCCCAAGATTCCGTTTATGAATTGTCCCTATACCAGAACCACCCGTAATCACTCTTTTGTTCTTACGGGGAAAGCAAACGCACGAAAACTTCCCCAGAGAAAGTCAGAAGCCGTGTTTTTGGAAGAGGTGGGGGAGGCAATAAGCACAGAAGTTCGCCTCCGGAATCGTGACGGAACGAAAAGAACAAAACATGACGAGAGGGAGGGGGCTCCCCCCTCTCAGAAAGGAAAACGTTTTCTCACCCCCGCAATCTTCTGGGGGCGAGAACCTGCCTCCGGACCCTCTTTACAACCGGTCATTACGAAATTGAAAATCGTGCGCTCGCCATTTTTTCCAAAAAGAAAAACGACTCCCACTTCCACTTACGGCGGTCACGGCTGCTTGACTTTAACGGAGCATACACGTTTAATGGTGCGTATATACGGAGGATGGATGGAGAGGCTGATGCTACCTGCCGTTTGGGAAAAATTTTCAGTTTCCTTTCGGTGATCGGGGAGGACAAAAGGAATCGCGGGAAAACGTCTGGAAGGATGGTGCATGCAACGTTTCCGGAGGAACGTCTGAGTGAGAGTGTTCGATCCGTGGAAAGAGGAGAAGCTGTTTCCTTTTCTGAGGGAATTCCTGGATGAAGTGAAGAACCTCAAATGCTCTGAAGGCAACAGTTGGCAGTGATATCGTTGGGCCACAGAACCACGACGTTCCTTAAAATATATTCGATTTCCTCTTCCCTATTTCATCTTAGGGGACATCCATAAATTACGTGAGGTGTTTTTTCCAAAATCTGGACCCCCCCTCCCCCCTTGGTGAGATTTAGTGAGATTTTTCTTGACCCCCCCTCCCCCCACGTGAGATTTACCTACAACTTTTAAAAATTATTTTCTAAAAATTATTTGCATTTTGTGCTTCATAGCACCTAATTAAGTTATAATTAAGTTAAAAAAGTTGACGTGAGATTTTAATCGACCCCCCTCCCCTCTTGGTGAGATTTGGTGAGATTTTTCCAAACCCCTCCCCCCCCTTTTTGACCTCACGTAATTTAAGGATGACCCCTTACCCTTCTCTCTTTTTCGTATTTCTCTGTATTTTTTCTCTCGCACTCTTAATCCTCTTATTATTCCCTTTTCCTCACTCCCCGCGTTTTATTTCTCTCTCTTATTTTATTCTCTCTTTCTCTCATTTTTTACACTCTCCTTTTTATATATACCCCCCTTCTATCTCTCTTCATAATTCTCAATCACTGTACAGTACATCATTATTTATCAAAGGATAAAGGAAAAAAGCAATATGAAAGGATAAAAGGCGCAAAAGTACACTTCACCCATCAACAAAGATAACTTGCTTGCTTACCATACTTAAAATCTTACCTCATACTATGAGGTAAGGTTTTTAACATTTGAACTTTTTTTCATGCAATTAAAAATCTTACTGTTTCCCAATTATATTACCTTAAAAAACTATGAAGTACATTTTCAGTTTTTCTCTGAAATACCATTTAATGCACCGTCATTTTAAAAAATTTCAAACTTCAAACTAACTCGAGAAGATCACTTTACACATAACTGCTTTTGAAGAAAATGTGGATACAATACCACTTCGTAATTACCAGTCAGTTTTAGCGCTTGTTTCCGAAGTTTCTCGTGCAACGTCCTACGCTGTTCATGGCAAAATCGATAAATACATAATTCCTCGATATATATTACATATTTAATTAATATTAATCATTTATTACCGATCGGACTAGCTGAATGGCCAATTCATGTCTAATTCCAAGAAGTAATAACTTACGAGAGGCTGCAACAACAAGAAGGTCGTGTCTAAAACTACAGGCCTCCACCCATCGATATTGATATATAGCTCTATATGCCCACCATCAGTATAACAATTACAAAAAGAGAGAGATCCCAAGGTCAAACTCTTTCAAAAAATCTGCGGTTGCAAACACGCTATCCGAAACTATCATTTGCGGCTGCCTCTTGACTCCTGAACGCAATTGGGGCATTCCATTAATGCTCGCGCTTAATTAGCAAGATAATTAGTTTGGGTGATATTTAGATGTTCCACACGTCTGGTACGGCGAGCATTAGTTCTCTGATTCAATAACCGGGTTAAGGTCAAGGTTGCAGTTGGTACCTTAGAGGTTATTAGTTGGTATCCTTGTTCTTGCTACTTGTGCATATTCTTGATTGATGGGCGAGGTGGAATGGTTGATGCGTCCTCGGATTTTGGATTTTTCCATCAAGTGGGTTATCCATTAGTCACTGAATACGCTTCCTCGTCATAATGTCGTTAGGGAGAGCTACTTCACAAAAACAATTCAGTGATGATTATACTAATGGTTGATTAGGTTAATTGAATTTTAAAAGGACCACCAACTTATTTTAACACTGTATTGAAACACCTGGAAACAACTTCCGCAAAAACGGTTCATTTAAATGGATAATTGCGTATTCATATGTTCGATATTGATTACTAAAATTTATTTTGAACTTAACATCATTTAGTTCTTTCATTTTACAGTGGAAGCTCTTATAAAAACATCCTGTCTCCCCTTTTGAAAGAGTCTTGGTTACAGTCCTTATCGGTTTTCCCAAAGCTAACTTTTTCAAAAAGTGTAACAGCTCTGTTTTTATAATAGAACGTCTACTGTAATTCTAAATAATTGTGATAATACATAATGGGAGATGTGAAAACAATTCTTTCTACATTGTGTCTGCGTGGCCTTTATTAATTAAGGCCATACATTACTACCAAGACTTAATTTTGTAAACACCACTTGATATAAAATTATAAGCAATTAAGGTGTATTGAAAAAAGTTTCTTGCGCAAAAATAGTGAAAATTCTTCTTTTCATACGAGTTAAGTCAGGGTTTCTCAAACTGTGGGTCGCGACCCACTGGTGGATCGCCAGTTAGATTTTGGTGGGTCGCGAGAAGATTTTTAATTTTTCTGAATATGAAGTATCGTTTTATAATTTTTACAAACGTGTTATTGACTTTTGAATTATCAAACTATTATTTGAACTTTTGAAAATTATTAAATTACCATGTAGTAAAAAGAATAAAAAATTGGGAAAAACTACACTACTTTGTGTCAACTATGTGTTTCATTTTAATGTGCCGATAGTGAAAATCTAGTCGGTTATTTAAATAGGATTTGAAAAAAATTCAGTGTTTCTCTCCATTCACACCGGAGCAACGCAAATTTTAAGAATTTTCTTAGGAAATGATGCAACTGCAATTTATCCCTTATTGCTAAAAAAACAAGTTAAAACCCTGTTTTTTAGAGGTCAAGTTTTAAAATTTTCTCTGGGGGAAGACCCCCAGACCCCCCTTTTTATTGTTGGGAGCATTGTTACACAACAATTAAACTATTTCATACACTCAAATTCAAATATTCAAATATTTACTTTTAATTTCTAAAAAGTTAATTTTACTTTCAATACGTGCATGGTAATGATTTATTGTTGTAACTAAATAGTTGGTGAACACTCCCCAGTCGGAGAAGTTCAAATTCTGGGGGGGGGAGGCAGGAGATAATTATCACAGTTCAGTTAATAACTGGTGTCGGTGGGTCGCGTTAGATTTTGTTTCTCAAAAGTGGGTCGCGATGTTAAAAAGTTTGAGAACCCCTGAGTTAAGTTATATAAAAAGCATTAGTAGCGAAAATAGTAGTAGAAGGAAGGAAAATCTAGTATTTAAAATAACAAACGAACAATAAAAGAACAGTTTCACTGTAAAGTGCTCTATGGTTAAGTTTCACCTCACATCAACATCAACGCTTTAGCAGGCAGCTAAAATGTATCCATAGCTCTTTGAATGTATCTTCATTTTTGAGGGCAGGTGAAACGAGATCGTCAACTGTTTTTATTAGGTGCGAAGGAGGACAACTGGGCAGCTGTACCACACTTGCAACACTCACGTAGCTGTGTCCGATGCCATCTGCTTGCTTTTTACAAGACCGTCATTAATCTCAGGCAGTATCTGATTAAGTTCATTCACGATAACAGAAATAACTATCTGTATGTGATTATTTTTCAACTGTTATTAACTTAAGTAAAATATTTATTCATAGTCGATTCATTTTCTTTATCTAGATCAGTGAACTTTTTTACTGCGCTACATAAAAAACAGTCTTCCAAAGGGTTCTTCTCTGGTATGCACAAGAGGTAATATATTAAGTCTTCTCAAGATGTAAGATCTTATAGATATTACATAATTTTAAGAACCCTTTTTAGATTGTGAAAAATGCTAAAGCATGGACAGACGGGTCTTGGGGAAGCAATGCCAAATGCCCCCTCTTTTTCGGGATGCCCTTTTTCTAATGGGTAAGGAAAGGATTAAGGTTCTAAGGGGTAATATAAAAGAAATTGTGAACACAGTTACAAAAAGGAGGTCTTTTGAAAAGAAAAACTTTTTGAAATTTCACCCTATAAAAGGGGTTTTAACTCGTTTTGGTTCATTTAGTCTGAATTTTGGAGACTTAGGTATATACGCCCCTGATAGTTTTCAATTATTACCCCTAACTCTTTAGACAACTTTGAGGACTTTTAAGACAACTTTGATCTTAACAAAAACCGTGATTTATACGAAGGGCGTATATAACCCCACACGATCGAGGCCCCTTCCGCTGTTTATAAACAACCCATACTAACAACATCATTTGGGCACCCATAAGGGGTCACTTCCTCCGCCCATATATCACCCCAGAATCGAACGCAATAACAACTCGGTTGTGCAAATATGATCTAAGGGGCGCTCCCTCCCACAATAGCCATTACGCGACCGTCAAAGGCGTGAGCCCTCATCGGGGAGTGTGACCGGAACCGCCCGGCATTCAGAGGATCTAAGGCGCGTTAAAATTGAATAAGATTCCGTACACAAGTCATCTGGGATTTTTGATGTATGGGGATTGTTGAAAGGTTGACCGGTGTCCAGGTGTCCTGCGCTTTGGGTGGGGTGATTATTGTCGAAGATGTTGGCGCGTTTTGTACGCGTTCGTCTTTTTTTATTAAAGGGAAGTGTTTGGCGCAGGTTTATAAATAAGGGATTGGTGGAGAATATTTCATACTTGGGACGCGTGAAGCGTGTGCTGATTTAGAATGTGCAAGGATGGAGGATTCTTGTAAAGGGGGAAGGGGGAGATGAAATATTGTGGAGTGTTTTATTTTTTGGAGGTGTGCTGTTACTGTTGAGTTTGTTGACCTTATTTTTAAACTATATATATCGCTCACTCCTTTCAACAGCGTCATATCTCAAAAATAAACGATTTTTATTTATGACTGTTTTTAGAAAGCCCTGAAAAAGTAGAATACCCCTGCAAAATCACCATATCATTAGGCTGTATAGTAAAAAATTTAATATGCTGTTTAATATTTATTTTTAGTGCATTTCACTCTAACTTTAAACTTTCAAATCACTCTCGTGAAAAATAGGGTATTTTGAGATACTATGATGTTTTTGAAAGAATTATTCTTGGCTTATAATTTTCCTTATAAATGGGGATTTATTTCAAGAAATCTTCCTCTTTCCCTCTAGGTTCGGTACCAACCTATTTGGCTCATTTTAATAAAATTTCTACTATTTTGTATACGCTGTTATTTAATTTATAATCCTAGTAATAATGAAATTGTTTTAAATATTACCTAAAATTCGAACTAAATCAATGTCTGGTTTACCTTGAGTAAACATTGACATTCTTAAATTTTAATTTTAAGCGCACAACCCTTATTTCATCCAAAGTGAACATTCGACTATCTTTAAATGGTTGTAAAATATCTCGGAAATCTGTAACCAGAACTCGAAAAATCTCAAAATTTCCAAGCCTTAATTATTCTTTTAGGCTTGAAAATATTTAATAATTAAAATGATAACAATATTAGAAATTATGATAGTGAATAATTCTAAAAAAAGTTTACTAAAATTGAAATTTTACTTCACTGACTCTTAGAGAAAATGAAATGTTCTCGTCTTGAGTGATTAAATTTTACCATCTCTCATCTGTTCAAATACTTTTAAATTTATTTTTTTAAATAGAAGCATATATTTTTTGAGTAACAAGCGATCTTGTAAAAAGTTATCTCTGAATACTAGTACATGCTACCTTTTTTTTCTATGAAATATAAAATATTATGTACTCTTCAAAATTTATGTGAAAATTTAAAGATTTGACGCTATTTTGAAACGGGGAACTCTCAATCGTCACGGTGATACTACTGCCATCTATATTTGAAAATTGTAAGTAGAAACGCACCCGAGATTCTAACGAAATCTCAAAACTCTTCCAATATATGCGATCAGAAATTTCTATACCTTTAAATGATCTTTTAGCTTAATTATAGCAATAATTCTCATAATTAATCAATTTATGTTTTTAAATCTTTTTTATGAAAAATTAGTTGGTGTACTAACTATATTAAAATCAGAGAACTCTGCCTAATAGTCACGAAAAGATTAATATAATACTTACGTTACGACTTCCTGGGGAGTCTCATTAAATTGCATGAATATCATGCTATTTAAAAAGGGATTATTTAATAGCTTGTGTTAAAGTTGTAAGTACATTGAAATTTTAACTGATGTTTGTTTACTAACACAAAAATATTACTTACCATTTTAACTAAATATCTTCTGGCATTCAAATACCTTCTTTATTACCACTATAGATTCTTAAGAGACCTTTTATTTTTAAAATTTAATCTTTTATCCCATTTTCATTTAAAATTTAAATCATTACTTATTCTATTAATATTAATCCAAAAGACAGACCACGTAATAGGAACTTGGAATTTTTGGAGTAAAATTCGAGCTATTGTCAACTATTGTGATGCTGCCATCTACTGGTAATAATTTACACTACTCTCGACCCTTGACTCTAATTAAATTTTAGACTGTTAACCGCCTTTATTTGTTTCAGTTTTTTAAACACTTTTTGAATTTTTTTTATCTTGGGTAAAAAATTATTATTCAATATTTGTTAGGAAATTTTTTGGAATGTTTTTAAGAACATCTTAATGAAAGGAACACTAGTATATGAATCTTTCAAATTTTTCCAATAAAGTAGTTTACTTAAAAAGTTATATTTATATCTGTATGATATTTTCGTGAATATAATTTTTTTAAATATTCTTTTAAGATAGTTTACAGGGAAATAAGAAATTATAAATGGCCAAAGGTTGTTAATTAATGTCAAACAATTATACAATAATATTATAAATAATAACCGAACTTCATTTAAATACTTATAACGGGTTTTAATCATTAACTGTAAGGGGATTTCCTGCATTCTGACTTTTAAGTATACGTATTATTTAAAATATGCACGGTTCCATCTTCAAAGCTAGTAAATTTGAGTAGAGATAAATGAAAATTATGAAAAAAAATAATAAACCGGAATAGGACAAACACAAAAATTAGTGAGAGAGACCTTTTTACGATAGTAAAATCGTATTTAACTGAAAAGCAGTCTTAGTTCAATAACTTGCAATCCCACTACCTTTTAAATAAGAGTATATAAGTACATCAAACTTATAACTCTTCTTATTAATTTATCACATCTGGTATTAAATTCCATTTGATTTAAAGTTAGCTTTTTTAAATATGTTAAATTAGTTATCCAATAATATGTGATAGTATTAATATAACATAACATAACGTTTATTATTTTATGTAGCAATTTTACATTGAACATAAAAGGAACGAACAAAACACAGAAACTAAAAATGTACATAAGAATACATATCTACTATAAACAATAGGGGAAAATATTAATAAAGTTGTTTGTATTACCACGGCTAAACTTGATCGCGACCGTAGGTTATACGGCTTATCCACTTTCCAAAAGATCAAAAGAGCCGACGCACGGCCGACGGCGCCGGAAGTTTCCAGTTTTTACCGCTTGAGGGGGTACCGCGCGTAATGGCTCGTTAGGGTTGGTTGGTTGGTTTGCTTCGGCTCTTCAAAATACGCAGTACACAGAAAAATCCTAACACAGGTTCCAAAACGATATTTTCAAATTCTGGAAGGATTGGAGGGCGTATTATTTTTTTTATAAAATATAATTATATTATATATATTTTTTGTCGTATAATTTTTGTTTTTACGTTCTAAGAACACTTTTAGTCATTTACCTAAGTCATAAAAATACAAATTTATGATTTTTCATGATTGTGATTCATTATCGTGATCATGAAATTTATGATTTTTTTTATTCTTCACCATACTACCAACCCTGTGAACTAGCCACGAAAAATAATCAACCCGGTTGATGACCAAGTTGCTCGTCTGTGACTCCTTTTAAGCATATTTATCTTTGAATCGTATGAAATCAACCAACCAATAATTATTTTCCAGTGGAATGCCATGAATGACAGATAGATGGCGCTAACATCGTACATCCCAGTTTCTTGAACCTACCTTTTCGCGTAATTGCGCAAGCCGTATATAAACACAGTTAATCCAGTCTAGCCGTGGTATTACTCAGGGGTCAGCGCACTGACCCATACGAGTAACTAAGACTATTTAATTAAAAAATTAAAATTATTTTTTAATTATAAATACAATTTAAGATATTATTAAAAAAATTAATAATAAATAATTAAATACAAGTGAAAACTATCGCGAGGTGAGCTTCAGTATTATAACTCAGAATAAAAAGAGCGTTTGTGGGGAAAAAATAAAAAAAATCCTCAATTTTATCTATTGTCATAACAAAGAGTTTTAGTTGCGTTAGAAATTATTATACTAATAATAATTTAGTATAATAATATATAATTAAATACAAGTGAAAACTATCGCGAGGTGAGCTTCAGTATTATAACTCAGAATAAAAAGAGCGTTTGTGGGGAAAAAATAAAAAAAATCCTCAATTTTATCTATTGTCATAACAAAGAGTTTTAGTTGCGTTAGAAATTATTATACTAATAATAATTTAGTATAATAATATATAATTAAATACAAGTGAAAACTATCGCGAGGTGAGCTTCAGTATTATAACTCAGAATAAAAAGAGCGTCTGTGGGGAAAAAATCAAAAAAAAAATCCTCAATTTTACAACGTTTTTATTAGGTCACTTTCAATCTTGTCTGTCTGTCTGTCTGTCTGTCTGTCTGTCTGTCTGTCTGTCTGTCTGTCTGTCTGTCTGTCTGTCTGTCTGTCTGTCTGTCTGTCTGTCTGTCTGTCTGTCTGTCTGTCTGTTCGGGAGGAATTTAGTAATCAATTTTAAGCATACTTCCCCATGAGCTAGAGACTTGAAATTTTAAACATAGTTCAGATCTGGATGACAATACATATTATCTCGTTAGTTCGGTTCAATTTGCTATCCCTGAACCCCCAGGGGGACTTAAAGTTTAGAAGTTCAACTATAGGACCTTATTGTTAAAAAATCATTGTTTCGCAGTTTGCCTCCGCTCGTTATCAAGATGGCTTTAGAAGTGTTGTATAAAATATTAGTAAAATGAAAATTTGTAAGAATAAAAGTAATACACAGTACATGCAGTACTTCATGCAAGTTTTGCATTTGTAATACATCTAAGGGACTTACTTTATTAATTAGTTACTGAAAATTTTGTCACCAATATACTTTTTAAAACACTTTTTATATTACTAGTGTTTCAAAAATTTCCAAAGTCATCTGAATAATAGCTAAACGCAAAAACAGTGCAATGATTTTAACAAAACAGAGTAAAGCCATGTGTTATAGTTAAAGTTCAGAAAAAAAACACTTTTTAGTTTTATTAAAAAGAGAAAGGAATCAAAAATTCTTGGAAGGCGTTCATTCAGGTCACAAATTCTAAACTTTACACAACAAAACTAAAAACCAGAAAATAATTAATGAAAAAAAACCTTTTTAAAGAACAACGTTTTTAAAATGCACTAAAAAGTATAAAATAATTTTTTGCAACTCCTTGTAAAACGAAAAACGTGGGGATCATGCATTAGGTATTTAATCCAACTTAATTTCATCATTAATTTAAATAATTATTAACTGTGGATATAATGGCAAATAGAGTGACAAGAGTAGTGGCTGTAAATATTGTTGCATGATCCCCACGTTTTTCGTTTTACAAGGAGTTGCAAAATATTATTTTATACTTTTTAGTGCATGTTAAAAACGTTGTTCTTTAAAAAGGTTTTTTTCATTAATTATTATCTATTGTCATAACAAAGAGTTTTAGGGCACAGCTTTAGAATAAGTCCGCTTTTGGCGACCGTTTTCAGCCGGCGCCAAGTTGGCGCCAGCTGAAAACCCGGCCGCCATGTTTAGCCAGGCTCAAAGCTCAACTAAAATACTAAATACACTTATGATTTTTGCGAAGCATATAAAGAACACGCAAAAGTGCGATTTAAATCAAATAGTATCATTATAGTAATCTCTCTATTCTAAAAAAAAGTTTTTAGTGAACGGTTTCCAGAGAAAGGCTTTTTAATTACTGAACCGAATGACACATATATGGTATCAAAATGTCCGGATTCTTTCCGGATTTCCGAGTAAGCCCTTCGATTTTTCAAAAAAATTCTCAATTTTAAAATATTTCCATTTTTTTAGATAACGGATAAGGTCGCAGTTATAAAGCAAGTACTGTCAATCAAATTATTATGCATCCAATCACAACGTCCGATTGACGCTATATTTTAAGATGAAACATGTTTTTTCATCTTTTAAAAAAAGTACTTTCTTGATGAAATATCACTCAAAGACTGATAAAAACATATTCTAAAAACTTACATGAACGCCATTTTATACTAAAATTTCACACTTTTTGTCCAATATTTATAATTTTTATTCTGATTTTATCGAAATTAATTGTAAACATAGTGATGTTTTGTCTCTTATTGTTTTCAATTGCTTAAACGGTATTGTTTAACAAGTCTGGGTTTAAAAAAATATGAATGATAAACACTAGGCATATTATACTAACGAGTTACTTTAAAATAATATTTTTTGTTTGGTCCGAATATTGATAAACAATTAGAATTAGTTATTTTTATAATCATAGATTAAAAATAATTAAGATGAATATTTTTAAAAACATTTCGTTTAAATTTTTGATAAGTTCGAGTTAATATATATTCAAACTTTTAAGGGAGATTTATTCATGGAGGGGATTTGAAGTATTTTTAATAAGTTGGTTGACGTTTTTTTTTTGTAAATTGTTTAATTGTTTTATAAAGCGTGTTAAGTTCAACGAGTTGGAATTTGTGGGAATTGCGAAGCAATTCCAAAAGGTCCTGCGTCAGCAGTTTACGGGGGTTGGCGAGCGATAGCGAGCAGGGGGCGGTAGCTCCCTAGTAGTATCAAATAGTAATATATAATATTAATAAATTGAACATTAGGTACATACGTATTAAGTCGTTGACTATGCCGCTAAATTCAAAAACATCGCCGAAGAGAACACTAGACGAGTTGCCAACATCGAAATACCAAATTTACTTTATTGATTAAACAATCAAGTTCAAAATTAAACTTTACAAATCCACAGAGAAATGCTATAATTAAATATTATAATAATTATTTGGTTGGACCTAACTCTTTTTGTCATTAAAATTTAAATAAAAATATAGTTTCTCTAACATATCTTATTTTCCATTCATCCCGTTTTCAAGTTTTATATTTAGTCATTTTAAATAAAACAAAAAACATCGTTTATTTGGTTGCTTTGTTTTTAGGAAACTGGATCTGGCAATAACTTAAAACTCTTCATAAACAAATACTCTCTTGAAATACCGCCAACTTGGCGACAACGAAAAAGCGGACTTATTCTAAAGCTGTGCCGAGTTTTAGTTGTTTCTTAAATTTAAAAGGAGATCTTTCTGATTTTAGGTCTTCAGGTAAAGCATTAAAGAATTTAGGTGATAAATAAACAAAATTTTTATGAAATATTTCTTTTTTTGATTTAGGCACGGTATATAGGTTTTTTGATCATAAATTATAACTGTGATGTTTCGTAATTCAGAGCTATTGTCCTGTTTAACAAAGTAAATTACAGTTTTAAAAAAACAAAGGTGGCGAATTGGCAAAATATTCAATTTTCGGTATAAATCAATTAAAGTTGGCTGGTTACTACAACTTAAAAACTTAATAATTTTGTTTTGAATTTTTATTACAGGATTAATATTTTCCAAGTAATCACCACCCCAAATAACAAGTCCATAACTTAAGATTGAGTTTACCCAAGAATAATATAATTGTAACAGAAAATTCCTTTTTATGATTTTTTTATGTAATAAAGTTTATAGAGAATATAACGAAGTTTATTTGTTAGATAACTTACGTGTGATTTCCATTTTAAGTTTGAATCTACGAATAATCCAAGGTATTTTATGGATGTTACTTGTTGAAGAGGGGGGCATTTGCAATCAGAAACATTACAATCGTTGAGATGATAACAGAGACTAAGAGATTCAGATGGACCATAGATACTAAAGTTTATAAATTTAGTTTTATTTATGTTTATAGAAAGTTTATCGGCGTTAAACCAGTGATTAATTGCTAAAAGGTCTTCATTTATATGACTTTGTAAATCTTCATAATTAGAACTTGAATACAAAATTACCGTGTCATCAGCATAAGTTATGATTTTACCGTTGATTTTTAATTTATAGAAGTCATTAATGTATATGATGAGTAATAAAGGTCCAAGGATTGAGCCTTGTGGCACGCCAGATTTTATGTTTAAAAGTTTACTTTTATAATCTTCCAATCTTACAAACTGCTTTCGATTAGTTAAGTAATAACCAATCGAAATGAACCAATTAATTACAGCTCCCTACAGCTTTACAATAATAATAAATTTTAAAGTACTTGCAACTATTTTAAAGGAGACAATCCTTATATCTCTATTATAAATTTTAAGTATATTTATGTTCTCTTCCAATTATGTCTCTATATTTTTAAACAGGTTTTTCACTGTGAAGGATAGTTAACTTCCTGAAGATAAGTATACTCTTTAAACAGTTGGTGTTGAAAGATAACCGATAGCGATCTTCTCTTGTTCTTGTCTTCAAGTTGGAAAAATGTTGACCTCTCCTCGTGAAGTTAGCTTTTTCACTTATTCTCTCTGTCAGCAAGTTGATAAATTTTCAGAGTAATCAGTTTCCAAGTAGCTTCACGAGCTCGTGTCCTTTTCTTGTATACTAAGTGTAAGTAAGGCGTTTTTATCAATGAAAGATGATTATGCTTGCTACTCCAAGCAAACCCAAAATGCTTAATGCCAATCTTGTCTATATTTATACCGATTGAAAAGTGTATTGTCTTCGTGTAAAAAAACTGTTACAAAAGCATTTACTTCAGCATTTCGATTTTTTATTCTCTCTTAATAGAAAAGTACGAACAATGAATACCCTAACTAAGACTAAGACAATTTAATATCTTTATTGGCGTCTTTAGCTAATTTATCTGTATACGGAAAGTCTGTAATTTCACATTTTGTATACATAATATATTTTTTTAATTTATATTCCATGCATTTATTTTTTCAAGATGTATGAAATTTTTTTTTCAAACTAAGGAGTGAAATGCCTGAAATGGACAACCAGGCTGACTTGACGTGGCTAATAATTTTTTGGTGATAATTTTGTCTGTAATATACTCTTGACACATATCTTGGTATTTTTCATTTTAAAAATAAAAGAATTGCCTAATAAAAACCAGGGAGTCCATTATAGATAACTTCCCTCTAACACCCATTTCAGAAAAATTAAAACTCCTATGGTACTACAAAAGTATCAATTGAGATATATTTCTTTTAAATATTTTGCACTGTATGACCTAGGGTTAGGTGGGGGAAAGTGGTTATAAAATAGGCTATTTTTAACTTCGCAAGGCTGTCATTTAAAAACTAAATGGAATAATTTTACTTTTGAGGCAAATGTTTTACATTGGACTATTCAAGAGTAGCCTCAAATTTTTTCGATTTTTTTTGTTAAATTATAAACCGGTTTAATTACATTTTTTTAAAGCTTGTTTTTGTAGCCACTTTACCCCACGCCTGGGGTAAAGTGGACAGTCCGTGGGGTAAAGTGGACATAGATTGAAAAAGTGATTCAATTATTTTAAAAATATTTTTTATCATTGAAATTAACTAGAAAACAAATAAACTAAACTTTATTGTACAATAACTTAGTTGCACAAAAACATAATGCACAGTTTTTTGTGTTTTTAAATGAACATTAGAAGTTAAATTATTAGACACTCTATTATCAGACATTGGTTCGATTACTTCTTAACTTTCTTTTGAAAGAAGAAACTTTATTTGAAGCTGGTGTCTTGTTCTTATTTTTTTGTTTTTTTTTCTCTTTAGATTTAGTTGTGAATTTTTTTTTTAAAGAATTATTAGCTCTCTTCTTTTCCCGTTCATCTTGTTCTTCTTTTAATCGTTGGGCTACTATTTCATCAGTCAGTACCTCGCCTGTACTTGCCTGTACTCTTCTTCTTTTTGCTTTCGAATTCAATAAAGCAATTTTTGTTTCCCGCGTTTGAGGTGGATTAAGCGTTGTGAGGATAGCTAATTTTAATTCACTCATTGGAGAACCCAGAGCATTATAAATTAGTATTAAAAACATTGCCTTGGAATGCTTTGATAGCTAAGCCTAACACTATATCCACTTTACCCCACTTCAGTTAAACTGCTCTAAAATAAAAAGTAAGACAAATAAAACTTACCTAGATGGGATAATTTATTGTTTGTGAGTCAGAGAACCTACATAATGTTTAAAAAAATCCAGAAGTTTTATTAGAAGTTTTTTTCAGGAAAGTTTATTTTACTGTTCTAAAGATCGAGTATAACATAAATACAAAAGTGTTGCCACTTCATAAATAAAAATGTTGCTAAAAGAAAAATTATAGATGAAAAATATTCCTCATGAAGAGGGTAACCTATAAAAAAATCATGAAGATAATCAAATGATAAATTTGGTAATTACAGCCTGTTTTATGCAGACTGTCCACTTTACCCCACCTATCCACTTTACCCCAACCAACCCTATATACAGGGTATTTGAACAAGTCTGCCCGAACTCATCACACCCAGATTCTTTGCACGTAGAAAATGCGGCAAAAATTGTACTACCTCTCTACGACCCATAGTTTTCGGAAAACTCACGCCAAAAATAGGTATGACGTCTCATCTGGTTAAAGTTTTTTTTAAATGAAAACATGGTTATTTGGATATATTTGCACACTAAGATACTTAAAGTATCCATTAAGCATGCATGTGCTTGTACCGTAGACTAAAATAATTAAAGTTTTTATCGGATATGGCGCCATATTTTCCGAAAAATTGAAGTCGTCCTGGAGGGATAGTTCTTTGGGCGGACTTGTTGAAAGATCATGAATTTAATGTACTTAAGCTAGGAAATGGTAATTTTAAGTGCAGAATAAATATTAATTAAATAAGGCTTTAATTAATTATTTCTTAATTAAAATGATTCTTTCGAATGTATTTAATTAATTAAATACATTCGAAAGAATCGTTTTATTAACTGCAAATAAAACCAACAACGCATTTGTTGCAGTTATTTTAACTTATAAAGCAAAAAGCAAATAAAATGCTAAAATGCTAAATGAAAAGATACCAATCTACACATAAAGTCAACAAAAATGTATTATTTTTCTCCCTCTTTCTCATTCCTGTTATCTTCATCAGTGTTACAAAAACGACTGTGAGAAAAAATCACAGTCGATAAGTTCACTGAACTGAAGAAGTTGGTAGGAAGTAGGGCGTACCACAATGAAAGTTAGCTTTTGAACCAACAAGGCAAGGTACGTAAATTAGGAAATCAATGATTCCTTAAAGAATTGCCGAATGAGTCAGAAGACTTGACTTTTCAAGCTGAGAAACCAACTTACCTATAAGGATTTCCCGTAGACAATTCAAATGAATTAGCATAATTAATGAATGCCTTTTTCATACTTCTGAAACCACCCAAAATGCTAATTTTGTAAGCCCATATTACAATGTTTGACCGATAATGATATGCTCTAAAAGTTCCTTCATAATAAATCTATGAATCATTCACGATCATGTATACGGTGCTGCTATTTCTTTACATAAAATCTAACCCCCCACCTTTTAAACCTGGTTGATTCTTTTTAGAAAAAGCAAGTACTATGTAATCAATATTGTTATTTTTTCATTCGATTTATTCAAATTATAAAAATTATTCCTGTACGTTAATAAATAAAACTTTGTTTTTTTAGGTGCTTTTCCAAAAATCTTTTCGAATCATACTTGTTACATACTATAATGGAGCACAGTATACTTCTAAGAGTATTTTTATTTTAAAATAAACTTTAATTAATTTTATATTATAATTGAAATGTTTGCTGCAACAAGGATTTATCTCCAAAATCAGAATTCACATCAAAAGGCGTCACCTTAGCGTCAGTCAGCGGTGGTCGCTAAGGTGGTGCTGTTTTAGGGCCTTGTATAACAGGGTTGGTGACTGATATTGACATTTTTTTTACCTCAAAACAAACTTCTTGTATGTGAATATTCTAGTAAGATGTGTGTTTGTGAAAGTGGAGAAAACTCATTTTTGCAGCAAACACCTCAATTTCAATATGTCTTCATCTCCTATACTTTAAAATTTTTTTAAAAAACTTAAATTAATAAAATATGCTTTGAAAGGTAACCCAAAAGAAACCTTATCCAATATATTATGCACGACGCTGAGTACCAATATAATTTAAAGAAAAATTATTTAATTGGAGAAAAGTAAAATCCGTATCACAGATTCTGTGGACTTTCAGAAACCTACCCAGTTGATTTCTTTTTTCAAAGAGAATATATGGAGCAGTTTGTAGAGAGCTCTTTCATTTATTACACCTAATGGCGCCCTTAGGCTAAAAGGGAAAAATAACTTTTCGAGAGATTCGTGCCCACCTAAAATGTCAGGTAATTCTGCTTTTAACCTAGTTGGAACATAACCTGCCAGGGAAAAAAAGGGCAGGAAGTAACTACATTTATCCCGTTTGTCAAAAAAGCATGTCACCGGTGGAAATCGATACCCCGAAAGTTGTACTTCGAAATCAATATTTCACTCGTATGAAATATTCACTTGCACTGGCTCTTCACCCATAAGTGCGCTTCAAGTGATGATTTTAGGTCAAACGGTGAGGTGAAAAAAGTAGTAAGCCCGAAAGTGGCCCTGACCGATATCACCTTTTTGAAGTATGCACCCAGAGTAACCTATGCGCACTACTTGAGATAGCAGAGTCAGATTAATAAACACTCGCCAAACGTTTTGCCGTCTGCGGTGTTGGGACGGATTCTTTTCCCTTTATCAAATGACATACCGTTCTGATTTATGCTGAAAGCGTGTAAGTGTGTGTCGGCCAAATTTTTTAAAAGACGCTGTATAACTTTTGACTCCAGAGAAAGATAAAGAATTGCGTTCTGAGCTTTGAGTTATGGCCAACGCTGTCTAGTTTCGAATTTTACGGTCGTTCAGAATTTTATGTCTCTGCTATCTTCATTTTTCCAAAACTTCAAAAGTCTCAAAATTGACTGAACGAGTTTTTCAAAACAGTTTAAGCTGGGCATTTGTGTAAACGTGAAGAAGGTAATAATTTAGGAACTGGAAATTTGCATAAGTTTCTGGAGAGGTCTTGTTTTTGAATGTACACAAATTACCTTCTCACTTTAATGGTTTTAAGCTGCTTTGTTTAAAGGATCGAGCTTTCATATGGGAACAATGAATACTCCTATTAAGTTTCCACAATACCAACATTTTTTTGGGATAAACTTGAATTTATATTTTTAAGGCAATATCTTTAAATTTTACCCCTGTACAATTCTATGAAGATTTTAATTATAAGTTTCAGAACAAACCTCTTTAAACTAGATTGTTAAAAATTCATTCTTTAGGGCAGGGGTGGCCAACCTTTTTAGAAAGAGTGACACTATTTAGAAGGAAAATTAGGCCATGCCACCTGCCACCTACACTTTTTTAAATCGATACCAAAAGGTATTAAGAATAATAAAAAGTTGAATTATGTTCATAGTTCATAGACTGATTATGAGAATTTCACGCAAAGCAAAAATCATTGTTTCTTATGAAATTCTGAGTATTAGGTACAGAAAAAAGTAATAAAGGGGGCCTAAAATTTAAGAAATTCTCTCTCAAGGCATCCAAAACCCGAAAAAAATATCAAAGTCTTGCAAAAAAACAACAAAAGAAGTGGATATAAGCTACCTAAAAATTAAGAAACCTGAAAACAATTTAAGCCCACAAATTATTATAACTTAAAAAATTTTAATCGAAGTCTTTAATGAAATCGTGCGAAAAAGAATTAGAAATGATTTAAAAGGAGATAGAAAGAGCATTGAAGCGACAATGATGATGCTAGATATATTTTTTAAATTGTCCGATTCCTTCGCGTGCCTCTGTTTTGACTCCACCTGGTGTATTTAAAATACCTGAAGAAAAAAAATTAAAGTAGTATGTAAGAAGTTTTCTTTTAGGTATCTAATATCATAAAGATCTTGAAAAAATTATGAAGCATCTTCAAAATAATCTGTCCAGATCTCTCACCGTTCAGGGATAGTTTACATTAAGGAATGGAAGATTCAGATAAGAAATAAAACTGCAAAATTTATATCCTAATTCTTCATGATGAAAAAAAAGTTAGATAAAATATCAGTAGCAAATGAGGTACTGTTTAATTTCTTCTATTGAAAAAATCATTACCCACACTTGTCTGTTTTTAATCTCCTATTTTTGTTTTTCAAATCCCTCTAAGGTACCACTGCATAATGCAATCTTAAGTATCCGGAATCGTATTCACTTAAATTTTCTATCAGTTAAAAGTCGAGAACAACTAATAGATAATGGTTATCACTTTCACATTATCGGGCGAGTTATAAACAAATAACGTAGTAAAAAATAAGAAGATACAAATAATGCTCTTTAGTCTTCAAGATCTTGATAAAGAATGATAACCCAGCTCTGTTCATAAATGAAAGATAAGAATTACTACCTGTACACTCGGAACTATAATTTTTTAACAAAATCACTTACTTTGTGGTATAGTGAAAGCAAATTTTAGCTATCTCCTTCTCAGAGATAATTTTAACGCCTTTAAGAGCGTATTTCACGCATTGAAAATCAGAAATACGCTTTAAAAAACTTGCAAGGAGTATTTTCACGCTTTGAATTTTCAACAAAGGTTTCTCTCTATATTAAAAAAAAGTAACAGTGACCGCCGCCGCCGCAGCCGCCGCCGCCGCTGTCGCCGCCGCTGATTTAGAAAATTTTATTTTTGAACATTTTGAACTCTCACTACGCAAAAACTAAATAAAGGAATAATATGAAATTTTGACCATTAGTAGACAAATGCATGATAATAATTTTCGTTCTAAATAATAATTAATTAAATAATTAGTTATGGAGTTATTTAATATCAAAGTTGAAAATTATTTTTTTCTGCTGCGAGTTCGCCCCCAGCAAAATCTATTTACAGCAGAAACATAATTTTTTGCAGACACATACTCTTAGACATGAAGTTTTGCACCTCATCGCCCTTTTTTCGAATTTCGAATTAGTTTTTGAGTAATTCAATTTTAAAGTTTCGAAATTTTGGACAATTTTTTGATTTTTTCGTTATAAAAGAAAAACTAATCATGATAGAGGTACAAAATTTTAAACACATATACAGATATTTTTTATAAAAATATTGGCGTTTCGTTTTTTACAAAATCCTAATTAGTTTTAGAATTATTGAGATTCAAAGTTTCAATTTTTTCTTCTCTTTCGGGTCGTTCACCAGGGAAACAGCTTATTTTTATCAGTCTGATTTCTTTAATTTCCAAAGATTCACTAGAAATTAACGTGCATATTAAAAAGTTAAAGTTCATTAAAGGCTTGTTTTTTCTCTAAGTTCGTTGATGATAATTGGTAGACTTGCTTGATATTTAAAAAAAACAATTGATAAACTAGAGAGATAAGTAGTTTCGGTATCAAAGGAGCATTAACCTAAAGCCCTGGATAGCAAAGCTTCATCCAGTAACGTAGCTTCATCCAGAGCTTTACATTAACTAAGCCGAAGAGCCTGGATTGTTGAGATGAAACAAGCGAGCTCTGCTCGCTGAGATCGCGAAGCGATCTGAAAAGAACTGCGAAGCAGTTCCTCGGGTTGGTGAGCGATAGCGAGCAGGGGGCAGAGCCCCCTATCTTATTAATATTTGTACAAAATACACACGGGCTTATTTTAAATATAAAAGTTAAAAAGTTATTATTAAAGTAAATCAAAAAATAGATTAGATCCGGAAATGCCGCGGTCCCGTGTTCTTCTTTGATTTCATTAAGATTATACAAACAAGAAACACTTATCCAACCAAATTTTATAAATTATTACTCCCATTTATTTCTTTAATTAAAAATGAATATAGCATTTTCAAAACATTAGAAAGTTAATTAAACCATCAAAAGATTTTCCCAGAAATCGTTTGCAAATTATATGAATAAATGCAAACGATTTTCAATTAAGAATTAGATTGGATATTAAATTTCGATTTCTATTCAGTTTTTAATGAAATCAAGAAAGGAGTGGACATCTTCTAAGTTTTGTAAGTAGATTACTTTTCCCCTTTTACGATATTTTATTTTATATCAATTTTGCGTGTTTAAGGAATTTGTAAATAAGTTTTTAATTTTCTCTTAATTGATTATAAAAAATAAATGTTTCAACTACTATTCAATAACTGTTCCAAAAAATGGTTCTTGCATGTATTTGCGTTTTTAGAATGAATTAAGTCTTTAATGTTAAATATTGCAGCCTCCTACTACACATTTATATTTAATATTTATATTATTTTCATATTCTATTTTATAATTTCCATCATTTTGTGTTTTCCATGTTTGCTGCTCACTTAGAATTTTCTTTGTATGATCCCAATTGAGTGCACTAAGTTCGGGTTCATATTTGTTTTACATAAAATAATAGATGACAAGGGTGATGGGAGAAAATTCGAACCTATTATCGTCATGACTAATTGAAAATGAATGCATATTATTATTATCATCATTGGAATTAATAGTTCGTATAAGTTTTCTGTAAAAATGCATATTATTAAATATATTAAGAACACACATGATTCATCAGCATTTTTGTAAGATTTAATTAAATTATTTCCGACCAGTTGGCAGTTTTGAATGTTAAATATTCCTTAATTGAGCGGTTTAATGGTTTGTTTACCCTAAATCAGTTGTTCCTACTGTGCTAAGTACAAATTTAGTAAAACGTTTCAGTAATTTAGTAAAAAGTAAAAGTTCAAATTTAGTAAAGTAAAAGGTTTTCAAATTTCGTTGAACTATGAAAATAAAATTAGATAGAAGGAATGAGGAATTCTTATGTCTATCTTCTCTTTAATATCGTTTACCAGCGTCCGGAACACTGTTCTTTTAAGATAGTTTCATGATTTTACCTCCCTTCGAACGCATGATTCAGAAGTGTACATTCAAATCGCTCCCGAGAACGGTACCTCTATTTTGAACCGATCAGAAAACTATTTCTCGATAATTGTGGACCCAATGTTTCAGATAATATAAAAAAACAAATGCTTTTTATTAAATTTCTTTATATAGTATGTATTTATTTTCTTATTTTAATCAGAATACTAAAAAAAGATTTGCTAGGAAAAAATTTATTCCGTTAGAATTACTTGATGCAGTAATGAAATGGAAATTCTTATTTTTTATTAGCTCATTGCAGTGGGAAATATTTTTATCTTTAAAAAAAAATTAAAGCCTTAGCCCTTACCTCATAAAAACTTTTATACCTTCTTGTCTTTAACAACCTTTATTGCGCTAAATTGAGTGAAGTATGATTTTAATATAATTCTGATTTGATGAAATACTTTTTATAAAAGATGAATAAATATGAATGATGTCGTTCAACACCAACCAGACCGACTCTATCATCTTTTCAAGTAATAAAAATTTTAGTTTTTACAAATACAAATATTGGCGACCAACTACATGCGTGAAAACCAACAAAGTTGGTCCATTCTACTCAAACTACTGGATTCCCAGTATTTGTCAATTTTATACTTGAATTCCTTTACTCCACAATGGAAATTACTATCGATTCTGGCAACCCATTCCATCCATCTACAACCCTGTTGAAAAAAATAAGGTTTTCTGCGTTCTCTGTTAAAATATGCCTTGTTTAATTTGAATCTGTGTTCCCTCGTTCTATTATCTGTACTTAAATCTAGACCCCTGTGTCCCATTTCTTTACTATTCTAAAAAGTGGAATCAAATTCCCCAAGCCCTTCTTTTCTCTAGAGTGAACATATTTAGCTTCTTAAAGCGCTCTTCATAATTTAAACTGAAAATACCCTTGATCATTTTGGTAGCCCTATGTAGAGCCCTTACAATTAAATCTATGTCTTTCTTCAAATATGGAGAGTAGAATGAGGAAGTTGCATGATTTTTTATATTTTTTTAATCGATTTTTCATGCAAAAATAAGCAACTACCCAAAATTTGAAGCCAATCGAGAAATTTTTTGATAGCAAAAAATTAACTAAAACCCCCTTTTTAAAAGCGCACGAAAACGCTAAGACCTTGGGTTGTGACGTCATCTTATAGTAATTTCCTTTGCCGCAGATAGCATTACCATTGTTGATGGTATGATTTTGTTTTCATATTATACCTAAATTAAAAGGATGATTCTCTGAAAATAGGCCATTTTTATTAGCCTGATGAATAATTTCGATATTATTTTAAGTTAATATCTGTTACTTAAAAATTAAATATCTGTTTTAAAAAATTAAAGACTGTTTTTAAATAAACCCCGATTTCCTTTCAAAAGTCCTTGATAGCAGGTTAAAAGATTCCATAATCCCATAATCTGTCCCTTCTAAATTTTTTAAACGCAGTTTTTTATTTATAATATTAACACAAATAAGAAATACAAAGGTTATCCTGGGACCTTATTTGATCCATGTAGGAGACTGTATATTTTATTATAAACATTGACGCATATACAATATAATATCTACATTACACATTTATTATTACTATATGTACATAACAACATTAATTTAAGAAAGAATATTTAAAAAAAGGAAAGGAAAAGAAAGATTAAGAGATGGTGTGGCAAACAGGGTGCCATAATTACTACTGCTACTCATAATATTAAACAAATAAAATTACTAGCAAATATATGAAGTTAATTAAAAAAAAATATTGAAATATATAACTCAGTAATTAAACATTTTGAAGGAATAATCATAATAGCTAGAAAGTAAAAAAAAAATTCGATGTTCTCAATAGCAAATATGAAATCCTTTTACCTCTTCTTAAATAAATATTTCGACGGGCTATTTTGTATTCCTATGTAATGCATTAAAAAATTTAGGAACTAAATAACAAAAGTTTTTCGAAAATATATTTTTTCAGGTTTTGGAACTAAATAGATTACATTTGGTCTTCGTGGATTAACATTTTTTATACATGCGTTTGGATTAGAATGTAAATAAAGACAAAGTTTATAGAAAAAAAGAAGAACTGGAAGAATATTCAAAGATTAAAAATGACTTATGTTAATTGATCGAATATGATTCAATTTGTAATCGCTTTTAATAGAATCCAGAACCTCGCATAAATTTGAAGTCGTCATTTGATTCTCTGTTTGAAGAGAGGACCATAAGTTGACAGCGAAGGAAATATTTCAGAACATGGCACAAACAGAATTTATTTTATCGTGTGAAAACTAATATTCTTTTATTTTCACTTTTTCTAAGAAGCAGTGTTCGATTTTCGTGGGGAAGGAACTTAGTTAAAAAAATGAAGAAATTTAAGCAAGGAAGAATATTTTGAGCATATAAAAGTGTGGAAAGTTGCGGGATTTTTTAAAACAATTTGGAAAAAATAAATAAAATTTTCAAACCGCGTAACTCCGAATTCGCCTAAGTCGAGGTATTACTTTATTGCATTAAAAAGATTCATGACGAACTGTAAAGTAACATGTGGAAATGTGCTTACGCTTGGGTTTTGACGCCTTCCATCTCGGAACTCATGAAATCCGGATTGTTCTTTATGTAGGTAAACATGCACAGGGTGTCTATGCGAGGTAAATTGTCCGATGTTGCTTTCAAAAAGTATTTTTCCATTTCCTTAGTACAGATAAAAACACAGAACGCTGTAATTTTGATAAACTAATTATAATAAAAAAACTCGTTAAGAATAGCTAATTGTGCCACAATTGAGATTTCAGACAACAAGAAACAAATTTTCGTTTGTTTAATATAGATGACGTAGAATTCCATCTGACCAATCACTTCACGTTTTCAGTCACATGTTTTTTTCTCGACTTTTAAATTAAAATAATTAATTTCCGGTGCATTTTTTGAAAAACTGACCAGATATTTCATTTTACCATACAAAAAACCATAGGAAACACTTGTTTGTTTTTGAAAATCTGACACATGCAACTTCCTTATTGAACTGCATACTCAAGATGAGACCTCACCAAACCTCTGTACAGAGGCAAGATTATGTTCCCTGTCCTTGAAGAGATAGTTTTTCTAATATATCCCAATATCTTATTAGCCTTTTTACTAGCAGATGGGCATTGATGTACCATTTTAAAATCCTCCTTTACACATTACCCCCAGGTCTCTGGTCATTTCCCTTCCTTTTAAGTCCGAATTTCATCCGTTTTTTCCGCCTGTTGTTGGATTTTAAAAAAATAGATCGACACTGTCATCGTTTCAAGTAATAAAAATTTTAATTTTGAGTGCAAATTTTCTCTGTTTTTCTTCCCTGCCGATTGGAATATGACTAAAATAGTGTGATTTTCGAATCATATATTTAAGTGGAAAGAACTTTCATTTTATTTTGATAAAATGTAAAATAACTTCACATTTTGATTGTTGTTCCTTTAAATGATTCGAATAATTTGTTATTCAGATAGCTGAAGTTCTGCTTTATATAGTTTGTGAAGTTTTATTTTGTATTTATTTTTTGGAATATGTACGTGCATTGTGTTCATTTATGATTGAAATTTTTTTCTGTTGCTCACTTTATAAGTTATATATCAAGTTAAATATTGATTTTGATGTTTATATTTTATCAACGTAGAGAAAGGCATTATGCCGTTTCCTAAAAAGAAACAATCTAGAAGGAGAAAGAATGAAAAGGATGAGAAGTTAAGAAAAGAAAATAAAGTTAAAGAAGAAGAAAAGGAAATGGAGGCTCATAGGTCAGCTAATAGGTCCTCCAACATGTCTGATGCTAGGTTGGAGAAAAAACGGTCATCGGACATGACGTCAAATATGGATGTTGCTAGGTTGGAGAAGAAGCGCTCATCGGACACAGCGTCAAATATGGATGCGGAAAGATTGGAGAAGAAGCGGTCATCTGGCAAGGCATCAAATATGGATGTCGCTAGGCTGGAGAAGAAACGGTTACCGCAAAAGGTGTCAAACATGGATGAGGCGAGGTTGGAGAAGAAAAGGTCATCGGACAAGCCGTCAAACATGGATGAGGCAAGGTTGCAGAAGAAAAGGTTATCGGACAAGCCGTCAAACATGGATGAATCAAGGTTGGAGAAGAAAAGGTCATCGGACAAGCCGTCAAACATGGATGAGGCAAGGTTGGAGAAGAAAAGGTCATCGGACAAGCCGTCAAACATGGATGAGGCAAGGTTGGAGAAGAAAAGGTCATCGGACAAGCCGTCAAACATGGATGAGGCAAGGTTGGAGAAGAAAAGGTCATCGGACAAGCCGTCAAACATGGATGAGGCAAGGTTGGAGAAGAAAAGGTCATCGGATAAGCCGTCAAACATGGATGAGGCAAGGTTGGAAAAGAAAAGGTCATCGGACAAGCCGTCAAACATGGATGAGGCAAGGTTGGAGAAGAAAAGGTCATCGGACAGGCCGTCAAACATGGATGAGGCGAGGTTGGAGAAGAAACGTACATCAAGGTCGGTTGAGAACTTGCCTGAAGAAGGGTTACGGATCAAACGTGAGGCTTCCAGAAGTAGGATACACTGTGAAGATAAGCCAACGGATGATGCAATAGCTCGATTGGCTGCAAGAAGAGAAAAGGCAAGAATAGCCAATAAACTACATTTACAGAAATTAAAAGAAGGAAATGACATTCAAGAATTTGTCGCTGATGACAGGTATGATTATCAATGTGCAACGACTTCAACTGGTGTTCCAGCATTAAACATTCGTCAAAATCTATTGGAAGAAGAGGTGTTGGATATCTTTATTCCCAATCAGAAAGTATCAGAAAAACCAACCACATTAAAAAAGTGTGAGACATCAGAAGCTGTAGAAAAGAAGAAAAGGAAATCAAGGAAAGATTTCGAATTGGCAGGAGATATATCTATGGGTACTTATTTCACAGTTGAAAAGTACACGATGGGAGAAATGGATGTTGAGTGTTCACACTGTGGAGCTGTTCGTTTCCCTGAACAGAAAGGAAGAAGTGTTAACTCATGCTGTCACAACGGACAAGTGAGGATTCCACCTCTGAATGAGTATCCGCCCCTCTTACAGTCATTGCTTACATCAGAAGATGAAGAGTCCAGACGATTCAGGGAACGCATCCGAGCCTACAATGCATCGTTTGCTTTCGCAACTTTTGGAGCCCGCTTCCAAGACTTTCATGGGAGAGGTCCACCACTGATCAAGATCCAAGGACAGGTGTATCATCACGCTACCACTTCTTTGGACAACGTGGAAGGAAATGTACCGAGAAATGGCCAAATCTACATATACGACAATGTGGAAGAAGCAGCGAAGATGAGGGTGGATTTAGAAAACACTGAATTGAATGTTCGACTTGAAAACTTGCTGCGCGAAATAAACCCGTACGCCCAGCAGTACAGAATGCTGCACGAGATGACAGTTTCAGGAGAGGAATTCCAGCTGTGTTTCGTGAAATACGCTTTTGACGACAAGCGCAGATACAACAAACCGACAACTTCAGAAGTGGCTATGATAATAGAGTCCAAAAATGGATGTGTCCCTTGTGCAGATTTGAGAGTTTATCCAAAGCAGGAAGATGGACGCGAGACTACTATAATGCAACAAACATCTCAGCATGCTGATCCGATGACGTTTCCTCTCTTATTCCCTCAAGGTGATTTTGGATGGACCTACAACATGAGCACTGAGAAAGGAAAGAAAATAACCCCTGTGCAGTATTATGGACATCGACTGGCTTTACGCCCCGGTGGAGCTTTCAATCCCTTGCTGAAGGCTGGAAGATTGACGCAGCAGTATGTCATCAACTGCTACGTGATGGTGGAACGGCAACGCTTGGACTTCATCCGTCACAACCAACAATCTCTGCGCATGGAATGCTACCAAGGGTTAGTCGACCACGTAGAAAACAACGATTTGAACACGGCCACTGAAGTGCGTCTCGGCACAGCTGTAATTTTGCCTGCTACGTACATTGGATCTCCAAGGTGTTTACAGCAACTATACCAGGATGCCATGGCGATTTGCCGTAAAGTCGGAAGACCGGATTTCTTCATCACGATGACCTGCAATCCCAAGTGGCCTGAAATAACGAAGACCTTGGATCAGCACTTCACTAAAGGGACGACTGCCAACGACATTCCGACGATCGTGACGAACATCTTCCAGAGCAAGGTGAATGAACTCATTCAAGATTTAGTTGAGCGACAAGTATTAGGACCGATAGTAGCATACGTCTACACCATCGAGTTCCAGAAACGTGGACTACCCCATGCGCACATCCTGGCTGCTCTGAGAACGGACTGCAAATTAGTGACACCAGAAGAAATAGATAGGTTCATCACTGCAGAACTATCCGACGAAGACCCCTCTCTTCGTTACTACCAACTTCGCCATATGATGCATGGACCCCACACAGACGGTCTTCTTTGCTGGGATTCTGAAAAGAAAACTTGTTCGAAGAATTTCCCAAAACAGTTTTGTGAAGAAACCGACATGACAGGAGAGGGATTTCCAAAGTACAGAAGAAGAGATAACTCCGACAAGATGTATGCGTACCATGGAAAGGTGAAAGGGAGAGTCCGCTACGTCGACAATCGGATGGTCGTGCCACACAACCCATACTTACTCAAGAAATTTGATTGTCATCTAAACATCGAATACTGTGCATCGGCAATGGCAGCCAAGTACATACACAAGTATATTCACAAAGGACACGATCGAGCAAGGATGGAGATGAAGCACCTGGAATCCAACGAAGTCGAAAAGTACATCGACAGCCGATACGTGGGACCGATGGAAGCAGCGTGGAGATTGAACATGATACCCTTACACAATCGAAGTCACACTGTAGTAAGACTCCCTGTTCATCTGGACGGACAGCAATATGTAACATTCGAAGAGGGACAAGAAGAGAATGCCGTCGAAAGGAATTGCACCACCATGCTGATGGGATGGTTTGAGTTGAACCAGCAAGACTCCGATGCGAAGAACATACTCTACGGTAACTTGCCAGAGAGTTACTCTTGGAAAGCCTCAGAAAAGAAGTGGATTCCCCGAAAGAAAGCCTGTAAAGTTGTCGGACGGATTGTCAACGTGTCGCCTAGAGATGCCGAGAGATTTCATCTGAAGCTCTTGCTAAACCGAGTACCCGGTGCTACCTGCTACTCGGACCTTCGAACCCACGAAGAGGTCATCCATGCCACGTACAGAGAAGCTGCGATCGCCATGGGAATCACCGAAGACAGCGACGAAGCTACAGCTGTTCTGCAAGAAGCTGCAACCACCCTGATGCCAAAACAGTTCAGACGCTTCTTCGTGTACTACCTGGTCGGGGACGAACCATCGGACGGTCTGACACTGTGGGAAAATTTCAAGGATCAGATGACCGAACGAGACAGCACCATCTACGACGTCCTATGTGAAATTGAAGCGCAACTGAATTCCGAGAACAGATCCTGCTCAGATTTCGGACTCCCACAGCCCAGCGACTTCAATCTGCCAACTGAAGACATAGACATTGAACATCACGAGACGACGTGCAAGGAATTGGAAGAAAAACTGAATCCCGACCAGAAGGCTGTATACCACAAGATAATCGACTCCCTTACCAACAACTGTGAGGATCCTTCACGATGTTTTTTCATCGATGGACCAGGTGGAACCGGCAAGACTTTCCTCTACAACGTGATTTACCACAAGCTTTTGAGCCTCAAGAAGAAGACAGCGTGCGTTGCCTGGACAGGAATCGCTTCGATACTACTGCCTGGTGGAACAACATCCCATCGTTTCTTCAACCTACCCCTCGAGTTGAGCGAGGAAGGCATCTGCCTCTTGAAGAACCGCGACAAACTCCGACTTCAGGACATCGAAATCGTTATATGGGATGAAGCAAGCATGATACCAAGGAAAGCCCTCGAGATCATCGATCGCACTCTCCGTGACGTGATGGACAACGAGATTCCTTTCGGCGGAAAGAATTTCATCTTGGGAGGAGATTTCCGTCAAGTCCTTCCCGTCGTGAAGAAAGCATCACGAAGGCAAATCATCGACGAGTGTCTCAAGTCATCTCACCTCTGGCCTCTTTTCGAAGTGCACCATCTCTACGTCAACATGCGGGCAGGCGAAGGAGAAGAAGAATTTGCCCACTGGCTTCTGCAGTACGGAAACGGAGAGTTGGATTCCCTTGTCATCGAAGAATCTTCTGCTATGGTCTGCGCGGATTTGGTAGACTGGTTTTTCGAAGACGTAACAGATGTCACAAAGGATCTCGTGACTAGGATCATTCTATCACCGCAGAACGACGAGGTCAACAGAATGAACGAGAAGATACTTTCCAGAATACCAGGAGAAGAAGTTACGTGTTACAGCATCGACAAGGCAACCCTCAGTGGGATAGATCGAAGCGACGCCAGAGAAGAAGAGGCAACTTTGAGGTATGCGGACGAGTATCTCAACTCGCTCACCCCATCAGGAATGCCACCCCACAAGCTCAAGTTAAAAGTCGGATGCATCGTGATGCTGATAAGAAACGTTTCAATAGCCGACGGACTCTGCAACGGTACCCGCATCTTGGTGAGAAGAATAGGTTGCAGAGTGTTGACAGGACAGATCATCACAGGAGAAAGAAAGGGCACTGTAGTGGATATACCGCGAATCCAGCTCAACACCTCGAGTGGACATTCCCAGTTGCCCTTCGTGCTGTATAGAAGACAGTTTCCAGTTCGACTGGCCTATGCGTTGACCATCAATAAAAGCCAAGGACAAACATTCGAACGAGTTGGTCTTTTCATCGAGCGACCCATCTTTGCTCACGGTCAACTATACGTCGCTCTGTCAAGGTGCGTATCCGGAACACAGATCAAGATTTCCGTCAAGAAAGGTGACTCTGTCAACAACATCGTATATCCCGAGGTACTTGCATGAAAGGTAACGTGCAAGATTCTTTGAGTTTATTTCTTTTCAGTTTAAATATGTTTCTCCATCCACACGAGTCGTGTGGTGGTGCGTCTCAAGAGGTTGTCCAAATAAGGTGTATCGAAAAAACCTTTTTTTTTATTTTGATGATGCATTAGTGCGGGAAAGTTGTCTAAGGTGACAGAAAGTACACGTGATTTTTTCAGAATTTTCAGGTAATATCTTGAGGTGCCACATAGGCCCTGAAGGTTCTCCATGTTATCCTATGGAGCGCGCAAGCCAAAAAGGCCGAAAATTGGTTTTTCGCCCCTCATTCCTACTCTAATCACACGACGAATGTATTCACTCGAATTATGGACCCTATATGATGTATACTACCCGATAAAAACTGAATAAAAGCCTAAATATCTATATTATGTTGATTGTGGGCTCAAATTTGCACTAGAAAAGACTCGATTTTCGACGAAATTTGAGTCTACAAAAAAAACTTAATATAGAGATTTAGGCTGTTATTCAAGTTTTGTTGGGTAGAATGTAACATATAGGACCCAAAACTTGAGTGAAGACATTCGTTGTGTGATTAGAGTAGGAATGAGGGTCGAAAAACCAATTTTCGGCCTTTTTGGCTTGCGTGCTCTATAGGATAAGATGGGGAACCCTCAGCAGGGCCAATGTGGCACCTCAAGATATTATCCGAAAATTCTGAAAGAAATCACAGGTACTCTCTGTCACCTTAGACAACTTTTCCGCACTAATGCATCGTCAAAATAATAAAAATAGTTCTTTTTCGATACACCCTATTGTCCAAGGTGCCGCGAGTATTTTAGACGAGTAATTCATACTTTATTAGTGTTTTTTAACTTTGAAATAATGTCAACGTCAATTATTACCCTAGAAAAGCTATTTAAAAATTAGTGTCTTCCCATGATTTCATTTTGTGATTTTTTTTCGAAACTTCAGCAAGTATTGATTCAGATTAGATTAATGCTTTTCAATTTCAGTATACTATCTTACTTAATAGAAATTTTTTTTCCAAAATATTAGATAGCTTTCATTAAAATTCTATATTTCTAAATTAGTTTACGTTCAAATTCACCCGTTTAATGTATTCATTACTAATAACAACCCTAAAAGCGATAGCACTTAAAAATATTTTAATGAATGAGAATTTTTCCTGGTAATTTTGATCTAATTTTAATACAATTTGTTTATGAAAACAGGTTTAAATATCTCATCGCAACTAAAGGTTGTGAATAATAATTTGTTTAATCATTCAACTTTTTGGATTTTTTCCTTTATGGTTCGCCTCCAATTTTTCCAAATATTTAATGTACTATACTTAAAGTAGCCCTCTTAAATCAGCGGAACTCAGGACAACCTTTTTTTGCAAGCTTTGTGTTAATAACATAATCCGTCCCTCGAGGGACATTCACCATGAGTTTGCTTCTCTGATGGCCCTTCTGATGCTGCCATTAGTTACCTTCTTATCAATACAGGATCATCTCTCAGTCAAGATCCCCATCCTCATCCTCAGAAGTCATCCCCATCCTCAGATTCAGAATGACAAGACAAGATTATCTTCAAGATTTTCATGCTTCAATTTTAAGCTCTCCTCCTTGCCGATCGTGTCAACAGACTTCCTTTTGAGTGTCTTTTGGTTTCGGTGAAGCTACGTACCTAGGGAGATTTATTCTCGCCCCTTTAGGAAGCCTCTCCCGGCCAAAAGCTATCCACCTGATTTATTTGAGCCCACCCCCCTCCAAAGACTGGAAATGATTAGGGAAGATTTCGATTGAAATATCAGCAATGCCCCGATTTTCAATGTTCCATCTGATGGTTGCCGTCAATGATTCACGCTTACAGTTTAGAGAAGGGGCTGATACCTGGGTAAAAAACTAAGCCTCTAAACAATTGTAAGTGGTGATGAGACTCCAGGTATCAGGCGGTTGCAGTGGACAATTGCCGGTAAAAGCCCATTACTCCACTTATAAGGTAGAAAATGATGATTTTTAAAACTTTCTTTTACACTTGTATCCTGAAAGTTGCTCTTCATCATTTATGTTTTTGTATAACCCTCTATTACACAATAACGTTAGAAGCACATGAGTGTCTCGGTGGTTAGAGAGAAGGCATGAACAAAAATAAACCGAACTGAAAGGGTTATAAAAGCGGTTGCGGGGGTTGGCGAGCGAGAGCGAGCAGGGGGCCCAGCCCCCTAGTAGCTTAAAAAATGCATGGAGCCCTACCGAAAACAACTATAATATTTTTTGTCTACTCAAAACACCAACTTTTATATTTTCTACTAATTGTTTGTTTGGATTGTTTTGTTTATTTGTTTTATTTTTTTCTAATTTGTATAACATTTTCTACAAATACTTAACATATTCTTTAATTGTTAAAAACTAAATCTAGCATACTTATTTTTTTTCTATTTCATTTTTTTTTCATTAAAAAAGTAAGTATTTTTATAGAAAATTTGTATCTGTATTTGTAGTTTATGTTATTTCCGTATTTCACTCCTCCTAAAAAAGACAAGGAGTATTTTTACTCCTCCCAAAAAATCCTAGGAATAACACTGCTCATGCTGCTAAATATTTAATCCTTTTTAGGCTGTTAGAAAAATAAACTATTCATAGGTTATAAGTCATTTTAATCCCCATATCATGAACTGTACTGTACTGTACTCAAGATGCTCATATTGCATCTATTGATTGATAATAATTTGTCAATGGCCAACATACAACTATAGATGCTTATCAGCAGTAGCTTCTCCAAAGTGGCCCAAGATTTCACTTTGACTTATTTTTGTTGAGTACGTAGAAATCAACTACTGACATAACCTTTCTCCTCACTCTTATATGTGCTTCTTTTTGATGGTCCTTTTTATTTTGAAATGAATTTTAGGTATTTTCAATCATTTCATTAATCTAATTTATAAAATTTATTTAAATAATTTCATAAATCTAATAAATTGTTGAATTAATCGACACAATCGAAATTACATGAAGTGCAAATTCGTTGACTGATCATTTCGCAGATATATTTTTGTGGAGCTGAGTCCTCATAGAAAAGTATTTTCATAATCAGATAACAAAATCGTATATTTTTGAGTTATCCAGTTTGATATTAAGTTTTGATTTATGTCCATTTTTATAATCTTAAACAAGGGATAAAATTGGTGAAATAAACAATTTCATGTACAGTAATGGTAAAAAACTGACTCAGACCCTATATCTCCGGAACGGCTTGTGATATAAAGACAAATAAGGTATCATTTTTCATGATTTAAAGTATTCTATATACAGAAAATTTCTCAAGTTCTTAGAGGGTAGTCTTCATATTAAACGAAGCACCAACTTTAGTTTTTCCCTAGTTAGAGCACCCTCTAACTTTTAATTTTTGCCATAGAAAACGACCAAAGCTACTCCATAATATGAGAGGTAAAAAGGGTATATTCGGGGGTCTCTCTTCCAAATTTTTTTAAAACTTTATTATGCTAAAAAGTGTTCTGAAGCTACTTTTTAGGGGATTTCCAGAGAGCTTTGCGGACTGCATAAAATGACCCGGCAGGCCGCAAGTTGGAAAACCTGCCCTAGATGATGGTAGAGTGACATGGGGAAATATTAATCAAGAATACTGAACCTACTGTTACAGTACATTATTTTCTGAAACATTTTACAAAATACAAAACATTAAAAGGAAAGGAAGGAAATAGTCAAAAGAAAAAAAACATATTGCTCACTAAGGGGCCGAATTGGCCCTTCCAAGTGAAATAAAAATTTACTATGAAACACTTATATATAAAGAAAAGAAAAGAGAGAAAAAAATTAAGTACATAAATGTAAAAATACAAAAATAAGTAATTTGGCAAGAGGACATCCCAGAAAATTACAATATTCATATGTATGTATATATTATGTATGTATATATTACATAAAGACAGAGGATTTAAGGGATGATTAAATTACATTTACACAATAATTTTAATTAAATTTTTTTGGTCCCATAGGTATATCATGGACGGGGTTGGGTTGTATTTTTTTATAACATCTACAAACAGTTTGAAACGGGCTTCGTCACTCCTAAAGTTATTTCACTTTTGAACGATCATTCTTCTCAAGCAAATTCTCTCCTATACGAATTTTAAAATCAAAATTTTCGAACGAATCTATCAAACTCGTGCGTATTATTCCCCACCCAGAAACATTTTCTAGACCTAAGAGAGAGAGAGAGAGAGAAAGGAGAAAAAAATACTCTCCCCCCATACGATTACGAAGTTGAATAAAATGACTTCTCCAGAGACAATAAGTTCTTCTTTTCGAAATCTGCGACGCGGAATACTAAGTTGAGGACAGATGAAGTGCCCTCTTACCAGCGTCTGAAGACAGTTTTATCTCCCTTTTCGCTTTCCGTCATGTAACCCCATACTTCTCCATCAAACCTTTTATTTCGGGATAGACAAAAGAATATTCCAGGATTTGACTTTCAAGCAGATAGAAGTAAAACTCCGGTGGAGAGTGCGATATCCACAGCGGGGATTAGTACGGGTGGTGTTTCCGCCCTTTCTCACGCTGGTTTTGTATTTCGCTTATGATCTTTTTTATGCGGTGTTCGAGAAAAGAGGTGACGACTGCTTGGCATGTTACCAGGGGTTGTGAATGAACTTCTGAAAAAAGAGCAATCAAACAGGATTTGTAGTTTAATTTGTAATTCCTTTACAGTAGGGGAGACTATTTTGTACCTTAGGACAAAAATCACGTTTTAATTTTTCTAAGACAGATATCCCATTTCGACCTTTCAAAGTGCCCAACCTATAGTCACAACTTTAGTAAATAGGGAGATATTTTTTATTAGCTTAAATTTTAAAAATTGTATTTAATCATTTTTAATAACCAAAATTTGTGTTGATAGGTACACAAATATACCTGCTCTCCTTACGGACAGACCTAGTTGTACCAGTGCCCTCGTAAATTGTAATTATACTTGTTTTCATTTTTAAGCATAAAAGTAGCCATTACAAAGGAAATTAAATTGTTGGTCTAAAATTTGTTTTAAAAGGAGACTTAATATTTTCCGAGATAAATCAACATTTTATATTAAACTGTACGATGTTTATACCAAACACAATAATAATAATCTTCATTTATATTTTTAAAGCACATTCTGCTTTATTGAGTTTAATTTTGGTACTTACGTATTAGTGCCACCGCAACTACATATTTGGCCTTAAAAATACCTTATAATCTAGCCTAATAATAATAATAATAATAATAATAATAATAATAATAATAATAATAATAATAATAATAATAATAATAATAATAATAATAATAATAATAATAATAATAATAATAATAATAATAATAATAATAATAATAATAATAATAATAATAATAATAATAATAAAAATAATAATAATAATAATAATAATAATAATAATAATAATAATAATAATAATAATAATAATAATAATAATAATAATAATAATAATAATAATAATAATAATAATAATAATAATAATAATAATAATAATAATAATAATAATAATAATAAAACCTAATAGAGTCAGGGTGCCCGCCGACACAAAGTACAACTAATACATACTCTCTCATAACTTCTAGTGTTGCTTAATTACACCTAGTCCGACAAAATTTCTCTCTATCGAATTCTCGGAAACGCGGCTTTCCCTCTCCCATTTTTTGGAAAGTCGTCAATTTGGTAGTGTACGAAAAATTTATAGATACTCTGTTGTCATAAAATGTAATAGCAAGAAAAATTCATGAATATCTCTTAAAAAATATTGTCCGACAAAAATGTAGGTATGTTGCGGCTGTCCCCCAATTGGAACATGTTAAAATAACGATAACCGAAAAATTTATTGATACCCAGCTAATTTTTTGGAAAATGCTTGAGAAAAATATGTAAAATCATATCCTCATATTGTCCGACAAAATAGATTTTCCGATTTTCCTGTCCGACACGCGGAAATCGTCGTTCTTACGAGAATAAAAAAATTTATTAATATCAGTTTATAATTTCGATTTTTAGTTTCTACATAAAGTGTAGAATATGAAAAATAAGTTGTCCGACAGTATAATAGTACCGTTTACGTAAAAAATGAACAAAAACGTTTTTATTCAGATATTTACGAAGGTTTAAGGTATATGCGTTTGTGAGTGTATAGACGCCCCATTTTCTAATAACCAGATGATTTTTTCTGAATTGCTCAATAAACATGTATGGAATCCAATTATTGAATTGTCCGACATAATATGTTTTCCGATTTTTCAGTCCGACGTGAGGAAATTATGGGTTTCATGAAGTCTTAATACTTATTGATAAAATTCCTCACCTTCTCATTATTTTTTTATAATGGTCATGAAACATATGAAATGAATAAGTTAATCAAGAATCTCATTTTTCCCACTAAATTGTTACAAAAAATATATATATACTGAGATATATATTGATTTGATGTTAATCTTTCATAAATAATTGATTTGATTACTTTTTAAGCAAAATTTTTAAGATTTTATCCACATTTCAATTTTGTTGTAATTTTTCACATTTGAAATTTGGAATTTTATAATTCCAAAACTTCAAATTTTCGTAATTGTAAAATTTGAATTTCGCTCGGAAATCCTGAGTTTCGGTGAACGCGCTGGTCAATGCAACGCACACTACACCCCACTTGTGCGAAACAGTATTTTTCGGAGTCTGTGTGTACAGATGTACAGTGCAACACATAATTATAGGTCCATCTAAAAACAACATTACTACATTATGACCGGCCTATATTACGGGCGATATCTCTTACTCCATATCCACGGTAATCTTGGAGAACAATTGTCACAAGCTCTCACAATTTGTCATATATTCACTGGAAATGACTACAACCCAGCATTCTACAGAAAAGGAAAGAAAAGGCCCTTCGATATTTTAAAAAAACAATCTAAATTTCAACTTGCTTTGTTGATCTTCTGAAAATATCTCCTACTGAAATGACAACATCAAATGATGTTTTTCGCGTCATTGAAGAGTATGTATGTAAAATATACTCATTGAAGACTAACGATGTTGATTTAGGACGTCTCGAACTTTTTGAAAAGACATTCAGCCATAAAAACCAGAGTGATACTATTATGAAAACTAAATTTAATGGACTCGATGCTTCCTGTATGCCACCAACAAAAGAAGAATTACTGCAACAGGTTAAACGTACGATGTATATATCAAGCATATGGTGTAACGCCTACATGAGGTGTCCTACAAATTTCAAACCAGAAAACTGTGGATGGACCTTGATCGACAATAATTATCACCATTATTGGTTTGATGGGCCTCAAAGTCCTTCATTTGAAGATGTATCATCAATTATCACAGGTATGGAAATTATAACTTTCATTCATTTGATTAAGGAGGTTCTTTTGTTTTATATATATATTGGTACTATAATAAATTAAATACGAAAAAAACGAACAGTGTTATATAAATGGAAAGTACTGGAAGTCATAAAAAATTTCTCAGTTTATTTAATGAGGAGTTACTACAGAAATAATTGGAAAATTATGAAATGCCGCTAAGTTACAGCCATTTTTTTATAAATCGATAAGAAAAATATATGAAAATAACTTTGCAGCGTTTCATAATTTTTCAATCATTCTTTCGACGATAGAACCTCCTTAAAGTGTTACAATTTAGTGTTACATTTACCATTGCTTTAAAAAATCAATAATTTTTCAGATTTTGATAATAATAAGGAGGTAAAAGAAGATGATGACGAGCTAAAAGATACGTCACATTTTTCAGATGATGAAAGTTCGAGTGATGATGATGATGACTCTGATGAAGAGTAAAAAAACATTATTTGTCGATTTTGATCATCTTGACTTTTACAATTAACTTGGAAATTGATGTTTTTTTGTCGGACTGTCGATTTGCCGCGATATATTTGTCGGACACTTGTACAATATGTAAAATACTTATCTGGGATAAATAAATTTGTTTTTGTCCGACAGATATTAATAAATTTTTTTATTCTCGTAAGAACGACGATTTCCGCGTGTCGGACAGGAAAATCGGAAAATCTATTTTGTCGGACAATATTAGGATATGATTTTACATATTTTTCTCAAGCATTTTCCAAAAAATTAGCTGGGTATCAATAAATTTTTCGGTTATCGTTATTTTAACATGTTCCAATTGGGGGACAGCCGCAACGTACCTACATTTTTGTCGGACAATATTTTTTACGCGATATTCATGAATTTTTCTTGCTATTACATTTTATGACAACAGAGTATCTATAAATTTTTCGTACACTACCAAATTGACGACTTTCCAAAAAATGGGAGAGGGAAAGCCGCGTTTCCGAGAATTCGATAGAGAGAAATTTTGTCGGACTAGGTGTAATTAAGCAACACTAGAAGTTATGAGAGAGTATGTATGAGTTGTACTTTGTGTCGGCGGGCACCCTGACTATAATCTTATCTTATAGTCTATCTTATAAATATATCTATATAATGTTATACAAATACAAATACAAATACAAATTAAGTCGACCAACTACAGGCGTAAGCCCAGCAAGGTTGGTCCAGTGTTTTTAACCCAAACTACCGGAATCCCACAGTATCTGTCAATTTTCCTCTTGAACTCGTTTACCCCACTTGAATTTATCTTATAATCTTAATTAAAACCGCCAAATCTGTAGCTTCGGGGGTGTTAATATACGTAAGAACCTTGATTTTTTTAATTTTAAAAATATACTTATTAAAATAAAATGTCTGAGATTAAAAATTTTTAGCTATGAAATTATTTAAAACAGGGAACTTTTTAATGGAGCTTAGTTAAAAGGTAAATTTATTAAAATTTTCTTATTATTTATTTAGATTAATTTACCGTGCCATGCCAAATTTATTTGAAGGCATAGATACGATAGGTCAGGAGTTTCTGTATAGATAAAAAGTTTCTGTAATTTATTGTTGTTACACTTGTAGACAGCAAGGAAAGCTGTGAAATGTTTTATGAAACTATGCTGTCTGTCTATGCAAAACAAAATTTATTGTTAATGCGCTAAAAAGTTTTGTTTTCATAAAATTACACCTATCAAAAGCTGCTATAGTTAATTTTTAGATAGGATTAAAAAAAATAACGGTACTATACTTTTAATTTTTTTTTGTCTCCATATGAATATGAATAGGCTTTTTTAAATTTTTAAATAACTATATTTATATTAAATTGTTATTTCTTTTCATATATTTAAGGGTAAATTAGTTAATTTCCTTTTAAAGACGAAATGATAATCTAGGTGTTCCTTTAATAAGAAGGTAATGAATTTAAATTTTATAAAGCTTAAGAGAGGAAAGAATGAAAAACATTTTTCGTCCAAGTACAATATAAAACTGTATAATACCGAATGTTTCTTGGAGAAAAAATTAGGGATAATTGTACGCTTGATCAAATAATTAGGTTTATTACATTTTTGACAAATTTAATTTTTCAAATCATTGTTCCTTTGATTGTAAACTTCGTACATAATAAAATGTTTTTTTAATGTTGGTAGATATATGAATGAATATGTATAAAAATAAAATATTTAATTTCCTAATCTTAAGTTAAACTTAACTTTTATAATATTTATTTTTATACTCACAAGAACAGTGTGTATAATTTTAAACATAATTTTGGAATGCCCAATAGATGCAACTTTTTTCTCTAATAGAATTGAGCTTACAGATATGTTTATCAAGTTCACCATGTTAAAAGATATACTAACTAGCTTTTAATTTTTAGACATTAAAACCATAGTTTTATTTATTAAAGTTTTAGTGTAGAATTTCCATTTTATTTAACTGTCTCTCCTCATAAAAATATCTTAGCTTTTATTTTTCATGGTGACTAAATTTAATGTCCCATAAAAGACAATGTTTAGTATACGAATGGGAGAAACATCCACTTAGAAATAAAAGTCACAAGCCTTTCAAGCTTATTTCCTCCAACAGCTAGGATTCCAAAACAAAGATTTGTAATGATCGCCACAGAGTAAAAAATTATCACAAAAATGAAGAAACTATTTTGCAATTCAGTTCAAATGAACAACGTGGTAATAATTTCGTTGAAAAAAAGTTCTAACAGCGTGTTATTTTTCCAAGGAAAGTGACTCATTACAAAGCCCGTATTAAAACTAATATTGCTTTAAAGCAGGGTTGGCTGGATTGGACCCAATGGGTTTTTCAAAAAACCAATGTGAAAAAACTCACTTTTTGGACCCATTTTTGGGTTTTTTTCAAGAAAAATCAAGATTTTGGTAGTTTTAATATTGAAGAAAAACATTTAACGAGATAACATACCAAGAACTGCATTTGAGTGGTTTTTTATAATTTTAACCGGGTTTCAATAATTAAGGGTTTTTTTCATTTATTGAATGGGTTTTTTTCAAAATTTAGGAAGTTTATTCAAATTAAAATTTTTTCAACAACAACACATAACACGACAGTACACAACAGGAAAAAAATGATGATGAAAAAAAAACACTGAAATATTTTTTAATATCCCTAAGGAGCCAAAAAGACTTCCATGGGGTCACATATTTCAAATTGTTATTGAACATAGAAAAATAAAATAAATTTAATCAACATAAAAAATACAATAAGAAAACTTATATGGAATAAAAAAAATGTCACATTCTCGACCATCTCATTTTTACAACTTTAAAATAAAAAACAAAGTTAAAACAAAAAAAAGGGGGTGGGTGGGACTGGCTAGATGTTTTTTTATGATATTTTATAATTTAGATGTAAGTTATCACCTGACAGAATTTAATAGGTTTTCTATATTATTTTGATTTAAAATAAATAAAGAACAAAGTTTTTTTAAACGTTTGGTTCTATTTGAGTTTCATACGGCAATTTATTAAATAGAATAACAGATAAATAATCAAAAAATATTTTTAAATATTTCTTTATAAGGGGTTGGTACAAGATAAAAAAATTTTCTTCTAAAATTATAATTATTATTAAGATTAATTTTTGCTACTGTGGGAAATTTCTCTAAAAAGATAAGACTATTTAATACAAACATTGTCGAACATTTAAAAGAATAGTATTTGGAAAATATCGTAAAAATTTTTCATGTAAATTTAATAAGGGATTTATGTTTGTTATATAATCACCTCCCCAAACCAAAATTCCATACTGAATACGAGATTGCTCCCATGCAAAATATAATTCCAAAAGTAACTCAAATTTGATATATTTTTTCAAATGATAAAATTTAAATAAAATAAATCTTAATTTGCTGCAAATTAATTTTATATTATCTTTGAATTTCCAGTTTTGGTTAAAAAGAATGCCTGAGTATTTAAAAGAGGGGGTGTTTAAAGTATTTTAAAGATAGTTTAAAGTTCAAAATTTAAACTTTATAAGAAATAAAGGAGTATTTTTTAAATTTCAGTTGGTTTTTTCAAAATTAAATAGATTTCTTTCAATATTGAATGTGTTTTTTCAAAGTTTGGGATATTTTTTTAAATTTTAGTGGGTTTTTATTCAAAATGTAAGACGGTTAAAGTTTGAAAAACCCCACTTAACTATGGAAAACTGACATTATTTTGATAGAACACATTTAACATAGAAAGAACTCACTAAAATTTGAAAAAAAACCAGTGTAATATATGAGAAAACCACTTAATTTTGAAAAAAACACATTTTTTCCAAAAAAAAAAACAGTTTTATATGGGTTTTTTCAGGGTTTTATTGAAAAAACCCGAAAAACCCCAACCGACTTGGGTTTTTTCAAAAAAAACCTGGGTTTTCGCCAACCCTGCTTTAAAGGGGTCAGGGACCAAAAATTTTCATATTTTGAAATTATTTTTCAGTTTAAAAAACATGTTTTTTCTACTAAAAGTTATGTTTGAATCATGTATCGGTCATAAATAGAATGAGAATGAATTTATATTTCTCAAAATGTTAAATCTACATCAAAAATAATATATCTATGTTTGATTTGGTGAAACAATTTTGAAAAATTGATTGATAATACTTTACGTTCCAGCAGTATAAACTTCATTTTTTAATTTATTTTGTTAAGTTGTTTGGGAGTTGCTATTTTTATACAAATTAAGTGTACTCTCATTGATAAAAAAATTTTTATGCGTCCAAGGCCCTCTTAAATCTAATAGAAAGAAAACCTTTGCTGAATTTCAGACAAAATAATTAAAAGAGTGTAAGAAATTACTCCCCCGGGCGTATGTTTCCATAGGACAACTGGCAACAACGCGAAAGACTGCTCCCATCCAACTCTTATTGTCCTGCGTCTTTCTTTACGATCTTCGATGGACACCCATACACTAAAACAATAAAAGCTCGTCTCCTTTCATCTTATCACGGCATGGAAGGTGAATATTTCTTCTGTTTTATTGGGTTTTTTTTCTTCGAAGACGCTGCGTGCCACGGTGTCACTGGTGCGCGACGTAGCCACGTTCCTCTTTACGCCCTAGGACGGAATGCGACTTTTTCGGGCATTTTTACGAACTTTCAACGAGGAAGTCGCTTTTACTGCAGTGATAAAAAATTTTTTTTTACTCCTCGGGGTCCTCAGTTCCACATGATGGGATATAAGCCTTGGTTGAGTGTAGCGATAATGTTGGTAAACACAGTTGCCTCTAGTCTCTGTAAGAAAAATCAGGGGATGACATGAAATGGTATGGGTTGTTCTTTTGATAAACTTTGAGCAGATCATGCGCGGATGCATATAGGCACACTGTACTTTCATAAAGCCCAAAAAGAATGAAATAATTTTTCTTTCTTCTGCCGTAAAAGAGAATGACTGACAGTCGTTTATCCCAACCAGAACGCAAAAAAATTAACAGTTACAGGGGCTTTATCAAAGTACAATATGCCTATACGCTGCACGGATTCAGCAGGGCTCAAAGGCGAGGGAACTTTTTGTCGAACATCTCCTCTGGACACAATCGAGAAAATTTCATCAGATTTTTACAACGGATTACCCCTAACATTTGATGAACAGTACACGTGAAAGAATGTTTCTAAACCAATTATCGCGATCTGAACCTTGTAATTGTATTTCGATTACAATTTTTCCCGACAATAATAGGAGAGTCTGGGAGTCCTCCCCACCGGCGTCGTTCCCGCGGGGACGCGTCCCCCCAATAATTAGGAACATTGTTTAGAAAAACTTTATTTTTAACTTTTGAGGAAAGACTTAAAATTTTCTGAATGTGCTTTTCAACCTTCAAGGCGCCAATTTACCAATGGCACCTAACATAAGAGGCGCATATAAGAGGAGGACGGACTCCTCATAAATTAGAACACTTTTTTCAGAATAGGTTAAAAAACCCAGTGATCAGTTTGGGGGACATTATTTCAATAAAAAATTGGAGCAAAAAAGTGCGTGATAATACGGCGAGCCCTTCTCCCAGACAAAGCTCCAGCTATAACACTGATTGAACCATATTTTGAAATTGTCTAATCATATAGCACTAACAATGAGTTCGACCCTGTTTTAAAAGGTCAAATTTCAAAAAAAAATTCTGGGGGAGGACCCCTAGACCCCCATTTTTAGTTGAAAGTTAAAAGCAATTCCCAAAAACTTGAAGTGAAAATTTATTTATTGATTCACAAAGTCCCCTTAAAATCACTGGGCGGGGCTTAAGCGAAATAAAAAAATTTTTAATGGTAAATAATCATGGTTTTGTAAAATCCCTCTGTGGAGGAATCCCAAATCCTTGGGTCGTCACCCCTCAATTTTCAGTAGCCGGTAACGCCAATCCAATGGTCCTCCCCCAGAAAATTGCAGAGTGCCCCCTTTGAATTCGCACCTGGAGCAGATACGCACTTGAAGCTTTTTAAAGGGGAAACAAGACAGGTGTTACCAAGAAAGTTAAATGCTGAACAAGAAAACTTTACTTTTTTTTAAATTGGGCCTTATTTTTCGGGAGAGGGGACACATTTGCACAAAAAGTAATTTTTAACTATTTCTCCATATATTTATAATATATTGAAACTAAAACTGATTAACTTATAAGTTCACAGCATTCCTAAAATTTAAATACCCTTTTTAAATCTCCCTCTTCGAAAAAATTCTTTAAATCATCGTTCGAAAAAAAAATTGAGAAATTCTGTGCGAATGCACCCCAGAGGAGGGGCACAATCCCAAGCTGCATAAATTATACAGAATAAATTTTTAGAAGCTACCAAATTCATTGTACTACATTAAAGTTTAAATTTACAGCAACCGATTAAGCTGTATATTTGGCACTTAAAAAACTTTTTTCTTAAATCTCCGAGTTTTTTTTTACATTTAGAAAAATTTCAACGAAATTTCAATGTTGATTATGTTTTTGATAAGAAAAAGTGTACTTCGAGAGAAAACTAATCACAAATATGTTGTAGTACATTCATAAAATCAATGAGAACAAATTGAAAAAAAAATAGTGTTCGGTTTTTAAGGAAAGTGAGAAAGTTGCACCTCTATACCAATCTCCCTAACCCAGGGGTCGGCAACCTTTTGAAACGGAAGATCCAAAAGTAACAATTTTAAAAAATTCCCAGTTTTTAAAGAGCCACTAACCCAAAGAGCACCTCTCATTTTTTAAGAGGCAAAATTTTAAAGGAAAAATAGTATATTTAAAATAAACAGCAAACTTTAGAGACGGGATGGGGATCCCATTTCAGAAAAATTTTGGAAATTTTCTGCTAAAAGTAGTGTTTTAATTCGTTTTTAGAACTTCTTTTATGACCAAATGATGATCACTCCTTATCAATCACAGAATTTTCGAGGGAAAACATCACATATTCCAAAATTTTAAGGAGTGTTTGGGAGTTCTCCCCCGAAGTTTTGGAATTTTTACCCTTAAAGGTAGAGTTTTGACTCATCTTGAGAACTTTGGGTTACACCGCTCCTGATTTGATTAGGTACTTAAAAACATATTACTGATTTTTTAAGGGTTTGATAATAAATTAATTATTAATTTTTTCGTATGGAACTGGAGAGCCCCAACTTAACATAGAAAGAGCCGCAGGTTGCCGACCCCTGCCCTAACCTATAAAGCAAATATTTTATTTGCTATTCTTTACTCTAAAGCTTCAATTTACCTCAGTTATTTTATGTTTCCAAGTGGGTATGTAAAGATTTATAGGTTTGGAATAACTAATATATTTCTTAAATCAAATAAAATCTTATATTTCTTAAATCAGATAAAAAGTGTAAAAGTTTTCTTATTGTAGTAAGCAATTCTCAACTGGTTTTAAAAGGGCATAAAAACTTCACTAATAAAGATTATTAGATAAAAACATATTTCAGACGGAAAACTAAGTTAAAACTGGAAAATTCCTAAAAGCTTTGAATTTTAAGTTTAATACTGGAAATAATTGAACTAAAATTAAATTTAAATTTAAAGTACCTTAAAATACTATATTTAAAGTATAAAAATTCGTTCGAAAACAGGAAAAGGAATTAGAACGGATTTTTGAACTGTTCGAATGTGCCCCAACCAACATGTGTTCGATGTGCCCCATCTACCATCTCCAGCATTAATAGTAAAAAATAGTTCATTTTAATTTAAATTGAAAAAAAAATTCTGGACTTACTTTATTGATGCCACAATAGAATTCAAGTCAAAATTTATAATTTAAAAACTTTCTAGATTGAATTTTCAGTTTTCACACGAATAAAAAGAGAATAAAATTTACTTTGCACCTTCCAAAGCAGGCAATTTTCAAACACAAGGTTCCAATGGGCCCACGCTTTGAAAATTCAGGCAAAGGGTGCACTGTAAAAAAAAACTGTAGAAAAACAGAAATTTTCAAAAACAATGACTTTATGTTTACAGAGATATTCTGTCATGTAACATTCCCACCGCACTTCTACTTATTTTATGTAAAATAACAGCTTTTATCTAGTGTTTTAGCTTATCTGTACTTAAACAGAAACTTACTGCATCGAAAAGGAATACAGCTATTGGCAACATTATACTGAATCTTCGTTGGTTCAGTGGTAGCGTGCGTGCTTAGCATGCGGTAGGTCGTGGGTTCTATCCCCGGGTATTAATTAATTAAAATTAGAAAAAACTCTACTAAAATAAGTGCATGCGCACAAGCAGAAAATTATTGAGAGGCAACAGAAAAATCTGTAGCCCACTTGACAGAAAGTTTCTTTTTACAGCATTTACCTGTAGTTAACAGCTTTTTTCTGTTTACAGGATTTTTCGGCCTACAGAAATTTTCTGGCAACTTTTGCTGCCAGAAATTTTCTGTTTTTTTGCAGGATTATTTTTTACAGTGTGGTACCACTAGCTACCTATTGGTATTTTCCCCATATTTTTAAATTGAATTTAACATAGGGATAAGTGACTTGTCCGAATGTGCTCCTTGTGTAAATGTGCCCCTGCCCCCCTCTCCCATAACTATTTTTGCCAGCTTTTTCCCATGGGACTAAAAAAACTAATTCTAAAATATTGGTTTAAAAACCTCTTATAAAATGATCCTCTATCAATTGCTATTCTTTATCCGTCGGCTGGGCACACTTCCAAAGAACTCCTCTACTTCAGAGGTTTCTCTTTTAAGGTATCAATCGACTAAAGTTGGAATGCTTAACCTTTTAGCTTTCCTTAATGGGCGCTTTGAAAGATACACAATAGTTTAAAACCGTGATTGAATGAGGTCTATCGACTATCGATAGACCTCTCACTCTCTCCTAAATTCTCTATTCATATAGGACGGTCAAAGAGATCTCTTTAGGACCGTCCCATTCTCTTTTACAATGAGAAAAATATGGGTAAATAAATTCAATAATAAAAATGGGTAAATAAATAATAATTAATTCCAGAAAAATTCAATTTCAAAATAAAATAAATTTCTAAAATCCCTCAATAAAAAATTTATCAAAAAAAACTATTAAATGCCTGTCTTCTTGTTAATATAACCAACTTCTTTAAAAAAAAAGTAAAAACAGATTGCTAGTTATAATAAAAAAATCTAGCTATTATCACTGAGCTCACTGAGCTATAAAACAAACTATATAGTATTTGTTATATAGCTTGTTTGTTATATAGCTCAGTGAGCTCAGTGGCTAGAGTCTAGTAAACCATGCCCTTTGAAACAATAAAATTTTAGCTCTGTTTCCATGGAAACTTTTCAATTCTGTTATTCCATAAATGTATGTATTTTTGAGAAAATTAAAATCTTAAAGAAAGTTAATTAATTATTTTAATTTATTTCGGTTTTGTGATAAATTTTATAATATTTAAATACAGATATTCACACTGTTTTCTTCTTAAATTTCGTTGTAAATTATAAAATACTAGCTGTTACGACCCGGCAAAGCCGGGTCTTACAGCTAGGCTAGCCTTTTATGCCAGCTTCCCTCGTTACTACTTCAAGTTCCTATTAATTATACATTAAATAAGAAGTTTAACTTCTTTATCTTACCGCTGAAATATCACTAATTTATCATATTCAAATAAGTCACTCAATTTCGGCTGACCACCACCGAGCTGATTTGGGCAAATTTATTCTTAAATCAAATCTTACTACCCTTATATAAACTCATTTTAAATGGCATTCTCCCCAAACATTCCATTATTAAATTATTATTTGATTTTAATTTGCCTCATTATTTGAAGATAGTTTGTTATGGGGCGCCTACGGCGCCCACGTATTTAGGTCTAGCACGCCATCTTTGCTTTCTTTCTTTAGCTAAGCGACGTTTTTTTGAGGTAGGATCTTCATCATCACCCATGACAATGACTATGAGAAAGAAAAAAATGAATAGTAAAAATTGAGATGATTACTATTGAAAGCTGATTCTAAAAGTGAATAAGTTATATAAATCAGTTGAAAAATAAATAAAATTCAATTATTTACTTACTTAAGAAATAATTAATTTTTCGTTTCCGAAAGTAAATAAAGATTATTGCCAAAAAAAAAATCAAAAAGCGCTTTTTATACGATTATTTATTAGATTTATTATTGTTGAATTAGAAACCAACTTCCCTAAAAGTAACTTTTTAACCTTTATTAAGTAAACCAACTTTCTTGAAAGATATTTAAAAGCTATTATATTATTTTAATTTTAATTACTTTTATTTATTTATTTTTCTGATTATTGCGAGATGGCATCATAGTGTGCGAGCGTTCCAGAATCAGTGAGTCAGTGAGTCAGTGAGTGACGTGGGCTTTTATATGAGAGATGTATAAATGTTAATCAGTTATATTTATTCAAGTGAGGCAAGACGTCGCCTTAAGATAGAGAAGTAAACACTGCAATTTATGCATTTCAACAATGCACAATGCTTTTTCAATGGGTAAAACGGAGTCGAAAAAGCGCCGAAAAGCAGGGAAGGAGTCGTTCGATTTTAAAATCGTTTCTTGTGCGCATCTAATGGCCGAGAGGAAGTTCTCTGTCAAATTTCAAGCCTATCGGTCCGGCAGTTTTGGAGATTTCGTGATGAGTGTTAGTGAATGAATGTGTCAGTCAGTGGTATATGGATTTTATAGATATAGATATATAGGGGTCACCAGTCCAGAATAATATACACGAACGCGCGAACGGCGTTAATTTTGCCGCCTGCAGAAAATTTTCGTCAGAAAAAGTACAAAAAAAAATTTTTTTTTTAGAATTTTTCGGCAGAATTCAGAGGAGGCTGCTCATCATGAGCTGATGATAGCAATTAAATAGGCCAAATCCCCCTGTGACTCTGTAGTGTCTGATGCTATGGAAAGCTTTTTCTCAAAACAAGAAAACTGGCACTTCGTAAGAAAATCCAATAGCATTAAAGAATGGGCAGTTTCCAAAATATCTGACAAATTAATGAACTGGATTTCAGCTCTCCCCTTTATGGAAGGATTTCTCTCTTTTGTTCAAAGAAAATATGTTCAAATATATTTTAAAACTATTTGATGGAATTATGCTTTGAATATTCAGATTAAATTTTTTGATACCATTTGTTTTTATAACTTGTCATTTAAACTATCTGTATTTTGTAAATTTTCAGTTTCAGGTTAAAAAGGTTTAATATAGAGTAGATTATTGCGTAAATTATAATTAAAATAGAAGCGTATTTAGTGAAAATTGTTATATTGCTTATAGTATAAAAAGTAGAACATTTAAAAAAAGAATGTTAAGATAAACTCAGATTTTAAAAAACTTTCCCCTTGGCAGCTAATACGTATTTTTCCCATTATTCGTTTGTGTGTATAAAAAAAGTAAATTCTTGCAGAAATTTTTTTGGAAAAAATTTGAGTTCGCAGACAGGTAAAAAATTTTATATGAGTATGATGGGGGTGACATATAGACATTATGTTATGTTACATGAGACAGAACAGTAACGTTATTTTCCGACTCTGTACTCATATCACTGGTTAGGGGCCATACATAAATTACGTAAGGTCAAAAAGGGGGGGAGGGGTTTGGAAAAATCTCACCAAATCTCACCAAGGGGGGGGTCGATTAAAATCTCACGTCAACTTTTTTAAGTTAGAAATTATACGATTTTCTTAAGTAGATAGTAAGTAGTAGTTTCTTTCCACAGATAAGATACTGTGGTGATTTTTAGGCGGAATAATGTCATTTTCTTCAACATCATTAATAATGGAAAAGTTTTAGGTGCTGTGAAGCACAAAATGCAAACGAATAGGATAAAAAATTATTTTTAAAGGTTGTAGATAAATCTCACGTGGGGGGGAGGGGGGTCCAGCAAAATCTCACTAAATCTCACCAAGGGGGGAGGGGGTCCAGATTTTGGAAAAAAACACCTCACGTAATTTATGGATGTCCCCTTATTTGTCCTGGGTTGTCAACGCTCTTTAAATATTTCCTTTTTTACCATTGGACTTTTTAACAATTTGAGGTACCTACTACTTGTGGATTTAACAGAAAATACTATATTTTTAAGAAGATAATAACATACACTTATAAGCAAGTTGCGAAATTCTAAAACATTTATCACATTTGAAATATATTACTCTCCATAGAATCAATAAGTACGCAATACTGGCAATGCATCCCTTTTCCGCTGAGTCACAGATGTTTCATTTCATGTCTCTCCTGAACTAATGGGGGTTCGTTAATTTGTTTCTCAGAACTTATTACATGCTTGGATTGGTAATGTTGTGTTTGTGTTGAAATTCTTCAATAAAAACTATTCAACAACTTCGTTAAGAAAACTTCGTTGAAATAAACTTCCTATATTTAGAATTTGAAGCAATTATAATGAGGAAATTTGAAAAAAAATTTTTATATTTCCTATCAAATTACTTTAAGGACGTAATATTACAAATATTACGTAAGCTTGCTTATTATTTTTAAACCCCCCGTCAGACTCTCCCATAATTACACAAGCAACTGTGCAAGTCCACATAAGTATTTTTGACTTTCAATGATGACCCAACGTAAAAAATTAAGAACTTTATTTTAATGGAAAAACTAGCTTTGCTTAAAACAGAAAAATGCATTCTTCGCTCTTAATTTAGTTTTTAATTGAAGTTTTGAAATTAAGTTAATTTTGCCTTGTTACAAGATATTTTCTAAAATGCAGTGTTTTTAATATCTAACGCAGAGTTTCTCAAACTGTGGGTCGCGACCCACTGGTGGGTAGCCAGTCAGTTTTTGGTGGGTCGCGAGAAGATTTTTAATTTTTCTGAATATGAAGTATCTTTTTATAATTTATACAAACGTGTTATTAACTTTTGAATTATCAAACTATTATTTGAACTTTTGAAATTTATCAAATTACCATATAGTAAAAAGAATAAAAATTTGAGGAAAAACTACACTACTACTTGGTGTCGAACGTAAAAGGCAATTAATGTAAATACGTACTATGTGTGTCACTTTAATATGCCGATAATGCAAATCTAATCTATTATTCAAATAAGATTTGAAAAAAATATTCAAATAATTTTCTTAGGAAATGATGCAACTGCAATTTATCTCATGTTGCTAAAAAAACAAGTTAAACCCTGTTTTTAAGGGTCAAATTATAAAATTTTCTCTGGGGGAGGATCCCCAGACCCCCCTTTTTGCTGTAGGGATCATTGTTACCCCACAATTAAACTATTTCATTCCCTCAAATTCAAATGTTTTCTTTTAATTTTCTAAAAAGTTAATTTCTCTTCTAATACGTGCATGTAATAATTTATTGTTGTAATAGAGAGAGAGTAGTTGATGAACACCCCACAGTCAGAGAAGTTAAAATTATGTGGGGGGGCTGAGATAATTATCTCAGTTCAATTAATTATAATTAACTGAAGTCGGTGGGTCGCGTTAGATTTTGTTTCTCAAAAGTGGGTCGCGATGTTAAAAAGTTTGAGAACCCCTGATCTAACGTATAACTCAAACTCATGTTCCCCACTCCTTTTGTCAGCAAAAATAAGGAAATAGCAACCCCTCCCCTATAGGTGCTTACGTAATATTTGAAAGGTCCCTTACATTTTTTATTTGTTTTTATTTGAAATCGTATACAAACACAGAAATAAAACCTTAGCTATCTAAAGAGTGTCGTATCGAAATGTTATTTTTATGCATAAACCATGCAGCCGTTCCAATTGCCTCTTAATATATCTATGCATTAAAAGGGTCATATAACTTATTTGGCTTTTAGGAGTGTACGTACATCAATAAAAAGTCCAAATGATGTGACAATTGTTACCATTTCTTAGGAATGTCATTCTTTACTTCAGTAGCTGTTCTTTGTGACGTAATATGTGTTATAAAAGTACCAGTTAAATCTGGTCTGGGTGATAAAAGGTTTTTTATTTTAACTTTGCTATCATATAAGTGTTATCAGAAAGCCACCATCTTTTGAATGTCACGTAACAGCGTTTACGAAGAAACTTATTTGAAAATTGTTTTCAAATTCCTTAGGGGCTATTCATAAATTACGTAAGGGTCCCGAGGGGGAGGGGAGGTTGGAAAAATCTTTACATTTCTTACGTAAGATTTTCCAAGTTAATGTAAACAAATTCCAATTATTCTAATCAAATTACTATTGAATAACCTCAGAAAAACTTAAAAATGCTGTCGATCTCGGTAATATTATCGAAGTTTTAATTTAAAAAATAAAGGTATATCAGATGTATCTTTTATTGGAGTAGCATTAAGTTAAAATAAAACTGTTGAATCCATCTTCCAGTTGTCCAGAGTAACTGATCCATTAAAAAATTTTCAATAATGCTTAATAACGCTCAACTTCAGTGACCGATTTTTTTACAGTATTTTAACTACTTCTGCTTATGCTGCATTGTCATTGCAGAAGAAAATTTTTTCGACCATAATTAGAAAAATAACTGCTTCTAATACATTACGTCTCAGGCGCTAATTCTAAATGAACAGAGTATAGGGTGGGTTGGGGTAAAATCTGTCAATTTTGGATACTTTCACATTCTAAGTTTTGTTTCATCAAAACTATTACTTTTTAATGATTTCTTTCAATTGGATCTTGACATTACAATCCTTCAGAACATTTTCAGCTAATTTTATCAAATATTTTTTAGTTTTAAGTTGGTTAAACTTAGCATCAAAGTAATGACCTATTTTACAACGTGGGGTAAAATGGGTCTCATTGCAAAAAGATGTCAAAATATATTTATTACCAAATATACATGAAAATAAGAAAAAGACAATCGGCTAAGCCGTTTTTATATCAATAATTTGTTTTAAGTTGCATTTTAATGAAATTTTAAACGTCCGAAGTTAATGAACATTGTTCAAATATAGCAATAAAATACTTCATTTGGAGAAAAAAATAAACTTGTTTGAGTTCAATGCATATTTCAAGGAAATAAGTTAAAAACACTGTTTTTACTTAATACAGAAGGCCTCCTAACTATGACCCATTTTAACCCAAGTACAAAATATTGTTACAAAATATAGATTTCGCTCAAACTGGATTACGCGGCGAAAAAACAAAAACTTCAACTTTGACCTTAAAAATACCCCAGAAATAATTGTCACATCAGTTAGCTTTTTATTCGAGAATGTTCCCCATACATTCCTCTAACAAACTTTTCAAATTTCATAAATTTCTATCAAGTAGTTTTTGCGTTATGAGAGTTCAAAGAGTTGAAAAATTAAATTTTCTGAAACAGCGGCAGCAGTGACAGTAACTTTTTTTAATATAGAGAGATTCATACTTGGATGCTATTACATATTTTTGGATGCCATTGCTTGAATAAATAGGGTAGGGGAGGTAAACCCCGCTATTTTCAGTATTTTTAACAATGTGGAATGTGGTCGAAAGGTGGTAGATAATCCAAAAATTTCAATTGGAGATCTTAGATTGAGATATAAAACCAATCCAAGTTTTAGCTCTTATTGATGGTATGTATAAAGAGACATTTACAATTAAGTAGGGAAAATATAATCAAACAGTAACATTTTTTAAATTTACATTTTTAACTAAACTGAAAACAGAAGGGTTAATTTACAAACAACTTGAAACAGGTAATACATTTATTCAACAACTAGCTGTTATACCCGGCCTTGCACGGGTGGGGTGAATAAATTAATTTTTTAAATATTTCTTAAAATACATTTATAATTTTGTAAATTAGCAATATTACAAATCATCCCGGTATCCCAGGCGCCTCTTTCCTATCCCAGTGTGTTCCCGGTAATCTTATCCCGGTGGTCACGGTAATTTTTCTAATCCCGGCGTTCCCGGTAATTTTCCTATCTCAGTGTTTACGGTAATTTTTATATTCCGGTATTCTGGGTGTCTTTATGGTAAATTTCCTATCCCAGTGTTCTCGGTAATTTTTATAACCCGGTAATTTTTCCATCCCGATGTTCTCGCTAATTTTCCAATCCCGGTGTTCTTGTCACTTTTTACAATCCCTATGTTCATGATAATGTTTAATATCTTGGTGCCTTTATAAAATAACCAATTTGTAACCATAGTAAAAAGTCTGGTAAATTAGTAAGTCTAGTGAAAAAATTAACAAATTTAAAACCAGTGTTTAAAACTAAACTAAAAGATCTAGTAAATGAAAAAGTCTAGTGATCTGTCTCATTTGAAACAATGTTTTATTTTTAACTCGTTGTATGACTAACGTGACCAGACGTCCCGTTTTGAACGGGACTGTCCCTTTTTAGAGTTACGAGTCCCGGTGTCCCCGAAATGAACTCTGGGACGCAAAATTGTCCCGTTTTCTGAAAAATCTGTGGATGTATTAATTGAAAAGGAATACATTGACTGTAATAAAGATGCAAAAGTTTTTGACGAATTTTCGTTAATTTGTAACTACATTACATCTACATCGCAGAAAGTAATCGAATGGAATAATCTAAATGTTTCCACGGAAACTGGATCGTTGAGTTGAAGTATTCAAACATTTTCAAGCCAACAATATTCAGCATGAAAACTTTTCTATTTTAATTTATTATATTTTATGTTTGCCTGCTACAAATGCTAAAGGAGAAGGAATATTTTCTACGATGAACAAATCGTGGCCATCTGAGAAGACCCAGTTACAAATTTCAGTTCTAAAGGCGATGTTGATAATAAGGAAGTTGCATATGTCAGATTTTCAAAAACAAACAAGTGTTCCGTATGGTTTTTTGTATGGTAAAATGAAATATCTAGTCAATTTTTCAAAAAAATGTACAGGTAATTAAATATTTTAATTTAAAAGTCGAGAAAAAAGCACGTGACTGAAAACGCTTATTGTTTAAAGATGTCAACAATCATACCATCTACTCCATTGCTTTCCACCAATGTTTATCGTATGATGACGTCAACATATGATGATCCCAAACTCTTGGCGTTTTCGCGGGCTTTTAAAAAGAGGATTTTTGTTAATTTTTTTGGCAATCAAAAAATTTCTCGATCGGCCTCTAATTTTGGGTAGTTGCTTATTTTTGCAAGAAGAATCGATTAAAAAAATAAAAAAAATCATGCAACTTCCTCATTAAGGTGAATATAAAAAAACGAGCCAAGAGTTTCATTCTTACTTAAAATCATCACCAGCTATATTAAAGCAAATTTGTTCCTCTGATAAATATAAATATAACTAAGCGTTTCGGGTATATATATTTTTTAATTCGTAACTTTTAAGCCAACTGACTTTTTCTGAATAAATAACTTTTAAAAAGGGGTTTTTTAATGACTACCTGTTAATTAACCTAAATAAACCAATGTCCCGTTTTGAGTCAAGAAATAAATGGTCACATTATGTATGACTGGTAAAACAGGTTTTCAAACACGGAAAAATAAGTGGAAAAAAAGCAGGAAAAACGGGAAAAAAAGAATGAAGGACTGATTTTCTCTTTATAAATTATAGCCCATGTCCTATTCTGATGTATCAGCTACATTATGGTAGAATTTCATTAAAATCCATTCAGTAGTTTTTGCGTGAAAGAGTAACAAACATCCAGACAAACATTCACAATTATAATAGTAGTAGGATATTTGTTTAAAATCGTTTGAAAATTGTTATAATTCAAAAAAGACTACAAAACATAAGGGGAGTTAGTACCTTTCAGACCTCGCGATGCTTGAAAAAACATACCTTTTTTTATTTGTCATAAATAATTAAGTTTTGTATATTTTTGCATACTTTTAGAGCAGTGAGTAGATAATTGTACAAATTTTCAAAACATGCAATCATATTTTTAAAATAACCCACCAAATTTTTGAAAAGGAAACATAATTTGCCAACATTTCCTACTATTTGAAATACATGTACTTGACTTTCCCGCAAAATAAATTTTGAAAGAAGCAGTATAAAACCTAAATTTTTGCACCAAACTAATCTATATTAATGTCTCTTCTCTGTGAACTAATAGTACAAGAGCTAGCAACGTCGGAAAAGCAAGAATTTTAGAAAAGCTAATTCTTTAATATATCTTTCCCAATGCTCTTTCGAACAGCGTACGGGGTACCTGGCTGCCGGTAAGCGGTGGCACAATTAGTGCGCATCCCACCTTTACAGGTAAAAATCTTGATTTTTAAATCATTTTAGAAAGATTTTTTTCATTTTCACTAACTTCTAAACACTATTAGAAAAATTAATTTATTATTGCCAGCACTTTGTGTCGGTGGAAATAACGTGCCAGATGCAGTTTATGATAAAAAAAAAGCATTTATTTCGCACCATTTTAGAATTGCTGTCATTTTAATATTATTTTATATAGATATCAATAAACCCGAAATTAATTTGCCAGCACATAATTCGGGTGGAATCAATAGCAAGACCGATTCAAAGTTGTAAAAATACACACTGGCGTTCAAAATTAAGAGAAAGTGCACATTTGTTCGATTTTCTCCGGATCTAGGGGACATATTGTGACGAAATTTGGTATGAATATTGGAGTTAATATAATACCCAATATATAATCATTCAAAATTGTAATACACACGCATGCGCAGGAGTTTAAAACATCAGAATTGAAAGGTATGAAATAGCGGTTTCAGAATGGAATTTCAAAATGCTAGTTTGAATGATTCAGAATGCTATTTTTAATCAACAAAAACATTAATTTCAAACATTTTAGAATGCCTGTAATTTTAATATTATTTTATATGTATATCAATAAACCCAAAATTAATTTGCCAGGATTTAATTTGGGTGCAATTCAATAGCAAGACCGATTCAATGTTGTAAAAATACACACTGGCGTTCAAAATTAAGAGAAAGTGCACATGAAGTGTATTTTTACAATATTGAATCGGTCTTGCTATTAAATTGCACCCGAATTAAATCCTGGCAAATTAATTTTGGGTTTATTGATATACATATAAAATAATATTAAAATTACAGGCATTCTAAAATGTTTGAAATTAATGTTTTTGTTGATTAAAAATAGCATTCTGAATCATTCAAACTAGCATTTTGAAATTCCATTCTGAAACCGCTATTTCATACCTTTCAATTCTGATGTTTTAAACTCCTGCGCATGCGTGTGTATTACAATTTTGAATGATTATATATTGGGTATTATATTATCTCCAATATTCATACCAAATTTCGTCACAATATGTCCCCTAGATCCGGAGAAAATCGAACAAATGTGCACTTTCTCTTAATTTTGAACGCCAGTGTGTATTTTTACAACTTTGAATCGGTCTTGCTATTGATTCCACCCGAATTATGTGCTGGCAAATTAATTTCGGGTTTATTGATATCTATATAAAATAATATTAAAATGACAGCAATTCTAAAATGGTGCGAAATAAATGCTTTTTTTTTATCAAAAACTGCATCTGGCACGTTATTTCCACCGACACAAAGTGCTGGCAATAATAAATTAATTTTTCTAATAGTGTTTAGAAGTTAGTGAAAATGAAAAAAATCTTTCTAAAATGATTTAAAAATCAAGATTTTTACCTGTAAAGGTGGGATGCGCACTAATTGTGCCACCGCTTACCGGCAGCCAGGTACCCCGTACGCTGTTCGAAATAGCATAGGGAAAGATATATTAAAGAACTAGCTTTTCTAAAATTCTCTCTCGAAAACGTTGCTAGCTCTTAGACTATAAGGAATATACAATATTATAAGTTTTAGTATTTTTAAAAAAATCAGATTTAAAAAAATAAGAAATTCCAAAATATTTTACTCCTTAATGACCCATAAATGATAAAACATAGCTCCAATACACAATTCCTTAGTTCATAGAATTAAGATCAGCATAAAGAACAACCATACCAAGTTTTAAAACAATTGGTTCATTAGTTTTTTTTAATCTTGTGGGAAAGTCCAAAAATATGAAAATGAGAAAACGAAGGTTAAAGCGCGAGAAAGAGGAAGCGCGTCACTGTTTAGAATTACGTTTTTTTGTCACTGAGAGATTAATTATGGACCGATTTGGATGTAGTTTGTTTTAAAATGTTCATAATAGTTCAAATAATTTTTTAAAATTAAAATTGAAAAATCGATTTTTTGAAGGTGAAAAGGTACTAATTCCCCTTAGAATGTTTTTTTTTATTTTTTAACAAAAATATTATTCAAATAAAATTATTTAAAACTAAAAAATAAGTTTTATAAAATAATTTTAAATTTTTATGAAGAAAAGAGATGAGAACTATGCTTTACAAAGCCCCCCCATTTTACGATTTTACTTGACTGCCTAACTAGCAGTAGTTTTTTAGCCTTTCAGTGGGGACGAGACGCGGGGGGGGAACACAGTCCCCCGAAATATTTGAAATATTTTTCAACTACATCATTGGCGCCACAGAGGTTGGCGCCAAAGGGGCGTACTTTGTTCTTTTCTCATTTTAAAACTCAGCAAATTACGCAGAAGGAAAATATATTGTGAAATTGGATTTATTTAATTTTCAAAATCTGAACATGTCACATCAATTTTTAAAATTTAATTTTGAAGAAAGATATTTCTAATGTGCTTCTGATACAAATGTAATTAATAATTAATTTTAAATAAATTATTGTTTTTTTAAGTTAAAGCATTTTGTGAAATATAATTCGAGGTAAATTAATTGAGAGAGTTGTATTTTTCTATCAAACAATGGTTCGTTTTAATAACTTCACTTCGGCAAGAATTTAATTAATCCAGAGTTCTGCCCGAACACAGAGAAAGGGGGAAAGTGCATAAATCTCTGACAAGTTTCAAGACGAAAGCGCGCGTTTTTTCCCTATCCATCCAACATCTTCAAGGGTCACATGGAGGATTTCCTTTGCGCATGCGCGGGTTAAATTAATCATATGGAGTTTCCATGATGTGAGCGCCATTGCTAGCACCTCCGATAATTTTTGGCTATTTTATGGTATTTTAGTTGAAGCTGTTTGGATACAAATCCATCGAGACGGCTTCAAGAAAAGGAGGCTAAATGGACAGTACGTCCATTATTACCCAAGCTAGCAGGGAAGAGGAACAACTTACAAGTTTTCCTCCGGACAGAGGTTAGTACACATACAAAATGGCGGCTTTGCTGCGTTGCGATTTTTTAAAAATTTGAAAATTCTCCTCCAACGAGCATTAATTTTGTCGTATTTCTGTGTGCATGTGAAAACAATCCATTAGAGCTGCATTTGCAATGTTTGATAACAATAAGGAGTATGTTTGCTGATGAGTCGTATTGGTAAATATTTATGTTAGCGCGCAGGTTCTGGATTGCGTTTTGACAACAAACAGACGCCTTAATATTGGTTGTACCAATTAGGCCTAGATTCTATAATTTAATTATACGTTATATATATGATTGTGCAGTTAAAGTATCATTAACGCTGTTTTAAAAAGAAGAGGAGGAGTAACTATACTTAATATTTATTATTTTTTATATTTGCCCATCAAGACCGTACTAATTGATTTTTTACACTAATGGTAAATATTGTAATTTCTAGACAATTTATCTCTATAAAAACTAATTCGAATTGAAGCATAGTTTATAAGTAATTGAATGCATATTTAATCTATATTTCTAAGTCTTGCAAAAAAAATATTCACGCCATTAGAAAACACCCTTTTGAGAGGTCAAGGGATTTGCTATCATAATCCATATTTTTTTTTAAAGATGACATATTCAGATTAGTTGGACTGTATTGTGTTGGGATTCCATTTCATATCCTGTAGGTAGGATATGAAAATTAATTTCTTATGATTAACTTTTTCAGTGACCTTGTACCTAGTTTGGAAATAATCATTTTCATACTAAATAATTAAGACTTTATTCCAACCAAAGTATAACATAGAAAATAGGTTTTGACAGAAAAGTAGAGTGTACAAGCGTAATGGTGGTCTAAAAATAATTTGTTATTGTTTGTTTACATATTGTATGGGGGCACAAGTTTCAAAAGCAAAGTGAAGTACATCACTAAAGTCTCACATACTGTAATCGAATGAGGGCCTGGAAGTACTGTTCATGTGAAAAATTAAGTAACTTTAGTGTTTATAAATTATGGAAAATGAATTGGCATAATCAGGGAAAGTTATGGATTTGAAAATTTTCATTTTGGCAGTTGTCCTATAAAAGAACCAAAATTTCAAAGAATACAATTTGTCCAATTAAGAGAAGGAATGATTACAAAAAACAGAATTTAAAAACGAAAAACCAGCTAAAACACTGAATTAAAATAATTGTTGGCATACGGATAATGTGTAGGGGAGACTGGGCAGGGATGGGAGGGAGACCTTCAATAAATCTTATAATTAAAAATAAAATTAGTTTTTGAGTGTTCCACCAGGTAAAGCCACCATGGCTTCAATTGTTGCTGTTTACTATTTTGCAAACTCCTACAAGTTTCTGAATGCAAAAGATGGTTTCACTATAGCAAAAGTAACCAAGTATTGCACTTTTCAAAGTGAATTTTCAATCTGATTCTTGGTTGCTTTCTTAATGTTTTATATTGTTTTCTAAACGGAATAATGAATAAATTATTTAATAATTTATGTGTAAATAGTTGAGTTAAAGCCTAAAAGCCACAGTTCTTTTGTAAGAACCATGGGCACAGCTTTAGAATAAGTCCGCTTTTGGCGACCGTTTTCAGCCGGCGCCAAGTTGGCGCCGGCTGAAAACCCGGCCGCCATGTTTACCCAGGCTCAAAGCTCAACTAAAATACTAAATACACTATGATTTTTGCGAAGCATATAAAGAACAAGCAAAAGTGAGACTTAAATAAAATAGAAATAGTATTTTTATAGTAATAGTATCAAATAGTAATTATATAATATTAATAAATTGAAAATTAGGTACATAGTTCAGCCTTGCGTTGACTATGCCGCTAAATTTAAAAACATCGCCAAAGAAAACACTACACGAGTTGCCAACATCAAAATACCAAATTTATTATATTGATTAAACAATCAAATTCAAAATTAAACTTTACAAAGACACAGAGAAATGCTATAATTAAATATTATAATAATTATTTGGTTGGACTCTTTTTGTCATTAAAATTTAAATAAAAATATAGTTTCTCTAACATATCTTATTTTCTATTCATCCCGTTTTCAAGTTTTATATTTAGTCATTTTAAATAAAACAAAAAAACATTTTTTTATTGGTTGCTTTGTTTTTGGGAAACTGGATCTGGCAATAACTTAAAACTCTTCATAAACAAATACTCTCTTGAAATACCGCCAACTTGGCGACAATGAAAAAGCGGACTTATTCTAAAGCTGTGCCGAACCATGGGCGGATTTAAGGGGGTGCAAGGGGGCGGACCTGGAAAAAGTTGTAACCTTCCCCCGAACCTAATAAAATTTCCCCAAACCTTATGTATTGCTTCTATGGAGCTGGCAGGGGCTTCCCCTGAACCAGGTTCGTAGGTTCGGGCACTTTTTCCAGGTCCGCATGGGGGTGCGTTGCACCCCCAACTATTTGAGAAAATTCCATTTTTATAGGGGAAAATCATGTTTTCAATGTCATCAGGGGCAGCTTGCACCCCCAGGGTTCACCATCTAAATCCGCCCATGGTAAGAACCTTGTTTTTAAAACTGTTGCCATCGGGGTGGGATGGGACACCATGCCCAATTCCTCTCAATACCTAAATACAAGCTATTGCAAACAGTTAAAAACATATAAACTTTTTAAAAACATATTAACAGCAGTTAAAAACAAATTTTTTAGATTATAGAAGAATCTTAACTATTTTGTATTTTTCACTTAAGTTAGATTTTATGAAGTAAATATAGGGTAAAGTAAAATAACTGATGTTTTTGTAATAAATCTTTAAAATGTGTAAAATACTTCCATCTTTGTTGACTGTAATCATAAATTTAAAAATTAATCAAATTTTAATTTTTAAAAAATGTCCCATCCCATCCTGGTGCCGGGGTGTGATGGGAAAGTTTTAGACTTACTTTAATTCGTTTATAAATCTTACGTTTTATTTGCTATCACATTGGTTATATTTTTTAAACATGTTAAAATGTTTCAAGATGTTTTGAAAGTTTCAAATGTATACAAGGAAAACTGAATTTTTTAAGAATATATTCCTGTAAAAAATGTCCCATCCCTGCCTGGTCCCATCCATCCCTCCCCTAATAATACCAAAATATTTAGCTCTGACATTTTTCATAACATAATATACTCTCGAGGATCTGTTTAGAAAAAATTTTTTGTTTACTAAAGGACCTTTTGGTCCAAATTTGTGCTTTGCTATCAATTTTACCATGCTTTCTGTATATATAAATTTTACAATACTGCTATAACAAGATCCTTTTTTCACAATAGCAGGTGTCTGGGCAAAAGAAATCAAATTTAGTGCAAATTTTAATTACTTAAGCTTCTAAAAACAGTTCCATTCTATTATTGCCAGGGTTTGAAAAAACCGGGTGTTTTAAAAAAAACAACCCATTTGGGTTTTTTGGGGGTATTGGGTTTTTGGGGTTATTGAGGTGTTTTTCAGCAAAACTTAATGGCTTGCCAGATGTGCCGATGAGCGGACCTGGAAAAAGTGCCCGAACCTGCGAACCTGGTTCGGGGGAAGCAAGCCACTACCAGCTTCCATAGGTGCAGTCGTAGAAAAAAAAAGTGAGACAGTTCGCATTGTAAGCAAACTACTGGGGTTAGAAAGATACTGTCCCATCCGTAGTAGTTGGAGTCTGTAAACTTCGGTTACGTTCGGGAGAAGGTTACAACTTTTTCCAGGTCCGCTGATGAGTCAAATACGCTCGGAGATATTTTTTTGACAACTCTCAATTCTGTTTACTGTCCCGCTAAGAATTGACAAACTACCTATATTGCCAAAGACAGTCAACATTACCAAACAATTGAAATTTCAACAAATATTAAAATGTTATGTTTCAGCAACTTGTAAATTGTATTAGTAAATAATTTATAAAAATATTTAACTGTTTTGTACTATACATAATTTAAGAATCCTCTTTAATTTATATCTATATAACAGGTAGGACAAAAAGGTAATTTAACGTTTAACCACAAACCACTATTATTTTACGCGCATAAAATTTTGTGTTCATGTGCATCATAATTATTTTGTTATTTACTAGTAGATAAAGATAGAAAAATATTCCATGTTTGGATCTTAATGATCAGATTTTAATTAAAATTAAAAATTCTCCTAGGCTGGAAGTGATCTAAAGACTAGGTTATTAATCATTTTTTTAAAGCTGGGGATTATTTAGAATGGTCTGTGTCAAACAAAATAAAAAACCAAACTTCATCTCTCCCTTTTTATGATGGATTCTTATTTATCAAGGATTCATCCACGTTTTTCTGTTTGAAATTTTGTGAGAAGTTAAATGGAAATTTGTCAAAACATAGGGCTTGTAGTACAACCACAGCTTTCATAACTTAAAATGAGCCCAAAATCTGGCAAATTCCATTCTCAAATGATAGAAAACAATTTTTAAACCAGTTTTGATAGTCTTTGGACTGGTGGTGAAAAGTCAGATTTTGGGAATTGGAATATTGTACAGGGTCCTTTATTAGATTTTTTTTGTCAAGGGTCTGTTTAAGAACCCCTTTCTCTCTAGCAGGGTTTCCCAAACTTTTTCATGCATCGACCCCTTGGTAGGCATTTTACCTAGGCCATCGACCCCCTTTCGAAAATCCGACTAAATTTTTAAGAAAAATTATTTGTGAATGAAAAACTAAAACTTTTCAACTGGTTCCACTCCAACGGCGAATCCAGGATTTGGGTTTGTTTGGGGGGCAACAAAGAATTTTCAATATGAAAAAATAGTCTTCTAATATCCTTAAGGGGGAGTCTGGGGGTCCTCGCCCAGAAATTTTTTGGAAATTTAAGACTAAAAAGCAGATTTTCAACTCCTTTTTGTACACCTAATCCGGATTTCGGACATAAATTTTCAAGAATTTAATTTACATTTTGGTAGGATTTTTGCATTTTGACGAACTTTTTACAAAAAAATGTAAATATTAGAGTTACAAGTTCTAAAGGGGGTCTGGGGGGTCCTCCCCCAGAAAATTTCTGGAAGTTTAATCCTAAAAACAGGATTTTAACTCGTTTTGGAGTCGCTTTTCCCTTTTTTAACATCCCTTATTTCTCACTGTTAGTTCTTATTTCTTTTGGGGGTCTAAAGCCCCCTAACCTCCCCTGGATTCGCTAGTGTTCCACTCATTAGTAATGTACAGTTTAATCTGGATAATTTATAGGTGATCCAAATAAGCAATAGACCACCAATGAAGCATTAATCTTTCAAAACTTTGAAATTAAAAATTAGTATTTAAAGAATGTTCATGGGACCTGAAAAATTCTTTGAATCATCTACAGTAATAAGAAGCTGCTTTCATCAGCAATTTTATTTTAATGACTGTTTAACTTTCATCGACCCCCTACAGACCCCTTAAGCTTCGTCGACCCCCAATCGACCCCTAGAGCTTCATCGACCCCCTTTAAAACTTCATCGACCCCCAGGGGGTCGGTACCGACCCCTTTGGGAAACCCTGCTCTAGATGAAACCTGTTTAATAATAATTTTTTTTACTTATAGCTATATTAATAGAGTGATAAAATTAGAAATTTTTCTGGTTATGCTAAAATTATTAGTGAATTTAATCAAAAAAAGTTCAGGGGAATCCATAAAATTTCCTCAAAAAATTTTTTTTCATGTGACTTCTTGAACACTGGCAACTAAAAGCGAATATTTATAAAGGATTGCTCACTATTTTTGTGTTAAAACTACCAATTTAGGCAGATCTCAACTACTATTAAGTTTAGAAAGTGTGCTGGGTGGTGTAGTGGTCATCGTGTGCAGCTACGAGCATTACCGGCCCAGGTTTAATGCCTGACAACTTCTGCTTGGGCAACTGGGTATTTTAAATCTGTATGAGTTCATGGGTCAACTCGGCCCTTCATCCTTCCGGGGTCGATAAAATGAGGGTTAAGCTCGATTGGGGAATCATCAGCTGAAGTCTAGCGTCTGGCTAGCCCCTCGGTCCCGACACAAGCTAAGTAATTAGCACCCTAGGCCCAAAAGGCTAATGAAACAAAGACCTGGGCAGAATTTGATTTAAAGGTAGTATTTAAATTATAAAATTTTACAGTTATACTTCAAGTAATAATGGGGAGTCTGGGCCTCTCCCCCAGAAATTTAAAAAAAATTTGCTTCCAAAAGTAGTTTTTTAGCTCATTTAAGGCATTTTTGGTTACTACACCCAAAGAGGACTTGACTTCAGTCTCTTTACCCCTATGTGGCGCGTGAGGCCGCCAGCACTGCCCTTCACCCTGCTGACCTTGTGCTCCCCCAGCTCAGCCACCCAAGATAGTTTCTTTATTTAATAACCATCTGCCGCCAGGTGTGTGTATTTTGGCCTGCCTCTATTTCCATCTGGGTTCCAAGACCCAAGTTAGGGCCATGCGGGTCGGGTCTGCTGGGGGCATCCGCAGAACGTGTCCTATTCACTGCCATCTATGGTATATTATGGTTGTTGTAGTGAGTTTACTGCAGGGTTGGCAGGTTTTTGACATGCGACGGTTTTAACCGGTTTAAACCATGGTTAAAACCGTCATGTCAAAAACCTCCCTGTCAAAAACGTCAAAAAGTGTCAAAAACCTATTTGTAAAAAAATTATGAAAGAAATAATTTAGCAGAATTGGATAGACTAATCAATAAATTTTAAATAAAATTTCATAAAAATTTATCCAATTTATTAAGTTTTAGATTAAATTTTAACTAATTACCTTGCTTAATTGGAAGTATTTTAATATCTTTTTTATTTCTTAGTGAAATGCTTTAGTATTTGGTGTTTATTTATACATTTTGCTGCAAGGATTTCAAATCTGTTTTCATTTTTACAATCTGGATATTAGATCAAAAGTTATTGCATTTTAAAGAATTTGTTTCCCCACAGATATGAGTGATTTTTGGACAGTAGAAAATAACTGCTGCTAGAACAGTTGTTCTAGCTGTTGAAATTCTGCTGTGTGTTTTAGAAGCCCCGATTTCCAAATTTAAAAATGAATTGTGGTAGAAGGCCAATTGATCCCATTTGGCAGCATTTATTTTTTATTATTAATTTGATTATTAAATTTATTGAAAACAAGTCTAATAAAATGTATGATGTAATTATAAAAAGTATAAATTTCAAAATTTTTACACAATAATTATGTAATAATATATGTGTAAAAAAATTTGAAATTAAGTCTTAAACAAAGAAAAGTATGTAAATTAATATAATTCATATTCAATGTATACTAAAACTAAGGAGGAATAATTAAACTAAAACAATGCTATCAAGCTTTTTGCAAACAATGTATCTTTGCTATTATTAACAGCCTTCTTTTTTATTTTTATGCGTATTTAAATTGTTTTGGGGTTTTTGACGGTTTTAACCGGTTAAAACCTGGTTTAAACCTCTGTCATGTCAAAAACTAGTTTTTGACGGCTTAAACCCAACCCTGGTTTACTGTCAAAAATATTGTGTAGATCGATATTTAATGTCTTCTTATGCCAATATATTTTGAGGAGTTTTCTTTTCTTAGGCATTTAGTTTGACAGGAATCAAGTTAAGTTTATTGGTGTTTGTTAGGCTTCCATGTCTTGCAACCATAATAGGACTGATTTAACAGTAGCTCTGAAACTTAAGTTTCAGATTGATACTGCCCAAACTCCATATCTTGTGCACAGTGTTTTGAAAGCGCATTGTGCTTTCCTTATTCTAACATCTAATCTGTCCGTTCCTCCTGCAGTTGAGACATTGGCTTCAAGATACACAAAATAATCAGTTTCCTCAATTACCTTCCCATTTATAAAAATATTTAGGGGCTGGGGGTCCTCCCCCAGAAAATGTTTGAAATTTAAAGCCACTTTAATCTATGGTTTTATCTTCTTTTGAAACTCTTTATGAACACTCAAAGGTAACTTGAGTGTTCCCCAAGGTAACTCGCAGACCCCTGGGGGTAAGCGGATTTTGACTATTTGTAGACAAATGTGAGTCATTTTTGTTCCAAAAGCTAATGAAATAATTAGTTCTGGAGTTATTTAATGTTAAATTGAATTTTTTTTTCAGCTGTGAGTTTGCCCCCCAGCAAAATCTATTCACAGCAAAAATATGATGGTTTTTTGTAGCCACATACTTTTAGATATCGATGGCGTCAGGAGGTATAATCGAAATCCAGCTGCCTACCAATCAGGGTTGGCAAGGTTTTTCCCACCCCCGGTAAATACCATGGTAAAAACCGGTATTTACCGTCCTGGGAAAAACTAGGTTTTCCCCACATGGGAAAAAGTGGGAAAACTGATTATTTATTGAATTTATTCTATTCATGAATGAATGTTTTAAAAGTTTTTACAGCCTTTTTTTTGAAAAATTACCTTAAATAAGCTTTATCCTATGTTATATATGAATATGGGTTTTATCATGTGTCTGAGGAATGTCATCTTTTGATGGTTATGCCCTTTTCATCGGATTATCATCATCGGTTACTTCATTCATCGTTTTTTTATTTCATCGGTTACTTCAAAAGAGTTATCTTGCAATCAAGATTTACATTTACATTTTATTTTATTTAAATAACGTTTTTATTTACATTTAAAAAAACTTTATACAATGCTTCTCTTAAAGACACATATATTATAAGTAAATTTGTTTTCTATTATCTATTAATAAATATACTCTATTTTTATTTGAGAAATTCACTAGTATTAAAAAATTATATGCAAATTTTATGTTAAATGTCATAATGCTCTTGCTCACTTATATTTTTTCCCACCAATAATTTTAACCCCTCTCCCAAAAAAATGTCATTTACTAAAAGTTTTTATAATATGTTTAAAAAGGCCATAACCTAATACTTCCATTATTTTGTCAATAAGAAGTTTTTCCCAGTATTTACCAGTTTTTCCCGGTATTTACCAGTTTTTCCCACTTTTTCCCGGTATTTACCAGTTTTTCCCAGTGGTATGGGAAAAACTAGTTTTGGACGGGAAAAACCCAACCCTGCTACCAATAGATACAGTATAAGTGAGCGATATTCGTTTTCTTGCCAAAGACCATTTTTCGAAGTCAACAGGTGGAGAGTGAATTTTAATGAGCTGAAAGCAAAAAACAGGTGTTATAATCTCTCACAAGAAGACTGATTTTTTGTTCCAGCTGCCTTGGCCAAACCACAAACATAGAACAACTCTATGGAAAGAACTGTTTTATTTTTTGATGCGAAGAAAAGTTTTAGTTAAATGCAGGTGTGAAATCAAAGAAAAAGCACCACTGTTCTTAGGGTTACAGGATGATACTGGTGTTCCAAGTGGAATTGATTTAACCCTTGTTTTGGCGTTAATGACTTGACACTCGTAAATAAATTTTGTTGTAAGTAATTCCTCATTGGCATATTTGGCTCAAACACACATTCGCAAATCTAGAATACAGTATCCGTCCTGACTGCGATTTTAAGGATTGTATGAGGTTTTCTCCTGATGCCATCGATATGAAGTTTTGCACCTTGTCGCCCTTTTTTTTAATTTAGAATTAGTTTTGGAGTAACTAAATTTTCTTTCATATAGTGTGCATCCTAACAACCATTCAAAAACCTTTTTCAAAATTTAAAAATCTGAAGAAAAAAATTTTTTGGGAAAAAAAATTTCAAAAATTTAATTCTTATGAAATTCCAAAATAAGCATTTTTTCCAAATTTTAAGTTGAAAATCAAATTTAATTGACATAAATTTTTCACAAAAGTGTGGGTCAAGTTAAAAATCCTGGATTAGTCCCTGACAGGGGCGTCATTTCAGTTTTTGGTTGGGGGGCAAGGATTTTTTTAAAGTGGGTCTGGGCCCCGCCGTAACTATATTTTTTTGGGGGGTTTGCCTCAACTTCATTTTTAAGGTATCCCCTAACGAGCACAATTTTACATGAGCTCTGAAAAGTATTATTTAAATAATATTAATTATAATATCAAAATTTGACAACAGAAAAAAAACTTGGGTGTCTTGGGAAAACTTGGGTCCACCCCCAGGAAAATTTTGAAAATTTGCCTCTCTATTAGTATTTTAACTCATTTCTAGATCCTTTGGGCTACATCTCCAAAGAGAACAGTTTCTTGTAAACCACAGAATTTTCTTGGGAAAAGAGTTGTTAAAACATCAAAGTTTCAAGGGGGGCTTAGGGTTCTACCCCAGAAAAATCTGCCTTTAAAATTAAATAGTGTTTTATCTTTTTTCAAACTGTTTAGAGAGCTCTTTAAGGGAAAAGCTTCTTCTTGAAAGTGGCAGATTTTTGAAGGCAAAAATACTGTAAAACCGACGTAAAAATTTTTTGGGGGGGACCTTTAAACTAATGTTTTATATCTCTTTCAAACTTTTTGGGGAGCACTGAAAAAGAAAAGCTTCTTGCAAGCGGCAGAATTTTCAAGGGGAAAAACGCTGAATAACAGACATTAAAATTTAACAAGGGGGCTGGGGGTCCTCCCCCAGAAAATTTTTTGAAATTTGACCCTTTAATAAGGTAGAACTCCTTTTGAGACTTTTTGGGTTACACCCAAAGCTCCTTGACGGAAGTTTTAGAATTTTCAAGGGACTTGTAGCTATTTTTCACAACAGTTTAAATCTTGGGGGGGGCGGTTGCCCCCCTAAATGACGCCCCTGGTCTCTGATTAAGAGAGGAGGGTTCTAAATATTTTGGGATGTCAACCTTTGGGAAGTTAGCCCCTTAAAAGTAGTGTTAGCCCCTTTGGGGACCACCAAAGAGATGCGCTTTGAAAACGGTAGAATTTTCAAGGAAAAGACTATTAATCGACAAAAAATAAGGCGTTGTGGGTAAATAGATTTTTTCAATTTTACTCTTATAGTCTATTCCGCCTTAATTTGTCAATTGAAAAAAGGCTACGGCGAACGAATTACAGCCAGGAAACCGGTCCAATCAGCCAGAATGGGTTGCCTTGCCCGTTCTACCCGGCTCTACCCTACTGACTATATTCACTCGCTTGGATTTAAAGACTTTTAACGTATGAATAAATTAAGTTGTATGATAAAAATCCCAGTAAACTAATAATGTATGACATATTTTACAAATGAGTCTGCATATTCTTTATTTTAAAATGCAATACAACCTTGTATTTTTGGGTGGATCGGTACATTCTCTGCCTTTCCCAGTGCTGATAAGTTAAGGTGGAACAGAGTATAAAAGAAGTGTCTTAAACCATTTTGGGACCCTTTTGGTTACACTAAGAAGATTGCCCTGGTAAGTTGCAGAATTTTCAAGGGGAAAACCGTATAAAAATTGATGTCAAAATTTTTGAGGGGGAGGAGGGTTTGAACCCCTTCGGATATGGCCCTAACAAAACACTACAATGAGGAAGTTGCATGATTTTTTTTTATTTTTTTAATCGATTCCTCTTGCAAAAATAAGCAACTACCCAAAATTTGAGGCCGATCGAGAAATTTTTTGATTGCCAAAAAAATTAACAAAAATCCCCTTTTTAAAAGCGCGCGAAAACGCCAAGAGTTTGGATGTGACGTCATCTTATACTAAACATTGTTGTAAAGCAATGGAGTTGATGGTATTATTGTTGACGTCATCTTATAGTTTAAACAATAAACGTTTTCAGTCACGTGTTTTATTCTCGATTTTTAAATTAAAATATTTAGTTACCTGTACATTTTTTTGAAAAACTGACTAGATATTTCATTTTACCGTACAAAAAACCATACGGAACACTTGTTTGTTTTTGAAAATCTGACACATGCAACTTCCTTATTTTCTTCTTTGAAAGGAAAAAAAACATTAATTTTTTAATTCATTATTTATAAGAATAATTGATTCGCCAGTTTGAAAAAATGGCAAAGTGACCTTTTGTGCTCAAAAGTATCTCCAAGCTTTGCTCTACACATGAGTGGAAAGATGGGAAATATAACTTCCCTATAGACATATCCTAGCCCCTTGAATTTTCGAATTCGATGTCCATTCATTGCATATTTTAATTTAATGCAGGGAAGTTGCGGCTGCGCCAAATCCTAATTCATGTGCTAAACTGCTACAAAAACAGTATTTTGAGCAAAATTGCGCCGAAACTGCGCCAATTAACGATTTTTCTGAAATTGAAATGATTTTTCTGAACGATTTTTCTTTCAAAAACTCCTCTCACGTGAAGAACGGTGGTACAGCGATTCGCCCACAAAATAAATGCCTACCCCCCGTCCATAATATATTCCCTAAATTCCCCAGCATTATTGCTTCTGTTTTTCCCTTAATTCCCCAACCTCTCTTCCGTTTTCAAATCGATTCTCCTCTTAAAGAATCGTTGTAAAAATCCAAAGAATCGGTTCGTAAATAATAGGAATCGAATGCTACGCTTTGCTGAAATGGACTATCCAATGTCCAAGAAAGGTTTTCGTGAATTTTGTCTACTGATTTTATGTAGTTCACTTTTGGTATACTAAATTTTAAAAAATTTGGTTTTAATTATTTCCGAACCGATTCTTTAGATTTTTACAAAAGCTGTTAAGCAGGTGAGAATATAGGGCCCGAGAAAAAAAATTTCTCTATCAATATTTTAAGGGGGTAAATAGGCCCTCTATTGATAATGTAGTTCAGTGGGGGATCTATGGGAGGGGTTTCGAAAAAAAATTAAGAAAAATTAAAGCTTCAATTTATTTCATTTTTTCTTGTAGCTTTTACAATTTAAACCGCCCAAAGAGCTTTACGCGATGTAATACTGAATTTTATGCACCAAAATGATTTAAAACCCTGTTATTTAATGTCAAATTTTCTAGGGGAGGATCCTCAGACCCCTTGGTACTTGTAACTCTATTATTACAACATTGTTTTTTATTAAAAGTTCGACAAATCGCAAAAATTCAACCATAAAATGCATTTCCTAAATTTGAATGAGGCGTACCAAACTGAGTTTGAAAAAATATGTTTTTACTTATATTTTCTTGGAATGGGCCAGTGGCGTATCCAGGGGGGATTTGGGGATATATCCCCCCGAAATTCAGAAATTTTCCTTTTTTGACCATGGAAAAGGACCAAATTTACCTCATATCCCCCCCAAAATTTCAATATCTCTCCCCTGAAATTTTTTCCTGGCTACACCACTGGAGTGGGCCCCTAGAACCCCCTTAGTACTTGTAACATTATTATTACAGCTATATTTTATATTAAGTTTTCCAAATTGCGAAAATTCTACCATAAAATTTATATCCGAAACCGCCTCGTTCTGAAAAACCCTTCTGCAGTGTTGGTTTGTTGAAAAAACTGGACTGGTCACTTCTGGGAGCTTGCTTATACTGACCCACTAAAATAAACCAACTCCCTCAAATCAACTCCAAAGTTCACAATGTCGGTACTTTTCCAAACCGCCTCGTTCTGAAAAACCCTTCTGCAGTGTCGGTTTGTTGAAAAAACTGGACTGGTCACTTCTGGAGAATTTTACATTCCCACTTATAAAACCCCCCAGCTCATTAGGGGTTCATTTTCAATCCCCATTCCTGTGTGATTTTGAGTCATCTAGGTGTGCTCTACCCCTCTTAGAAGTTTTAAAATACTTATCTGAAACACCATTTATGTATTTTGGTACCGATAGGATAAAAACTGTGGATTTGTTTTTAAGACAAATACATAAGCACAAAGAATTTTATTACATTAGATACTAATAAAATCAGAGAGTAAACAAACATTTTATGTATTTAACAGTACAAAAATCAGTTTGACCCACTTTTTTTTGAAGCTAGTTCCACACTTTTTTTATTAGATAGAGATATAAAAGGAGGTATAAATGGGTAAAAATGTTTGAATTATGCAACTGTAATTTATTTTTTATTTAGTTTTAAAGTTTGGCTTTTAAAAGGGGAGCGAAAATTCATAGAACCTGAAATTGACTTTAAGGATTTTCTTGTAATTGTTGATAGTCCAAGATAGACATCAGATTTCAACCGGAAAAACGTAGACGTAAATCTTTCGTCATTCGAAAAAAGCTTAAGACCTCCTGAATACGAATACATCGGTCAGTCTGGCATACAACGCTTTGTTGAAATGAAACTGTTATAATAGTAGAGGGATATAAGGTTTGACCTATTGTTATCAAAAATGTGGAAATAACTTATCATACAAAATCTTCCGAATTATAATCATTAGTTTCCTAAATGAAGGAAATAACCGATAGCATCAACATATGCTTCTAAGGTGATACTGTTGGATAGAAGTTTTCTCTTTAAGTCTCTGAGCTTCTGGTTTATTCTTTCATAAACCTTTCTTCTTCTGGGAAGTGCAATTGTTCCAGCCTGCAGCATCCTCATAATCCCCTCATTTTCCATTTGCAAACCTCTGATGAGTTCTATGAAATTATAAATGTTAATGTGTGGATGTCCAGCTCTTTTATTTAACTTTGAGTGGAATCCTTCCACATAATTGTTTGTTCTTGCATCCTCATTTTCAAAGTGGTTCCAAATGTTCCTAAACATAAAAAACAAGGGTCACACTTGACAAATATTTTAGAAAAAATAAATGATTGCTTTACAGTTTATTTAACTCATGGTTGAAATAGCTAGAATTAGAAGCACTTACATTGGAAACGTTGCTTCCCATTCGTCCAACCATGTGTCCACTAAGTAGTCATACATATGAGTAGTTCTTTGAATATTTGGTTCTTCTTCTTGAAGCCAAATGAAGGCGTCAGCAACTTTATTTTCTGGAACAAGTGGAAGAGCAGCGATCCTCCTGATCCATTTTCGTACTTCTTCATCACTTCTATAATTCGAAACTAAACCGAGTTGTTGAACCTATGATATCATAGGTAACAGTAAGTATCATAATCAGTAACATTAAGTATCATAGGAACATTAACATAATTATAAAGTGTAAATGATAAATTATAGAATTATAAACTATTTTGAAAAATAAAAGTAGAAAGTTATTTCAAAAAGTTAAATTATTCTAAAATGCAAGTAGCCATAGTATCTTTCTTTGAGCACTACTGAACCTGTTTCCAGGCTTTTCGGCTTCTACAATAGAGCTGTTTAAAATCTGGTAATGGGTGAAATACACTATATCGGCATAAGGATTCAATTTGGGGCACGGTTTTAAGGTAGCCGCAAAGTCTAAGCCTAGCTAATTCATATTTACAGTCTTATGTAGACTAGCTCCCAAGACCAATTAAAGTAAAAGAAACTAAATGTCAAACCGATTCTTGGTAACACACCTTACTATTGAATTTGCATAAGAACCTTGTGAAGATTGGAGCTATATTTCTAACAAAAAAAACTGACCTATGGGGGACCTAGTTTGAGATGATACTATAGGAAAATGATCGTCATACCAAAGGTTTTAATGATAATTATTAAGATTGCAGATAAAAATTAGAAGAATTGAAAATGCCAATGAAAACTTTTAGGTACAATTCAGTTTATGATATCGAGACTCGGGACTTAACTTTGTACTTACTTTTCTCCAAATACATTGCGTAAAATGGAAGAAGCAGCCCTTTATTGTGGAGTCCGGGAATTCGTAGGACAAGGCTTTTATGGCTGCTGCCTCAAAATCCAGCATGCAGAATTTCGGGCGAAACTCCGCGCCACAGCTCAAGGCTTTAGTTTTAAGGCTGGCTAATAGCCTTCTGTAGGTGTCTTCTCTTTTATTCGGCAGCAAGGCATAAATGAAACAAAAGACTTGTCCAAAAAAAACTCCGTGGATTGTATACAATTGATGGAACAGTCTAGGAACAACCTTAAATGTGCCATCCAGATATATACTCTATCTGAATGGCACATTTTTATCAAGTTTTCATTTGTTCCAAAGACCTGAAAAGAACAAGTTAAAATGTTCTCAATATAATTATTTTATGAGAAATTTCTTTGTTATTTAATTTAATTTCAGGGTATATAAAACACAATTTAAAAAACTATTAACATACCAAAATTCGGTTTTCCCCTTCTCCATCATCCACAAGCAGGAAGGGTACATCCTTCTTAATTTCTTTCCATTCGTCATTTAATGTAAGATCTTCAATGCAATTTGGAAGCGGGGGTTTTACAGAAGATCTCGCTCTGTACATGCTTCTCTCGATAGAAGCATAGCTTGGAAAATATGCTGCGGCTTCATGGCTTACCACAGTTTGGGCTACTTCCTTCCTAAACATTTTTATAGGTATTAATAACTTGATTACATTAATTGGTACTCAATATTACAATAATTATTCCTGCATGCTTGCATTTTTAAAAGCATGCAAAATTGGCATACATGTACTTAGGTGTATTTAATTAGGAACATTTAAAATCAATAATATAAATATAAAATTAAAGTGATTAAAAATCTACCCAGTTATCAAACTTTTAAATTTTGAAAAGATTAAATTGCTCATAACAATTTTTAGTACATTCGGTAGACTTATCATTAATTTAACTGAATAAACACACACACGCACATGTTTAAACCTTCCTACACTCTCGGAAAAAAAAGTCACATATTCCCCTCGTAGGGTCTAATAGACACCATGCTTAAAACGTGTAGGCCTTTATAATTAGAGTAAATAAATATTTAATTAAAAGAAATTCTCATTTTTACCACGAACACCTATTTTAGTATTAATTTGTTTGATTTTATTTTATAATTTCTCAGTTTTAGGCATTTTTTGGTGTTTCTTGTCACCGTTTTAGCCTTATGATATAAAATTTTTTATAGCATCTGAAGCTTCAAATATGAACTAAATGACAAATTTGAATAATGTTTCATTACAGATTCAATTATATTTCTGAATTTTTTTTAATATTTATGCTGACTTAAGTATAGAAAATTCAAAAATCGCAATCATTTTTGTAAATATTTTTGAATTTTTAATTAATTATAACTCCAGACTCATTTAATTGTTTTGATGGGGCAACTAACATTTAATTTATTATCATTTTTTTATTAAAATTCCAATTCTTTAGTAGAATGTCATTGAGCTCTCAAAGAAAGCATTGTGAAACGTGAAATAAAAACAAAATAAGGATTTTATTTCATAAATTGTTTTAAACAATTTTTTTTATTTCAGTAAACAAAATCTGGAACCCGTGAAAACTGCTAGATTACCGAGAAAACTGAATAAAAAAATTGAAATTTAATTCAATGTAAAATTCAGACATAATTTTAAAGCATCTGCACCAATTATAATTTTATCATGAATTTGTTTCAAATTATAAATTCATTCATTGACAGTTAAATTTACAATATATATATATCAGTGTAAAATATCTTTTTAATAACCTTTTCAGAACAGGCATTTTAGTAGATAGACTGCAATTAACTACTTTCTTTAATTCAAAGCATTAAATGGATTTGAGGGGGGGACATATTAAATGACTCTTTATAGCTATAACATAGATATCATAATATTATAAATATTTTTTAACCTGTTTCAAAAAGTACAGAACTTATTATTCATTAAAGTAAACAAATTCTGATATAAAAAATTTTAAAATGTGTATTTAAAGGAAATTCTATTTTTTCCAATTATCAAACTTGTTGATTAGTATAAAATTTCATACACTTACTTGTAAATATTTGTTACTGGAACTGTCAATTCCTTCATCCTCATACTTTCGGGGAGCCCTCATATTTTCATATAACCCCTCCTTTCACACTTGGGTCTTTAGGAAAGGTTTAGTATCGATTCAGCCGTTCCCGATTGAGCCGGTAATAAAATTACTCTCCCATTCAATAGGTGAGGGTTAAACGAATTACCCAATTGGCTTACAATTAATCGTAAATTAGCCAATTGGCAATTTAATCGCAATATGTTCATTTGAAAAGTAATTCATTGGGCTACTGCTAATTGAAATCATTTCGAACAAGATCATTAAAAAGTTTAATTTCCCGGATGGGATGCAGGAAGAAAGAATATTTATTTTTTTGTTAACTGATAGTGTCTTATAATTATAGTGTAGCTCTGGTTTTAAGGGGTCATATACAAATAAAAACCGTTCAAGGTGTTGAGAAAATTTCAATGCACGGATTAGTGCTATACGGCGTTCGAAGCATCTCATGGAGTACTACAACATACTAAAATTTTATCGAAATCGTTAGACGGGTTTTCAAACTGGATTTATTTTTAATTTTAAAAACACCGGATGCGGACTTAAATGAGGACTTCCTGCAGACCTATTGATTTGAAACTTTAATATGTTGTTACTATAGTCAGGGCTCGATTTCAGCCGGAACGGCGTTCCGGAACCTCTTTTTCGGAATTATTATTTCAGGGGTTTCCTAACTACGGCCCGCGAGACCCATTCATCAGGGGAACGGATACCTTTCTATGCACGAAAAAAAGTCCTAAAATGAATTAAAACCCTGTTTTTATTGTAAAATTTCCAAACATTTTTTCTGGGGGAGAACCCCCAGACCCCCCTTTTTGTACTTAGATATAAATTTATCACATTTATTTTATTATTAAAATCATAACAGTGAGGAATGGCGAATTTGCAAAGAAAGTTTGCGACATCTTAAATTCTACCATATAAGGACTTGGACTTTAACTACGCATTTTATTCCTTAAATTGGCAAAATATACACCACTAATAGTTAATTGGTGATAAGCCGCCCCGCTTCCTACAAGAGGCAGCCTGTTGGTGAAAAAAAGTATAACCCATTGTAAAAAATGTATGAAGAGTTCATCGTCGTACTCAATAATTAAGTTAGAAGACTCTTCCTAATCTAGTACAACACATTTGAATTTATTTTTAGAATTCAAATTTGAAAATAAATGCTTAACTTTTTGGTATTAAAGTGGCTCAAGTTTGGTATTAAAAAGTATTCGCTTTTCCAGTTTTGATACCAATAATTTTGCCGTTCCGGTACCTCTTTTTTTAGAAATCGAGCCCTGACTATAGTCATTCTATATAACATATTAAAATTTTGAGTCCTTAGACAATTAGGGGGCCGTTTAGTATCAAAACATGTAAAAATCTTGAATAATTTATAAATCGAGAACTAATTATCAAAATCCTTAATGAAATGCATAAAACTCTTTTTCTGAATGATTCCTCAAACATATTAAAATCTCAAATTATTGGCATTATTTTTGAAGAAAATTTGAAGTAAATTGAAAATTATTTGACCCTAAATTATGAACGCAATATGGAGATGGTCCCCTAAAAAGTTTCAATTCCTGAAACCGCTTTTGATAAGCTTTCTAATGATATAAGGCACTTTAGTCAAAGTTAAAAAGTAAAAAGACCGAGAACTCAAATCTGTGAAATTTTATTGGGTCATTTCAATTAAGGACCAGTAGATTCCATTCTGTTTTAAAAAATCCTGGATGACGTCAGAATCATCATGGAAACCCGAAATTCCGGGAAAACATTGCCACAAGTGTCCTTTACTCATAAATAGTTTCAGAATTTTTAAAAAAATAATAATTACCGATTTATTAGCGATTTACAGACTTGTCTTTTTTTCGAGTAGAAAGATTTTTTCTTTCAAATCTTAAAAAGTATTTAATTTATTGCGCGATTTTAAGGAAATTTTACTATGTTGTCTGTCTGGTAGTATACTACAATATACCGTTGACTATTGATCGATTTATTATATATTATAAGGTTTTTAAGAGATATTATGGACAACCTTCGGACACAATCTGAGGTCCTTCTTACGAAGCGAAACCTTAATGTAATTTACCATTTATATTTCCTAATAAAGGCAAAAGACATACTAAAATTTCAAAGATATTCAACTAGTACAAAGAAAGTTGATTGCTCCAGAAAAGTGTTACTGCATTACCCGGAGGGTCCTGGAAAAGGAGCCAATAATCCGGGAGCATTTGGCGGGAAAAAAGTAGGATTTTTAATTTTAACCTATCCTTTAATGTGATACATGGTTCGATTTCTTAGTTTAAGGGTGAAAATATAGCGAAATTTTAGAAGCCTAGAGCAAGCGGTTCGGGTGTAATCCGGGAAAAACGTAGTTCTTGGAATATCGGTTTTCCCGGAAAATTACCGAAATAATTATGACGCACCTTAATGATTTATATATTCGTAATCTGTGAAAAATTCCCGATTTATCCGTGTAAAGCACTTGGGGTGGGGTCGAATTTTTTCCGAAACTCTACTTACACGACTTGCCTCAAAAAATGGAGTGTTTGGCATTGAATATAAGTAAGCTCCGGTCTCGTTTTAAAAATCCAGTATGACGCGTAAAAATCACCACGGAAACCCTTAATTCTGGAAAAACTTTGCCCTAACAATTAGCTTCTATGAAAAAAAATTATAAAAAATTAATATTGATATTTTCGGATTTATAAGCTTTCTTTGGACTTGTGTTTTTTCGTCGAAATCTGAATTTTTGTTAAAAATCCAATTACTGCCTTAATTACCAACTTATTTTCAACAAAATCGAATATGAGTTATATGGAAGGGTATATTTTAAGATTTAAAGGTCTAAAACATGTTATCGTTTATCCATTTTTCTAAAATATTGCAAATTTAGTGCGATTTACGTACGGATCCAGGGAACCTAATTTTTATCCTAAATTCCCGAAATTTCAGATTCTGAGAGTTATGGAAATGTAATAAAAGGTCAAAGGTTTCCGACCTGAAAAAAATTATTTAAATGGTTTTTGAGCGATTCTCTCCTGCACAACCGAATCGTTTTTTGGAAAGGCCCCCCTATCACATAATTCCTGGTTCCCTGGTTAATAAAAAATTCGATATATGTGTGTGTGTTGCTCTTTTAATTTAAACTTAATACTATTCCTTGCAATTTTGAAAATATTACATAAATATCAAAATTTTCAGATATGCGTTTTTGACTTTTCTTAAATATATCCTACGCTTCGTAATTGTTAAGAGGGATTGATGACAGTGTGCGTAAAATGAGCTAACAATGACAAGCACAAGTATTTATTTAATGATTATTATTCATTTCATCATTTCCTTCAGTATTTTGAAAAATGTTTTAGTATTGCTATTGTGCGTCTCATGGAATTTTTGTTTTGTGAAATAATATTTTAGAGAAGTATAAGAAATTTACATAATTTTGGACTCATAGTAGCTTAACTCTCAAATTGTATAATAGAGAATCTTTAAATATACATTATTATAATATATTACATAAAGTGTGTTTCAGATAAGTATTTTAAAACTTCTAAGAGGGGTAGAGCACACCAAGATGACTCAAAATCACACAGGAATGGGGATTGAAAATGAACCCCTAATGAGCTGGGGGGTTTTATAAGCGAAAATGTAAAATTCTCCAGTGAGTGACCAGTCCAGTTTTTTCAACAAACCGACACTGCAGAAGGGTTTTTCAGAACGAGGCGGTTTGGAATAGTACCGACATTGTGAACTTTGGAGTTGATTTGAGGGAGTTGGTTTATTTTAGTGGGGCAGTATAAGCAAGCTCCCAGAAGTGACCAGTCCAGTTTTTTCAACAAACCGACACTGTAGAAGGGTTTTTCAGAACGAGGCGGTTTGGAATAGTACCGACATTGTGAATTTTGGAGTTGATTTGAGGGAGTTGGTTTATTTTAGTGGGGCAGTATAAGCAAGCTCCCAGAAGTGACCAGTCCAGTTTTTTCAACAAACCGACACTGTAGAAGGGTTTTCAGAACGAGGCGGTTTGGAATAGTACCGACATTGTGAACTTTGGAGTTGATTTGAGGAAGTTGATACAAACAAAAAAATTACAACAAATATGTGAAAAAGGAAGCGTAAAGCTACTAATAGCCCCTAAGTTACTAATTACCTATAGCATTCCAGGCCTAAATAAGATTCTTTTGGTTTATTACAATGAATGATTCTTTTGGTTTATTAGAATGAATTTTTGTTAAAGAAATTTTAAAAATCTTAATCTAATTGTAAAGGTTTAATTTTATTTTCAATGTTTAATTCTTTAATTTGTTCTTTTGCTGTTTTCAGCGACGCATTATTTTTATTTCTTTAAAAACTTGTCCAAACTAGAAAGCCGTTTAAACGGAACTCGAATCATATTCCTTATTCTGGAGAATCGATTCTTAACAATATTAGTTTTTAACGCATCGATTTTAGGGGAGTCGATTCGACTGTCATTTCGCCCACAAATATCCCGATAGGGAAAGAAGAAAAAGAAGGCAGGGGGGATGGAAATATTTTTGTGGGCGAAATGACAGGCACACCGTGAAGAACACCTTCGTCCTTAGGGAAAAAACTCAAATCGTCTATGGCAGGGGTCCCCACCCCTATGCCCGCGGGCGCCATGGCGCCCGTCGATCGGTCTAGGTGCGCCCGCTGCTTGTGCCCAACGATAAAATATTTCAGTTTTCCACTATCCCATAAAATTCTAGAAATGAAATCGCAACATACATTTCAGAATTTCTTCAAGTAAGGCGAGAATAGAAATTTTGGATCTTCAGAATGACATCATCCTCAAAACTATTATCAGATGATATGAGAAATTCTGGAATATAGTTGATAGAAATAAATTTCCATTCTTAAAAAGAGCAGAAAGTAGTTTTTTGGTTCCACACACTTATGTGTATAACTTTCGACAATGAATATAATAAAATAATAAAAAATATAGATCACGACGTGCAGATGAACACCTTGACGATAGCTTGCGGGCAAGAATTTCATCATAATCTCCCAATTATGAAGCGCTGGCCAGTGAAATGCAATTTATTTTATATGTTTTATAAATAATTTTTATGCTTCGTATGTTTTGCAAGCAATTTAGTAATAATTTATTTTACAAAAGAATGTTAATACAAATTATATTCATTATGTTAAATTAATTTTTAAAATTAAATTTTTTGTGCATTATATGTAGTGTATTATTAACTATGTCCACCAACTATAAATTTATCTTGAAAAATAAATGGTGCCCGCCATTCGACCGATATTCTGGTATGTGCTCTTCGGTACAAAAAGGTTGGGGACCCCTGGTCTATGGTATGGATTCTTTTCCACACTTCTACCACTTGAATTCAAAACCAAAACCGATGACGTGATCCATCGAAACCAAATATGTAACATTTCTTTTATAAATTTATCTCTCCTATAATATTGGTTTCAATTCGCGGCGTGAAGTCCGTTAAAAAGTCGCAAAAGACCGTGTACCGTCTTTCCCGCGACTTACGTGGACGGCCGCGGGTGCCGATTCAAGTTGGCTTCTTCTTGCGTCGTTATGGCCATGTAGAAAAAAACTTTACAGTGGTCCGAAACCCACAAGTCCAGTGTTTCGGAAGTCGGAAAAATAACAATTTTTCCCGGAAGTTTCGGAGGTTTTTTTGCGGAGTGTTCCGTTTTTCCCGCGACTTTCGTGGACGGCCGCGGGTGCCGATTCAAGTTGGCTTCTTCTTGTGTCATCTGGTGTTCCGAAAATTGAGAAAATAGTAATTTTTCACGAAAGTTCCGTTTTTTCCGCTACTACATTTCTTACGGACGTCTGTTAAAGTTCGCTTCAATGGTGATGCAGAAAAAACCACTTAACTTTGGTCAGAGCAGCCTGAGAAGTCTAATAAGATTATTTTTTCTGTATTTAAAGTCAGTATTTTCAACTTAAAATGATTTTCTAAGTTGTAAATTTTTACTGAAAGGTCGCTTTATACAAACTTAATTAGATGATTATAGTGTTTTCTTATATGATTGAAGATTTTAAAAATACCTTCAAAAATACTATATTTTTTACTTTTTGCTCTACTTAACTAAAAATTTTTGACAATATCGTTTTTGCAATTTAATTATTACTTAAATAATTATTCTGTTTACTAATTTCCTTTATTTTTTTATTTCATTTAGTTACATTTTGACTTTTAAAGAGGTTTTAAAACTTGATTCAGGAATGTAATTGGCATAGTGTGTGTTTGAAGCTTCTTAAGTTATATGTAAAAAGGTAAAAAAACTCCTTGAAAACTCCTGTAATACTTCTTGATTTTGATTTCTGAACATTTGTATGAATCCTGCATTTGGCGTTTTTGTAATTAAAATTTGTAATTAAATTGGCTGCTACAAAAATGGTTTATTCTGCTACAAAATTTAAATTTAGCCGCTACAAACTGCTACAAATTTTGAATTTAGCTGCTACAAACTGCTACAAATTTTGAATTTAGCTGCTACAAAATGCTCAATGTGGTGCAACATCCCTGTTTAATGTAAAATTAATCTGTCTTTCTTTTCTTATTTGTTGTGCTCTAAACTAAGCAAAAATGAATTTTCTTTTTATATAAAAGTGTTTAACTTTTTTATCCAGTGAATGTTTGACCCCCATTCATATTCACTTACTCCATTTATACTGCCTTATTGACTCAGTTTCATAACAATTTTGAATTTTATTTCTTTTAGTCCTTGTATTTCTCACTTTTGTGCTGTGACTTGAGCAGAAATATAAATGTCAATTTAAGTGGTTTTTAAGATTTTTCTTCATTAGAAATGAATAAGTCCATCAACTTTTTTCAACTGCAAAAATATTTTATGTGTCCATGATTGCTCTGTTTTCTAAATAAGGTTTAGAATTTTCAGTAAAAATTTGGTGGTTATATACAATGCAAATTCCGTTACTTTTTTATACATTTTTCCGATTTTCTCAAAACTTGGTTTCTGGACTTATTCCCAAGTAAATTTTAATTGATTCAATTCAGACCTTTTGTTTTGAATGAATCAGAAGAATAATTTTGAGCTGGAGAAAAAACAAAAAGAGGGTACAATACTTAATGAGTGTTTCCTAATTAAGAAAGATGAGCTTGTTTTACACATTAAAGCTATATCTGGTTAATTTCACAGGTCTGCAATGAAAAAGCTGTTTGAATAATTTTAGCTATTTCCTATGTATTTTGGTGTGCTGATAACGAAAAAAATCCTATACGTCAGGATTTTTCACAAATTGCAAAACTATATTCGAATTTGCCCATTTTTCATAGTTTTTGTACATTTCTAGCTCCTTTATTTTTTAAAATTAGGAGCTATGAATGATGCACATAGTTAACTATCTCATAGGTACATAATAGAGATGGAAAGAAATTATTAGGGAAGCTTTAATCGTGCAATAATGAAGAATTTTTGTTGTATAGTTCAAAGAAACATTCTTGTTGCTACTCACAAGGGTAAATGTACCAAGAGGAGCTTCATAAGGAGGAAAAGTTGACTTTTATAATGAGAAAATTAGTTTATTTTAGTTATATAATGATTTTCATAAAGAATATGTAATAAAAAATTTATTTTATGAGCCTATTTTCAATAAAATTTAAATAATGACTTATTTTACAATTTTATCTAAATTGTCAGGATACATGACATTTTAGGGCCAAACAGACCATTTTTGAACTCGGGGCACCAAAAAACATAAACTAATGACCTTGTTATAGTCTAAGAGCCCGTGAACCCCAGACCTTCGTTATTTTGTAAAAGCTGAAAACTTGTCAGCGCATGCTCCCAACTCAGGTAAGAACGATGGACCATTATGAAGTTTGGGTTACCCTGGCTTTGGCAGGTAAACGGTACTAAAGGTGTGTAAAATACCGATCTACTTTCGTCAAATTGTAAAGTATGATTTTTTGGTATTACCTTCAGAATATTATAAAAAATCACGTCATTCATTCCCAGACACTTTCCATAGTGGCAACCCCTTGCCAGACACCCCTAATGTTCATGAAATTATAATTCTACTTACGTTATATTGTAAAAGCTGATTTTTATATATAATACTTGGGTAATAGTTAGATAATGTTTCCTCATTAGCCAGACATTTTTGATAGTTCCAACCCCTTGCCAGACAAGCATGTAGGGTAGCTGTAGAGCGAGCGCGAGACAGCGAGTATCCTATGGATGGGTGCGAGTGAGATGGCATGATTACAATGACTTATGCAAATTAACTTTTTGGCACAGATTTATACAACTATTAATCTGTGTAAATCTCAAAAACATCTCAAGAAAAGACATTCGATGCTACAACTACATAAGTTTTTTTTAGTTTTTTAATCTATTTTTCACGCAAAAATAATAGTCCACTGAAAATAGAGTTGAACCTCGGACAAATTGCAATAAAAGGTTTCTCAACGGTTTTCACTTAGGAATGACCTCAATAATAACATACTAAAAATCGGCCAAAATCGGCCGGGCGGAAGTTTAATTTTTTTCTCTCTATATAAAAAAAAGTTACTGTCACCGCCGCCGCTGTTTCAGAAAATTTAATTTTTCAACTATTTGAACTCTCATATCGCAAAAACTACTAGATAGAAGTTTATGAAATTTGAAATATTTGTAGTAGAATATTTGGGGCACATTCTAGAACAAAAAGCTAACTGATGTGATAATTAGTTCTGGGGTATTTTTAAGGTCAAAGTTGAAGTTTTTCTTTTTTCGCCGGTAATCCAGTTCAGCAAAATCTATTAGCAGCAGAACTATGATTTTTTGCAACCTAATACTCTGAAGTATGTAGATGTGCACTACTTTGCCCTTTTTTCGAATTTCGAATTTGGTTTAGAGGAATTAATTTTTTAATTTTCGAAATTTTTGACACTTTTTCGTTTTTTTCTACCTAAAATGAAAACTAATCACGGTATCAATATGATTTTTTAAGCACTTATATTCTTATTTTTTAGAAAGAGATTGGCGTTTAATTCTTTACAAAATTCGAATTAGTTTTGGAATTATTAAGCATCAAAGTTTCATTTTTTTCATTGTTTTCGTAGGTCTTAATCAGATGTGTTTAATGTTTTTAAATTTTATATTTGCCTGTTCACTAGATTGTCGCGAGCACGGATATTTAAATTCAAAAGTTTTTTGAGGTGCACATTTTTGCTCTAAGTTTGCTAGCGATACACCCTAGTATACACTCTCGCGCTCGCTCTACAGCTACCCTACATGCTTGTCTGGCAAGGGGTTGGAACTATCAAAAATGTCTGGCTAATGAGGAAACATTATCTAACTATTACCCAAGTATTATATATAAAAATCAGCTTTTACAATATAACGTAAGTAGAATTATAATTTCATGAACATTAGGGGTGTCTGGCAAGGGGTTGCCACTATGAAAAGTGTCTGGGAATGAATGACGTGATTTTTTATAATATTCTGAAGGTAATACCAAAAAATCATACTTTACAATTTGACGAAAGTAGATCGGTATTTTACACACCTTTAGTACCGTTTACCTGCCAAAGCCAGGGTAACCCAAACTTCATAATGGTCCATCGTTCTTACCTGAGTTGGGAGCATGCGCTGACAAGTTTTCAGCTTTTACAAAATAACGAAGGTCTGGGGTTCACGGGCTCTTGCTCTATTAGTAAATTAGGATTTAGAAATCTACTTCTAAAGTGCACTCACATTTTTTTGTGAAATATTGCAATATTTGCTCAATTCGTTACAAAATGCGATGTCTTAAAAATCAAAAGAGGCCATTTTTGGGTTTAGCACACCCAAACACATAAAAATTTATTTTCAGATAAAGTTTGAGTCGAAAAATAATTTTTTTACTAAAAACTTCTATTTTCTTGAAAAATTGCAGGGTTGGCAAAAAACCTGTTTTTTTTAAACGGGTTTTTTTGGTTTAAACCAGGTTTTTTTAGAATTTTTTTTCCAGAATAAGTTATTTTAGCAGTGATGTTTGAAATTGAGTTGTAAATGAGACATTTATTTCAAGGGTTGTTTATAATTGATAAATGATTTGTATATTTCAATTAATTAATTTAATTAGTTAATTAAAATTAAATTAATTTGTTTTAAAAATAATTTTTGCTTTTAAAATATTCCAATTTGACTAACTAATATTATTGTGGTGAAGAAAAACATTAAATTAAAATATTTCTGATTTTTAATCACCATAAAATGTCAATTTTTTGATAAATCTGACCTTTTAATTTTGTGCAAAAGATTATACTGAATAATAATAAAATCCTGAAAATATTTTATAATTTCTAAAAAAAAAAACCAAGTGGTTTTTTGGTAAAAAAACCATTTGGTTTAAACCGGCCAACCCTGAAAAATTGGCATTTTTACTTAAATTGTGGAGTAACGTAAAGTCCTAAGATAAAACGGAGGCCAATTTTAGATTCAGCACATCAAAAAACAAAAAAGATTTTATGGAAAAATTTGAATAAAAAATTAGCAATAAGATCCAATTTTTCAAAATTTTAAGGAATTTCCCAATAAAACCTAAAAACCTGAATTGTCAAAAAACGTGACGTCCCAGGACAAAATGGAGGTCATTTTTGGATTCAGCGCACCAAATATTATAATGTTGAGGTGAAATAACTAAAACAGCTCGAAAAACAGTTTTTTTTGCAGACCTGTGTTTTCTGACAATTTCAGAGCAACGCAAATTTATAATTTTTTTAAATATATATTCCAAATTCCTTTTTGCGGGGCACAGTATGGGAACTGCTGCATTATACAAAATATTTAACTTAATATTAACAAAACTTAAATATTTTTTCTTGCAGATAAATTAAATACTGCATTTTTTTGCATACTCTTCTCAGTCAGGTTAAAATTGGTTTTAAACATGGTTGGGGGGTTACTCATTGCCTGATTCATTTTATATGCTACTCTTGTTTTTAAATTAGATTTTAGTCGGTCTGAATTTTAGCAATCTAACTTGAAAAGCTGTAAATGTGGTTAATGCTTTTAATCTTAATTATTCTCTAAATCGTAGAGCTTCATAATTTGACCTTAATTACTCGTGAACTGTCTCGTGAACCTTTTGAGGCACTTCAGAATTGGATAATTAGCAAAGCTGGAGAAAAAAATGGGTCTCGAGTGGAGCCACCCAAAACTGAAATATTGCTTTTGCTGAAAGTGGTATAAGTGGTTGTGATTCCTTCTCTCAAATCCTGATCTTTTTCAACTGGCTAAATAAAATTTTGATCATCCGTTGGCACATGGCCCAGTATAAAACCGTGCTGCACTTTTAAACGAACTGTTCATGCTTTATTACTCAATAGTTTTTCAATTAGCGTCATGTATTCACTTCGTTTAAACGCTGATTTTGGGATATTACTGAAAATTTTTTTTATATCATTTGGGGCCGTTCAAATATTACGTAAGCACTTTTTTGGTCATTTTTTACCCCCCCCCCTCCCCCCTTGTCAGCAAAGATAAGCAAAGCTCAACCCCCCCCCACCATAATTACGTAAGAAACTGCCGGACCCCCCCCCCCCGAAATTTTGACATCCCTTTTAGTAGGTACTGTTTTTTCTCCTTGAAAATTAGGTGACTAAAGCAAGGAGCTGTCCTTTTTGGGTGTAACCCTAAGGGTTCAAAAATAAGTTGAAACACTACTTTTCGGGGTTAAAATTTCAAAATGTTTGGGGGGTCCCCAGAAAAAAGTGCTTACGTCAGATTTTCTAATTCAATTTTTTGTTAAATTTATTTTTGGTTGAGTTTTGAAATTATTTATGCAAGAAATAAAGATATTTTCGAAAATTCAGTATCTTACGTAAGCATCACTCATATCCTCCCTCCCCCCTTGTCAGGAAAAATAAGCAAAGAGCAAACCCCCTCCCCCCCTTTGGTGCTTACGTAATATTTGAACGGCCCCTTTAACCATCCTCAGTCCACACATTACAAGTATTTCAATCCCAGAGGTTCTCTTTACGATCCATACCGGCCATGGGTATCATCTGTTAAAACGATGTTCCGAATATTTCTCGCATTATTGCTTATTCTCTGCGAGATTCTTTACTTGGAAAGCAAAGTGTGGAATAAGCTAAACCTTTAAATAAATTCAATCAGTATAAACAGGTTCACGAGAGGAAGAAAAGTTAAATTGTTCAAAAACATCAATGTTCCTTGAATTTTCCTTACATTGCATTAATCCGGAAATATTCGTGAGTGCTTGCCCACCACAGTGCAATTTTTTATAGAACCTGACCCTATAAATTGAGATCCAATTAAGTTTTCGGTTCTACAATCGCTTTGTATAGCGCGTTGTTCTATTTTCTGTGCGGTTGATTATGATTTTGCTGCTTATTTAATCTGCCTTTTTCTCTCTTTAACCTTGACTGGCCTTGTCATTGTACCGTTGCGAAACAATGGAATATACCCATTCATCGATTCGTTTGAGTAAGAGAACATTACTTAACGCCAACCACTCGCATCCCCCGTTGCGCCATTCGTTTTTCCCGTTTGGCGATGCTCGTTAAGAAAACTGGAATTATGATTGCTGGGTGGACGTTTCAGAATTGCTCTTGTCTTATTCAAATTACTCGAAGGAAATGTGCATCTTGATAACACCGAGCCATTCTGTACTTGGGAATCTACTGGACTTATTCCTTTTGCATTTTTAGCTAATATATCGAGTCTTGACAAAACTAACGTAATGATATTTTAATTGTTTGATCCGTTATTTCCTCCTTTGATACTTTGTGAACAGCTTAATGACTTAAGCCTGTCTCATCTAATGAAATGATGCGAAGTTTTTTATTTGTAGGCCCGTTGTAATAATTTTTCAGGCTATTAATATCAGCCAGGGGCGGCATTTCAGTTTTTGGTTGGGGGGGCAAGGATTTTTTAAGTGGGTCTGGACCACGCTGTAACTAGACTTTTTTGGGAGGGTTGCATCAACTTCATTTTTAAGGTGTTGGAACACTGAAAAGTAGTATTTGAATATTACATAATATAATGTCAAAATTTGACAACGTGAACTGGGGTTCACCCCCAGGAAAATTTTGAAAACTTGCCTCTGAAAGTAGTGTTTTAGCTCATTTTAAGACCCTTTGGGTGCATCCAAAGAGATCAGTTTCTTGCAGACCACAGAATTTTCTTGGGAAAAGAGTTGTAAATAAGCGTCAAAGTTTCAAGGGGGGCTAGGGGTCCTCCCCAAGAATTTTTTTTTTAAATTCCCCTTTAACCTAGTGTTTTATCTCTTTTTCAAACTTTTTGGGGAGCTCCTAAAGAGAAAAGCTTCCTGTAAAAGTGGCTTAATTCTAAAGGGAAAAACACTGTGTAACCGATGTAAAAATTTTAGAGGGGGGCAAGGGGCCTCCCCCGGAAAATTTTTTGAAATTTCCTTTTTAAACTAGTGTTTTATCTCTTTTTCAAACTTTTTGGGGAGCTCCTAAAGGGAAAAACACTGTGTAACCGATGTAAAAATTTTAGAGGGGACGAGGGGCCTCCCCCGGAAATTTTTTTGAAATTTCCATTTTAAACTAATGTTTTATCTCTTTTTCAAAGTCTTTGGGGAGCACTAAAAATGAAAAGCTTATTGAATGAGGCAGAATTTTCAAAGGGAAAAACTGTGTTTAACAAGGGTTAAAATTATAGTGTAGGATAGGGGCATCCCCAAGAAAATTTTTTGAAATTTTCCCTTTATATAAGTGTTTTATCTGTTTCAAACTCTTTGTAGAGCTCCTAAAAGGGAAAAGCTTCTTGTAAATGGCAGAACTCTTAGGGGGAGAAATCTGTATTACCGACATAAAAATTTTAGAAGAGGGCTGGGGATCCTCCCCTAGAAACATTTTTGAGATTACTTCTTTAAAATAGTGTTTTCTCTTTTGCAAACTCTTTGGGGAGTACTAAAAAGGAAAAACTTATTATAAGCGGCAGAGTTTTCAAGGGGGAAAACACTAAATAATAGACGTGATAATTTTAGAGGAGGGCTGGGGGTCCTCTCCCAGAATTTTTTTTTAAATTTAACCCTCAAAAGTAGTGTTTTAACTCCTTTTGAGTTACACCCAAAGCTTTTTGTGGAAGTTACAGAATTTTCAAGGGACTTGCAGCTATTTTTCACTAAACAGTGAAAACCTTGGGGGGGGGCGGTTGCCTACCCCCCCATGCCGGACGCCCATGAATCAGCCATACGAATCGTGAGTGGGCGATATCTGTTGTCTTTTATAGTTATTCTATGTATTCGTAAATTGTACTTAGAGTTAGAACATAGGATCCCAAACCTAGGTGACCTCTTTCGTATTGAATTCCGTTTAAAAAGGTTTTTTAAATTTTTAGGTGATTTTTGTAAGGGAGGGGTTTAACGTACTGTTTATAATATCCCGATATTATTTTCAATGAATTTTTGATTCCCTTGTAAACTAAACCACTACCTGAGTTGTCACAAATCAAGTTTTCCAAGTGAAGCTGATTGGGCTAGGCGCGCTCTGAGACTATCTATCGACCTTATAATTAGTAATATTTAGAGGTAACAAATTTTGGTGAGGAATGAAAAAATACTTTAAATTTTGTAGTTAATTGGAGAATCTTTTTAGTAGTAAGTAGTTTAGTTTTTAGTAGTAGCGCCTCGACTTGGAGAAAGTTCAGGAACCACTATTGACGTATACCATACCGGTTTGTTTGTGTCGTTAGCTCTCCACACGGGGTGTGCCGCAATAATTTTGCCCGTTCATTCCACCACCCGAAGCTTACACGGGGAGCCAATATATTAATACACGAAATTAAAGAAGACTCCCGCTATCCGGAAAAAACATCCGGCTGCGTTCGCGAGAATTCGGCGGCATCCGAGAAATCCCGAGATCGCAGCTGCCGAGTTTCGGTTCTTGTTTCGCGCGGCCACCCCTTCTTCCTCGCCTGCAGCAGAACAGGTCTCCTCTGGCGGTGGTTTCTGAATTCGGAACTGGTTTGCAAGCATTCCTTTTTTGAACATGCAAATTATGCCGCCGGGGGAGGAATTGGCACACCTGAGTGCCGATGAGGCTGATACGGTGCCGAAATGCACTTAGGTGATTGGTTGGGGGAGAGAAAAGGAGTACTGGAATGCAAAATTTAATATTTCATTGGTTTCATCTCGTAATAAAAGTGTTTAATTTTTTTCTTGAATGTTGGCATTCTGAACCAATATTTGAATGGGGACTTGAGAAGATTGGGTCTAAATACTCTTTAACCCTTTCATTACGGGAAGCAAATCAATTTAGTGCAATATTGGCACTTGTTTGATCCAGGGGTGCCGAAAATGTTCCAAGGCTCAATATCTCCCAAAAACCCAACTAATTTTGTCTGAAATTTCCCCTCAAAATGTCTATTTTCATCAAAATTTCCTCAAAAATGCCCCTATATTTTCATTCCATTCCATTTCATATTACTATTTTTTAAATACGGAATATAGTTTTCTTAATCGCTTGAACTTCTGCAAAATTCTATGTATCTTTAATTACCAAATAATCTATAGTTTTAATTTTTATGCACTTATTACCTTCTTTTATTCTTTCTTATACATGTCATGTCACCTAAGCTTTAAAATTTTCTTTATAAGACAAAAGCATCATTGTGGTTAAACAAAAACCTGATTTTTAGTGAAAATCATCGATCCAATCATGGTTGCAAGATTTATTTTGGTACTCCGCATGATAGCTAAATGTATGTTGAATTGAAAATAATATGGTTTTTGAGATTCTATCTCACACATAGTATATTTGAATTAAAACGTAAAAATTAAACTATTGATAAGTTTAGAATTTGGTAACAAGCATTATTTAATTGTTTTCATTCTTTTAATAGCTTTAGCATCAGTTAAAAAACCCAGGCACAAAGGCCTCCTGAATTCTTTACTCTGCTGCTTTGGGGCAAAATCTAAGCGACCAAACCCACCCATTCATGCTAAAGAAGATTCTAACTGCAAGAGGTTGCCTAAGGTAAAGTTTGAAAAGCACTTGAAAATATAACTTGTGTTTAACACGACTCTTGATTATATTTTTGTATTTCTTTACAGGTTAAGTTCAAAATATTTAATTTAAAAAATGTTGTTTAAACATGTTAACCCTTTCCATTCTAGACCACCCAAGATCATGCTTTATTAATATTGTATGTGCATTCGGGTCATTTCAAAAAATCAATTTCAAGCCTAAATAATTAGGTAATAAGTTGTAACTATGAATAATTACAATATTTCAGCTTTAAATACATATTAATGTCCTCCTTGTATTTAGCATTTGAAATTATGTGGGGATTGTTTTTTTTGCACAAACTGTCAGAAGAAGTGTTATTTTAGAAGTAACTTTCAAGTTATTGCCAAAATAAAATATTTCTGATACTTTTTTCTGTTGCCAAATTCTGTCTTGCGTTTTACAATTAACCATTCAAATTTGTTAACTGGATGCGAAGAAAATTAGCTTTTTAGTGAGGTATAAGATTTGTCAATGGTAATATAATGTCACAAAAACATTTGGCATTAAAAATGCTGACTGCCAGCAAATAAAAAGATGGAAAGAATATATTTTCAAAAAAATTTAAAAACTGTTTAGGTTGTTTAACAAAGTTATAAAGAAAACATTAAAATATTAATTATCTCTGCCAAAATCCTTGTGAAGCACAGAGGTTGGGAATTGATTTCTGTAGAAACTTCATTCAGAAACATGCTTACTTTAAAATGCATTATTTATTTTAAACCTATTCAATAACCAATTGTTTGTTTAATGTTTAGGAACTTTCTCCAACTCTGAGTAAGTGTTTTCTTCTTCCACTGGTGAAGCATCAAGATGCTCATAAGATGTGCCTGGTCATTGATCTTGATGAAACACTTGTTCATAGTTCTTTTAAGGTAATTGTTTTTGATGTTATTAACAACTTTATTTCTTATCTATTGTATACTCAGGGACTAATCCAGGATTTTAAACTTAACCCCCATTTTTGTGAAAAACTTACACATCCTTTTAATTTTTGTGAAAAATTGTAAAATATTCTTAGTTAATGTGAAATTTTTTTATAAGTTTTCCTAAGGGGAACTATAAAATAAATGAAAACAGCATTAAATTACTTATTGCTACAGTTTTATAGCAATTTAAAGACTAATTTAACCATAAACAATTGGTCTATCATTAAAATAGAATTTTTGTGAAGGTGCTGTTTTTGTGAGTACATTTTTTGTGAAGGTGCCGATAAACGGTACCTAGATTGGCCTGCATTATTCCCTGATACTATTCTTAAATTGTATTATTGTACTACTTAAATAATAGTTCCCTCACTGCAACTCTTAACCCTTTAAAAGTAGGAAATCATACTTGTATAATATACATGAACGCGCAAACGGCGTTCACAGAAAATTTTGCCCTCTGCAGAAAAACTACAAAAAAAAAATTTTTTTTAAATTTTTCTGCAGAAAAACTACTAAAAAAATTTTTTTTTAGAAATTTTACTGCAGAACTGGATGGATTTTAATATCTTTCACCTGGTAAAATAAGGTATAAAATATATTGAAAAATTTAAAAAAGAAATCCTAAAGCCATAACTCCACCTGTGCAAGGCTGGGCATATCAGCTTGTTGATTATATTTTTCAATCCTGCCGATCTAACAAAGATATTACATCTTTCATTATTAGAAAGAGCAGTAATTAGGCATCTCCAATCATAATAAATAATACAATGATGTATATTATTTAAAAGTTTTAAAATCACCAGTATGAAAAATTAGTATTAATATATATAAGCACGGAAAAAAATGATTATGGTCTCACTTTGGGTATTTCAGTAATAATGGTTTTTTTGTTTGTTTGTTTGAGAGAGATTTAAAAATGTGTAAATTCTTGCAGAAAATTTTTAGAAAAAATTTGAATTTACAGAAAGGTTTTCATTTTATACAAGTATGTAGGAAATGAAAAATTTTAAAATTGAAAGAGCTAATAGTGTTAATTTCATTATTCCCTCACATAAGAGCGATAAATTTTCAATAGACCCTGGACACCCTTGAGTAGCAGAGTGGATGAAGTGAGCCAGGAAGTAATTAGCATTTAATTAAATGATTAGTTAACTATATGTTTACCCACAGCAATATTTACATACATTCTCATTCTGTTAAAACAACAGGTGGAATGAGGTGGTAAAGAACCAAAATGCTATATGGAAAATATACATGTGCTCTCAAGGTTGAACGCAAAACAACTGTAACTTATACACAGCTAACCCAATCAATAAAAGTATACAGTAGAACCCCGATTATCCGCGAGCGGATGATCCGCGGTGCGGATTATCCGCGAGTGCCAGGAAAAAAGTTTTTAATGATGAGAGCAAATTTTAGATGAGATTAGAGACATTTTAGATGTAGAGCAAAGGTTTCTGCTGTACTGCACCTATTTTAAAAGTTTTACATATAATGTTTAAGTACAATAAAACATAGTTTTTATGCTGAAATATTTTTTTCGTGTTTTCACATCATTTTTCGTCTTTTTTCGGGTTATCCGCGATTTTCGCTATCCGCGGTACCCTTGCCACCCAATTGCGCGGATAATCGGGGCTCTACTGTATTGCATTATCAATGATTAAAACTTAATTCTTCTTAACATCTGCATTTGCTAACTTCTGTTGGTTAATAAATTTAAAATCAAATTTTTTTTAATTAAAAGAGGTGTCTTTGTCATAGAGGAATTATTTTCATATTTGAAAAAGTTGAAATCAAAGGTAATACCAATAGTTGTAAAACTGAAAGACCTTTAAACCTCACATTTAGCAAATTTTTATAGAACTTTGTAAAATTAGAAAGAGATCACATTCAAATTTTCTGTTGAGAAACATTTTTTAATATTTATTTAACAAAATAATTTATATCCTGAGAATATTCTTAAAGAACTCTGAATTACTCAGTATTATTAGTATGCAGCTTAATTTTCTCTCTACTAATTTTTTTGCTTGCATAATAAGGAATTTGCCCAAGTGAGCTTTTGATATAAATTGGTAATTTTTAGTAGTAAAAACGAGCGCTGAATTCAAAAATCTGGTCGAAATTTTCATTTAGTTTAATAAAAATTAATTATTTTGATTTAAAAATCGATCAAAAATCACGTGACTGAAAACGCGATATGATTGGTTCGAGAGAATTCTACGTCACGGGTCATGAACTTCTTCTGCTTTGGATATTCACTCGTTCTGTTTGCATCGCGCGTGTGTATTATTTCATATACACGCGTGTATAATCATCGTTCTTTTTTATTATTAGTAAGATAGACATGGAAAAGGAAACGTTCGTCCCGGAGCTCCAGTCTCCTCAAAAACGTATCGTCCACCATATTTTTTTGAGATTCCGAAGCGCATTTTGATTGCTTTTACACTTTTTGTGGCCCGTTTTAATAGTTTTAAAAAATCTAAAACAGCTATTTATTACCAAAATAAGTCCTCGGACGTTAAAATATTACGAAAGTAATGGACATCTAGTGTCTTACTTGTGGTGTTTCTTAACAGATGGCAGCACAAAGACCTTACTTTACCTACTTTACCCTTACTTTCATATTGATTCTTATCATTAATAACCGATGTATTTACTTATTATAGAAATTTTAAAGAAATATTGGAAGTATATAGTACTGTTTCTATTGGTAAATACTGTTTGAAATAAATTCCTCCCTTTCATATCGTATTTTAGCTATATCATTTGTTTGAACCTTGAAGTTGGGAACATAAACATAAAAATAGTAATACTCTTACATAAAAATTTTTGTTGAATATGAAGAAAATCAAAAAATTTCAATAAATTTTCAAAGGCTTCCCACTGTATAAAAACAGTTCATGAATAAGTTAGATTAAAAAGCAAATAGCCTTACAATTTCTTTAATGATATTTGAGTAATAATATAAAAAAATTAACAATGAAAAAGAACTATAATCACTGAAAAAAATATATTTCACTTTTATAAACTATTTAGTTAAGTTTATTTTAACTTTATTAAAGAAATTTAGCCAGAAAAAGTAATTATTAAATTTGAACTGTATATTCATCTTAAAAGTGAATTCTCTCACAAAAATCACGCACATAGCAAGTAATAAAAATAAACTAGAACAATTTTAAGAATAGTCCCCAACTATAACATCCTTCATTATAACAGTGGTTTTTTAAATAGTACTACTAGAAGAGTTAGAAATTCAAGTACCATACAGGCACCGCAGCGCTCCTGTTTTTCCTATTTTTCCTATTTTTTTCACATTAGCTCCTTTTTTCCTATTTTTACGGTCCATTTAATTTTTCCTCCTTTTTTCTCCTTTTTTTCCTATTTTTTTAACCCTTGGGATCGACTTTCTTCGTTTTTTTTGTTGTGGGTAGGTATTGATGTCAATACTATCGGTCCGTTGTCAACGCTTTGGCATACGAAATGGAGTGATTCGTTTCCTACCAGCGGGACGCGGCGTGGCCGCCGCGGAGCTTCCTCTCCCGTTGAGGCAAAGCTGTCCTCCGTTGTTTTTAGCCCAGGAAAACGGTAGTTTTTCAAAAATTTCTTATAGAATTTTTTTTCGACGGTTTTAAGTTTATTAGGGCGCTGATTACAAATCTGAAGTTTGCTCCCACGTGGGGGGGTCGGCTTCATATCGAAAATCGCAAAAAAAAAATTTGGCCTTTCCGCAAAAAAAAGGAAAACGCGCACTTCTACCCTCTACAAAATGAAAACTATTTAAGTTATTAACAAAAATATTATACCACGTTAAAGAGAATTTAATTTTATATAAATAACGTGCTTTCCAGTACCATTTTTTGAGAAGGGGAGAGGGTGTGAAGCAAAGATCGATAATAAAACTGTTGCGGCTCGCAGACCAAACGGACTTTTGCGGTTGTTAATCTGCAATCTGCGCTTTATTTCCGGTATATTACCAATAAAATGGGTTGTTTTGGATGAATTGATGACTACGCATACTTAAAAAAATAAATTTTTAAATGTGTTTATGAAATATTGGGTATTTTAGGCGAAATTTAAATACATTTTAAAAATTCCTATATTAAATTATGGGAGTGTTTTAATAAACAAATTTTTATGTTTTTTGCATCGCTAAATCCGAATTTCAAGTTTATTTTAATTTTGAAAGTCATCTTCACATCAAAAATTGCAAAAAATCTTAAATTTTTGCTCTTTTTTCGGCTTTTAATCGATTTTCTAAACAAATATTCATTTTACGATAAATAGCATGAAACCAAATTAAATTACGTAAAATTTCCTATAAGATGCACTAGTTCATTTTTATTTGCGAGGAGCGGTGTACATTTTATAGCATTTTGAAGAAAAGCAATTTTCATGTTTTTGTGTAGTCAGGAAACAGCTCTAAATCAGTGCACTCTAGCGTCAATACCTCTCATTATAAAATTAAAATTAAACAGTGCATTTTGTAGGAAATTAAATGTTTTGGTATAAGCTATTTATCGGCAACTAGAATTTATTTAGAGCTGTAGTGGGCAAAATCGTTCATCACTTTTTTTTGTAGAAAAGTGAAAAAAATAAAAATCTTAATTTCAAAACGCTATAAAACATACTCCTTGCAAAATAAAAATGAACCTGTGCATCTTATAGGAAATTTTACCTACTTTAATTTGGTTTCATGCTATTTTTCGTAAAATTAATATTGTTTTAGAAAATCGATGAAAAACCGAAAAAAAATTGAGATTGTTTGCAATTTTTGATGTGAAGACTACTTTCAAATTAAAATAATTTGAAATTCGGATTTAGCGATGCAAGAAACATAAAAATTCGTTCATTAAAACACTCCCATAATTTAATATAGGAATTTAAAAAAATTATTGAAATTTCGCCTAAAACACCCAATATTTCATAAATTAATTTAAAAATTTATTTTTTTAAGTATGCGTAGTCATCAATTCATCCAAAACAACCCATTTTATTGGTAATATACCGGAAATAAAATGCAGATTGCAGATTAACAACCGCAAAAGTCCGTTTGGTCTGCGAGCCGCAACAGTTTTATTATCGATCTTTGCTTTACTCCCTCTCCCCTTCTCAAAAAATGGTACTGGAAAGCACGTTATTTATATAAAATTAAATTATCTTTAACGTGGTATAAAATTTTTGTTAATAACTTAAATAGTTTTCATTTTGTAGAGGGTAGAAGCGCGCGTTTTCCTTTTTTTGCGGAAAGGCCAAAAAATCAATGTTTTTCAGCGCGCTCTAGCGTCAAAACCACTCTTCAGAAAATCAAAGTTGACTAGCGTATTTGTAGGAAATTTGGTTTACTTTAACTTTGTAATTGAAATTATCTTCGAGAAATATATAGTTTTTGAAATATAAGCGAAGAATCGAAAAAAGAGCAAAATATTATCGATTTTTTGCGGCATCGCGGGAGCACTCAATACGAATGTGCGTCGCCACAGGTTGGCATCCCTGTTGTGGTATTTTAACTCTATTTTAAGAAAAATATTCCTTTTTTCTCCTATTTTTTAGAAAAATATTCCTTTTTTGTCCTATTTTTTTTAGAAAAATAATCCTTTTTTTCTCCTATTTTTTCTTAAACTCTCCTATTTTTCCTATTTTTTTTACGAAAAATCGGCTGCGGTGCCTGACCATAGGAATTTTGCACCATTTATGTTTATCTCGAATTTTTTTAACATTTGGAACACAAAAAAAAACTTTCCCGGAGTTTTGCTCGTCGAGTTTTTACACTCCGGAACAATGCAGTACTTGTACACCATAATTCAAAGCTGCGAAATAGCGATTTCCATTTCCAATACACGGCGTATCGCACTCTACCCAAGATCGTTCGTGACCTGTGACGTCACACGCTGAGCTCAACCCGTTTTAGCGCAGTTCGAAACGGGCGATATTTAAAAAAAATTTTCTATTCGAAAAACATTTCCGATTAACCTGAAATTTTGCACATAGCTCTTTTTTTAGCATGGAGTATCAATTAAAAATATTAAAAAAAATCGGGCAAATTCCTTATTTTAAATTCAGAATCATTAATATTTTCCTTTATGTGAGAATTTCCAGTAAATTTTAATATCTTTAACTTTCTTCAAAAATGTTATTTTAATATTATACTACTATTTGCAAATTTTCAGTAAATGCTGTAAGTGATACTATAAGTATATTCAAACTCTTAAAATATATTTGTGTTAATAGTTTTTAATATGGAAATTGTTTTGCAAAATTAATTTTAATTTAACTCACTATTTACATACTATGCTCCCCCACTGCAAAACTCAAAACTTCTCATGTGAAATTCCTGAAGTATTTCATTTGGCATTGGGGGAATAATCTATTATGATAATATTCTTAAAGTTATTATTCAATTTATTTCTTAAATATTAAGACTCGTGTTCCTGAAATAATTAAATCTTAAAATTATACGTTTAGTAGTGAAATTTGAAGTGCATCACATAGTTTTTTCTTCATGGGAATATTCTCATTAAAGATTCTACAAAATAATTTCCAAAAAATATTTCTTTATACATAATTTATTTCAAAAATGCTATTTAATAGTTGGAAAATTTTTAGTTAATAGAACACAACTTGCTTACTTTGCATTTACCTTTCAACCATGTTGAGTTTCATATTTAATAGTGATTTTAAAACATTTTTCACTTTAATTAATTTTACTTTCTTTTATTTATGATGACTTCTCATTTTATAATTTTGTATTTGTACTATAATATTCTTTTAATTTGAAGTTAATATATACCTTATAAAAATTTAAAAAAAATTATTTCAGTAGCTTTTAGGAGAATATTCTCCAAGAGATTACAGTAAAATCCCGTTATAACGAACTTCACGGGACCGTAAAATTTCTTCATTTTAACGGAAATTTCGTTGTAACCGTACCATCGCTAATTCAAATGAACACGGTTGGGGACTTTCTGGACTTTCGTAATAACGGGATTTTTCGTTGTAACGGGATTTCACTGTATTACCGAGAATTTTACAACTCTAATATGATTCTTATCTGATGTTTTTTTATCTAGCCGATTAGTAATGCTGATTTTATAGTTCCTGTAGAAATTGATGGAGTTATTCATCAGGTTTGTGTTGCTATTTTTACTGATGTAATTAATTTCTTAAATTTTGTGTGAAATATAACTTAAAATTTAATTCTAGGTTTATGTTCTCAAGAGGCCTTATGTAGATGAATTTCTGCAAAAAATGGGGGAAATGTATGAATGTGTTCTGTTTACAGCTAGCCTTGCTAAGGTATTGTACTTTCTTAGAACTTTAATTGGATTGTTATTTTTAAGTATTTGAACGTTTGAATAATTTCTTAGTTGTTTCTTTCTGAATTCGAATTTATTTTAAATGTATTGTCAAGTAGTTGTAAGAGTTTAAAGGTGTTATGCTCTGAAATAGGCTTTCTATTTGGGTATAAGAAAATTGATTTTAAGCCCTTACTTCTAAAACACTAACATTTCTAGCTCAGTATGCAGCTCTGTATCAAATAGTTACTTAAACCAAGTCAGAAAAGTGATTTAATGTAGCTTACCTATAGATTTAAGAGTATTAAAAATGTTAGGTTCATAATAAACAAAATCCATGGTCTTTTCTGGAATGCATATAATTTTTTCTGTAGTTTTGAGACATTGAAATTTTGTTCCTTGTAAGTTCTTTTCGGATTAAAATTTATACAATATTAGAATAATTATTTACCTGCATTTAAACTACTGATATGCATTTTTGATGGAGATATATTCGTATTAAGATTATAGTTTTACAAGATTTGGGTCTTGAAATTTAGCTGTAGGGTCATTCCATGCCAAATCATCCAGCAAAAACCCATTTTGATACCCTAGGTTCTCAGACTTTCATGAAATTTTGCATGCTTAATGTATGAATAAAGATTAGAAAAAACATCAATTTTTATCCAATTCTGTCAAGTAGTTTCGGAGTTTCGGCCGTTTAAAGTTAAGCCCATCTCGATTTCGAGCGGGCAATTCGGGCTCGTGTTATTTTGCGTTTAACGCTACCAAATTTTTATTTATGTAGGTAAAAGCTTCAAATTTCATTTATTTACAGCCAATAGTCTACAAAATAAATGGTGGAGTAAAATTTAAAATTGAATAACTTTATAGTGGTTAAAAAGTCGTCTAAACACGAAAAATGTTTTTCATAGTGTCTTACAAAAACGCATGAAGCACAAATCTCTATGTATACTTTCTTATAAACTATGCATTAATAGAAAGAAGAGGAAATTTGCTTTCAAACAGTGAAAAAAAATCAGTGGGGTTTGGGGTTTAAAGGGTCTTTTTGGATCGTTGAAAATTAGAAAGTGGTTCCGAATTAAAACCACCTTAAGTTAAGTGCCAATAAAGACAAAACTACTGGATATAGACGTTCTATTTTATAGGAATAACAAAATTACCTTATCAATACTTCTTCTGTCAAGTTTGATAATGTTTGGTAGAGAATTTTTTGTTTTATGGTCATTTCTGTAGAAGTCAATCTAATTTGTTTATCTAATAAGGGAACGTACCCATACTACGTGACCCATTTTTTACTATTTTTGACCCCCCTCCCCCCCCTTGGTGACCATCCGTGGTATATGCCATGACCCCCCCTCCCCCCTCTAATTTTCACGTAGTAAATCATAAATACGGTTTTCAATCATTTTTTACAAACAGAAAGTTTGAAAAACTTAATTTGGCTTGATTTGTATAATTTTAATTAATAATTTGGCTAATTTCACTAATTAAGTTGGCTTAAATTTGTCATAATGACTACAGGAAATTGACTACGTGACGAAACCCTAAGCCCCCCCTCCCCCCTGTGACCAAGCGTGGTATTTTGAAGACCCCCCTCCCTCCCCTAAACGGGTCACGTAGTATGGGTACGTTCCCTAAGATCCAGTACTAGTCTGTGGGAAGTTTGATATCACATCGTGGTGCCATCTATTGAGGAAGACGAAAAGCTCGCGGCAAGTAAAATAAGGATAAAAAGTAAAGTATATAAAGTAAGGATAAAAATTAGATTTTTTTCTAATCTTTATTCATACATTAAGCAAACAAAATTTCATAAAAATCTGCAATAGGTGGGTGTACCACCCTGGATGATTTGGCGTGGAATGACCCTGTAGCTTTATAATGTACTTTATACTTTCTGAATGAAATATATAATCTTTTACTTTTTTAGTATGCTGATCCAGTTGCAAATCTCCTGGATAAATGGGGTGTGTTTAGCTCTCGTTTGTTTAGAGAATCGTGTGTTTTTTATAGAGGGAATTATGTAAAGGTAATATTCATATTTTTGTTCTTCATACCAATTTACCATGGTTTTATATCAATGGTTAATTAATTTAACTTTAATAGGATCTGGGTAGACTTGGCCGTGATCTACATAAAGTTATCATTGTAGACAATTCTCCTGCTTCCTATATCTTCCATCCAGACAATGCTGTAAGTAAACTTGGAAATTATTAACCCCACAGTGCATACTGATGCCATTTGGCAACACGACATTTTCCCCCATTTCCTACTCGAACTTTCATTTCCAAACGGCAACAACATGCAATAAGTACAATAGATATAACATTTCATGGTATTAGGGGCTATTCATTAATTACGTAAGGATGATTTTGGCAATTTTTGACCCCCCCTCCCCCCATGTAAGGGTATGTAAGATTTTTCAAACCTCTCCCCCCCATTCTTACGTAAGATTCCATTATGTTTTTCAAAATAATAAAATGTTAGAAAACTCTCCGTTTGACGTAAATCAAAGATTTTTATTTTTCAACAGATAAGTAATATTCTTGCTGTCAACTACATATTACTATTATATTATTATCTCTTGATTATAATAATTGGAATTTGTTTATATTAACTAGGAAAATCTTACGTAAGAATTGGTTTGACCCCCCCACCCCCCAAGTAAGGCTATGTAGAGATTTTTCCAAACCCCCCCCCCTCCCCCTCGGGACCCTTACGTAATTAATGAATGGCCCCTTAGCGCTTTAGACTGCCAGTAGATCACAGCAGGGGTACTATTTTGTGACATTTGTTAGTAGCTAGTGAGACGAAAGTCAAGACACAGAAAACGCCAAAATAAAAGGACCATATAAATTAAAATAAAAACATTTTTTAGCTTGAAAAAAAATGTTTTGAAAAGATAAGTTGTTTTTTTATATTTTTAGATCATTTGGTTTTATTTCACTTCACAATTAATTTCGCAAAAGACACAAATTAATTTCTCAAGGACAACATTTTTTGCCAATAAAAAGTAGAAAAAAATTAAATTATTTTTTTTAGTATTTTTTTACCAATTTACAGCATAATAGAAGTCACATAAATGATTTTCAAGAGAATTTAAAAAATCATGCATTGTTGGGTTAATTCCTGGCATAATTTTGTAATGTATATTTAACCCTTTCCGTCCTAACAGCTCCAAATTTTCAGCAGTGAGTGGAGGTTCTACACCCTGGTATATTATTTGTTGTGTCGTTACTGAAGTATCTTTCTTTAGTACTTGTAAAGTTCTGATTTTGATTGTTAGTCTATGATCTATTTCTATATGTAACCATTTGTTGTATTTCCTGCTTATTATCTGCATTTAAGGGGCTATTCATAAAGGATAGTGCCTTTTCTTAATATTTTTGACCTCCTCCCTTATCCATGTCACAAAATATTACTCTACCATTTCTCAGTTAGAGCCAGATAAAGGATCTTACTCTAAAAAATTTTTAAATCAATCAGTCAGTCAGTCTACCATATCCCTCTGTCACTTGTCATGCTCTCCTACCAAGGCACAAGGTTGGCAAGAACCTGGGACCTTATTTTTACTATCCAAGCTCCATGTTCCTGGTTGCTATTTCAATAATAATTCATTTTTGAATGAAAAAAGTTTTTCTCCTTTAATTAATATTGTATTTTCAAGTGCTAAAAGTAAACAAGTAGTTAATCGAATGCTATACTTTATTTACCATGCAAGTCCACTTTCAAAATCAATAATGCCCATAGCAAGCAAATTTACTCAGCCACAATCTGAAAAATGGTTTTAATTTTTTATTTATTTTTAAAAACATGTTCTTATTATTTAACACAACAGTCCTCAAAATATTAGTTCACCTCATGGATGAAAGATATCCATCTCTAGAGACAAATCCGTCCCAACAATTTTCTTCAAGATGGAAATATCAAAACCTAGATAATTTAACCTATTTTAGGCCAAGCATAGAAATTTTATAAAATGTTGTAATATTTTCATTGAAATATGCTTAAATTACCTTTATTAAGACACAAAAAAAGTTTTGTGCTTAAAAAATATTTTATATAAGAAATTAAATGGTGCATATATGCACCTTTGGCCAAATCAATGAAGTGGCAGTCAATCAGAGGAAATAGTTGCTTGTCATGAGACAGGCAAAAATTTTGCTATGCTGTGGGATATTTTGTCGTTTTTGTTGTCACCATACACTAGTGATGCACAACCTGCGGGCCACATGCGGCCCGCGAACCATCAACATGCGGCCCGCGAACGAATTTGGATATTTCAGATAATTCCTAACTTTTGTTACTTTCCTTATTTTAACCGAGAAAAAGTGACGATTTATAGCGGAAAAAAGTCGGGAAAATCGCGATTTTTGGAGTTTCGTTTTGCTCGCGAAGTGTTCCGTTCCTGCCGCGATTTTTGGGCGGGCGCCAAATTGAAGTTGGCTTCTTCTTGTATTGTTTGTGCGACGGTGCGATGTGGAAAAAACAACTTAACAATGGTTTGAAGTTTTGAAGCCAGAAGTCCGGTGTTTAGGATCACGCGCCGCGGAAAAGTCGAAAAATAGCGATTTTTCGCGAAAGTGCCGTTTTTACGGCGCCTAGTTGAAGCTGGCTTCTTTTCACATTGTAATTGCAATGCAGAAAAATTTAAGCGTGGTCAGAGGAGTCTAATAAGTCTAGTGATACCTCTGACATAGCTTTTTTTTTTTATCAATTTTAGTATTTTCAATAAATTTTTCTTAAGGATTTCCGAAGTTCTAAATTTTTGCAAAAAGATCACTTTGAAACAAGATTAGATAATAATGCAGTGTATTTTTTTAATTCTTATTAGATCATAACCTGTTTCAGATATGCTATCAAGGGGGATAGCAGAAGGCTGGGGGCCTGTCCCCCCAAAAAAATCAAACTTGATTTATAAAATAAGTTAAAACCCTGTTTTTTAGGGTCAAATTTCCAAAATTTTTCTGGGGTAGGACCCCCAGACCTCCCTTTACATTTGGAATTCTATAATTATAATTTTTTAAATAAATATTAAGTTAATCAAAATGCAAATCCCATCTTAAAATATATGTGCAATATTTGGGCTAAATGTGAAAAAACTAGTCAATGCTTTGTTTTTTTGGGGTTAAATTTCAAAAATTTTCTTGGGAGGACCCCTAGAACCCTTTAATGGTACAAACTCAATTATTCACATCTTATATTAAGTTCATTGAGATGCAAATTCTACCTTATTTTTACTGTTACTGTTTGCGGCCCTCCGTGTCTCAATCAACTATGTGAGTGGCCCCCCTCCCAAAAAGGTTGTGCATCCCTACCATGCACTTTCCTACCTCCACCCCACTCAATAAGAATGTAAGGGGCGTGGACGCTCTACTGGAGATTGACGAGTCATAAAACTGTCACAGGCTTTCCATTGAAAATTCTTGCAACTGTTTCTTCCTTTGCCTATCTCCTGAAATTCTATAACCCCCTACCAGTTCCTTGAAATTTTGTTGACAGATGTTCTGGACCCCTATCTATGGTCTGAATAGAGGTCAACAAAGCATGAAGGTCAAGAGCAATTTTCTAATGCTGGTGTATTGCAGGAAAAACTCGAGAACAGAAAGTGAATGCAAAATTTATGTATTTAAATTTTCTTTTTTTAAGATAGATAATTGTTTTAAACACATCAGAGAACCAAATACAGGGTTTCTTATAAAAGCAATACATTTTATTAAAATAAATTGAAGAGAAATGTAGATTTTAGAAAGTGCATTGCGGAGAAAACTGGAGATCAGCAAACAAATTCTCAAGTTTGAACACTTGTAAAGGGAGCAAAAATTGTTTGAGGACAAAATTTTTTGCACTTTTCTTATATAATAGAGATTATTTTAATATTAGCATGCAAATATTTGAAATATAGGTAATAAAAAAATTGAAATTTTTTGCCTTTATTTCAGGGATTCGGCCAAAGGTGCGTAAACGCGCCATTAAATTTAGATAAAAAGTTTATTTAAGACATTTGGTTTTTTTATTTATAGAACTTGCAACCTTAGTCCATTATAAAAACGTATGATTGATCTCAAATGGAATAATTTTACATTTAAACAGGGGTAGAAGTCGTCCTATAAGCCCAGTGGCTCAGTGGTAGTGCTTCGCGCTTTCACACCACAGGCCCGGGGTTCAAATCCCGGGCTGGGCAAGGTCCACTCAGCCTTTCATCCCTTCAGTGGGTCGATAAAATGAGGACCAAGCTTGCTTGGGAACTAAACACTGGGGGTCTCGCGTTAGAATGACCACCTAACCGGGACACATGCCTAACAACTTGCACCCCAGGGCCCCACGAAAACGAAGATGGGCATCGTAGGCCTTGGCCCACTAGGGCTGTTGCGGCAATGAGTTTTGAGAGAGAAGTCGTCCTATATTTTCAAAAAACATGTAAAAAGCATCCTATAAATCCTATATTTCAAAAAATAATCCTATATTCCATCAAACAACCCTACATTCGAGTTCACAAGTATTCAAAATTTAAATTTGATGTCTTGAAAATCCTTGAAAAATATTTTTCATACTTTACTAAACGCCTAAAATTTTAAATTTTGGATGGCTTAATAGTATTACAGGATTTTTGATCATTCAGAAGTCTTAAAATCGCATCACTGATTAGATTTCTTCTGAAAGTTAATGAGTTTTCAATTATTCTGTGGGCTTTTGCCTATTAAGTTGGTTTTTCAGATCTCATGTCGATATTCTCGACTTTAAAACTTGGTTTTATGGAAAAAGTGTTTACATGTGTCCCAAATATGGACAGTTTTAATCAGGCGTATTAAAAGATCTACCATTCTTAAATTACTTGCTAAGTATGTAAGAAAGCAAAGTAGTTTGATGTTGTAAAGTATTGTTTAATGTTTTTTTATAAGGAAAAAGGATCTTAACCCCACAACGCATGATTTTTTAAATTCACTTGAAAATCATTTGTGTATGTGACTTCTATTATGGTGTTAATTAGTAAAAAAATACTAAAAAAATTTAATTTTTTCTACTTTTTATTGGCAAAAAACTGTGTCATTGTGAAATTAGTTTGTCTCATGTGAAATTAATTGTGAAGTGAAATAAAACTAAATGCTCTAAAAATATCAAAAAACAACTTATCTTTTCAAAACATTTTTTTCAAGCTGAAGATTTTTTTTATTTTAATTTATGTGGTCCTTTTATTTTGGCGTTTTCTGTGTCTTGACTTTCGTCTCACTTGCTAGTAACAAATGTCTCAAAATAGTACCCTGCTACTGGCAGTCTAAAGTGCTAATACAATGAAATGTTATATCTATTGTACTTATTGCATGGTGTTGCCGTTTGGAAATGAAAGTTAGAGTAGAAAATGGGGAAAAATGTCGTGTTGCCAAATGGCAACTGTATGCACTGTAGGGTTAAAACATCTTTTCCGGGTATTTTTTTCGATTTTAAAATTACTTGAATTTGTTTTTTGGTTTTTTTAAAATTATTTTAAAGATTTTCCATTTATGTATTTTATTTTTTACATTATAGATTAAATTAACTATGGTTTTACTAAGAGTATTTTTTAAATTAAATACCTACCTTAATTTTGCTTTCAAAGATCATTTGTTTGAAAATTCATGAAAGTATTTTGTTGCAATATAGTTTGACTGGTATTCTAGCCAATTTTTGTAGCCAAGAACAAGTAAATTTATGGTTGTAAGCCTAAATATCAAACACTTAAAACTGATACAAAAGTGTCATTAGTCCTGTTACCAAACTATAAAAAATTTATTTTTGTCCTATATATTTTTTTGAAAAATCCTATATATTTTTATTTGGTCACTTCTACCCCTGTTTAAAAATTAGACTTTGTCCATAAGCGTTTCAAATTTTAAAAAACTGCTGTATTTTGAAAATTTCTCAACAAAAAGTATTTACTCCAATCGAATTACTAATATTTTACAAATGTCTTTAGAACCCTTAAAAATAGTGGAAAAATATGTGCCACAGTGTTAATAAAAAAATACTTATTGAAATGGTGCGTTTACGCACCTTTGGCTGAAAATGGGTTAGAGTTAATTAAAACACAATTTTTTAAAGAGTTTTAATTTATATGCATTCTGAAAAGTTTAGTGACTATCACCTGGAGTTTTTATCAATAATACTTCTTGTGTTTCAGGTGCCTGTCAACTCATGGTTTGATGACATGTCTGACACTGAACTTAGGGATTTGATTCCCTTCTTTGAGCAGCTGAGTAAAATAGATGATGTCTACTCTGTCTTGCGCAACTCGAACCATGCAGCTGGCTCGCACCCGCACCCAAACTCTTCCAACGGCTCCCACTTCCTCGCAGCCCCCATTCACTACGCCAATGGCCTGTATCCGTCTTAGCACAAATGCTGCTGGGACAGCCGAAAAAGCTGTTGATAAACTGAAAAAAGGGGCTGATGATGCATGCTGTGGCAACTTGCTTTTATATGACTTGTTTAACTAGCTCACGAGCAACAATCTCTGCAAAAGAGAATATGGAGATTGTGGAAGTTTTATATGGAAGAAAATCCATGCTGCAGTAGATACATTTAGAAATACTGCATGGAATGTTTCGAAAAAGTATCACTTGGCTGCAAGATCACATTTGTGTTATGAAAGTCTTTCCTCTTTTTTTGTTATTTTAGAAAATATTAGTTTAATTCCTCTTGCAATGTTATTTTAGCTTCTTCAAAGACTGATATCTTAATTATTCTAAAATACTGAATTACTTAAATTCTTATTTTTGTGTCGTAAAATTTTCCCATACAACGATGCTTTGTTACCGTGCTATTAGAATTGTTTGAATCCTGATGTTACCCATTGTATATTATCACATATTGTGCCTTGCTTTTGTGCTGTTTTCATTCCATTCGATCATCACTTGTACATAAAAATTTTTAGTAATATTTTTATCATACCACCAAATATATATTGTTATGTATTAATCAAAAAGGCTTGAACGCGTAAATAGGTAGTTTTATTGTTTTGGAAAAATTTATTTCCTGTTTTTTAAATAAAATTTTATTAGAAAACTTAGTTGTTTTAATTTTATTTGAAATTGCAGCTTTAGAGATTTTTAAGTGTTTATTAGTTTTTGTGTGTTGAATGGATAATTTTTATGATTGATAGGAATTATGAGTGGAGAAATTTTGGGCAGCTGAAGCATCTAAATTTTTGTATGTCTAAAGATGAAAATTGTTTCTGAAGGTCTTTGAACACTCGAATAATGCCTTTTAAAATTTATTTAAAGCATATTTGTTTATGTTGCTTAATTCACAATTTTAAAATAAAATAGTTTTATGCCTTGAATGGATCTTAGTTGTCATAGTCAATCTACAAATGATTGCCAGCTCTGAAATCTTATGGCAGACCAACACAAGAACTCTTGACAAGTGCAGTCTACTTTTCTATTTCTGTGGTCATTATTCTGAACTATCATGCTGTATTAAGCAGACGGGCAAATGAGCAATACAGAGTGATAGACTGCTTTGTGAAGTTTACAAGTGAGGCTCTTCATATCAACAATATAGTTAATTTTTTGTTGTCGGTTTCGTGAAACAAAGCAATACAATATTTTATGTGCAGATAAAGAAGTTGATTTCTGCACACCCTTTGTGAAACTGTGTGTGTCAGTTTATGTGAAATTTGAGCTTTGACACAAGTTCATTAGTTAAATTTTTATTTGTATGATACAGCATTCAAAGTAGTCATTTTTACTGGACAATGACCCAATGGAAGCTTGAGGAAGTATTAAATCATGCTCAAACTGTATACAAGACAAGTCCTTGTTTGATGTTTATTCTGGACTTGAATAAATTTTTAAATTGTTGATGCTATGTTAATGTAAAGTTTTAAAATATGTACATTCTTGTAACTGTTCTATTTTAGATGTCTTGATCCAGTTGTACTTTCTCAAAAATAAATAATGAATGTGATTTTGGTATCCCTCAAGTTTCTGTTACAAGCCAAGTTCTGCATGGAATTTAATATCATTTTGCTTTCTTGTAATGATGGAGTCATGGTTATGTAGAATTGTATTGTGAATGCCCTGTAAATATTTTTAAATAGCATTTTTATAATTTGTTGTTTGTTTCCTTGGTTTAGAATCCTGTGTAGCTTAAGTATGTAAAATAGATTCAAAACCTTATTGCGGATAACACAGCTTGAAGTTTGATCTTTAACCATTTCTATTTGTTTTATTATATTTTCAAGATAATGTTTCTTCAGATTTACCATTATATAAAGGACTTGTACAGTGTTAACATCGTTTAAGTGAAATGCTGCAACAATTTTCCTTGAGGAAACTTCAAACCAATTCAAAAATGCTTTTGATATTGTTATGTAAATAGATCATAAGACTAATTTGTTATTTGGGACTCACACATCAGGCTTACTCTAGACTTAGATAATTTCTTACAGGAGGCAAGTCAATAACATCATTGAAATAATATTGACACATTTTTATACTATGTACAGTGGCCTTACAATAAGCTCCACACCTTTTTGTACAAAGAACTTTGTGGACATTGAAAATTCACAGTAGTATTGGATAGTTAATAATAAAATCGTCTATTGTTTCACGCCGTAGCGCATCAGCTTGGCAAGTGGATCATGTGTTCAATGTTTTTGTCATTTATATTACTTAACACTTGTCTCTTGTACATAGTGACTTAAGGTGCACAACATGTAATAATTTTCTTAACCAGGGGACAGCTTCATCTGATTCATGTTTGTTATACTTGTCTGGAGGTTTACTTTTTCACCTTATTTGTTCAGATGCAATTATCACTTCATTGCAGTTTCTATAAAGCTTTTTAGTTATGTTTTGAATTGCCTTTTTGTTACTTAATCTCTCTTTGAAAGATTCAGTGTAAGACCTATTGTTTTGATTGGTTAAATTGGATGTGGATCTTAAAGTAAAATTAGTAAAGATGGTGCTAGTTGAACTTTTATTCTTTTTTAACTGTTTTTGTTGAAAATACGATCAAATATTGTGGGACTACCTCTTAGTACCTGCACAGTGCTCAATTTCTAACTTGTATGTTACCCAGAAACAAAAATAGAAAATTTGGGACACTAATTTTCTTTTTGCTCCTATTGTTTATTTATGACATCATTATACATAAGCTTATTATTTTTAAAATAATCAGTTTCACCATAGTTTTCTAATATCTTTCAAATGATAGATATCCCCTTTTTCTGAGAAGGAAAATTTTAAAGAAAATTTATTTTATTTAATTTAAAAAAAAGAATCAAATTTGGATTTTTAAATTTTGCCTTGTGAGATGGAGCTCTGGCAATATTCAAACTGTCTAAACCTCCTGAAAGATGTTCTATGATGATGGTCATTCTCGATATAGCCTTTTATTTTTAAGTCATTATTAAGTGGTTCTCTAAAAGCACTAATAAATGTAGGAAATGAAGTTGTTAGGCTATGTTAAATGGGCAACAACAGGGCTGATATGATTATCCGGGTGAAGCTTAGAGACACATGCTTATTCAGTGCACCAAAATGGTCACAAAGACTTGTATCACAGGCTGTCCTTCTAATTACTGAAGTTCTGCGTATTGTAAAATTTATAATTGTTTTAAAATAGATAACAAATTTTGTTAAAATTCTTAAGTCATCTTAGCTGGTCTAGGTGATGAGTCAGTTTAAAATTAAATTGGAAGTTTTTTGCTCAACCGAGGTAATTCAAGTTCTTGCTTGATTTCTAGTTAGTAGTGCCAAATTCATTATTACAATAATGTAAAATAAACTTGTCTTCCTTTACTTCCTGTATGTTTGATTTAAGTTTACATTTCTTACTCACAAAAAATAAAATTTAAATACCTTGGATTATAGTAACCTAGTTAACTAGAAGTAATTTTAGTATTGTAAGTATACTTTTAAGAATCAAATTAAGTGAAGAAATAGCATTTAATAATATAGTAACTTGACGTTGCTATAAATGGTTATTGCATTTTCTTTTTAAAAATATCCTTTGCTAAACCTCTTCCCACCAAAAAGGTTCTTAAGAATTATGAACTTAAATCAGACTCAGCCTTACCGTCCTTAATTTAATGTGATACTTTTATAAAAATTACGGGCATTTTCCCCGTTATGAAAAAAACATGATGAGCTGCTTTGCCCGTTTTGTTAAGAACAAACAATGTTAATAATTTTTGTCTCCTGGTAGAGAAAATTAATCTGTTACTTTGTAATGTAATTAAATGCATCTGATTTAAGTTGGTGGTCATACCTTGTTAAAAGATACCTCGTAGTGTTGTGCTGAAGTCGAGAACTGTGCCTTTTGTTTCTATACAAGAAGGGTCTCGTAAGAGAGGCTGCATTCATTTTTATATCATGCATAGTTTCCTTTGAAATAATACAATTATTGGAAGGTAACTGTCTGTAACATTAATAAACAAACACTTGTCTCTTGTTTCATTTTAGAGTTTGAAGCTTCCTAACTCAGACACCTCAAGTAATTCTCATCCATTTCTATACATTAGTTTATTTTATTTGGGATTATTTTTTTGTGTAGAATTATGGCTTCTCATACATAAGAAACCTGTCATATTTTGAGAAAATAGAATTTTTTAAATAAATAACTATTATAATTATGTCTAGGTCTTATGTTACTGTTTTGTTCTAAATGTCCTCTGACAAGCTTGTGTTGCATCTTAAGTACTTTTTCTGATCAAAGTCAATAAAATAAAAGGAATTCACGAAAATATATACCCATTTAATAGTTAAGAAAACAAATAATTCTTTATTCTACAAGACGTGTTAGTGTGAGGAATTTTTTTTGTAAAACTCGTTTATTTTTAAGTTAAATAATTAATGAAAAAATAAACCTTTTTAAAGAACGTTTTTAAAATGCACTAAAAAGTATAAAATAATTTTTTGTAACTCCTTGTAAAACGAAAAACGTGGGGATCATGCATTAGGTATTTAATCCAACTTAATTTCATCATTCATTTAAATAATTTTTAACTGTGGATATAATGATAAACAGCATAGATATTGTTATATCTCCTCTATGGTAAATAGAGTGACAAGAGTAGTAGCTGTAAATATTATTGCATGATCCCCACGTTTTTCGTTTTACAAGAAGTTACAAAAAATTATTTTATACTTTTTAGTGCATTTTAAAAACGTTGTTCTTTAAAAAGGTTTATTTTTTCATTAATTATTTTCTGGTTTTTAGTTTTGTTGTGTAAAGTTTAGAATTTGCGACCTGAACCCTTGAACGCCTTCCAAGAATTTGATTCCTTTCTCTTTTTAATAAAACTAAAAAGTGTTTTTTTTCTGAACTTTAACTAATGGCTTTCTTTACTCTGTTTTATTAAAATCATTGCACTGTTTTGTCCTCTAGCAGCTATTATTCAGATGACGTTGGAAATTTTTGAAACACTAGTAATATAAAAAAGTGTTTTAAAAATTATTTTGGTGACAAACTTGTCAGTAACTAATTAATAAAGTCAGTCCCTTAGATGTATTACAAATACAAAACTTGCATGGAGTACTGCATGTACTTGCATTACTTTTATTCTTACAAATTTTCATTTTGCTAATATTTTATACAACACTTCTAAAGCTATCTTGATAATGAGAGGAGGCAAACTGCACAACAATGATTTTTTAACAATAAGGTCCTATAGTTGAACTTCTAAACTTTAAGTCCCCCTGGGGGTTCAGGGACAGAAAATTGAACTGAACTAACGAGATAATATCGTATTGTCATCCAGATCTGAACTATGTTCAAAATTTCAAGTCTCTAGCTCATGGGGAAGTATGCTTAAAATTGATTACTAAATTCCCCCCGAACAGATAGACGGACAGACAAGATTGAAAGCGACCTAATAAAAACGTTGTAAAAAACTGTTATTGATGTGGCATACAAGGGTTAGGATTAGCTACTCGTAAAGCCTAAATAACATGGGTGCCACTCTTCAATCCTAGGGATGGAATTCTGTACTCCTAAAAAGTCTGTAATGGAATTCCGTCCCAATTTCAATAAAATCATCCGACCGATTGGAAAAAATTTATTATGAATTTAAGAATTTGCCTTCCCCATTTTGCCAAGAAATACGCCTATTTTACACAAATACAGCTTTAACTTAATATTTAAGGGTCTTTTTAATTGTTCATATGATATTCTATAGGTTTTTCTGAAATTTGAAAAATATCCACTATGACCAGGCATGGCCAATTGCGGCCCGTTTGAAATAATTTTGCGCCCCCCGCCCCCAAGTTTTTAGTCAAAATTTATAGTTTTTGGTAAAGGTATGCCCCTCCCCGAAATTTGGGCCAAGTGTACCAAAACGCTGTAAAACCTGTTAATTAGAGCCGCATTTCCAAAAAATTTTCTGATGGTTTAGTACTGGAAACTTGTTGTTCACAACTTTTTCAGGATATTAAGTTCAGCTAGGTGCAAATCCTACCTAAAATATATTGTAATTTATGCATTGAACCATGGGCGTAGCCAGGGTTCCACTTAGGGGGGGCAAGCAGGGTCGACTTTTTTATGTTTGGGGAGAAAAGTTTTAAAGCCCCGTGAGAGGGCCGTAGCTCCAGTATTGTTTCGAGAGGTTTTTTTGACCTTTAATGAAATTAATGTAAGAGTTTTTGTGGGTAGCGTAGAAACAATAGGTCTCTTTCATCCATATTAGTAGGTTTAATATAGTTTTTCAACACTTTTTTCGGTAGAATTTGCTTCCAAGAAAGTTTATAAAAGAAAGGTTTGTAGTAATAAAGATTCAAGTAAGTTTCATAGGGGGGTCAGGGGGTTCTCCCCCAGAAAAATTTTGGAAATTTGACCATAAGAACATGGTTTTAAACTGTTTTTTAGTACACATAAACATAGGCTTACCATATTTTCTTAGGTCCAACCCAGGACATATTTTGGAAATTTCTGAATAAGTACCTTATCAAATCATCAAAGATTAAAAAAATAAGAAAAAAACATTCAAACTAATAAACATTGAACATAGATATCAAATTTTATTTCTTTATTCGACATTATTTCTTCAAAAATTTGTGTGATTGACTTAATTTTATTGTAAAATTCACTGAAAGTAAGTTCTCCAAATTAATACAGATGTTAGATAACGTAAAACAACGCAATTTTAAAGAGTTTTGTCACGATTTTCATAAAAATGTCTGGCAAATCTTAAAAGTATGAGAACCCCGGACATATTGCGACCCCGGACAGCACTAAAAACCCCGGACTGTCCGGGGTAAACCCGGACGTATGGTAAGCCTACATAAACACACATTTGGACACACATTTTTAGGTAGAATTTTGATTTCAATGAACTTATTATAAAAGAAGTTTGAATAATAAAGGTTTAAATACTAAAAAGGGGGGCCTGGCTTTCCTCCCCCAGAAAATGTATAGAAATTTGACCCTAAGAACAGGGTTTCAAGCACGTAAACCCAAATTTGGACATACATTTTTAGGTAGAATTTTGATTTTAATGAACTTATTATAAAAAAATGTTAATAATAAAGGTTTTAATACAAAAAGGGGGCCTGGGGGCCCTCACCCAGAAACATTTTGAAAATTTGACCCTAAAAAACTAGGTTTTAACTTAAAGTAAATTACTTAGGGGGGGCAGCTGCCCCCCCTGGCTACGCCCATGCATTGAACCTATTAAAAATGCATCGGAGGAAGATTCGAGTGAACTCTTTCCCAGTGCAAAAATCTAGCTGCAATTTTTAGAGAAAATTTGGGTCCTCCCGAAATAAATTTCTATACTAATAGCCACAGGCTCCTTAGTTTCGAGTGATAACAAGTGTTTTTAACGGCACCTGTTTAGTTCCCATGGATATACAGAAGGTATTCTTGGGGTTGCTCCTAAAGTAAATTTAAAAGAATATTTATTTAGGAATCAGTCAAACTAAGCAAAATATTTAAGAAACTCCCTAATTTATTCAATCTACTTCACTTTCATTCTGTGCACCTTATATTTTAAAATTTTACATGCAGCCCGCGATATATTGTGGTTTTCCTAAGTGGCCCTCCAACATCATTTGGGTTGGCCACCCCTGCTCTAGACTGTGTGGAGGAAAATTATTAAAAACGAAAAGTTAAAAACAATTGAGGCATTTATGCAAGGTCATTTTCCCATGATATTGGAGTTTTCGGTAGTTATATAACAGAAAAAGACTACTGATTGTTAAATCATTAGTTAATTATTTAAATAAATTGAAAATCCAGGTAAAACCTTTCAATAAAGTAGAAACAGTTAATATTACAGTAATAAATCATTAAAAAATATAATTTAATTTTAAAAGGTCATCGGATCGGTAAAGGCACAGAGTATAGAGTTACAGATATTCCAAACGGCAGTTTTACTAAGTGTAAACTCACAACTCTCAAGCGTCACCACCAACCGTGGACCGGTTTCGTCCTTGTTAGGACTCATCAGCACGGTATAGAATGGTAACGCAAGAGAGTGGAGGGGAAGTACTAGTCTAGCCGACTATAACTGAAAAAGTGGTGACTATTGATTAGTCCTCCTTCCATTCTATACCGTGCTGATGAGTCCTAACAAGGACGAAACCGGTCCACGGTTGGTGGTGACGCTTGAGAGTTGTGAGTTTACACTTATTGTCCGCTTAACCAGCAATAATTGGTGAAATTCTCCTTTCATGGCAGTTTTACTCTTTAGGTACTTAATTTAATTCCTGCTCCCAGATTATAATTGCAAAAGTGATTCCTAATTGGATATGGAACTTCTATCAAGCGGAATTTTAATTTCATCGGTGCTGCTCTTTTCCCTCCACTTCCAATTTGGATTTAAGTGACAGCTTCAGTGGGCAAATGGCGGAGGTTGTCTACGGGAAAATCCCTGTTAAAAAAGTTGCCATTAGCGTCTATGGAGATGAATCCTCTGTTAAGCTTTATACTCTGTGGTTAAAGGCTCCTTGTAAAAATTATAAATCTTCAAAATAATTCAATTTTTAAAATAAAAAGAATTAATTTAAACTAATTTCTTCCTCCCAAGTTTTTTCTGGCTATGCCACTGGCCTTACACTAATTTCAACCCTATATAGTACCTATAACCATAAAAAAATTATGAAATCCTGCTCTATTATTGACTAGTAAAAGAAAACACCTTTAAACTTACCTCCCACATATTTTACTACCTTTATCTTCCAGGTCAAAAAAGAACTTAAAATCTAAAGGCTGCATTTGATGAGGTTAGCCAACATAGATAAGCTAAATAATGTTGAATTTAACTCAAAATAGTAAAACTATCCACTTCATAGGAACTGCTCTAAAAGAATGGGGGGGAATCAATAAAATGGAAGTTATCTTAATGATAAATATTTTATTTTACCAATAAAAGCATTACATTTTTTTTATTTTCTTTAACAGGTTAGCAAACTAATAAATACCAAAACCAATAAACATATGCACTCCTAAGAGTATTCATCATAAAATACAATTTATGCTTCTAAATAAATAAGAATTCCAAATGCAAACAAAACCAAACATTTATATTAGCACCATATATACAAAATATACACATCTTAGTGGATAAATATAATATATTCTTTACCAAAAAAGTACATATATATAACCCATGAAATTGCACATTTTATTTTGAGATATATGAGATGCAATAGTATTCAACAAGGATATTATATACAATTCTATAACTATATATAATTTTGCTAATTTTAAATGTTTCAAAATATTTCTTATGGTAAAAAGTTTAACTTCTATAAAGAAAAGTAGATTGTGAATGCAGTCATAAATGAGGCCAGTTAACACTTAATACCATTTTTTAAAAGTAATATTTTTAGAATATCTTATTTCTTTGATTTATATCTTTATAAAATAACTAAAATTTTAGAGTTGTAATAGCTTTTAAGGCATTTTGCAGTTTTTGGGTAAGAACATTAAAATTACTTCCTAAAAACCTCTTTTCAGGTAGGTAAGTTTTTTATTTCAATATAAAAGTTCTTATTTTTAAAAGTTATATTAAAAAGTCTACACACCAAAAGTATTCTAATTTTCAAAGCTCTTGAGTATCACTAGAACCCGTCTAGGATTTTTAAAATTTGATTTCAATAGGAATGCTGTTAAAAGCAGACGAATAAAAAAGTTTTTAAAACTATAACACCTGATTAGAATTCAAAAAAAATTCTTTCGATAGGATTCAAAAAGGTACTCATAGATTAGTTTAGATTTCTCAACAGGTTAAACTAAAACAGAATATGTAATGGCCTAGTGGTTTGAGCATCTGACTGCAAAGCCGTACGTCTGGGGTTCGAATCCCCGTTCGGCATGGATGTTAGTGTTATTGTCCTTGTGTGAGTTAAATTTACCTATATGGGTCCATACCTTCAGGTGAATTTGTACAAATTTAAAAATAAAAAAATAATAATATCTGATTGTGATATTTCAAAATAAATAATTTGATTTAATACGTTACGCAAAATTGAAACAAAATACAAAATTATAAAACATAGAATTAATAGTTAATTGTATTAAATATAACATAAATAAGTTTGTTGTAACAAAGTTTAATATAATAAATCTCAATAAATATCAACAAAAAATTGCTTTTGATTGAACAGTTTTAAATGCGAGAAATTAGCACACAAGATATCGTAATTCAAGCCATTGCATAACGATGAACATTTAAATGTTCATATAATTTATCTTTACGATAAAATCGCTTTGAACAATGATCACATTTGAAGTGTTTTTCTCCAGTGTGCAAATGACGGTGGCGCTGCAAGGTAGCTTTCTGGGTGAATTTCTTACCACACAACTCACAACAAAAAGGCTTCTCCCCTGTATGAACCCTTATGTGCGTCATGAGGCTGCTCTTAGAGCTACACAAACGACCACAAATTTGACAGATTACATGCTTCTCAAAAAAAGCTGTAGCAGCTTCAGCTGAATTTGAATTGTTGGCTGCTCCTTTTAACTCTGCTACTATATTGCTTGACGAGCTATTTGAAGCTGATTTGGACAGAGAAAATACTCTACTCAGTGTAATTTCTGAAATAAACGAAAGAGTGGTTATAAAAAAGAAAAAAATTAAGGAAATTATAAACATAGGACTGGCTCTAATAATTAAACAATAAACTAAAGAGACAGCTTCGATAAGAATCTGTTTTGAGGAACACTCCAGTTGTTCCTGTTTCAAGCCTAACCGTTAAACATTTATAAATACGATGATTGATTTAATTCCATTAATGTCCTTTCATTTGTTATCCCCATGTTGTTTGACTAAAACCGTAAATGTGTTTGAAAATTGCAAAACGAAAGATTAAAACATATAGTTATATCAATAATATCAATAAAATTTTGTGGGTTTAATTTTGTTATTTATCCCACCGCTAAACATTGTCAAACTATTTTGAACAAGAATTTTAAAAATATCCAACTAATTAATTATAATAATAATATACAAGGAGGGGCAAATAATTAAAAGCCAGGCACCTCGACCAAAGGTCCAACTAATTAAATAAAATTACTGTTATATCAATTACAACCACAAAGATTTGGTAATATTTGAATACTTAGCATCCCCAACAGCTTGGCAATATTTAATGGGACAGTTAACAAAATTGAACCAATATTTGGTGTCATTTGTAAAGTTGACCTCCAAAACATTTTGGTAATTTTCAACAGTACAAATAACAGAACTGAACAGAACGCAATGATATCAATAAATTATGAGAAGATTAAATTCCATTATATGATTTATATCCCATTAAATATTGCCAAGCTTTTCTGACTGTCAAATATTCAAAAATATCAACAAGTTTTTATAAGGGTTGTCATTGATAAAACTGTGTTCTTTATTCTATTGGTTGGTAATTTTAGGGAATTTTCTAATCTTTTGTGGCTAAAACAATTTGGTGATATTTAACAAGATGGATACCTGAATTGAACCAATTATGAGATTTTAAGTTTAACACAATATACATTCAAATGTTCTCAGAGTCATAATTTAGCCATGTGGCTAAGTTTGATAGATGATAAATCAACAATCAAGAGGGACATACAGATGAATCACAAAGATCTTCTGGAAAACTTGCTAGGGGCATTCCACAAAGCAGACTCTTATCAAAATTTTGCCAAACTAAACTCTTAAATGAACTAAGAAAAAGTAAAACTATATTAAAACTAAGTAAAAATAACTAAAAAATTATTTCAAAAACCAGGTAAAACTGTAGTCACAATATCTGAAAAATAAAACATGAAATGAAATTAAACATCCAAACAAGCAAAAATCTCAATAAAAAGTACAGAAATATAACTCATGCACTCGTGGTAAGTAAGAAGCATCGAAGGTTTAAAATGTGGAATGTAAAAAGCAATCTTTATAATACACAAAATTACTAAAACATGAAATAGATATTATACTCTTATGGTAAAAGATTTGAGCTCATTGTAACATGAAGCTAAATCCATTGAACTTAATTTCTCTCATGGTAGTAAGAAGTAGCCAGGAAAGGAAGATAATTGTTTCTCTTTTATTATACTATATGCAGTTATTTTTATGCTACTTTAAACAGAAGCGTAAATAAATATATATTTAATAAGAGCCGAGATGAGAACATATCTTAATAAATAGCAATCTTTTAAATTTAATTGATTAAGTGCCTCTTCTTAAATCAGAACCCACTTTTTAAGCATGAAGTAAAATTACATGAACTATTACGATTATTTTGAAATATCTTAATAACAGAATTAACATATTTAATATACCATAAAAATGACTAAGAAAGGAAAAAACAATCGTAATATTTCTGTGATTAGGATGGAATCTCATAAGGATCAAGTATGAAAATAAACATTTCTTGATAAAGAAAAATACTGTTAAAGAAAACAAGATAAATATATGTTGAAATATTGAAAATTTTGAAATATTTAAGTATTCAAATATAATTCTATGTTATGTAACATAATATTTTCGTCTGCTGGTGGAATTTCCATAGTTCCTGAGTTCACAGTTGTCTTCCGTGTGTACACGCAAATTTTTTCGAAATTGCCATATCTGATTAACTATTTATTGAAGGTCAACTAAAAACATAAATTTTTAAAAGTAATGGAAGTCATCATAATATAGTGTAATTCATCAAAAGAACTATATATTTAAAAACGAAATATCAAAAACAGAATTGATTTTTCTAACAAATAAATTAAAAACACTTAGTTTTAAAACTATTCTTCTAGACATGAAGTTGGCAATGTTCTAATTTACTTTCGGTATTGCTAGGAAACTATGGCAGACGAAGTCCCGTCTCCAGATATTTTGACTCCTGATCAAAAGGATAAAAATCAACTGGATTCTTTAGTAACTGGACTTGCAGATGACTATTCGAAGTATCTAAAAGTTGATGTTTCAACTGAGGTAGTTATTATTTTAAATTGTGAATGAAGAAGGCGAAACATATTCAGTCAGAGTGTAAACATTGTTATTCTGTTTGTAAACATAAATTGCTTTTGGTACAGCCATGGGTACAGCTTTAGAAAGAGTCCTCCAGCTGCCATGTTTACCCACAGCTCAAATGATGACTCAAAACCATAGAGATCTCTTACTAATTATTATTAGATCCTAAAGTAATAATAATCAGTAGATTATTATATTTAGGATCTTATAGGGGAGACCGGGGAGGGATGGGGCATTTTTTACAAGAATATTTTTTTAAAGTTAAGTTTTCCTTGTAAATAATTTGAAACTTTTAAAAAAACATCTTGAAACATTTTATCATGGTTAAAAAATATAACCAATGTGATAGTAAATAAAACTTAAGATTTATAAACGAATTAAAGTAAGTCTAAAACTGTCCCATCCCACCCCGGTGCCAGGGATATTATTGATATTAGATCCTAAAATAATAATCTAGTAATTATTTTTACTTTTTAGGATCTTATAATAAAAAGGAACAGCTGTAGAAAAGGTCCGCTTTTAGCAACGGCTGAAACCCGGACGCCATGTTTATCTGTGATTTCAGTGCCTATCGGCCATGAAATACAGCCAACTTGGCGACCGCATAAAAAGCGGACCTTTTCTAAAGCTGTACCCATAATAATATTAGTAATTATATTATGATTAGTAATATATCTCTTATGGTTGTCAGTCATCATTTGAGCTGTGAGTAAACATAGCGTCTGGAAGACTCTTATCAAAGTTGTGCCAAATTTATCTCCAAAATTATTATAGTTTTTGTTCTTGCATATTATCCCGTCGACCATACCTCTGAATCCGAAACCGTAAAAAACCCATTGACTTTTCTATGGCTGTGCCGCTGAATTTGACAGTCACGGAATGGTCGACGGGATAATATGTAAGTACCATAATTTTTTTAAAAAGAAGGAAATTTGGCTCATTGTTATTAGAAGGTTCAATCGCCAAGCAAAGTAGTAGTGCTAAAGTGCGCCTAAGTATCAAAGTAAAGTTGCCGAAAAAAGTCGCCAAGAGGAGCCAACCTGAACCCACTTCTAGAATTTTATTTGAAATTTTATAAATACGTCAATTCTAAAATGTTTTGAACTTAATCACATACAAAATAAATTACTTCTCATTTCAATTAATCCCTGCTCGTTACTTGCTTCTTTACAAAAGGCACAACCTGAAATATTGCTTTGCATGGAATGTAAATGAGAATAAAAATCCACTGACCATCTGAACAGGACTACTTAACTCTCTCCTTTCTACAATGTTAAAAACAAATTTTAAGTTAGAAAATTTAGTGAAACACGCAATAAAATTTATTAGTTTTTAATTTATTATTAATTTCTATTTTAGGATCTAATAATAATTAGATCTCTATGGTTGTCAGTCATCCTTTATGCTGTGGATTAACATAGCAACTGGAGGTGGAGGACTCTTTCTAAAGCTGTTCCAATTTTAGAATCCCATTTTTAGGATCTTTTTTTTGCTAATGGGCGGGTTCTGGATTATTTATTAATTACTGAAAAGTTATAAGATTCCCAATACGATTATAAATAAATGCTACTTGATTTAGTTTTATTATTAATGCAGTAATTTTTACCAGGGGTGCAGAAAATGTTTCAGGGTGCAAAATTTCCCCAGAACACATTTTTTTCTCCAAAATTTCCCCCAAAATGAGGTTTCATTAAAAATAATGTAGTTTTTTCAATTTTATTAAACTTCTTTCAAATTCAATAATTTTCGCATAATCCATAGATTTAAATTTAAATGTTATTCATACTCTCCTTTTTAGTCTTTCTTACACAATTACAATCTTATAGCTCAGAAGTGCCTTTTCTTAAAATATGAAAAACTGTCTATTTTACTCAAATTTAAGCTAAATGTAAACTTCTCCTCAATTAACTTTTTAGAAAAAAACATATCGGTGTGATTAAACAAGAATGTAATTATTGTGAAAATTACCCATCCTGCAACAAAAAAGTTTTTTCTGCATACCTATCGGAAAGCAAGGAAAAGCCAAATTTCAGGTATTCACCTAGAAAACTAAGATTTTTAGCGCAGATCCGTAGTTTTCCGACTCAACCTCCGTAACTCCGCAGTTTTCACCTGATTTTCGTTGAAATTGGAGGTTATGATGCAGTCACTACCCAAAATATTTGTTTGTCAGCTAATGATGATTGTATTTTTTTAGTTTTTCTTTCTATCTTGGGCAAAAATTTCCCCAGAGCTGCTTAAATTTCCCCCGAACCTCATTCGGGCGTTCGGACATATTCTGCACCCCTGCTTACTTGTTCCATATATGTTCAGCATTAAAACAATATTTTTGAATGTATTTAATGTTTATATTTTCTTTGTAGAAAACTACACTGGAAGATGAAATTGAGGATATTTTAACCCGTCTTGATGAGTTTACATCTTTGGTTGATATGGTATGAAAATGCTTCTCATTACACATTCAACCTTTTTATTAAATAATTAGTATAACTTAAGTTTGATAAAAGAACTCTTTTTCTTTTAGGTTAGAGGTGACAATGCTCTGTGTTTAAATCAAACACTTCCTGAAATACACAAAAATTGTGACGAAATGGAAAAGGTTTTTAAGAAAGTTGACAAATTAGAAGTAAGATTTTTTGTTATGGACTTGAGAATGCTTTATTTTTAATTAATTAATCCTAGTATTTTTAATATGATAAAAACTTTGGCTGAAAAATAACTTCATTCTTCTATCTATAGATATAAAAATGAATGTTTGTGAGTCTGTATGTCCTTTATATTTTTAAACTTTTCAAACCTACATTAACTATCAAACTTTACCACGTTGATCTATTCGCTCCAGGGAAGATTTCTGAAGAAAAATAATTTAAAACGAAGCATCCCAATAACTTTTTGGTCAATTTTATGCTTAAAAGCCCATATTTCATACCCAACTTTTTGGCAAAACCACATTGTTGTAAATATAATGAGAAGATGTAACATTTATTATTGTAGGCATAATATTGATTATTGTAGATTGAAATGGACTGTTGTAGTTTAAAATCAATTGTTGTAGCATAAACATAAAAATCTATCTATTTTTTAATTATTTCTCACTCCCAGGGCCATATTTAGGCACGTGCAATCTGTGCTATAGCACAGGATGGCAGATTACAACAATTCAAAATTCTACACACGCTATACAGTTTTGGGAAAAAAATGTGCCACACTGTTTTATAAAGGGCCAAAAATAAGTAAATTCTGTTTTCAAGGGGCATATTTTCAAAAATTTTCTAGGGGGTACCCCCCAGACCCCAAAAGAATTCATTATGCAAAGGCCATAGTAAAAATTCACTAAAGATACATGCATAAGATAAATCAAAAATAAGTAAATTCTCAGTTTTCTAGGGGCATATTTTCAAAAATTTTCTGGGGGATACCCACCAGACCCCCAAAAGAATTCATTATGAGAAGATGATAATAAAATTACATGCATAAGATAAATCATCATTAAAGGGCTTAACTGCACTTCAGAAATAGCCCATCCCTGATGGCGGGCACTCAATTGTGAACAATATCCAAAAATGAGTGTAAAACATTTCTTAATAGTCGAATTTCCAAAAATTTTCTGGGGATTCCCCCAGACTCCCTTAATAAGTGCTTGTTACTCATCGTAGTACTAAAAGAAAACGACACTTATAAGTTGAGCGAAATTCAAAACTTGCCTAGAACTATTCTAAAATTACATTAATTCTGTGTGGAGGTACTTCAGAAAAATTTTGCCCCCTCCCTCGAAATTAGTAGTATATGTCTCTGGGGACCCTCTTCTCGACTTTGTCCCCGGGACCCGACTTGGCTCTCGGCGGCCCTGAACTGAGCTTCAGGTAAATTCCACCATTTTTAAGAAAGGCAAGTTAAATGGTGGCAAGGGATTTAAAAGAGAGTCAAATGGGAAGGGGCATTTACTTGAAATAGAAAATGAAATAGGGGGCGGCAATAAATCGATATGCACAGGGCGGCAAAAACCCTAAATACGGGCCTGCTCACTCCTCTGCTGGGCATATTGTCAGGGTAACGCCTGGCCTAGCACGCAGTGCCACACATTTATACTGGTGAAGCCCCTCTGTAACACACCAGGTGATATTTATTAAAAAAACGGTCTAGCGCGTCTTTCAACAGGACAGTTAATGGGCTTTGGCGGCATCTTTTTATTTGGCATCTAATTTGCCAAGATATAAGCTGATTCCTTCTTTAAAGATATTTATTGAACATGTTATTTTCTATTTCTGAAAGAAATAAAAAGGGTGTGAAATTAAATTGCTTGGTTTGTTAAAGTTTAGGGTTTCAAACCTTATTTATTTTTAGTGATGTAAAATTCTCGGTAATAATCTTTTGGAGAATATTCTTGAGAATATTCTCGAGAATATTCTCAAAGAGGAGAATTTTCGAGAATATTCTCCTAGAAGCTACTAAAATAAGTATTTTTTTGGGAAAAAAATTTTAGAAGGTATATATTAACTTCAAATCAGGAGAATATTAAAGATTATACAATTAGAAGCCATCATAAAATTTAAAATGTTTTTAAAATCACTATCATTTTTGAGAACATTCTCCTAGAAACTATTAAAATAATTTGTTTAAAAAAATTTTTAGCAGGTATATAATAACTTCAAATCAGAATAATATTAAAGATTACACAATGAGAAGACATCATAAATTTAAATAATTCAAATTTAATTTAAAAATGTTTTTAAAATCACTTTTAAATATGAAAGACAACATGTTTGAAAGGTAAATGCAGAGTAACCAAGATGTATTATATTAACTAAAAATTATGTAGATAGAAATGTTTTTCTGGAAATAATTTTGTAGAATCCTAATGAGAATATTCTCATGAAAACATGAGGAGATGTAATTATACACAAGTGAAAATTTGAAGATCCTATATATTTCAGGGACACACACAAGTCTTAATAAGTAAGAAATAAATTGAATTGTAATTTTGAGTATATTCTCATGATAGATTTTTCCTCAAATGAAACACTTTAGGAACTTCCCATGAGGAGTTTTGCGGTGGGGGTGTATCAAAATTTTTTATTTAATTCTGTACAACCAATGCCTCAGTTTTGATATTTTTATTTTTAAAGTATGGGAAAAACTTAATTTCGAAATTGGATATTGTTCCATTAATTATGCTTTGACCTTGACCAATTCTGTGTGCGTCACAAGAGCCCAACAACATATATATAGCTATTTTTACCGAATTTATTGAGAATATTCTCATGAAGGGGAAAATATAAATGAATCTGAATTTAAAATTACACAAAAAAATCTAGCCAAATTATTCTTTAAGAAATAATTTTTATTTTCAAGCAAAAAGTAAAGTGAACTTTTTGAACCCACTTTGAGAATCAATATTCTCATGATAAATTAATTTTATATATTTCCTGTAAAATAAATATTAAAAAATTGGAAATATTTTTCTCAACAGATAATTCTAATGTGATGTCCCTTTCTTTTAAAAATATTCTCCTGATTTTACGAAGTTATATCAAAAATAGCTAAATATCAGGTTTAAAAAGGTCCTTTAGTTTGACAACTATTGCTATTGGTATTACAATTGCTTTCTCAACAACTATATGGAAAGAATTAAGACTCCTCTTTTTTGATAAGAGTATTTTCTCCCATTAAAACTTGCTTCTAATATTCTTAAAAAAATATTTTTTACTCAATGAAATTTACTTATTTATTAAAAATAATGAAATTACAGTTCAGAGAATATTCTCTAAACTATAGATGACTTTTAAAGGGTAAGTTTCATCTAAGTTATAATTATTTTTAGGTTTTTAACACTAATACTACATGGCCATTTCATATTATTAAACACATTGACATTTATTTCCATTTATCTGTCAAAAAACAGAATATTCTCGATTATTCTCAAAATTCTCGCCCCTGGAGAATATTCTCAGAATATTCTCGTTCTCCGAGAATATTCTCGCTTTACATCACTATTTATTTTAAAGGCAAAGGATTTTTTAGGGGTACTTAATTATTAGCCCTTTGACCATACTGCTGAAACATTAGCAAAGCCCTTAGCCGTGCTGCTGATTCTGACGGTCAGAATGGTATGGAATATGCAGTACCTTTTTTTGCAAAGTATTAGAATTTTTTATTCTATCAAGTTGAATTTTAATAAAGTATAATCCTTAACAGCTGAAATTAGTTTTTTTTATAAATATTTTAATTATACCTCAGCCATAATTAGTTAGCTAACTTTTGTCATTATCAAAAATTCACAGGATATGGTTAAGGCTATAAAACAAAATTTAGATGTAATGGAAGAAAAGGTGGCCTTGGCAGAAGAACAGCTTGATAACAGTTCTGTAAAGAAGCTTTTCAATACACTTCAAAAGCCATTATTTTCAGTAAGTAACACTACTTTCTCACAGGGATGAAATAGGAGTTAAACTTTTTACTCTATAACTAAACAAGATAATATTTAACATGTGCTCTTTGCTTTTGCATTTTTTTTCACCCAATAATTCTAGTTTAAAATAAAATTGTAAGATATGTTATGCTTTAATTTGTGCTAAACTTCACTGGTAACAAGTTAAAACTTTTTGGCATAGTTAATAAGAAAAAAACTTGTATTAACTATTTTGGATGTTTTTTTATCAAATTATTAAATTTATATAAGGCAAATGTGGGTATAGTGGCCACCTAGCTGATTAATTTTAAATAATACAAGTTAGAGGTATCGAATAGTGTCGAAATTTATAAACAGAGTAGATTATGCTATCAGGTAAGCTGTTAAATAACCCCCGATACCACAGATCAGTATGGGAAGGATATTTAAGCCTTGGAAAATAACACCATGGACAGAATGACTGAAATCTGATTTTGCTTCTTGAATTGCGTAACAAAACGAGTAGGCGAGAACTGTTTTTTTATATTTATAACCGTTTGATTGACCTTTACATTAATTTTAAGATAAAGTAGTGCATGCAATGATACTGAATAAAATTTATTTGAAAATATTGACTTTACGAGGATTAAGAGGGGGTGGCCACTTAACCAACACAGAATCTTAGATTTTCCAATAGTGGCCACTGCGATGACTTCTAATAGAAACATAAAATAATTTTTAATTTGAATCAGTTTTTCTTCATAAACTGTTAATTAGGCTTTAAAATGGGTGGTTATGAATTTGGTTTCATTCAGGCTTTGGGAACCAAGATTTCTGAAACATTGAATTACTTGCTAAACTCCTCTCAAGTCAGCTACCGCATAGGCTTTGGGCTGGAAACTATCAAATCTGTTATTCTAAGTCGAATAAAACTAATTTTATTTTGATCTAAAATATATTTTGATAGGAAGGAAGATTTTATTAGAACTAAACGACTATAGACTAAACTATACCAACTCAATTTCATGCATAAACCCTTCATATATGCAGAAAAAGAGAGGCGTCCACTTTAGATACAAGATGTGTCCACCATAGAAACAACAGCTACATCTAAGTGGCCACTATAGATGCAATTTGGAGTATTTTTTAAAAAATTAATTAAAAATACTTTACCCAATCTAATGAAATTTTTAATGGTAAAATCGAAAGATCCAACTAACCTAAAAATAGGATGGTATCCGTTTCCAAGCAAATATTTTTTTATAATTTAAGCAAAAATTTTCCTTTAAGTGTCCACTACAAACACATTTACCTTACTTGATAATTTTATCATTTTAGAAAAAAGTTACTGATCCTAAAAGACAAATAAAATATGACCCTCCTGAAATTTTCAAAACTGAAGACTTTTTTCCTTCTTCAACATCTGCACAAGACCTCTCCAATGCATAGCATGTTAATAAATTTATTATATAAATATAAAGACTCAAGTCAAATTGAAAATGGGGCCAAAAGCGATGTCACTCTTCATGAAATTGAAATGTATTCCATGTTAGTATTTTTCTTTAAATAGATTGTATGTATGTATTTATTTATTTTTGTAATTAAAATTGAAGAGGCAAGGGGATTATGATAATATGTGGTGACCTTCAACTTTTATAAATGCACCAAAAATATTGCCTAAGCTATATCATATACCCTTGCTACATCACTCAAAATACTTTTAGAATTCTCAAAACTGTATGGTTTTAAAAAGCATTCATGCAAATAAAATAATCGATGAAGCACTTTAAATGTTTTCCTTAAATTGATTAATTAAAATGATGAATTGGGACAAATCACTTTCATCCACTTGCCTCTATTTATCTCATAGTGCCTCTACCCTTTGTACAGCAAAAACTGGAATTGTTAAAAATTATTCTTGTTCTTAATTGAAAACTTATTCAAAAGCTTTGTTAAAAGTATAAAATTCTGAAATCATTCACATTAAGTAAATCTAGTTGAAGTGTACATAACTTTTTTAACTTGTGCAGCTTATACTACTTGCATTTCAAAACATCCTGTTATAAATAAAATGTTATTTTAATTTTTGTTGGAATAATATTTTGAAAGTATTTTCAAATTGTGTTCTATAGCTTCTTTTTAGTACTTAACTTTGCATATATCACTCACTCCTTTCAACAACATCATTTCTCAAATCAACAATTTTTAGTTCTGACTGTTTTTAGAAAGCCCTGTAAAAGTAGTATAGCCCTGCAAAATTGCCAAATCTTAAAGCTGTATATTAAAAATTCAATATGTTGTTTAATATCTATTTTTAATGCATTTCAATCTAATTTTAAGTTTCAAATCATTCTCCTGAAAAATAAGGTGTTTTGAGGTATGATGTTTTTGAAAGGAGTGAGCGAAATGTGGTTAAAATGATTTTACTTCCAATTTGCTTAAAATTCTTTAAAGTGACAATTTTTTGCTGAACAGCAGCTAGCCTTAGTTTAAAAGAGTTAACCTCGATTAAATGACCCCGAACTTTCACCAGATACACTTAATTTGAAAAATTAATTATGATAATATATAAACCTAGTTCACTTAAAACTAGTTTGAAATCCTAAATAGAAGGGACTATTTAAAAAATCTTGGGTTAGATTGTTGATAGGAGTAAAAACAAATTTCCAGTAAAAACACATTTTCTCAACATTAATATGCATGGTAACAGGTGTTTAAGTACACACAAACCTGTTTTTGTACAAACCTTTTATGTGCAATTTTTTATTTGCGTGAATTTTTTGTGCGGTGTATGAAAATTTTAATCAAATGGGAACATAGAACTAAAATCTTGTATATATAGCTACCGATAGTGAAACAAGTCTTTGCCGACTACATGGTAACTGAAAAAAAGGAAATTGCAAGGATAGAAATGGTTTCTCAATTCAGATGTAGGGTGGGGATTGCGTAACAGCACGAATATAAAGAGTTTTTCAATTCAGCTATGCCGAGGGAATTTTGTTACGGTCCTACGAGACTTTTTATGCGGTCCCTATACATTGCATAAAACTTTTTTTTAATTGTGCTGTGAAAACTATTTTTTATAGCTACTCTTGAAGTTATGTGAAAAAATTTTTATGCTGTTCCTATTCCTTGCACAAAAACAGGTTTGACTGTGTGTTCAATAGGTAGGTAGACTTCATTAAAAACTATGAAGCTAAAAGACAACAAATTTATTTATAAATAAGATCAAACTAAAATCTAGAAGACATTTACAAGAAGTGCTATACAATAAGTGGAGTACCCCTCAGGTATTTACTCAGTCTCTACATCCATTTCACTACTCTCATTTGTTTCAACCTTAAAGGTTCTCTGTGGCCTACCCAAGCTTTTCTTGCCCATGGCCCTGTTTTTCCTACTTCCACGACTGCTCCCAGCTGCGGGCTTAGCTCTAACTTGCGCAGAAGCTCCCCCAGTTTCATCCCCACTGTCACTGGCATTACTGCTGGCACTCTCTGTGGCCCAGCCGTCATCGAGTTGCAAATCCTCTTCCACTTCTCCCGTGGTGTTTTTGTAAACCAAGACATAGCGCTGATGAACAGGATCTGGTTGAGAAAATCCACTAGGGTAGGAGCTATCAGCAAAGCTAACTAGGTATGGCTCTTCAGGTTTTCTTGGTATTTGGTGAACAACAGCTTTGTAAAAGCAAGTAGTCTTTGGGTACAGAGCAAGAACGAGACAACCCTTATCAAAAATGGCTTCTGGATGGTAATGAGGATGGGCTCTGTGAGTTGGAAGTGGGATGACGTGGGATCTTGCAACCGTGTAAATTGAGCTTTCCTTATCAATATCACTTACTTTGTATTCATTTTTATCCTCCGAAAAACTATTCACTTTAGACAAAATCCATTCTTCCTCATCCTTACCTCGGACTTTCACAAATGCTGCAACATCATCACCAACCTAGATATTTCAATGTAAAAATTAATCTGGCAAGAAGTCTTCCAACATGTTTCACTTATTAAATTCAAATCAAAATTAAATTTTAGTCCAGTGAGTAAAAATGTAATACTGTCTTTAATTTTTATACAAACTCATATAGAGGAATGGAGATAAGTTGAACTCAATTAAGTAAAAAAAGATAGTCAGATTTTAATGCACATAATATTTAATTTTTAAAATTTTCAAGTTTTTTATGGAATCTTTTGTGGCTATTAATATCTTAATGAGATCCTAGAGATGATGTCTTTATTACTAAAAATGTAAGTCAAAACACATTCATAAAGCACCAGTAGGTAAGACTTTTTAAAGGATTCTAGAATAAAACAACCCAATATTTGAAATATTTCTATTTTAGGTTTTAAACTATAGTAAAAAAATGAAACACAGGTCCTGAAATATTTAAACTAACTTGCAACATGCTGGAATTTATTAAAAGTATTTACATCTCTTCTCATTCCTTGTAAAATTTCTAGGACATATCTCCATTTCTATATAGAAAATTTCCACCCATGCTGCTTGAGAATATTATCTGAAAGCTAGTAGCCCTAACCAAAGAAGACCAAACAAAAAAAAAGCCAGAGAGTAGGCAGGTCTGTTATTTCTATTAAGCTTAGTATTAAGCATAGTAACTTATTTGACTTAAACCAATAAGACTGTCAATTGAGTTATTTTGCTTGAATTTGATTTATTAGACTCAAAACAAGCTCTAGCCTAACAATTTGTCTTGAATGAACTGTACTTTAAAAAATAAAAATTCCTTACTTGAGAAACATAGTCAGCATTTACTTGAATGGCTCCACATAATGGCGGAATCTCTTCTTCATCATCTTCACCTATGTACAAAGGTATGCTTTCTGCTGTACTCTGTAAAAGTTCTGCTAACTTGTTTTCATAGCCAGCATTAGTTAACTCAGCTTGAAAAAAGGTTAAAAAATAATTTAAAAACTCAATTTATGTTAAAGCATTTGCATGATTAACATAAAATTGTAATAAAATATAAGCTTTGGAAAAAGCTAATTATTCAGGTGTTTTTAAAGAGGAAAAGTTACCAAATTAATAATATTCAGATCAGAGATTAGATTGATAAATTATGTACAGTCTGAAAATTGTTCGAACTTAAATTGGCCAAAAATATAAATGATTTTATTAAGACTGCTGGATTATGTAACATATTTAAGCTAAAATAAATTAGAAAGGAAGTAATTAAGATAATTAGTGATACAAATTATCTAGTTTATTACTAACATATTAAAGAACTGAAAAACCAAAAATAACTCCATAAATGTATGATTCAAAGCTGGAAAAAATCCATTGATTTCTCCTAATTTGTAAAGATTTGCACACATACAAGTAGCCACTGATAGGATTACTAAGAAAGTTCATAGCTTGTTTAAGATTTTCAAAGATATGAAAAGTTAATAATCTAACTACAGCTATATTCAAAGCTACAGTGTTGTGGTTAACTAGCAGCTAAAGAAAGAAAAGTTAGCTTTTCACTGACTCATTGGTGGAATCCTTCTTTGACCAAAATTTTAACACTGATGCTGATTGCTGTGAATATAGTTGTTACAATCAAGTAACATATTTTATTCAACTAAATGGTTAAACAAATAAAAAGTAAAAAATAAGAATTATAGATTCTGTTTCATAAAAATATCTAGCAGTAATTTACCTTTAGCTTTTTCAGCTAAATCTGTTAGAAAGGTATTTCGAATCTCCATCAACTTTGAAAGAGCTTTCTTCACTTGGAGCATCTCTTGCTTAGTCTGATTTAACTCTTTTTTACAAGCTGATATCTGCTGCTTGACTTTGGCTGGGTTTTTAGGACAGCCATCTTCATCTTCTGATACATCTTGATCAATAATACTGCTATCTTCTTCAGAACCGATCTTTACATCCTGCAATATCAAACAAGTTTTGCACTATAGTTTGTAACATTTCTTCAGGGGTGCAGAAAATGTTCCAAGATCCAAAATTTCCCCAGAACACAATTTTTTTCTCTAAAATTTCCCCCAAAATGAAATTTCATTAAAAAATAGTTTATTCAGTTCTTAAACTTCTTTCAGATTCAATAATTTTCAAATAATCCATAAATTTAAATTTTAATGATCTTTATACTCTTTTTTAGTCTTTCTTACACACTTAATCTTTGCTCAAAAAAGTGCCCCTTTCCCAAAAAATATGAAAAATTTTCTAATTATCTCAAATTTTAGCTACCTGTAAATTTCTCCTTAATGAACTCAACATTTTAATTAAGAACATCGATGTGATTGAACAAGAACGCTATTAATAGTGAAAATTACCCATTTTACCACAGATTCTTGCATACCAATCGAAAAGCAAGGAAAAGCCAACATCCAGGTTAAGAACCTAGAAAATTAAGTTTTTTAGCGCAGATCATGGACGTATATAAGGGGGGGGGTTTAGGGGGTCCGGACCCCCCCTTGGCCTGAACATCAATTTTTTTTTCAGTCGAATACCTATATTTTCAAATCTTGCGTACAGTCAAGCTCTTCATAGTGATTAAAGACTCATGATTCATATTCATGATTTTCACTTCATTAATGATTCACAGAGATAAATCTCTCTTTTCCATAGACATAGAGTATATTCTTTCGTGGGTGAATTTAAGAGCTAGCGAAAGACTTCTACCACATGGCCACCCTTTCCCAACAAACGGAGCCCGATCGCGCCTTCAGACTATCAACGACAATGTGTCTTTTCGTATTGCGCAGTCTTGCTCTCTAACTGCTTATTTGTGTGCACGTGTGATTAGTTACTGAATAAAAATAAACGCAGTCTTTAAAAACACTATGAAATGTACTACTCAACAATCTGTTTTTTTTTCTAAAAACGAAAGAGAATTACCTCGCGAACTTCCACAAAATGAAGAAATAGCCGAAGCGGGTCCATCCACAAAAAATGACAATGAAGCGAAAAAAGGTAAGCCCTCTCTTATGATAAATTATATTTGAACCAGATATGAGAAAAAATGGTTATTTATATTGTGTTACTTTTCCTTTCCATAATATGATCGGTTGTACATCCGCTTACACCACAGATTCACAAAAATTCAAATTTAAGTAAAGTAAATACAACCTGGTAGTCCATGCCCCACCTGAGGGGCAATTTTATTTGAAACTTTCAAATTGCCCACCTAGAAAATCATATTACCCCCCGGTGGGGCGTGCGCCCCACGTTGGGAAACACTGCTTTAGATGTTATTTTCTCTGAACTTTTGTTCGGTTAAAGTTTCCGCACCATTAAATCATCGACTAATCTCTAATTCTAATGAAAATGGTTCTTGAAATTTTACAGCGCATGTTAAAAATTGTATATAAGTACTGAAATGAGCAAAAATGTTCGTTTTTAGTGAAGACATTTTTATTTTACAAGTTGTTCAGTGCTGCAATCCTCCATCGGATGACTCTTAAGTGGGCGGCCAATCGGCGCCGCATGCCTCATAAACCTATCACTAATGTTTAACCAATGCTTTTATGTATGTAATTATGCTTTCGTCTGTGCTTGTTACTACGCATCTCTATCACTTTGTTCTTAGATTTCGAATGTAATGCACGCTTTTAATCTCTTATTAAATTTAATGTTAATTTTCAACTGTGTAGTCTTTGTTTGAAGTTGAAATTGTGTCTTTTTGACACCACTGAACCACCATGAACTTAAGTGTTTTTAGCAAAATAAAATTTAAAAAAAAGTGTTCATCGGGACTTGGCGGTGCAATTGGATTCAGAAGAAATTATAAATAAGTTAGCATCTAGGCGTAAAAGGCTAAATTTAGTACTTTAAAGTAATTATTTTATTTATACTGTTTTAGCTTTGTTTTCTTTATCATCATAACTATTTTACAAACCTCTTTTATGTTTTATTGAAAGTTAGCAGCTTTGCTTGAGTGTCAAATGGATTTTAACATAAGTTTATGTAATGTGTTTGCTTTTTTTTGCAAAATAAATTCTGGACCCCCCCCCCTTGTAAAAGCTATAGCTACGTCCGTGGCGCAGATCGGTAGTTTTTCCTACTCTACATCCGTAACTCCGCTGTTTTCACGTTGAAATTGGAGGTTATGATGTAGTCACAGCACAAAATATCTTTTTTCAGCTAATGATGTTGGATTTTTTAGTTTTTCTTTCTATGTTGGGGAAAAATTTCCCCAGAGCTGCTCGAATTTCCCCCGAACATCATTCGGGCGTTCGGACATATTCTGCACCTCTGCATTTCTTTAAACATTAGATTGAATTAAAAAATACACTTATACATAAGAAAATTATTATGCAAAGTAGTGACAAAAATTTAGAGTTAAAACGGGGTAGTTCAAATGTCCATAATTTAAAGTTCATTTCTCTCAAAAACTTCATATCGAATCAATATTTTAATTCAAAATTTTGACTAATTCAAAATTTTTCAGTCTATAATTATCCTCAAGTTACAATGAATATTATATCAATAACATTTTGGAAAATGGTTTGATCTAGTTGTACAGCAATTTAATGTATACCCCTTTTGATCATCCACCCCTCTTAATGACCGGTTTCCTTGGAATGAAGGGTGGTCAATCCAAAAAGGTTCTACTGTATATTTTCTTGGCCACATTGGTCTCTTCTTTTTTTATGGGGGGTGCCTGGAAAGTAATAAGCTAGTTTCTTAGTTACAGATATGTAAACAAACCATGTCATGAATTTCTTTCAGTAATCCCTGGAGGCTACTTAATTGTGAAGGTATAGCAAAAGGCATTTCTGTTGGATCTTCTGAATGTTCTGCCATTGCACCTGTAAGAAAGAAATTTGTTATAGTACTACTACTAGTATAAAAAACAAACTAATTAAGGGTTTTAATAATTGGAAAAAAATTAAGCTATGAATTTAATAATAATTGAAATTATACAATGACAGTACAATACTCATCATGATATATTTTATATTTCTTACTATCTACTGATTATAGTGACTGTGTCAGCAGCAGTGTTTGAGATAGGTTGATTTGAAAGTCACACAATTCAAAAGCAGTCATAAAATTCAAGTCATAGCCACAATTAAAAAGTGTTTAGGTCGGCCTTTATATCACATTTGAATTCACTCAACAATAAACATCTTAGTGTGATTGTAGAAACTACATATTTCATATTCAACTCAATAAAAAAGTAAATCATTAGAATTCTAGTACAAATGTTTGTTTAAAAAAGGGTGGCCATAAGTAAACTTGGTATATTAAAAGGGTTGTTGCACAGCCACATGATAAGCCAAGTTTAGTTACAGCCACCCTGATTGTAAGTTTGCAGCCCTTTGCACATGTACATTTACTTTGATACAAGGCTTTCCAAAAGACAGTCCCACATGCCTTTGATATAATTTGGAGCATTACATAAATGTCTTAAGAAATTATGCCCCAAAATTATTCATCACTAAATTATTAAAAATTCTTCTCTAACCATTCAACAACTGTTAAATTCAGAGGCACAGCTATATATCAGTTTAGAGGCAGATTTTATAAGGAGCAAGCAGAAATGCGGGGGTTATTATTGTGAACATTTTTGATTTTTCTGAAGTTTTTATGGAGAATACTTCTAATGATTATAGAATATCCGTATTTTTTTTATTCAGGAAAAAAAAATTTTTGGGACCACAAAAATTCTGAAAGTTTGTTGTGACTCAGCATGTTTTTAATCATCTTTTTTGTACTCCATTTTTTCAGTGCAAACCAACCAAAGAAATTATTGTGGTAACAACATGTTTTTTAGGCAGCGAAATTGAATTCTTTTGTAAATTTTGTGGTTTAGGTTCCCCAAACTTAGTCGCAGAAAGTGAAAAAATGCCAAATTTGAGCCCTTATGGACCTCTGCATTGAGGGTCAACCACAGTTTTAGGGGTTAGCTTGTGTAGTACTACTCAATATTTACTTAATTAGCCCATTTTTTGCATGGTTCACCTTCAGGGCTGCCGAAAAATAATTACTTTTGTAGCTAACAAATCAAAAAAAGGTACTTTTAGTGACCCTTTATTCCGGAGCATTACGGGTCAATTAAGAACTTGAAATATGCATTTCGCAGTATGAGACTTATACTTTAAGAGACAATTGACAGAACTTTGGTTTTTTGCCCTATGATCATGTAAGGTTTAATTCACATAGTGAAAACCCAAATTATTGGAAGCATTAGTGTCTCAAAAAAAGGATTTTGCTGAAAAACCTTGCTCCCTGGGACTTTTCCTTTTGGTCCTAAATAGTGGGGAAATTTCAGCCCCTTAAGTTAACTCTAAGGTTAGCCTGTAAAAAAAAGAATTAAAAATATATATTTCAAGATGTACATATATTGTGATAAAATGTAACCTGAAAATAACCTTGCTTATTATAATTTTCTATTGTGGCTGTATTTTTAAAAAATTTGCAATGTGCAGAGTTTTAAGGGAGCCAATTTATAATTTAAATGAAAAAATCTATTTAAACACTTTTTAAACTAATAATTTATTTTTTTCATTAGTTATAGTTTATAGTGAGAGCAGTTGCAACTCATCAATTAAAAGATAGGATCACATATGCATATATCCCCTCCAGACCTCGATAAAACTGGTGCAGAAAATGTTTCAGAGCCCAAAATTTCCCCAAACTAAATTGTTTTCTGCAAAATTTGCCCCAAGATTTTAAATTAAGCTTCTTTCAGATTCAATAATTTTCACATAATCCATGCATTTAAATTTTAATGATATCTACTCTCATTTTTAGTCTTTTTTACACTCGTATAATCTTAACTCAGAAGTGCCTCGTTTCTTAAAATATGAAAAATTGTAGATTTTTCTCTAATTTAAGTTATACCAACAAATTTCTCCGTAATTAACTCAACTTTTAAGTAAAGAACATTGATGTGGTTAAACAACAGTGGCATACCCAGAAAAAGAATTTCGGAGTGGGTGTTGATATTTCGAGAGGGGATAGGGGGTATTTTTAGTGGTTTTGTATGGTAAAAAAGGAAAATTTCTGAGTTTCAGGTGGGTGGGGATATATCCCCAAATCCCACCGTTTAACAAGAACATGATTTTTAGTTAAAATTACCCAGCCCATCCTGCTATGAATACATTGTTTTTCCTGCATACCAATTGAAAAGTAAGGAAGATCCAACTTTCAGGTATTCACCTTGAAAACTAGAATTTTTAGCGCAGATCTGTAGTTTTCCCCCTCCCGTGTGCTTCCCAATCCGTAGTTTTTCGTAACTCTGCAGTTCTCACCTGATTTCTGTTGAAAATCGATGTTCAATGACGCAGTCACTACCCTAAATACATATTTGTTTGTCAGCTAATGATGAGTGGAATTTTTTTTAGTTTTTCTTTCTATCTTGGGAAAAAATTTGCGATAAAATCCTTTATGGTTTACAAGAATGCGTTGAGGGAGATTCGACCTGATATTTTCATTGGGATCCCACATTAGCAATGGTCAGTTATGTTAAGATAGGGAAGGGATCAATGAAATGTAAGAGTTGGTGCTCCACCACACTTCAAGTACAGCAAGTTTAAAAGATTTAGAGAACAAATATTATTTTTTCTTGTAGGGAACGAATGCATGAATTACTTTCACCTTTTATCGATTTTCTACAGAAAGGTACTTGAACAGAAATAAATTTAAAACTCACTAAGATTGCCTGGAAATGTAGCTCAATTCGGCGATCATTCAACAACTTCAATCGTTTATTTACAAACATGTAAAACAGGTATCTGCTTGGTAATGTAGGTTTTTAAAAAATTAGATTATTATACTAGAATATCATTATTGTTCACTCGAACCATTTTAAAAATAATCACAAAGTTTTGCACAGAAAAATGAACATTATTTTAAAATAAATTATGCAAAATAATTCGAACAAAAACCTAAAAGGATGTTTATACATCTCAACTCAAAGTCTTTGTTTATATTTACATTGGGGCACATGTCCTTGCTCCTGCATGCATGTCATCTCATCTTGTCTATTCTTGTCATATCACTCATATCTTGTGTTCAGTTTCATCAGAATTATTTTCATTTCCAATTTTCAAGTCGAAAAAGCAACTAAAATGTCAACGAATCTCACAGGACATAAAAGAATTATAAAAGATGCTTGCATTGGTTTGTATAATGAAATTCAAAAATGGAATAGCGCTATTTTAGAAAGTCACTCAGTAATTGTTTCCATTTGCATGTTGCGACATAAACAATTGTAAGTATACTTTGAATGTAGTCAGTTGTTACATATCCTTGATACTGATGTCTAAATGTATACCACTGTATTTCTCTAAAAATCACAGAATTATACTAAATATGGTGGATTAAAATCAGTGCATAAATTGGGATTAAATAGATAACTAAGACTAAGGATGCATATGGTTTCTTGGTTCAGTTTTGAAATGAAACAGGAACAGCTTTAGGGTAAAAATCTAGAAGCGGGTTCAAGTTGGCGACTCTTGGCGAATTTTTAGTCGCCAACTTCACTTTGATACTAAGGCGCTACTACTTCGCTTAGCGTTTGAACCCACTTCTAGATTTAAGCCCAGCTTTAGAATAAGTCCGCTTTTGGCGACCTTGGCGCCGGCCCCAGTATTTGAAACCCGGCTGCCATGTGTACTTATGATTTCATGGCCGACAGGCCAAGGTCGCCTAAAGCGGGCTTATTCTAAATCTGGGCTTAAATCTAGAAGTGGGTTCAAACGCTAAGCGAAGTAGTAGCACCTTAGTATCAAAGTGAAGTTGGCGACTAAAAATTCGCCAAGAGTCGCCAACTTGAACCCACTTCTAAATTTTTACCCTAAAGCTGTTCCTGTTTCATTTCAAAACTGAACCAAGAAGCCATATGCATCCTTAGTCTTAGTTATCTAAGCTATATGCATCCTTAGTCTTATCCGCCAACCTGGCCCCGTTCAAAAAGCGGACTTATTCTAATGCTGTACCTTGAAACAGGTCCTCCATTGTGAAAAAGAGCAATGGGTTGCCAAGAATTGGAGACTGGCCGAATGGCGACTGCTCTAGTAGGTGGTGTCCAGGGGCGTAGCCAGAGGGGGGGATTTGGGGATATATCCCCCCCCCGAAACTCAGGAAATTTCCTTTTTGACCAAAGAAAACCATTAAAAATACCCCACATCCCCTCCCGAAATATCAACATCCCCCTCCGAAATTTTTTTCTCGCTACACCACTGGTGGTGTCCATGGAGGATCTGTTTCAAATCTATTTCAATTTCTTTACTTTATTCATTCTTTAAATTATTTTAAGGGAACATTTTTAATGATAAATATCCTCTCTTTAGATGTGATTATGAAGAATATGTTGAGGAAGCAAAGGACTCGTCAATTATCTTTGAACCTGACGAAATGATTCTTTTGAGTTCTCAGTTAAAAAGTAAATTTAAAAACTTGGTAAGTTTTATTCCATGTTCTTTACTTGGAAACTAAATTCAGATTTTTCAATCTTTCAAATGATTTTTACTAGTAAGATTCATGTGAATTAATTCATTGCCAGCGCAAATCCTTAACAGGCTGAGATTTCAAACTTCCTTCTTTATTTGTTGTTTCCATTCACAGCAATGGGCTTGATCAGTGGCAGTTCGTGGGTAGTTCAAATGGGGGTTCACAATTATATTTAAAGAACAATTAAGTCTCTTAAAATTAAGTCACAATTATTATTTACAATAATGTTAACAAAACTAAACGCAATAATTCTAAAAAGAAGCACATACCTTTTCAATTTTCTAACTGAAGTTTAAAAAATGAAAAATTGTAGTATACTTTTTAGTTGATTTGCATACACAACCATGGCAATTTAGCATGAAAATCTAGTAAAATATCCTTTTGAAATCTGGTTTGTTTCAAATTTCATTTTTAATCGAAGTAATTTTCCAACGGTAATAAAAATTAAATTGTTTAAAATAATTTTACTTTAACAACCTTTTAAAACGCACAAAAGTTAGGAAATTTCAAATAGAATAACTAATGAATACTCATAATATGTAATGAAAACTCGTAAAAAAATTAGTCTAGTAAAGCCAAAACGAAGAAATACAAGCTTTGGCATGCTCTACGCCGAGAGCGACTGCCGCAAGGAAGAATTTTCTCCCTGAGTGAGCTCTTCGTTGGCTTTCCTGCCTGCCTTTTTCTTGAAAGGTGAAAAATTCCTAAAGGATTGAAAGCTCACAGTTTTTGAAATAAAATTTTCTTTTTGACATTTTGAAAAGAAAGCATGGCCACTTGCTTTGAATAGGATACAAGTTGGAATAGGTTTTTATGGGTACTTTGTACTTACGTATTATACCGTCGACTGTTCAGAGGCCGTTTAATTCAGCAGCACATCAATAGAAAAGTCAATGGGTTTTGATGACGTTTTTGATTAAGCGGTACGGTCCTCAGGAGAAGAACCTTTTTATGTTTATTTTAATTGATTGACTTATTTTATTTTCATTGGCAGAAGTTTTGGAAGAAGAAGCAGACTTTTAATCATTTTTGTCCATATAGTCTGTTTTACTCTTCTCCTTTTTCTATAATTTTAAAAAAGTAACCAAGTTCACAGGGAAGAAATTCATGTTGCCATGGATCCACTTTTGATGAATTTATTTATTTTCTTAAAAAGTCACTTATTGTTTTACATTTAACGTTATATTGATGTTTTTTTCTGCTGAATTTTTTTACCACAACAGGATTCTAGCAATTTTATGTTTACTGTGGAAACTTGGATAGTGTAAATTTCACCAATCTATTTAAATACTTATTTGAAATTTTCACTTAAATAAAAATATTACTAAACTATGTTTTCCCTTGTTTTAGGAACTAGCAGTTAATAAAATGAAGAAATATTCTGAAAAAATTAGAGCAACATGTGAATTGGAATCAAGTGATCTTATTTACTTTCAATCACAGCCTTTATCCAAATTTTGTAAGTTATTTAGTTTTTTTTAATTTTATCCTTTACTTTGCATAAGATAATTTCTAAACAAATTGTTTTCATGGTAAAAGAATGTTTTGTGAAAATTTTGGTCAGGTGTAAAAATCGGTCGGTAATTCCAGTAAAAAATCATAGCTTTACCCGAGTAATGAAATTTTTTTATTGACCAGAATTTACCGACCTACTTATGTATTGACAAATTTTCTTATAGTAACTGAATGTTAAGTTGGGAAAAGTAAAATTCTATGTGTAGTTTATGGATGTTCTTATAGCTTATGTAGCAAGACTTTTATCAACTTTTGGTATTTATATTTACTGCTTTTGCAGGTCAAGCATCAGAGGAATTAAGAAAAATGTATTTTAAAGAACTTCAAGTGAGAGAAAAAATGTTGTCAGAGTTATTTTTCATAAAAGAAAAATCTGTACTTACTTTTTTTGAGACATACTGGAAGTATCAACCACACATAGATCAAGATAGAAATAATGAACTCACTGCTTTTCTTCTTGATGATATTGAATTAAACTGAAGGGTGTGTAGGGGAATTTAAGATTAAAGTGCCCAAAGAACTATACCTCTAGTTTTCAAGAATGGATGTTTACACACTAAGATGTCAAATATAACAACTGTGATGCATGCATCTACCATGGAGTAAAATAAGTTTATTAGATACATCACATTTCTCGAAAAATAAAAGTTGCCGTATAAGTATTAGTTCTTTGGGCAAATTTTATTTACTCCATGCAAGGAATTTGTGCTGAGTTCTAGTGGACTTGTTTAAATAACCTATATATATATTTTTTTTATTCTCAAGTATGAGATCTTTTGAAGAATTATTCAGTTTTCCCTACAGTAAAGTATAACTTAATAAAATTATATACACTGTTTGAGAAAATTAGTTGTGTGGTCATTGTTGTTTTTTTTAATTAAGCAATAAAAACATTCAATACGTTTAGTGAAAAACTTTATTCACCATTCGAATTAATAAATGAACATGAATACTAAAGCCATATAATGGTATACTGAAACTTTAAAATATGCATAACCAAATAAAATACAGGTTGGTTTTAATAGCAAATAGAAAGTTTATAAGTATTTGGAATCCTATTGAAAGCCAGTCCAGCTGGTTGCTTAGACACAATAAACAAAATATGAGAATTGACTAGAGCTTCAAAATTTAATGTTATGCTTGAAGCTGTCTTTGTCATTGTATAAGCCCAGCTTAATAGATCCATACAGGCTAGCCGAGTTTTGAAATATGAAAAACATTTGACAGCTTTTCCTGCTGGGATCGTCACATTCAGGATGTAAAAAGTCCTAACCAATAGGATAACACACTGACAAATATGGAAACAAAATAACGTGTTTTCATGACTGTTGGAAATTGCAAGCCTATCTGGCAAATTTTATTACCATGACTACCACATCTAGGTAACAATAAAAGCTTTTTTAGTAGATCCTGTTCTATTTTCACTTTAGACATATTTTAAATTAAAACCATTAAGCCCCGCCTTTAACTCTTAAGGAATTGCTTTGCCAAATGGTAGCTACAGCCATCTCTATTCTTAATGATTTCCGCATTTTGGCTAGCCTGTATGGTATCCAGTCAGCCATGGTAAAGCATCAAATTATTTTTATAAACTATGTATTAAAATATAAAGAATTCAGCAGATTCTGTTTAGATTTGATTGACTGAAGTAGGGGATACTGTTTTAATTAAATAAAAAATATCACTTTGTAATAAAATAGGCATAAATCATTAATGAAACATCAGTGTTTAATTATTGTTAAAATTATAGTCCCATTGATAAATAATAATTTAAATGGTTTTTTAAAGGAATGACCATTTAAAAAATTATGAAATATAGTTATCAGTATACTTTGGTTTAACTCTAGAATATATTGTATACAGTATATAAAAAACAATTGGAAAAAATAAATAAATCAATAAAAATACAGGGAAATCTCAGTGTGACAGATATTCAGGAAAATTTTTAAAAACTGTTTTAAAGAATGTATTTAACTAATTGAATTAAATCTGAAAAAACAACCAGTAATTGTTTATACATATACTTTGGTAAAGAAATTTGCAGACCAAACACACATCAGTACTTCTTACTAATGATACTGAAATTTCACTGCATTAAAATGGTTTTAGGAATATATTCTTGACTAGGACCATACACTTTGAAACCTTTGACACTTAACTAAAATGATGTAATCTTTTTATGTGTGTGTGTAGAATTCTTTCAATTGTGTTCTTAGAAAGAATACTATACGCTACCTCAAAAATGACATTTTATAATTATTACATTAAAAAGGCAGTGCTTCACTATGTACTTTATAAATAAGACTAAAATATATACCAGATTCTTATATATAGTTATGCTTAAAACAGTTTTACAAATCCTTACAAGCTAAAAAGAAATTTAAACAATTGTTTCTTTTGATAAAGAAAGTATTCTTTTTACAATCAAACTGAATAGAAATTTAAGTGTTACGACTTGTACGTCTTAAGCATAAAAGCTTCTTTAACTAAATTGACCATCTTACTTAACATTACCTCTGCTTGATACAAATATTATAAAAAAAACTAAATTGAAATATTTAAAAATCTAATACTTACCTTAGTTACTCATAAGAAATGGTGCTGATTATATGTAACAATCCTATAATTTAATTTAAATCGTTAAGAAAAACTTTACCTAAGAAAGACCAAGTCTTTCTTATAAATCTTGCTTTTGTTTAGTTACTAGGAAATAGTGTTAAGAAAAAGGTCTTGGTTTGAAAATTTGGCTCAGTTTGATTTATATGTACAGTAGAACTCCAATTATTCGAACTCCGACTATCCGAATCGCAGATTATCCGAACAGCTTTCAGAATTCAAACGCACGCTTTTAATCTGTTTCAGAGCTTGAAAAACGAAGATAGAAATTCTTTAAGAAAATTAAGGTAGGCAGTAACAAGCAAAGATTTCATGAGAAGATGTTATGTTCAAGAGTAAAAACTAATATCTAAGCTCAGATGCTTGGTTGTCCCTCCTTTAAACGTAACGGCCTACTTAGAACCCTATACTCTATTTTCGGGAAAAATCCAATTATCCAAATTTTTTATTATCAGAATGGGGACCTGTCCCAATTGATTTGTTTATTCGGATAATTGGAGTTCTACTGTAGTTTAATTAGTTTGTATGTAGTGTAGTTTTGCTTGTGATTTTTTAGGTATTAAAAATGTGATAAGATTATGCATATAGGATTCATGAGAGGTTAGTAACTAATTTTAGAGATACTCGTGCAATGATTTAATATACCTATAACTAAAATTATAAGGAATATTTCTTAAACCTGTATCTAGCTATAACATAAGTCAACCTCAAAAGTAGATAAATGTTTTTTAAGGGGACTCAGTACCAAAAATATTTTTTCTCTAATAACAGGATTTTATCATCTTTTAAGGTGTTAAATTATGTATTTACTTCATACTAATTCATATTTAGCCCAAAAAGCGAGTTCAAAAATTTATTTTAAAAAAAATTACAAAAAACCTCACAACAATGTCCAAAATTACCCTAAATTTAAATTGATACTCCTCCCTTAATATATGTTCTTTTGTTTTGATTTTTTGTCTTAACATAGATCAAACATATATAGTCACTTGTAGGCATGGAAATTTGATTACCTATAAAAGTTTCTGAAAAATTAAAAAAACTCTGAAATTTGGCAGTTTTTTCCGAAAAATATCCTAAGTTTCCACTTTACTGCTCCATAAAAAAATTATAATAAATATATTATAAAATCCATGCCTGAAGATGTTAAACAGGTATTACTGATTGACAAAAAGTACAAATTTTGAAGTGGTTTGGATGATTAGAAAAAAAGACTTGTGATTTTTAACATTAAAAACCTTGTTTTGAGAAAAAGCCGTTTAAAGATAGAAAACTAGGCTTCTTAACACTATCAGGGCTTCATAAATCTCAAAATTTTCACACTTAGAATCCCTGTATCATTATGAAACTTGGTAGAAATAATTCTAAGGGTATTATCTTCATTTTTATTGCAAAATCTCAAAATCGATATTTTGACAAAATTTTGGTACTGAGTCCCCTTAATTAAATAAACATGTGCAATATGTAAGCACATGATGGTTGACAACAATTCCTTCAGGTATTCATTATATTGAAAACTTGTTAGCTGGTAATACAAATTATCTAAATAAGTACCAAACAATATAAGACTAACACTTTTATAAGTACAATAACATCCACTACGGCAAGTTTTATTTCACCTTTACTATTTAATATTGAATCGCGGAATTTTCTAAAAATATGCTCTGATCTTATGTACAGTCACTATTCATTGCATTATCAGTATGAGTACATGGTATTTTACAATGGGTAACATAAAATTCATGGACAAATAAGTCGTAATATGATAAATATATCATTCAATCTGCCATAAAAAAATTAATGGCAAACTAATTTTAAAGTCTACAAAATCTTAAATAAAATCCTTTTTTCTATAGATGCAATTACAAATTAAATTTTAGTATTTTTTACAATTCAGATCATTACATAACTTTACAAAAAAATTTAAAATGTTCAGTCACTAGAAAATAAAAGTGAATTGTTTTATTACTAAAAATTTATTACAACTAACCAAATACAATCCACCAGAGGATGCAAAGTATTTACAATGCAAAGTTATATATTCCAAGCTCATTAAGAATTCTTTATGCTTCGGTAAAAACACTTGTTTTGCGATAAAAAATAACAATAGTCTAAAATTTTGCAGCCATAAACAAAAATAGTTAGAACAAAATGCACAATAAATAAATATATACTCTAAGTTACAAACTGGATCACCCATTCTGAGATTTAGAAACTGTCTCTATAATTTTGCCAATGTCACTGAAAGGGCAAAGAAAACTACAATAGGAGGGAAAGAGCAGATGATGAATGAAAATGAACTTTAAACAGAGAACAGCTGCTATCTAAAGGAAACATTGCACTATATCTCAGCATTCGATCTGAACCAGTCAAAATCGTCATCCGAAGCATCGTCCTCTGAAACTGCGGCCCTTGATCGGGTTTCCATACGACGCGATTTAGCTGGGGGAGAGGCTGATCGTGCTCTTCTACGAAGTGGGCTTCCAGGGGGAGTGCTTGCAGGAGAAAGAGCTTGTCTAAGTCTCCCTTTACTTTCTTTCCAAAAGGTATTCTAGGGTAAAAAAATCAGTAAAATTGCTGAAATAGCTCAAGCTATACAATAATAAGGGTACTACCGACTTCAACTCAAAATCCTAATATGAACCTTTTATCCAAAATCCCCAATTCTGGAATGTTTACAGAATTTTAAAAAGTTTCTTGTTCTGAAGGTATTTTCCCCCACAAAAGTAACCGTGGGCCCGCTGAGACTGAACAGTTGGGAATGTTTTAACTACAGCCGTATAGAAAACCTTCTTTGTTCTTACCTTTATTAATTTTTATCACACTCATTTAATTATTAACTAAATAAGTATTTCTTCAAAACCTCAATTATTTACTTTTATTTCTTGAAAAGAATTTGGTTTTTATATCCATTGATTGGTTGTATTATTGTATTAAGTTGTTAGTATTAATTGTTAATCATTGTACCACCCTTTGTTTGCGGGATTTTAATGTCTAAATTTGAAGGAATTAACAATTTATGATACTCAACTAAGGTCATATATGTGATTAGATTACTCTGACTGAAAATATTTATTCTGGCTGAAAATATTTAGCATCTCTGGAGGATAATTTGTTATAAAAAATTAACCCCCCTCAAAACTTACAAAAATATCAAAAGGGATAAATTCAACGGGTTTCATTTAGAAATGACCCAAATATTAACATAATAAAATTTTATGGGGGGAACGAGTATAAAAGTTAAATTTTTTTTACAAAAATGCAGTTTTCAAGTTAATTGTAACACTAATTTCTACATACATGTGAAGAAATTTTAATTTTGCAGAGTGAATTGTCGGATTTTAATTTTGTCAAGATAGAATTGGCGGTTTTCCGACAATTGGCGGAAGAATCACATGTATGTATGGTGTTCAGTGAAGTCACAATAATCTTCTATATGCAGTAAAATGATATTATAAGCTTTCCAGTTACAGATACAAAAATGTATTCAAAAGGTTTCAACTCCTTCTTGGTCAGTATCACATGTCATGCATCCAACACAATCTGGCCCATTTCATTTTCATAATGGTTGCACATCATGCGACAGGGTGGAATTTCACTATGCTGCAAGTTTTTTTTGTACAATTTCTTTACTAGTCACTTAGGTACACTAAACAGCTTGTTTCCCTTTTCAAAATTTTCAACAAAAAATGAAATTTTTGCATCAGAAATTGATAAATAATAGTTGAAGAAGGAGTCAAACCAATCCATTAATTTGAGAAAAATCAATGACAAATTTTGAATAAAAATGTCAAAAAGTATTTAAATTATTTATGTATTGATTTTTTCAATTGCATTTTTAATAATGGTAGCTAAACAGAACAATGGCAATGAATTTTCTATGCTTTTCTCTGTAAAGTTTTTTTTACAAATAAAATTTACAGGCAAAATGTGATTTTAGTTTAATGAAACTCAGAAAAATGTACAAAGAGTCAAAGGTTTTGACACCAGAAACCCCCAACATGTTATAATAATTAACAATTATAAATAAAATATTAAATACATTCTTAGCCGAAGCTCATTAAAAACATATCAAACAATATAATGGGTAATTATAACTTACACTATTGTTAAACAAAGTATCCTTGCATTGAAATGACACTTTTAGGCATTCAGTAAATATTTGAAGTGAGAGAACTTACTATTCTTCCATCTTTTCCAAATAAATCTAAAAAGTTAGTAATAAATTCTCTAGATTTCTCTTCCCACTTATGAATGAATTCATGCCTCTTCCCTTCAAATTTTCCCTTAATTTTATCCATCTTATTTTGAAGCAAGAATTTCTTTTCCTGTAAAAGAGAAATAATAAAAATCTCAACAAAAAAAAATAAGGAAACTTCATACGCATATTCATAACCTTTTACCCACTAATGTTATCAAATGGTTATTTTTGGTAACATAATTATTTGTTTAGAATTTTCATATTTTCTGAATTTATGTATTATAAATAAATACAAATACATTTAAGGAACTACTGCTTTTTTAAACTTTCAACCTTTTTACAGAAATATAATCAATTTTACTGAATTTCTGGAAAATTCAGTTTGCAATTAGCTTGCAAATTAAAAACAATTATCACCATGATTTGGTAGCCGAGGAACATAATATGTTCCTACAACACGAATCTTCTATTAATTAAAAAGGCAGATTTGCGTCTTTGCCATTGTGCCGACAATATAATCTCTCACAACTTGCCAAAATATATTTCCAATTGTTATTTCTGTGAAGTAATTTACATAACAAATGGTATTTTCTCATTCAAAAATCAGTATTTGGAGTTAGTATTTCGTAACTCTCACAAAATTTGAGTTATTTGCTTCTTTTTTGTATCACAAATATGCTCTGGATGACTCAGTGTATCTGATTCATTCATACTTTCAACAGACACCTCCTGTTATCAGCTTGGCCCCAACACCTTTATTCTCTGCAATTAGTTACTCTCCATTGTAAGTGAATCACATTTTCTTTGTCACAAAAAATCATGGTTTCTACCTTAATTAACAATATAGTAAACATGTGTCCCATGGAGAACATCATTCTTGTAAAAACATTTCTATGCAAAAAGCCCATTTGATTCTATACAAAATTTTGATATGCTCATCTAAATTTACTCGGGAAAACAATGGTGTAAAAGCAAAAGTTCCAGTAGCATCAAGGGTAGTCATTCATCATTGACATGCTGTCTGTTGTGAAATATCCTGACCAGGAGGGATTTTTAAAAATATTTTTTCACATCATACAACTTTACTAGTGTAGGGCAGGGTTGCTCCTACACTAGTTACACTACACAGGGTTGCCCTTTTGATTTTTTTTTAAATAAAAAAATCTGATTTATTTGATTTAAATCGGACTTTTTTTATTTAAATCAGATTTTTTTATTTAAATGAATTACTAGTTCTAAACTTCATGAAACTGGTTAATAATATACTGATATTGTGATTTCAATGTGATATAATAATTTAGCATTACTTAATTACCCAATTTTAATATATTTTATACATTAATTAAGTAATTGAATTAATTAAGAGAAGCAGTTCACTGGCATCACACCAATGAGAAGCCTGTTTGAAAAGGGTGAATGAATAATTGTACTCTATTACTAAAATTTTTATCCCTCTTTCTATAACTATTTTTGCTAAATTTTGATATTAATATTAGGTTTGAAAATAAATTGTGACAATGATTACTAAAAACATCATGCCTCATTTTTGTGTAACAAATAAAATCAATCTTTAAATTATATTGATTCAGTTAAATTAATTTAACTCAAAGAATTATTTGTTTATTTCTTTAAAATAATAAATAATTAGCGATAAAAATGAAAATTCAGTGATTAATTATTGATAGAAGTCATGCACACAAATAATAGAGCTCTATTATCTGTAGTTTTGTATATGAAAAAATTAGTTGGGAAAACATGACTAAAATTATAAAAATGAGCTTTCAATAAAAATCATCCACATACTTGTATTTTAAGATTTGATACCAGGTAAAAAAAATAAGATTTTAATTCTTGTTTAGATGTTTAGTTTATCACAATTATTGATTCCAAACCCTGCTACTTACCCCTTTTCATCATAAACATTTTTGTTATTGGTAGCAAAAATTTGATCTTGAAATTGCAGGCAATTTTATGTAGAGTAACTTTAACTTATATCTCCCAGTTACATATCTAGCAGATAAATTTTTTATTTAAATTGTGTCAGTTTTACATTTTTGATTTAAATCAATGTTTTTTTTAAAAATCAAGTGATTTAAATCAAGCAACCCTGGTGTAGGGTATGAAAAAGCCAGAGAGTAAAATTTGACTTCCATTGCAATGGAAAGGTCTATGTCTGCCACTGGAATGACAGCCCTGTCATTTTCTTCAAACTACAAAACGCATTGGCCAATCACTAAAGCAACACAATAATCTAGAAAAAAAATAGTTGAAATTCCTCAGCTGGCTTTATCAGAGATACAATGCAGGAATGGGTGATGTTATTAGACAGGGAAGTTATCTTCTTCAGCATAGAAGAAAAAAATGGGGGGTGGAACTTATTTTTAAGCTCTCAAGAACTATAATAGTACACGACCTTATAGTACCTTCCTTCCTTCCTTCCTTCCTTATAATACCTTCACTAACCTTAACAATTCACAGAAAAAATCTCAAGACTTGGGCCTCAATCAAAACTACCAGTCATTATCCTAAAGAATATATCCAGTCATTAATCATTATCAGTAGCGGATTTCTAAATAGGCTAGCTAGGCTATAGCCTACGGCGGCAAATTTTCGACAGCAGAATTGTTTTCTGAATAAAAAAGGAGAAAGGAAGGACAGTGTTTTTGCCTTGAAAATTACGCCGTCTACAAGAATTTTTTCCCTTTTGGTGCTCTCTCCATAAAGTTTGAAAAGTAGATAAACACAAGTTCGAGGGGAATTTCCAAAAATATTTTCTGGGGGGACCTCTGGCCCCCGTTAGACGTTTTTTATAACTCCCCCCCCCCAGAAAACTATGTGATTTTCAAGGAACTGTAAGGGTCTCAAAATGAACTGAAACACTACTTTAATAGGCAAGTTTTCAACATTTTTCTGGGGGTGACCCCCAGACCCCCCAATTTTATTTCGAGCTCACATTGTAAAATTGTAATTTTTCGTGTAAAATATTACTGTTAAGTGATCTAACACTTCAGGTATAAATACACTCCGGACCTTAAGAAGAGGTTTAGTCAGACCGACCCCCCCAAAAGAAAAATAAGAAACCAAAAGTTAAGTCACGGCGTGTACCAAACCCACTTAAAATCTTTGCCCTCCCCCCCAGTGGCGAATTCAGAAGGGTGGAATGTGTGGCTGCAGCCCCCCAGGATTAAGACATTCCATTTTTGGTAACAGCAATAAAGCCAAAAAAGAAATTTCAACACGTTGCGGACAATCGGTGGTGTTACCCGAAGGGTCTCAAAATTAATCGGAACCCTACTTTTAAGGGTTAAAATATAAAATTTTTCTGGGGGAAGACCCCCAATCCCCCTCGAAATTTTGGAATATAATAATTACTGTTTCTCCTTGAAACTTTAGGGATTTTTAAGGAGTGATCCTCTTTGATGTAACCTAAAGTGTCTCAACATGAGTTAAAATGACACTTTCAGGGGCAAAATTCAAAAAATTTTTGGGAATAGGAACCCCTAAACCACCTAGAAATTTTCCAATTCATAATACTATGAACTTTTTCCTTGAAAATTCTGCCGCTTACAGTGAGTGGTGCTCTTTGGGTGGAATCTAAAAGCCTTCAAAATAAGCTAAAACACTATTTAGAGGTGCACATTTTAAAAATTTTTCTGGGGGAGGACCCCCAAACCCCTCTTTTACTTGGAGTTGACATTTTTACACAATTTTGAAACTTAGTGCACCAAAATTAAAACCTTGCGAAGTCATTTCACCTATAACTTAGTACTCCTAAGATTAGACCTTAGAAAAGATGTTGAGTAACCCCCCTAAACAAAAATTTGGCTACAGCACTGGCAACCCCCCTCCCTCTTTCAGTTGCTTACATTAATACTTGAACAGCCCATAATAGCAATTGAGTTATTTGTGAAACTCAGCCCCCCCCAGACAAAAATTCTGAATTCACCACTGCCTCCCCCAAAACCAAAAACTGAAATGACGCCCCTGTTTTGTAAGTGTAGTTATAGCATATAGGCGGCAAATTTTGGTTCAGCCTATAGGCGGTACATTTGGAAATCCGCCACTGATCATTATCTTGTCTCTTTCACCCAGGGACATTGCCCAGTGTGCAAAAATAACGTTAGAAAATAGTGCATCTCCGGCAAAAAGCATATGCATTCATCTTGCTTTTCTAAATACCATGGACCAAAACAAACAAAATATCTATCCTTTAGAAGATAAAAGCATAATGGTGGAGACCAAAAGTAAATATTTTTCTGCCCATTTCTAATAGACAGAAATGTTTAAAACTTGAAATGTTTGTTTACACATGCATTTTTTGCTAGGATGAGCATTTTCTCTCATTGTGTGATTATCAAAGAAAAACCAATAATGGTTGGTTGTTTTATGTTGCATGGTCCAAATCAGGACATTATGCTCCAGAATATAAATTATGGTCAATATAACTATACTTTAATGCTGACTCTATAAGTGTATAAAATAATAAAAGATTATATCAATAAAACTTACATTGAGGAATGAAACATTCATATCTTTAGCTGTATAGCCTCGATCTAAGTTACGACGAACATACATATCGTAATCTTTCACAATTCTGGCAACTAAATCAGAAGTTGAAACTCCCTCTGTACGTTCAGTAGCAATAAACATTCCTTTTGCTTTAATTCCTTTGTAAATATCATTTTCTGAGCCCATAGTATAGGGAAGGTCATCATGAGCAACAAAGTCAATCTACAAAATGAAACACATAAGTTAATTATTTTATTTAAAATTTTGAAATTGGTAAAATGTAGTATAAATGTGAAAAAAGGTAATACTTTGGCATATTTGCATCAGAATTTAAAATAATTAACCAATTCATTGAGGGTCAATTCCACCGGTTTTCCATTATATAACTATCTGTGGACAATATCCACCGAAAAATGACCTTTTCAAAAGCCTCTAAAGTTTTTGGCAGGAATTTGAAAAAAAAATGCATTTTTCGCAAAAAAAATGGAAATTTGAAAAAAAATTTAACTTCTTAAACTCGTAAAATTTTTAAATTTTAGTATGTTAATATTTAGGTCATTTCTAAATGAAAACCGTTGGATTTATCTCTTTTGATGTTTTTGTTAGGTTTTTAGGGGGGTTTTAATTTTTTCATATAGCTAATTATTCAAATTAATTTTAAAAATTGAAATTTCAATTTTTTTCCAAACTAAATGCAATATTCGGTTTCAGCACTCAAAAATAACCTATAAACATGTATCACATGTCTAAATTATTGTTTTGTTTTTATTTTTTTCCGGCCATTTTTAAAAAATTTGGAAAAAATTAAACTTCCGCCCGGCCGATTTTGGCCGATTTTTAGTATGTTATTATTGAGGTCATTTCTAAGTGAAAACCGTTGAGAAACCTTCTATTGCAATTTGTTTGAGGTTCAACTCTATTTTCAGTGGACTAAATTATTATAAATCTTTTTTAATCAAACTTTATTATGCATGAGTTGAGTAATACATATTGAAAATATTAACTGTTATTTTAAAGGAATTAAATTATTGCAAAAAAAAGTTATAACAAAAAAACAATTGAAATTTGAGTAAAAAGTTATTTTTAGTAATAAAAATTAAATATACTTTGTTATCTTCTAAAAATTTATCATCTAACACCCATGGGGCATCTCTGACCACTTCATCCACATAACGACAATGTCGAACACCCTCATATCTCTCTTCATCTGTCATCACAGTTTTCCCTTTATTTTGGTGGGTGAGAAAGTCGCTGCTAACTATAAGTAAAAGACAATCCAAGATTTAGATCCAATCTTTAAAAGCATAGATTTAAATGGAAAAAAATATTGATTAATAAGTAAATAAAAAACGTTTTCACAGAAAGAGTAAACAAGAATTATGAAGTGTTTACCTCCAACAATGAGATATACAACTGGGAAAGCATTTTTGGCTTGCATAAGTGAGCGGGCATGGCCTTGGTGAAATAAATCATAAATTCCATCAGCATAAACTCTAACTGGTCTTGGTGCTGCAAACCAGAAATTTTAAACTAATCAAGGTTCATACTAAATTGGTACAAGAAGTGATAAAGAAAAATATAAATTTTCCCCTGGCCTACCATACTAGCCAACTTTTGAAAACTTACATCCGTAAAACTTTTTGCGTAAAATTACAAAACTACAACATGAAGCTTTCCGCATCAACAAGAAAACAATAATAGCCAAATTTCCCTCAATAAAAGGACCAAAATTGAGAAAATCGTAAGGACAGGGATTAGTAGAGGAATCTGGATTTGAAGTAAAAAGACACAATTAGCGAAAATCGTTTACGTTGCGAGTGTTTTTACGGATAGTTAAGTGGACAAAAACGCAAAATCCGTAATATTTTTCAATCAATCCATAAAACCGTAATACTAAAGAAATTCCATAAATATTACGGTCAATCCGTAAAAGTTGGCAAGTATGCCATACCCACTCAATATGGAGTAGAACGTAATCTTAACACAACCAAAAAAAATTTTTAAGGGTACAAAATAGAGGGAAAAAAGAAAATACCATTAAAATACAAGATTATTTACAAAGCTCAGGGGTTACCAGAAAAATTTACCTAGAAGTAGAAATTCTAAAAGTGAATTTCCTTGAATATGCAGTAAGAGACAGCATTTTATGCAGTCTTTTAGACATGAAATATTATTCAGGTTTTTTAATTCACCACCAGACTTAGGCGTAGAATGAAAACAATTGGAATAGAATTCAATCGGTTAAAAACATACAAAAACTGGCTAAAAATTGGAATGCTTAAAATAGAAAAAGGATTGGCAATAGTCTAAGTTTTTGACATTTACTAACAACGTAAAAAACATTACACAGCAAAGAAAAGAATGAATTTTCATAGCTGTGTAATGTTTTAGAGCATTTAATGAAATTTCTCTCACCATTTCCACTCATAGCCATTTCTTTAGTTATTTTTATGGTATAATCACATCTATTTCTTTCTTCTACAGCTTCAGGCTCATCATTAAAAGGAGCTGGGCGATACAAAGCCTAAAATCAAATAAAATATATTGAAGTACAAATTAATCTCTTCTGTAGAGAAAATTTTAACCAGCACAGACTGAACTTCTACTTAACTAATGATACTACTTCATATGAATATTTAATATAATCAAAATTTACATTTAAGACTGGTGTTATTACAATTCTAGTTAAAAATACATCTACAATATTTTAATTATACCTTTAAAATTCCTAAAAAATACTGCATATTTTAACAAATTCAGATTCTATAATGAACCTAAACATACTGATGTTGATGGTCGATTCTCATATGGATTCTTTTGACCATTCATATGTGCACTATTGAATTGAGATTCTAAACTAGCTTCAGTACGTGTTCTTTTACGACTTCGGCTACGGTCCTTCTGATGACTACCATTTGATGCACTGCAAATAAAGCCATAAATAATTAAAATTTAATGAAACACACAAAAAGGAATGGAAATAAATCATTATAAAAATTTTTATTCAAAGAATAAGTAATTCCATTCATGCTACTTAGAAATCAATTCAAAATACTGACTAAAGATAAATTTCTTGGGGGGATTGGGCGTTTTCAAAAATTTAACCGTTTAGCGCGCACGCACTCGTGCATTTTTAGTTGGGTGGCTTATTACAAAAAAACTGCAAATTGTGATACTTTCATGAAACTTTCAGGGATGTAAGATAATCATATGAGAACTAAAAAATCGATGGGAGCCTAAAATTTTAGGGCGTCGTTTGACAGCTATGACGTCATAACAAGATGGCACCTGGGGGCCTATATTCGGTTCTTTTAATGACAGAAACACATTTTTGGGGTCAAATATTATGTTTTAAGGGTAAAAAAATATGATTCCAATGACAAAATGTGCAATTTGTTTTTTAAAATAACTTAAAATTTAATAAATGCTCAAAATAGTATTCCAGTCAATCGGCAGTTGCTTCAAAAATATTTTTCAGAAAAGGTATTTTTTCGATGGTTTTACATGATTTTTGGGGTGCTGATTCCGAATATCTAGATTATTTCCACGTGGAAAGTCGGTTTCATATCAATAAGCACAAAAAAATGCGAAAAAATCGGCAAATTTTCACTCTATCTTCGGATTTTCGCTTATATTTCCAAAAATATTAGTTTCTCGAAAATTATTTGAATTATAAAGTTGGAGTAAACAAAATTCTCAACAAAATGCACTGGTCAATTTTTATTTTCCAAACAATAGTTTTCACGTTATAACGCATTGAAAAACAGAGAATTTTAACACAGAATAATTTAAACAGAGGATATTCGTTTCTCTGTTTTTCAGTGTGTTATAACGGAAAAACTATTCCTTGGAAAATAAAAATTGACTAGTGCATTTTGTAGGAAATTTTGTTTAATCCAACTTTGTAATTCAAATAATTTTCGAGAAACTAATATTTTTGGAAATATAACCGAAAATCCGAAGATAAAGTAAAAATTTTGCGATTATTTCGCATTTTTTGCGCTTATTGATATGAAATTTTCTTATTGATATGACTTCCCACGGGGAAATAAACTAGATATTCGGAATCAACATCCCAAAAAACATGTAAAACCGTCGAAAAAAATACCTTTTCTAAAAAATTTTTTTGAAGCAACTGCCGATTGACTGTATTACTATTTTGAGCATTTATTAAATTTAAGTTATTTTTTAAAACAAATTGCACTTTTTGTCATCGGAATCATAGTTTTTGACCCTTAAAACATAATATTTGACCCCAAAAATGTATGACGTCATAGCTTTTAAACCAGGCCCTAAAATTTTGGGCTCCCATCGATTTCTTAGTTCTCATATGATTATGTAACATCCCTGAAAGTTTCACAATTTGAAGTTTTCGGGCATTTTTATGTAATAAGCCACCCAACTATTAATAATATCATTAAAAATAACTCATAAAAGCATAGTTAGATTAACAGGAATTTGAACTTGAGTAAACATCAGTATCATTTTTTCTGTAGTTTCATTATTAAACTTTTAAAATTTCTCAAAAAATTATTGTTACTCAATTATTTCGAGTGCATATATTTCATTTTCTATGACTGTACTCATGCCTACTAAAATTCTGAATAAAAATAGTTTTACCTATACATTATAAAATGAGGATTGAACTTAAAAGGACAAGATGAGACTTGCCTTTTTATAAAGAATCCAGGCCAAATCAACAATATAATCAAACTGTATAAAACCATGCTACTCACAGATGCAGCAAATCTGATGGTACAGGAACTAGATTGTCGTCTTCCATAGCAGAGTGATACATAAAGGTTTTTAACCAGTGATCTATGCAGAAAAAATTTATCATGAATGAAAACATATTGAAGTTAAGATATATACTAAATTCAGATGGTACTTAATATACCCATGACTTAATTTTTGACAACATGACGGAATGATGTTCCAGAACCTCTTTTAAATTACAGTATTTAAAAGTATTTATTCAATCTTATTTCTCAGTGATTCTGGCTTACAACTGTAGTTTTATATTTTTAATAAATTTTTTTCCACCCGCTAACTTTGGGATTAGCCGTGAGCAAATCTTGCTAATTTGACTTGATTGACAATATTTTACAAAATCCACATAAAAATATACCAAAAATTAAAAGTAACACTGCTAGTTGAGATATTTTAGTGGGTTTCTTTGTTTCAAATTTGATATACTATATGATTATTTTTAGCAATCATAAAATTTGGCATTACACTGAGCTAATTCTAACCCTTAAAGTACCAAGTTTTTTTTTCCCACTTGATGTGTTTTAAAGAAACATACAATAATACTTTAAGCCAGACAGCTATCACCACTACATCCAGTCTGTTACTAAAAATTTGATGATTTAATACTTCCAAGGAATTCATCAAAAATTTATGATTAGATGTGTAAGAATTTCAAAGAATTTTTTTGCCTTGCCAAAAGACGGTTTGATCATTTGTTAAATAAAGAATATATGACACTTCCATATATTTCCTTTTGACTAGACTGCTGAAGACAAAAATGTACACCCAAAAGCCTACATTACTTATCCCTGAAACTGATGGTCGATAGAATACATAAGAACCAAAATTACTGCCTTTTTACAGGGCAGTGTTCTAGAAAAACACAAAAATTTGAGTTATCAAGAGGAAGAAATAAAATTTTCAGGCAAAAAATTTTCATTCCCCCATTTTACACAAGGTTAGCATTCCTGCACCTTTCCTTCTAGAAATCAATCAACGCTGATTAACTTGAAAACTACAGAATCCGGCAACCAAAATAAATACTACTAGGGGCTATCGCCCCCCTGCTCGCTATCGCTCGCCAACCCCCGGGAACTGCTGATGCAGTTCCCCTAGGATTGCTTTGCAATCCTGTGCTCCCTACACTCGCTCGCCATACCCTGGTACAGCCTAGATGAGATTCATTAGCAACTAAATTTATTGGTGAAAATAGAGTTTTATGAATAGTAATATGCAGCAGGGAAACATTGAATACAGTGTATGAAAAATATGTATACAGTGTTTATAAAATCATGGATACTGTTGCATTTTGCATTAGCCAAGAAAAACCACCATAAGCAGTATAATATATCAGATAAGTACTATTAACATGTAAATGTTATACTTAAAAGTTGATATAGGTCAGTGGTGGCGAACCTATGGCACGCGTGCCACTGGGCGGGACGCAACCGGTATTTCGGTGGCACGCGACTTTCATTGGTAGCATTGCGAACGCTAGAGAGGGACGCGTGTCAGGTTAAGTGATTTATGGTTTTCCAGTTTCGGCTCGAATCCAGATCGGGTATGAAGGAGCCCTTAGATTGCTTTTGATTTTACGAAAGTAAACAAAACAAACAAACTGTTGCCAACGGGAGAAAACAAATACCGCCAAATTTCAGCGTCACGTAAGAGACCTAGCCAGAGGGGGCAATTCAGGTTAGAAATTTACCTGGTACACAGCTTTAGAAAGAGTCATCAAGCAGTCATGTTTACCCACAGCTAAAATAATGACTGACAACTAGAGAGATCTAATTATTAATATTATTATCAGATCCTAAAATAATAATTAGTAGATTATTATTAGAGATCTAATAAAGTACTATTAGACCTATATGATGAAAACAAAATCATGTTGATGTGGGAGCAGAAAATATGATAACTGGAGGACTCTCTAAAGCTGTTTATTTACCTTTTTAGACCATAGAATAAGGAATAAATTTACCCCATTTCCTCTCCTGAAATTCCAATATCGCCTCTGAAATTTTTAACTGGCTATGCCACTGGTAACTTACCATACATAGAATTAATATTTTCTAAGCATAGTAGAGTAAACCATAATATGGCATAACAGACTAATAATAAGCAATTGAAATTGCTTCATAAAAAAACAGCATAAGCAGTATACTTACAAAGAAAAAACAAGGTTTCTAAAAATAAGCCTGCAATGAAGCTATTTAAACCCATGGTATAAAACTTTTAATGAAACACATGGGAGGATCAAAATAATATTTTAACAAACACAACTTTTGAGTATGTAACTCTGAAACAATCATCAAATTGATAACAGTTCAGTTACGAGAAGATACCTACAAATTGAAATCAGATTATAACCATTTTTATACTAGATAAGCCAGTCAAGTTTAAAAATAGGGTTCTAGGAAAAGCATTAGCTTCGGTATGAACAAAAGAGGCAGATATTTTGATCGTATCGTAAGTTAAAATAAATAAGTAAGAAAATGAAATAAAAACTTCATTGGAAGTAATTCAGAAAGTAAATTCAGAAAAATACAAACTCGGTAAATGAAGCAAATCTGGGCTGTAGCTAAATTTGGCGATTTTTTTTGGCCAAGAGGAAAACCCAAGCCCAGATTTGCTTCCTTAACCCAAAACTCAATTTAAAATCCTCAAAAAATTCTATAAAACCCCATATCAAGTTTGTATACCATAACCGTTTCATCATTATTTACATTGACTTTATATTCTTTAACTATTGAAACAAAAACATTTTTTTAAATTTTACCTGTAAGGATCGTGTTGTGGATAACTTAAATAGGCCTAATATAATATTGATCTACTCAAAGTTGTAATAAATAAATCAGTGAAGCAAAGTAATTATCAAAAATATTAGAAGAAAAGTAGGTTAAACATTCCTTATCTCATTTTCAGGGTATAAATCCAAACAACAATATTTTAATTCGACATTCAATTGTTCGAATTTCCAAGAAAAAAATTTAAATGCATCAATTATGGAAAAACACTGAAAAAATCCGAAATTTATGCACATTACTATTTAAATATACACACCGACTGTGAAACAGCTTTTAACCAATTGAGTCTCTTGATGCAATAATCGAATAATAGATATTCAGATTAACACATGATCAAACCCTACACTTCATCCTTTTTAGTTCGATTACCATTGAAGTCGAAATATAAAACCAAAACAAGTTTACAGTATGAAATTTGTTTAAGTTTACGTGTCAAATTCAAAGGACAATTTTTTAAAATCAAATTTAAACATTTCTACTGAGGCAAATCGGATCGGCAAACGAAAATCATGTGATTTAATAGCTTTATTAGTGATAATAAATTGCGCATATGTCGAAAATCCATGGAATCTCACCTTCAAATACTATCTTGGCTAGAAAGTCAAAACATTCTGGAGTGATGTGTCGGATCGGAAGGAAACATTTTCGTCGTCAAGTGATCACGTGGTACAATGAAAAGAGGAAGAAGCAGTGAGGTCATGCACGTCATGAATATCGACCAATCAAACCAACCTTTTACGAAATTTCTGGTAACCATTGTTGTACTCTGTGATATTAATTATGATCGACAGGGCCCGATTTAGAAAATTTGTAACACTAGGCCCGACATCCAGGAAGGGGCCCCCACATTACGCGGTACCTGTGTTATCACAACCACGTGAAAGGAGTTGGTAAATTTGGATTGTATTAATACAAGTACGTAAAAGTTTACGTTATTAAATGTATGTAGTAATATAATCACATGTTAGCATTACAATAGGCTTTATTTGGTCAAAAAGTAATGAAAACATATTCTAGGAAGTATAAAAAGTTATTTCTATTATAAATTTTAATTTACTTTCCAAAATTAGGGGGCCCCCAAACTGTGGGGCCCCTAGGCCCGGGCCTAGTGGGCCTAATGGTAAATCAGGCCCTGATATGATGATCGAAGTGTATATTTGGACGGCCAAAACGGCCAGTGGCGCATGCGCTGTAGGTCTCGTGATTACGTAGCAGTCTCGGCGCTTAGTGATTGAACCAATAGAGCTCTTTCAATCACGTGACCCCTATGACGTTTTATAGCTATTGTTTACAAACACCGTACCTCCAGCAGTTACCAGTTAAAGGAAAATAACTGGTCGTGACGTCATGTGCGAATGCTCTATAGCCTTTTACTGCGATGGATCTGAATAATTTCTTAGACGATTCTTATTTTTTTTCTTAAACTAAAACAATGAGGTGATTAATTGAGTGATTATTGAATTAGTCGATTGAATTGGAAATAGAGCTCTTTCAATCACGTGACCCCTATGACATTTTATAGCTATTGTTTACTAACACCGTACCTCCAGCAGTTAACAGTTAAAGGAAAATAACTGGTCTTGACGTCATGTGCGAATGCTCTATGAAACGACAAGCGTCTTCAGAGCCGATGGTCAAAAATACCAGTGTTACATGATTGGCTAAGAAAATACCACGTGACTATCGTCTTTCCTGTTGTTTGAGAACTTGTGTGTTTAAATGAATCGATTTAATTTATTATTAAGAATCGGATCGAATCATCGAGATTCTAGAATCATCCGTTCAGATTTGGTTTGTCTGGTCTGATTTGTCTGGTTTGATCGGTCAAAGCAAACGCTGCATGCATGCCTCGTCAAGATGAATCTAGAATATCGTAGTTTTAAATGTTAATGTTGTTTTTACAATGTTCTGGGCTATTTTTTTAATGCTGATTACATTTTTTCCATTAAAAATAGTGTGACTGGTGTTTTTTATTTTAATTTTTAATAATAACTTTAAATAAATACTGTTTTAATGTTTTTACAATGTTCTGGGCTATTTTTAATACTGATTACAGTTCTTTCATTAAAAATAGTGTGACTCTGGTTTTTGAAATTTAATATTTAATAAATAATTTAAAAAGCGGTTTAATACTCATGCAATGCTTTTTCCTGGGCTATTTTTAATGCTGATTTTTCATTAAAAATAATGACTCTCGATCTTTAAATTTTTGAAATATAAAATATAATTTAAAAACGGTTTAATACTCATGCAATACTTTTTTCGGGGCTATTTTTAATGCTGATCACAGTTCTTTCATTAAAAATAGTGCGACTCTGGTTTTTTAAATTTTTGAAATTTAAAATTTTTAAAAAATAATTAAAAAAAGAGTTTAATACTACACTCCTGCACTTGCAAGCCTTTTTCTGGGATATTTTTAGCGCTGATTACGTTTCTTTCATTAATAATAATGTGGCTGTGATTTGAAATTTTTTAAAATTTAAATTTTTTAAAAAATTATTTAAAAAGGGTTTAATACTACACACCTGCACTTGCAAGACTTTTTTCTGGGCTATTTTTTAGTGCTGATTACAGATATTTCATCAAAACTGTGGTTTGAAAATTTTTGAAATTTTAAATTTTTTAAAAATGATTTAAAAAGTGTTTAATACTTCACTCCTGCACTTGCAAGACTTTTTCTGGGATATTTTTTAGTGCTTATAACAGATATTTCATCAAAACTATGGTTTGAAAATTTTTGAAATTTTAATTTTTTAAAAAAATGGTTTAAAAATTGTTTAATACTTCAATCCTGCACTTGCAAGACTTTTTTCTGGGCTATTTTTTAGTGCTGATTACAGATATTTCATCAAAACTGTGGTTTGAAAATTTTTGAAATTTAAATTTTTTTAAAATGATTTAAAAAGGGTTTAATACTACACTCCTGCACGTGCAAGACTGTTATCTGGGCTATTTTTGAGTGCTGATTACATATATTTCATCAAAAATAGTGTAGCTGTGGTTTTAGGGAGTCGTATACAAAAACGTTCAAAGTGTAAAAGGGGCTGAAAATTTTCAATGCACGGATTAGTGCGATACAGCGTTTGAAGTATCTCATTGAGGACTACCGCACATTAAAATTTTATCAAAATCGGTAAGTAGGTTTTTGAACTGGAATTTTTTTAAATTTTAAAAACACCGGATGTGGACTTGAATGAGAACTTCCTGCAGACCTATCGATTTCAAATTTTAATATGTTGTAACAATAGTCATTCTATATAACATAATATAATTTCAGGGTCCTTGGACAATTAGGGGGCCGTATAGTATCGAAACATGTAAAAAACTTGAATAATTTATAAATCGAGAACTAATTATCCGAATCCTTAATGCGATTCATAAAATTCTTTGTCTGATCGTATCCTAAAACATATCTAAATCTTAAATGACTGGCATTATTTTTGGGAAAAATTTGAAGTAAGACGAAAATTCTTTGACCCTAAATTATGAACACAATATGGAGAGGGTCCCATAAAAATTTCCAAATCCTGAAACTGCTTTCGATAAGCTTTCCAACGATATAAGGCACTAGAGTCCAAGTTAAAAAGTAAACAAATCGAGAACTCAAATCTGAGAAATATTATCGGGTCGCTCCCGTTAAGGACCAGTAAACTCCATTCTATTTAAAAAAATCCTGGACGACATCAGAATCAACATGGAAGCCCGTAATTCTGGAAAAACCTTGCCACAAGTGCTCTTTACTCATAAGTAAATTCAAAAAAAATTTTAAATAATAATTATCGATTTATTAGCGATTTGCGGACTTGTGTTTTTTTCGAGTAAACAGAACTTTTTTTTCAAACTCTTAAAAAGTATATAAATTATTGCGCGATTTTAATAAAATTTTAATATGTTGTACTTCTAGTAATATACTACAATGTACCATTGACTATCGATCGATTTATTTTATATTATAAGGTTTTTAAGGATATTACGGACAACCTTCGGACGCAATTTGAGGTCTTTCTTATGAAGCGAAACCTTAATGTAATACGCCGTTTTAATTGTCTATCAAAGGCGCACAACATATTAAAATTTCAAAGAGATACTAATTAAGATCCTTAAAAAGTACGACGAACCGAGTACGGTCGTATCGCTCTTCACTATGCCGAGTCGTCGTCGGTTTGCACGGCATGGAGCGAATCACCGGTGAAGCGCGCTCGCTCTCAAGTCATGAAATTTTAAAAGTCCGAACTCTTGACTACTTTGATGAACCAAAAGGAACCTTGTAGTGGAGTCAACAACGCTCCAGGTGAAGAAAATACCTTTATGTTTGCCCTCTCAGTTAAAGAACTTAATGAAACGAAAAACTTCCTATTTATGATGAAAACGATGATCTACCATTGAGTGCATTAAATTTAGAATTTTAAGTTTTAAAATTATGGGTTACTAGGAGAAAAAAGGGCTAAAAATCTAACCATATATATGTGTATGTTAACTTTAGCATTATGACAGTCAGGCAGGTGTAAATTAGTCAGTGGCGGCTCGTCCATAGGGGCTGCGGGGCTGCAGCACCCCCAACCAAAATTCCCCGAAATTCCAACTTTTATTTGCTTTACAATATTTAAAAAATTATCTATTTCCCCCTTTAATCTTTGTCCTTTATAATCCCTTTTCAATTAATAATTCTCTGCAATGCCGTCTCGACAACAGATTTCTTTCCGGGTCGGTCAGCCCCCGCAGATATACCAATCGTGGTATAAAACACTATCTCTATCATATCAAATGAAAATATCAAGAATTTAGCATACGAATCTGTTAGGAGAAAAGGGGCTGCTGAAAAGCAGCCCCGACAAAAAGAATGATAGCCTCTTGAGAACCTCTTGAGAGCTGTAAAAAAAACTGAGGGAAGAATAAAATAAACGATTTCTACTGCAAATAAATCACATTGGCTTTTTAGCTTTTCTTACTCCAACTCCAACGCTGTTTTAATTTTTTATTTATAGCTTTTTTTTCTTTTCAACAGAGAGAGAACAAAATCTTTTCTGATGTTTGCAAGTCAACAAAGATTTATGTTTAATTTTTTGTAGCCAAGTTTTTATTTCTTTTTATAATGAACTGATTGAATTCGAAATGTTGATTTTAGTTTCATTTGCTTTTGAGATACTAAATGAAATAGACTTCATCTTTGATTCTTCATATTCGTAATAATCAGCTAAATATAGGTAAGTGACAGTTTTTGAATGCTTATTAAGTGTGAAATCGAAATTTTATATTGTTCCCATCTTTTCACGTTTTTGTGAAACATTTATTTGGCATTATATCGCTTGAAATACGTTGCCAACTTGGTACCGCCGGAGCAGCACCCCTTACAATTTTACTATCGAGCAGCCACTGAAATTAGTAATTAGTTAATAGTTATTGCAAATTGATTTAAATGAAGAGACTTCTCTAAGCACAAAAGTAGCTAACTAAAATAAAATAACTATTTGTTAATTTAAATGCTATTAATGCTGTTTTTTAAAGTAATATGTTCCCCACAGACTACAAAACAAACTGCAAAAGACATATTTCAAATAGTTAAACAATTTTCATAAAGAAATTACCCAAAATAATTACCTATTTAAAATTCAAATATACTAGAAAAAGTTTAATTTCATTTGAATTTTCAGTTTTCTCACTCAAAACTAGACATGTGAAAAGAAAAACGTTTAAGGCAACAGTCATGTAATTTAAAAATTTATTTTCTAAAGTTTTAAAATTAAAAAAAATTAAATTTAAACTGAAAATAAATTTTTAGAAAATATCTGTTTTTTTAAATAATAATTTTTTAGGTAATTAATTACAAAATAAAAAAATATTGAACTTTGACCTGTGATTGTAAGATTTTTTTCATGTATTTTCAATGTTCCTTTTATAAATTACTTAACTTAACGCGCAATAAAAATCTCCATGGAAAAATATCCTTGGAATATGGTTCTAACTTTTTAGCCACCTATTCGATTTTTGAGGTAAAAGATTTGAAAATCTCATGTTAAATAAAATAATTTTAACTACCAAAATGTTAGTTGAATGATTGTTTTAAAGGGGAGGGGTTATAAAAAATATAATATTATTATGAATATAAAAATTTTGAAATTTTTTTTATTAAGTTTTATATTATATTTATTTAATTTTTAATTTATTTTTAAAATTCAAAATATATTCAGAGTATTTACTCAGTCTTATTTTTAAATTGCATGCTTAATATTTCTAAGGTCACCATAAAAAGGCTCATTGTGTTGAATGATCTATCAGTAGTCTTATCATTTAAATAGACCTTTCAATCAACGCAATTAATTTTATAAGTAACGAAAAATTTGTACCAAATTTTTTTAAGTTTCGTATACCAAAAGTGAACTACATGAAATCAAAATTTTAAAAAACTTTCAAACCACAACTACACTATTTTTGATGAAATACATGTTAACATCACTAAAAAATAGCCAAGAAAAAACTATTGCACGTGCAGGAGTGTAGTATTAAACCATTTTTAAAACAATTTTAAAATCTTTCAAACCACAGTTTTGATGAAATATCTGTAATCAGCACTAAAAAACAGCCCAGAAGAAGTCTTGCACGTGCAGGAGAGTAGTATTAAACCCCTTTTAAAGTATTTTTAAAGAATTTTAAATTGCGATTCTAGATTCATCTCGACGAGGCATTGTCACTCCAACGCAGTTTTTACAATTGCGGTCAATTGCTGATTGTGACAGTGGCGGATCCAGCCTGGACCTAAGGGGGGGGCAACCACATTTTAAGAAAGTTGGAGGTTCTTCTCCAGAAAATTTGATTCTATAATTGAAAATACTTGGATGACGTTCCAGGGAAAAGGGGGGTCTGTGGGTCCTCCCCCAGAATTTTTTTTGAAATTTTACCTTGAAAAGTAGTCTTTTGACTCATTTTTGAACATTTAAGATGGGATCGGTGGATAGCATTTTAACGTCCCGCCCTTGCAGTGAGAGAGACCCTTAAGATGAGCGGTCATCACTGCTCTAGATGGCAGAGGCATAAATATTTTCTGAAGGAACCAAAATATCCTCCAAAAAATAGGTCATTATCAGGCTAAAAGCTAGATTTCTGCAACGAGGGAGAGGACCTAAAATTATTCCTGAGCTTCCTCATTGGTTTTATGTACTTTTTTAATCCATTTATAGGAAAGATTCGCATTTTGATGTATAGTATAAAAATGTAAAACAAAATAAGGAAAAGTATATTTTGAATATCAAAAAGGGGATCTGTGGGAGTCTTCCCCGAGAAAATTTTTGTAAATTTGACCCTAAAAATCAGGGTTTTATCTCGTTTTGGTACCCTAAGCCAAAGCTCGATTCTCCGGGTGGGCCCGGACCTTATGTGACTGATTGCTCCACAGGTCAATAACTTTCTTCCCTCTCTTTTTTCATCACTCCAGAGGCGTATATAGATTTTAATTTGGAAAGAGTCTCCAAATACATCCTCTAAAAAATTAGTCGATATCATGTTTACCAAAAAACAACAATGGGCAGGGTTAACAAGTGATTAACTGGTCTCGTGGACATTCCCCTTCAGTGGCGTATACTGTTGAAATTTATTTCAGGAGGGGCCCAAAATTATTTCTCCCATACATATTAAATAGGTTTAATGAAACTTTGTAACACATTTTAAGTATAATTTGCGTCTTAAAGAAGTACAGAATGATTCAAGTTGTGAGTAATTTATTAAGTTTGAGGTATCAAAAGGGGACTGGAGGTCCTCCCCCAGAAGATTTTTCAGAAAAATTGACTCTAAAAACAGATTTTTAACTAGTTTTGGTACCTCTAAAGTCCGAATTTAAGGTAATTAATTTTCGTGTAGGATTTTCATTTTGATGTGCAGAATGTAAAGAAGTTGTGAAGAATTGAGTTCCAAATACAAAAGGGGGTCTGGGGGTCCTCCCCCAGAAAATTTTTTGAAATTTGACCCAATAAAACAGGGTTTTATTTTAACTCGTTTTTGTATACCTTGTCCGAATTTCGGGTGTCCGATTTTCGTTTTTTCCTTTTCTTACCATAACTTTTAAAAAAGGTACCTGAGCCCAAGGGGGGGGCAAAAGGCCTGTTGCCCCCCCCTGGATCCGCCACTGGTAAGTGATACCAGAATCGTGTCCGATCGCTATTCATACGATGTATAAATCACTTGTAATGTTATAGAGGGCGCCACAAGGGGAGGGGGCATTATAACATTTGTTCCCTAACAGTATTAAATGGTATAATATCCAACCAGGTACCTGCTACATTAAAAAACACTTCTTTATATAACATATGCATGATACATATTTCCATTACCATTATGGTTAATAATGTCACTTTCCTCTATGGTGACAAAAGTGAGTGTAATTTGCTAATCCTAAAGTAGGTACTGAAATGAGTATCAATTGTAGGGAGTAGGGATGTTCTTGGAGACTAAAAATTAACAAGTTGTAATTATCTTCCTTGGAAATGTGTTAATACAATGTGGTGAGGGAGGCACAATTTAGAACTATCATCTCTAGTAAACAGGCTACTATAAAATTTCCACCCATTTAAACATTCTATTTTATTACAAAAACATGTGACGATTACTGATTACTTAAGTTATTCAAATTATTGCACATGTATATTTAAACAAATGAGTACATAAAAACATCCTAATGTAGACAAATAGAAATAACTTAAAACATTTATATAATGCAGTGTTAATAAACCCATTTTTTATACTTTCTTTCTAAGTTAAAAGCGTCCGAAAAATTGTAATTAAATCAAGCAAAATTGTTTTGCAACACTTTTTAATACTTTCTCCATGCCTAAAAGTTCTCAGCGTCAGCAGCATTGGAACTTCGAATCGAATCGAAAGATCGAAACGAAAGGATGTTCTGAGTGATAGGAAAGAGGGGCCCTGTCACGTGATACATTTGAGCCAATCATGTAGGTTTGGTATTTCGGACTGTCGGGTCTAAAGAAACTTTTTATGAAACGCCGAGCTGTAGCCTAGCCGTGGAAATTAGAGTAGAGTTTAGTTGAAAAAAACCGTCCAAATATACAGTGCCAATTATGATTCCAAGTTTCGTTTTGAATTTGTTTAATAGGAAAACCGTATTACTAAATGATTATGATATAGGGCGTGTTCGTAAAACCTCACGAGTTTAAGTTCAAACGAAAAAGAATTCTGGTCATGTGATCTCAGTTTCACGAGTTAAAGTGTGGTTAAACGAACGACTATGGAGCTATTTTGGGTGCACTTGCGCTTTTTGCGCTACTTCTCTTTTTTTACACAACATTCATTTATGAGAGTCGCATCCTATTCGAAATTTGAAATTGCGTTCAGTTAAGTATATGAACATGGATAAGTTGTTAAAATGCATCTGAATCGGTATTTTTCGACGAATCTACAGAAGACGAAGAAGAAGAAGAAATCATTACAAAACTTTTATTAAATCATAATAATCGAGAAACGGAACCTAGAGTATAAATAAAAAATCGTGTGGAAGAGGTGATTCTTCGATATTCGTTTAAAGATTTTAAAAGTAATTTCAGAATTAACAGAAGAACCTTTGAAGTTTTGATGGATCATATTATGATCCATGAGGAAAGCAAGAAAAGGGCTGGTGGCCCCGGTAAAATCCAAAAAGAATTGTAATAATCGAATCGAATTATAAATGAGGGGTCTGGGGCCCTCTCCCAGAAATTTTTGTTTGAAATTTGACCCTATATAAAAGTGTTTTAACTTGGTATGGTACAGCTCCCGCAAAAAAAAAAACGTTACAGTGGGGTTTGCGGGCGAACCACTTGGGTGAGGAAGACAAAAGAGGGGTCGTTTTTCATTAATTATAGTATTCTTTGACCAAAAAAATTTTCGAGTCCTTAGGGGGTCGTCTTCATTAAACGAAGCATTAACTTTCTTTTTTCCAATGGGGACCCCCAATTATTATTAGTTTTTCTGAAAGGCCATCCCTCCAAACCTTTAAATACCCAGTTTCATCCAGATTGAATAAAAAAATTTTATTTTTCAAAAATAAACTTTAAAAAATTTTTTTTTAAACCGTGAATTTTTTTATGGTAATCGATTCTTGTAGTAATTTTATGTAGGAAACCAAAATTTCAATCGATTTTATCCAATAGTTTTTGATAAAAACGAATTAATATCTTAAGGGGCCGTATACCGTTGCCGAATGCATACCGCAAATGCTCTTTCTCGTTCGTTTTATCAAGAACTAATAGATAAAATCAATTGAAATTTCGGTTTCCTTCATAAAATTACTACCAGAATCGATTACCATAAAAAAATTCACGATTTAAAAAAAAATTTTAAGTTTATTTTTGAAAAATAAAATTTTTTTTAATCAATCTGGATGAAGCTGGGTATTTAAAGGTTTGGGGGGATGGCCTTTCAGAAAAACTAATAATAATTGGGGGTCCCTATTGGAAAAAAGAAAGTTAGTGTTTCGTTTAATATGAAGTCGACCCCCTAAGGATTCAAAAAATTTTTTTGGTCAAAGAATACTTTAATTAATGAAAAACGACCCCTCTTTTGTCTTCCTAACCCAAGTGGTGTGCCCGCAAAACCCACTGTAACGTTTTTTTTATTTTACGGGAGCTGCACAATTTTACATACGCTACAAATTCGCAGATAATCAGCCATTTTATGGACAGTCGTCACCTTAGTATCAAAAACTACTATCTCCATTCGGCAACCTTCGGGAATCCCGATCCTTGGCGATCAGATCGGTTGAGAAGCTCGTTTTTTGTTTGGAAGAGCTGACATGATCGAGTAGAAAAGATCAAAACCAATGACATTATTTTCTACAACGATCTAAACGGGATCTAGGGATTCCCGAAGTTTGCCGAATGAAGATAGTAGTTTTTGATACTATTAGTATCAAAAACTACTATAAGGTGACGAGATGGAAGACACAACCTCTAGTCGAGCAGCGGGAGACGTAAAATAACTGGATCTAACGAAGAAATTTCTCCGTGCGGTTTCATGCGAATTTTTTTCGGTTACAGACAATTTTGGAACGAGTAGTTAAACGCACCGAAAAAAACCAATTCGATAAAGGAACGCACAGTTGGAGAACTAGTAACGCATGCGCACGAGTTAGCTTTTCCGAATGATCCCATTGATTACGTACATCTAAAATTGCCATAGGGTGCAATAACTTATAATTATACGTTTTTTACTTAATTATAAACAAACGCGCTCACACAGCCAAGACACAAACATAGAAATCCCAAACTGAGCACAGCTGCAGCAGATGAATAACTTCGAACTAGTTTGAACGGGAGCGAATTTTGGAACGGGTAGTTATCCGCACGGGAAAAACCAGTTTAATAAACGAACGCACAATTGGAGAACTCGTTTAACGCGTGCGCACGAGTTCGCTTTTACGAACGAGCCCATAATATTAAATATTACATGGATAAAAATAAATTCATTCCTTATTTTCGAATCCGCAGGGCCGTATCCAAGGCAGGCACGGATTAAGGAACTTTTCAAGGGGGGGGGGGCGGTCTGATTTTTTAGGGTCATTTTTATTTTATGAAAGGTCGAATTAAAAAGAATAAAAAGAGGAAAAAACATGCATTTAAGAAACTTTTAAATTTTAAATATGCACAGGACAGGTGTATCGTTCAAAATAAATCAGTTTTAACTAGATCTCTATTTCGGAAGAAGTCCAAATGTTCTCTTAGAAAAGTCATTATCATGTCCCAAGCTAGATTTTCCACCAAAGAACAGAGAGAGACTTAAAATTCCCCCTAAGCTCCTCTTATGCGGATAATAATAGGTTTAATATTTTTTGTAATCATTTTTAGGTAAGATTTTCATTTCTATGAACTTAATATGAAAAGCAATGTGATTAATTGAATTCAAAGTACAAAAAGGGGGGTCTGGGGGTCCTCCCCCAGAAAATTTTTGAAAATTTGACCATAAAAATAGGGATTTAACTCATTTCGGGGGGGGGGATCTTGAATATTTTATTTAATTGAGTACACCACATATATCCATTTTCTTTCGTAGATAGAAACTAGAAAGGTATCCGCGAGGGCCTTGCGGGCAGCATCCGGCCCGCGGGCCGTAGTTTGGAGACCCCTGCTCTATATCTATGGCTGAACAAAGTTTAAAAATTTGAAAATTTTACAGGTTACCCCTCACTTAGGTATCATCCTTCTGTAAATTTTTCATATTTGGTATTTACTTCTAACTAAGTCAAGGACCGTAAAAACTTAGTTGAGAGCATGATTAAAATACATTAACTGTAACGATACCTCATTGTTAAGCTTACTGTTCTCTATTTTCTTCAAACATAACTTTTACGGTCTTGTAACTTGACATAAAACTAAATACCAAAGAGGAAATTTTTACAGAAGGATGATACCTAAGCATGGGCGCCCATATGTTAAAATTCAAGGGGGGGACCAAGAAAAATTTTAGGTTTTCAGTCAAACATTTTTTTGTTTCGAGGGGAGCAGGGTTTGGTTCAAAGTTATAGAAGTTTATGTTTCACTCATGTATTAGGTGTAGTATTTTTTAACGCCCTCTAATTATAGCTTTTAATCTTCTTACACTTTATGTAGAAATCTACTTGTTCACAATATACCAAGTCGATACTAAAAAGAGGAGGATCCTCCCCCAGAAAATTTTTGAAATTTTACTTTTAAGAGTAGAGATTTAACTCATTTTGAACATTTTTGGGCAATAACCTAGTAGGATTGTTACCCATGATTTTCATGATATGAGTAAGAATTCAGGATTCCTTGATTTTGTTACTGAGGTGTTGGATATGGCAATGTTTCAGTGTATGAAATTGTTTGAAACAATTTTCATATTGCTTTTGAATTAGCTTAAAATCATAATAAAGTATTGATATAGTAGAAAATATAAAATAGAATATTGAATAAAATTGATTTATTATGGTTAAATGAAGATTTTTTGTAAATTTTTCGGATTCCAGGACCTTTTGGGATTACTACGCCTTCGAATATTGAAAAATCGTCGTTTTTGAAGTTCAATTTTAAGGCTGATTTTCGATATTTGGGACATGATTCTCCTAAATTTGTACCGTTCATTATGAAGGCTGTATCTTTCTGAGTAAAATGGCTTTTGTTGCATGAATTTAAGTTAAACTAGTAAAGAGTAACAAAAATTAACGTAAACCTTACAAACGCAAAAATCAGCACTTTTCGTAAAACATCGACTGTCTAATGATATGAGAATCCTCAAAACCCTCAAAAAATTATTTGGACCACCTCTCTCTGGATCACTTGATATGGATTGACCCTTCCGTGCTTTACTAGCAGCTATTTTACTTCTTTCTAAATTTATAAAGAAAACATTTTGTTTTTGAAACCATAAATTTTTTTTTCGTCTCGGAGCAAGGGGGGGGCGATCGCCCCCACCGCCCCCCCTTAATCCGTCCTTGATCCAAGGGGGGGTGGGTGTTCAACCCCCCTGAAATTTCGACGTCAATTTTTGCTTACTGTTTTTCCTTAAAAAATCGTCTTAAAATGCATAAAACCCCTACTTTAAAGGTTCAAAATTTTTCTTGGGGAGAACCCCCAACCCCCTTGAAATTTTGAAATATTAGTCGTCTCGGCGTCGTTTCTTTAAAATTTTGGGACTTCCAAGGAGTGAAGGAGTGGTCCTCTTCGGGTTGCTTTAACCCCCCCAATAGGAATAAGCACTAACAGTGAGAAAGAGGGGAAGTGGCGGAAGTGAGAATTCGGGGGTGTAAAAAAAGGAAAAAGCGCGACTCCAAAACGAGTTAAAGTACCGATCGATTTTAGGGTCAAATTTCCAGAAATTTTCTGGGGAGGCCCCCAGACCCCCCTTTGGAACTATATTACTTCCCTTTTTTTTGTTAAAAGTTTGTCAAAAGGCAATAATCCAACCAAAATGGAAATTAAAGTTCTTGAAAATGTATGTTTGAAATCCAGATAAGGTGTACCAAAACGAGTTGAAAATCTGCTTTTCAGACTTAAATTTCCAAATATTTTCTAGGGGAGGACCCCCCAGACCCCCCTCTTTAGTACAATAGAAGACGATTTTGATATCGAAAATTATTAGCCTCCAAAACCAAATCCAGGGTCCGCCGCTGTCTACTTACCTAGGTCATCAACAAAATCGTACTGAAGTTTCAAGAATATTTTTTGCCAAACCCCCCCCCCTCCGAAAAAAAGTCTAGTTACGGCCCTGCTAATCTGACAAGGAAACGTTCTCAGGCTATACTCACAGAAATGGATGAAAATTTTACAGGGGTTAGTATTAGTAGATGCTATAAAACACTTACTGTGAAAAAATTAGCTGCTGAATTTCATTAGGATCCTAATGAAATAATTCTAATAATAATAATTTAATAATTAATAAATTAAGTAAATTAAGTTTGAAAATCATCAAGGCGCTAAATAACATAAAGGAACTGGTCGCGTTTTCTCTAAAGCAACCAATCAAAAAAGGTTCATCAAATGTACAGCATGAATAAAAATTAATTAAAAATATAAAAAAGCACATGAAACAATACAAAATTACCACAATAAATTACAATCAAGCCAACAGTGACATTTAGGACCCCCAACCCTAGGCCGTAACTAATTTGCAGAGAAATTACTGTCCGATACATCTATTCGCAATGTGTTCAATAATAAAGAAGATAACACAATGGATTTTGAATCAGGGGCTGAAGAAAGCGAATTTAAATCTGATTTTCACGTTATAGTATGTGTTAGTGATCGTCAAATGTCGCGTCTAATTTCTTAGTCATGTTCTTATGCCTGTAAAATTTCCATGCATTTCTGTGAGTTCCTAAGAACGTTTCCTTGTGAGCAATCAAAATATTGAAATTATTATTAAATTGTTATCAAATAGTCTTGACGTAATAACTGAAAAACTGGAAATCACTGGTCGCGTTGACTTATCTTAGATTCTTTCAGAGCTCTTTAAGGGTTCTTAGGCGAATGTTTATGTATGTTACTTATTTTTTATACATCTTTCAATCTTTTGGTATCAGTTGAGATTATTCAATTATGATGTGATACTAGTGACAATGATTGCTACTACAAATATCAGAAAAGTTTGTACCCACATCCCACTCATATTCATACATACGTCAGCACACGAGATAAATACGCAAAATTTGGAATTGGACCATTCTTCAAATCTCTCATATTATCATTAAAATTAAAGTACAGTAGATAATATTTGTTTTAGTATACGTTGAATGTTAAAGAAGCTATTTTTGAAAACTGACGGGTGTATTGTATAACAAAAATGATAGTAATGTAAAATGGTATTCTTTTAAAAACAGAAAGGCAGATGGAAAGAACGTGAGACGGGAATTAAATTCCATTAAAATGCCAGAATTCTAAAATGTTCAAACTTTAAATTAGCTTTCATGGCTAAGAAGGTTTCATTTTAGGCACTGTCTATTTGGACGGCCTTTTTTCAACTCAACTCTACTCTAATTTCCACGGCCCGGCGTTCCATTGGTTCTATCACTAAGCGCCAAGACTGCTACGTAACCACGAGACCTACAGCGCATGCGCCACGGGCCGTTTGGGCCGTCCAAATAGACACTTCGTTCATTTTACAAACCATTGAAACAATGAAAAATATTTTTCTAAAAATATCTTGTAGTTATTAAGACAATTTTTGGGATTATAGTAAAATTTATGAAAAATTATGAAAGTTTTTGGGATGTTTCACCCTTGATATCGAGAGCATTCTAAGTGATAAATAAAAAACATCCGTCAACATAAATGCTAAAGTGACTTTGCCTAAAGGACTGTCTAAAAGATTAAGGTCTTGTCAAATCCTCATGTAACAAATGAATTCAGTTTAATAAATAGAAATAAAAGAATGTAAGGTACATTTTCAAATACATACCAAGAGTTTTCAAATTATATACAATATTATTGTGGGAGTTTCATAATATAATCAAATCTCAAATAATCCACCAATTTCTCAAAATACAGGAAATTTACAGGTTGCCTAATCTCAACATTTGGTTCGTTAAACATCGAAATAGATTAAAAAAAACAAAGAAAAACTGAACCATTGAACTGAAATAGGTTTAACAACCTTTAAAGTTAGGAAATATTCACGTACAGGCGAAGTTTAAAATAAAAAGTCTGTTGGTAATTTTAAAAAAATATTGTCAGTAATGGATTGTGTATTTTTAATATCTCGGCTTTTGGCTTATAAACGGGTTTTGCGTTCAAAGTAAATTTTTGGAAGAAAAATCGCACTCTCGCCTTACTTTATAAAATATTTTTTTACTAAGCAATCAAAGCATGTTACAAATGAAATTCATGATATAAAACATTCTCTCTCAGTAAGGAAGGATTCAAGACATTACTATTAAAGGCATAAAAAATAGCTATATAAAATAAAAGTCTGAAGGAACAAAAATGTTTGGAATGGCTTACCCTAAAAATCCGTTACCAATGGCCACTACCTACTAATTTTACACCCTTTTTCAAGAACTAAAAATAATGAGGTGGGCTTTAATTACATCAATTTTTCTCCAAAAGAAAGCATTAATACAAGCTAACCCGTAACAGTTGAATCGACCATCACAATGTCAAAGAGAGCGATAGAAATGAATAAATATGAGGGTACGTGTATAACTATTCAAGTTCAGCAGACGCCTGGTCATTGTGAGAAACGATGTTTTGTAAACGAAGGCTGAATTTACGGTTATGATTTATCAGATTAGACGTCATTACTCTTAGGTAAGAGTAGAAAAGAGAATGAATGGGATCATTTATTGAGCATCAAAATGCTCTAAATTTCATGCGTTACAATCAAAAGCGCAAGTATTAAGTATAGTATGTATTGCCCACTATCCTACGACAGCTATACTACCTCTATTAAATAAATAAATTAGATAGAACTTCTTATACATTTTCAAACTCCTCAGATATTGTATATTTTTTTAACATGAAACAGTATCTGAAACATTAAAAAAGGAGTTCAACAAAATGGGGAAACCCTCCTTAAGGAAGAGATGAACAAAAAGTACGTTATTGATTTTATTTCTCCATATTTTGATAAGATATTGAAGCAAAAACTTATTCACATGTAAATTTGCATTGTTTTTGTTCCTTAAAATTTGGTAACTATTTTATAAGAATTTATCAGGAATTTCTAACCTTTATCGTCATTGTATAAAATTATAAATTATGTTCAAATGTACCTCAGAGGGGCACATTTTTGAACAGGGAGCAACAGTTAGGGAGGGAAACCCTCCTTAAGGAAGAGATGAACAAAAAGTACGTTATTGATTTTATTTCTCCATATTTTGATAAGATATTGAAGCAAAAACTTATTCACATGTAAATTTGCATTGTTTTTGTTACTTAAAATTTGGTAACTATTTTATAAGAATTTATCAGGAATTTCTAACCTTTATCGTCATTGTATAAAATTATAAATTATGTTCAAATGTACCTCAGAGGGGCACATTTTTGAACACACTTAGGAGACATTTAAACACCTGCATAAATAATGCAAACTTTATTTTTCCAAACTACTAAATTCTTTGTACAAAGAAGTTCACATTTTAGCAATCATTCAGGTGAAAATTTGACCTTTTAGCGTTTTTTTCTACATTTAGCAAAATTTCGACCCAATTTTTTTTATTGAAGATCGATGTTTTTGAGGAGGAAAAGATATTTAAGAGAAAATTAGTGATGATTATATTGCCTAATAAGAAAAAAACGATGATAAAAATATTAACAAATGTTATTGTTAGTGAGCCAAAGCAATTTACTACACTACCTACAATTACCATCACCTGAAATTGATGGTTAGGATAATTTTTAGTAGGATATCCTACCAAGGATGTTTTGGTAAATTATTTAACTTTCAATCTTTTTCTGTTGCATTCTTACCGTACTTTTCAAATCCAAACCTGTATAAAGTCATTCCTAATCATAATTCTTTTATTAACAGATAGTTTTCTAAAAATAGTTAAATAACCTATTTTGAAAATAAACAAATTACCGTTTCTTAGTAAGTAAGAAATAGAGTAAGTAAAAAATTTTACTATTTTAAGAACCACGCATCTATATATTTCTTAAATCAGTCGAAAAAATAGAAAATAGTTTTACTAATAATAAATGAAAATATCTTTTTTACAAACTTTTTTGAAAGGGGGATGTACATAAAAATATGATAAGTATTAAAGAATATCAAATTGACTTAATTGTCTTTGTATGCAGAAAACCACCCCTTATAAATGAATCGCCAATCGTCAGTTTGAAAACAGGAAATAATAAGTCCAAGTTTTGAGAAAATCGGGGGGAAAAAGCATAAATAATGGAATTTTCGTTGTATAATCACCAAATTCTAACTGGAAATTCAGGACCCTATTTAGATAAAAGTGAAATAATCAAAACATATATAAGTACATTCAAAAGTATTTTACAGTTGAAAAAAGTTGATGAACTTATTCCCTTTTTCAACCTTATGAATTTTCAAGTAGAGAAAAACCTTAAAAACCACTTAAACTGACGTTTAAATTATATTTATGTTTAGTTCACAACAAGTGAGAAATAGAAAGATTAAAAGATAAATAAAATTTTAAAATTATTATGAAACTGAGTCATTAAAAAGCAGTTTCAATAAAGGAAAGTCAAACGTTCCCTAGATAGAAAAAAGTTAAAACACTTTTAAATTAAAAGCAAATTTATTTTGGCCTAGTTTACACCTCAAAGAATAAGAACAAGAAGACAAATTAACTTTAATTCCAAATTTACTGAAAAAAATACATTGAATGGACATCGATTTCGCAACTTCAAGGGGCTATATCTCCTTATAAAGGGTTTTTAGGATTCAAGTGAACCCACTATTCTGAAATATCAGACGAAAGATGATACTATTACTGAAACTGCTATCTATTGGATTCTTTTAAGATTTTTCAATTTAAATTAACTTTGGAAGATTCGTGTTATTCTAATGTGCTCCTTTCCCCCCTGAATGATTTCGACAACCCTCTTTGATACAGAGAAATTCTAACCAATGCTAGGATTTTCTCTTTTTTCTCAACCTATATTTATTTTTTCAAAACTTAAAAATATTTTGTGTTTTCCCTCATCACACAACAAATTAACAACTCGGCATTCCTGTTCATTGCTAGTCGTTGTAGATTTGTAATATTTTAATGATGCTTTCAAAGACCAAATTTAAATATTAACGCTTTCAAACAGCCCTTCCTCTTTGTTTAAAATGATCACTCAAATGTGGTTAGTCAAATTAAGTATATATCTATAACTTTCTTTAAATTTTTAATATGGAAAAGGCGGGATTCAACAAAGAGTTAACAGGAAAATACTTTATAGAATGTCATTGAATATAATCTATTACATGAAATGGTATTAATTAAGGAACAGCTGATTTTTCCGAAAATCTGAAGTAAAGTAGATAATTGAATCGTCAGTTTGAAGAAGGGAATAAGTCCAAAAATCAAGTTTTGAGAAAATCGAAAAAAACTGTATAAGTAATGGAATTTTCATTGTATAACCGCCAAATTTTTACTGGAAGTTCAGAACTCTATTTAGAAAACAGAGCAATCATCAAAACAAATATACTGTATACAAATATACAAAAATATACAAAATATACAAATATACAAAATAAAATACTGTATTCAAAAATATTTTACAGCCAAAATAAGTTGATGGACTTATTCCCTTCTTACACCTTATGAAATTTTTCTGATGAAAAAATCTTTAAAAACCCTTAAAATCACATTTAAATTATATTTCTCCTTAGTTTACACCACAAAAGGGTGAAATAAAAAGAATAAGACAAATGAAATTCAAAATTATAGTGAAACTGGGTTATTAAAGCAGTATCAATGGAGTGAGTGAATATGAATGGAGTCAAACATTCCCTACATAAAAAAAGTTTGAAAAACATTGAAATTAAGAGAAAATTTTATTTCAACTTAGTTTACAGCACAAAGTATATGAGGAGAAAGAAAATTTAACTTTAATTCCAAATTAGCTTAAAAAATACAATGAATGGACATCGATTTCACAACTTCAAGGGGCGATATCTCCCTATAGGGGTTAGTTATTGTTCCCCTCTTTTCACCCATGTGTAGAGCAAAGCTTAGAGATTGTTTTGAGCACAAAAAGTCAATTTGTCATTTTTTGGACTTATTCCCTTCTTCAAACTGACGATTCAATTATACCTATAACTTTTTCAAACGTGCTTCAATTCAAGTTGAAAAGTTCCTACTGTAATATTAATTCTACAGGGTGTCCCATAAATGTTGGGTCACACTTCTAGGGGATAGTAGACACCTAGACGAGTCAGAATCACATAAAATTTGGGGGTCCCAGACCAAATCCCAGGGAGATAATGGAGCGAGACCCCAACAAATTATTGAAAAATTCAATTTGTAGAAGAACTACTATTGGTAAAAATTTAATTATGGTCTCAAAAATTGTGGTTTAATATGATCCTTAAAATTATCTTAAAAGTTTTCAGTTCAAAGTTTTTTTATTACAAAAAAGTTTAAAAACCACAAAAAAATGTGAAAACTCTGCCAAAACTTTATTTTGTATTTCGAAATCCTTTCTTTTGATTTAATAATCTGAAAGATCATAGTTGAAATCCCTTAAGTCCAAAGTGTCACGCAAAAACCATCAATATTAAATGCTAGAGAGCCTGTTAAAGCATGGTTTAAGTCCGTTTTTTGCGTCCGCAAACTGCCGTTTTGGAAACGGCTCTAGGAAACCAGTTTGCGCACTCAAAAATCGAAATTTAACAGGATATCAAGCGTTTAATATTGATGGTTTTTACATGAAACTTGGGACTTAAGGGTTTACAACTATGATCTTTCAGATTATAAAATAAAAAGAAAGGATTTCGAAATACAAAATGAGGTTTTGGCAGAAATTTCACATTTTTTTGTGGTTTTTTAACTTTTTGCATAATAAAACAAATTTTAAAGTGAAGACTTTTGAGAAAATTTTAAATACCATATTAAACCACAATTTTTGAGACCATAATTAAATTTTCACCGACAGTAGTTCTTCCACAAATTGAATTTTTCAATAATTTTTTTGGCCATTTTTAACTTCCTGGGATTTGGTCTGGGACCCCCAAATCCTATGTGATTCTGACTCGTCTAGGTGTCTACTATCACCCCTAGAAGTGTGACCCATTATTTATGGGACACCCTGTATAATAAAAAAATAGTATTCGTTTCACACGCTATCTTTACTACTAAAAAAAAGAACGTAATATTTAAATCATTGATACCAAAATCTGGCGTAGAATGGTAGTAGTTTGAAATTCACACAGTGTATGGGATATCATTGAGAAATATTTGTAGGTTGTAAGCAGAGAGATCCAGATCAGATTATTGTCAATTATCGCAATGTCTGAAGCACTTGTCTAGATAAACTCTATTTTTTTTAATGTGACGCTTTAATTTTATCTAGATAATGAAAGCGGCCTTCAATTCTCGTGGCCTTAATATATATCAGAAGAGTCAAAACTTTTGAGTACATTAAAGAATCATCCGATTTTCATTCAAGCACGCTGTGAGCTAGTGCGTTGTTTCATTGGAAGATAATCAAAAGTTTGATTAAGTCTTTTTAAGTTCAAATCTTACTAAAATTGAAATTAATACTTGATGTGGATATTTTTATCACTATTTATACTACGAAAAAATGATAAGGGAGTTTTGATCAAACATTTCTATTTATGGTACCTACTATGTAATGGAGATCGAATCGATTGTAAGAAAAGTTACAAGTCACAGATCACCTTTTTGAACAAGCTTTAATGCATCTCCTGCATTATACGTACAGCTAACCTGACACAATTATTATCAAATACTTTGATCACAAAAGAACGTAATAAAACAATTTTCGATAACGAAATAAAAATAAAGTGAATAAGTAAAGTTGATAATTCTGAATGCGGGATTTAGTTTTATAGTATGACAAAAAATAGCTGAATTAAAAATCTTTTGAAGAAGCGTATTTCTGAAACTTCAACATAATTTTTTTTATTATTAAGAAAAGTCACTTTATATAGAAGACATTACTCATGTAGACATTTGGCAAATATTTTATGAAAATAGTTCACCCTTTTCCAAAAAACCCACAAGCATTATTATTATTATTGTTGTTATTATGAAATTTCTGATATAGTTTCATATTATTTATGAGATAAATCTAACTGTGTAGACGCAAAACTTTATAAAGAAAAAAATAACCTTTCACTTAAAGATTGCTTGGTATCCATGACTTACAGATCAATCTGAAAGCATGATGTCATGAAAACTTCCAAGGTCTGAATAGAAACTATAATGAACCATTTTCCGAGATTGTTAGTCGTGGCTTTCGAACATTAGGTTCTAAAAAACGTTACACGGACAAATTAGACAATAACAGTAAAAAATGCTCAAAATGAAGACAATGAAGTATCAGTTATATTTCGTATATTAGTTTTCATTTAGAGCGTTTGCCCCTGATTTAATTATTTTTGTTGTTTAATTCGGCATTATAAGTTGTTAATTGCGTTTTTTTAGTCACCGAGGATGTCATTAGAAGTAAAGGGCGAAACATCTGGATACAAGATGGAATGTCTGAAAGACGCGGTCTACAATTCCGTAAAATGGTTCAATAGATAATCTGTAGGCACACTGAAAAAGTCCCGATTGTCGTGTGTTCAGATTAAAGATCATCATCTTAAAATATTTGCAAAGAATAAAGTTTTCCTATTTTTAAAACTGTTTTTAAGAATAAAATATATAAAACTAACCACAATAACTTGATTTTTCATTTATTATATTGTCTTAAGGTGAAGCTGTATATAAAAGTACCTTGATAATATCTTACAAAAACCGATTGGAAGGAATGGGTAACTAAATTTTGATTTATATCCTAATTCATTATCATCAAAATAAATACTAATAATGTTCTATATATTTTGAATGATAAAATGATTCAACATCATTGTTTTTCTCATGTGGCAAAAAGAATGTACTTAAAAATTTCTCTTTATTTTATAAAAATACTTACTATTATAACTATGAAAAAAACCTTTATGATTATGAAAATGAACTGAAAGATAATGGACAAAATTTGATTTAACTAATAACTTTGATAAAGAAACTTTTTAAAAAGTAGTTATAACCTCTGAACCCCTCACTTATTTTTGGCAAGAACCTCTTCTTTATATAAAATTTATCTAATTTATATCCAATTGGATATTTACCATTCCCCTCCCCCCAAAAAATATCAGTTACGGAAATCAGTTGTCTTTTTGTCTAAACACAAATATTCCTTTAAGGTACCTGACTACGTTCAAAACCAATTTTCGACCAAAATTTCAAAAAAAATTTATGTGGTAATCTGAAAATTTGGACATTCCCCTTTCTAAAACAGTGTTTGGTTTGTCTCTAGACAATCTAGAAGCTTAGATATTTGGATTTGAAAAAGCCTTGTTGCCAGGTTTTTCAACTTTAAATGCGTTTTTCTTTAAATTGATGATGTCACATGTTACATGTAAATGTTGTTTTTGACCAAATTGACTCACCGTAACAATGATTACTTCAAATTTAATTAATATATTTTCATGAAAATTGGGATGATGGTTCCTATAGATGTTTAGTAGTGGCTGAGCAGGATTTTATGTTTTACTTCAATAGAAAAAATTTTGGAAGACCTTTTCCATTTCATCATTGTTGTGAAAAATTTCGAAGTTGCATTTAGTATTTACGTAATCATTTCAATCCTTAGGTAAAAAAGAATTCAACTTTAATCCTGCTTCATCCACTAACATATATTATGAAGACTATAAATACACATTTTTATGTTAAATATTTGGATTATTTTGAAAATTAGAGCATTCTTCGTACATACTGTTTTTTGATGAAAAAATGACAGTTTTTGGGATTTAAAAAGAAAAAATAATTTTATATTAGCAAATTTTTTGGTTTACAATGTGTTTTTAAGTTCATTTAACTGTTTTATAGAGAAAAATTTGATGTGTGAGAAAAAGGGAGGAAAAAGCCCCCCGAACGTAGTCAGGTACCTTAATGTAATATTAAAATCTATTTTTTTAAAAATAACCCTGTAATTAAATTTATATAATTTATGTTTTCATGTTAGTTAAGAGTTATCAATTTGTAAAAAAAGATGAATTTAAAAATTAAGAATTCAGAATATAAAATGGTGATTAGTGAAAAATATAGTTTCCGAAAATAGATAATACTATACAAACTACACTCCTATATAAACTAGACTGATATGAAAGTGGAGTTGAGATAAGAACTTTGATATCGTGCATTTTTTTTACCTGAATAAGTTAAAATTTCTCCTATAATGTTTTTATTTATAAAAGCGAAATAAAATTCATAAGCTTGATCCTCAAACATAGGTATTCATCTAAAATATAAATATTATTAAAAGGATTTCAGTTTTACGCTGAATTGAAACTAAGCTTCATATTTTACACAACTTCAAAACAATAATGTTAAGTTTTGAAACTTTAAACTTTCTAAAAGTAAAACTATTTCTTGCTTTGATTGCTATATACAGAGGATGTAAAAAAATACGAAATATTTACATTATAAGTTAAAATCTAACTTAAACATTATTACAAAACCTAAATTTGAATATCTTATCCAGTTAGATATATTAATTTAGTACCTAATACTTGAATGAGGAAAGTAATATTCTTCAACGCAAATGCTAAGAATTTTCACATAATGCGGAACAGAGCGAATTGGCAAAGGAAACGTGAACAGCTAGCACATGGATGAATTAGCAAACCATTATTTTCCATTAAAGCATTATATCCGTCAATCGGTTCTATAGAAAAATACTAAGTTTCCAGAAAATCTGTTGATCAAAGAAATAGGCCGTTTCTATTTTGAAATTCAGTAATTAGTAGTAATATATTTACGTAACTTACATTCCATTTTTTATTTTCTCAAACAATACTTTTAAATTTTGCTGCCTAAATAAAATTCAACAAACAATTTTACCGTGGCTTTCATTTTTAAAGCTTAAACATATCCCCCTCAATTTTAGAAGAGTCTATAAAAATAACGAATTGAAGTATTAAAATATATAAATTAAGGTGCAGCTTTAACAAATAAAGCAGTTCCATATTACACAAAGAAACTTAATATTACAGTAGTTTCAAAAATTAATTTAAAAAGTTGAAAACAATCCAACTATAAAATTTTGGGAAGTTATTTTCCTATTTGAGACTTTATTTAAAAATTAATAGAAATTTAAAAGTTTAAAAGCTACTACCGCTCGCTAGCAAAAACCAACTGAATTTTCCAGATGAACTAAAATACTCTCTTTTATTATAAGTTATTTTTCTTTTATGGGTGGTTTTTAGAGAGATTTTTGAAATCTAGAAATAAGAAAAATGCATTCTACTTCTAAGTGCAAGTTTTGTAATACTTATGTAAGGTCAAGTAGTCAAAAGAAAGCAGAGGATCTCTGAAAAAAAGCCCTTGTTTCCTCTGTGATTGTTTTTTTAAATAAATATAATCCAGACGTGTTAAAAATATAGTTTTAAAGATTACACGATGAATGTATGTGTGAAAGAGGGAAGGGAAGCAATTTATATAAATGTGGAAAGATGGACATCTTCATAAAAATTGTAAACATCCTGTCGCATACACTCTCACTTGGGGAAGGTCGGGCATATTAAAATATAGTTATAACAGTAAACATAAAAATAAATTTATTCACATAAAAGAAAAAAAATTCACATGTAAAGAATATATTCCATATTTTCCTATCAAGAAAGTATAAAAATGTAACTTTTAAAATCTGAATTAATAGTTATGTTTAGAACTTTTTCATGATAATGATAGTATTTGTTAAGAAAAGCATTTTTTGTCTAAAATAATTAAGAGATTAAATGTTATTTTATTACATTTAATTTGGTATTTTGTTACATTTATTTGAATTATACATACAAATGAGAGTGAAGGCCCCAAGAATTCAAGGTTGTGTTCTTCAACAAAATGTGCTGCTCAGTTTATTTTATATTATTTAGTTTTTTAAAATATAAAATATGAAAACTGAATGTGTGTTTTTGTCAACTGCATATAAAAAGAAATACAAAATATACGAAACATTAAATATAAATTAAACACTATAAAGTTCTACTTAAGCTCTATAATTTGAGTTTTCTCACGAAGTATCCTTTTCCTTATCAAAAACGTAATCAACACTGAAATTTCGTTAAGATATTTCTAAGTGTAAAAAACCCTAAAATTTAAGAAAAAAACCCGTAAAGTACCAAATATTCAGCTTAATTGGTTGCTGTAAATGTAAACTTTAATATATACAATGAATTTGGTTGCATCTGAATTGCATTGGTTGTCTGTATTATTTATGCAGTGTGCAAAAGTGCCCCAAGCGTGTGCGCCTCTCCTCTGGGGCACATTCGCACAAAGTTCTCAATTTTCCGAACGATGATTTATAAGGAGGAAATTTTTGATAAATGCATTTAAAAGGGTTCTAAAATTTCAGGAATGCTGTAAACTTATGAATAAATTAGTTTGTGTTTCAATATCTTATAAATATGTATGTGGAGAAATGGTCAAAAATGTACTTTTTGTGCGAATGTGCCCTCCTCTCCCCTATCTATATATTTTATCAATCTATATGTATCTGCATTGAATCGTGCTTTGATATTGATTAATGATTCGTGTATTGGTATTTAAATTCTCTAAAAAATAATTTTAAAAAAAATTTAAACACTCGAAAAAATTTGAAACAAAAAAAATTAATTTTAGGACCGAGTGCGAAAAGTGCGGTTACTAAAGTAAGTAATAATAGAGAATGTTGAGTTCTCTTACCTATATTAAACCAAGCGGAACTGAAACCATTCTTATCCATTGAAACGATTAATTTGGATGAGAGGCTTTTTCCACAAAACTCACTAACAATACGATTGGTACGAAATCGTCATCGGTAACATGAAGCGCACTCTGGCGGATGTATGTTTATGATTAGAATAGGAAAGCTTATTACCTCTTACCAAAGCAATTTTAATTTCATTCAACTCAGTTGATACTCTATCTATATTTCTGAGATCTTTGCTCCATCTGCTTTGAATTTCACAGTTAGATGCATAACTTTTTTTTAAATATCAAATCAGGTGTTTATTTTCAGTATGATTGAATCAGGAGTTATTTTTATTCCGCTTATATGATATTTTTGATAGATCAAGGTCTGACTTCTTCATAATCACTTTTTAACCACCCGATTGTATTTTCTCAACGAAGAAAAGTAAAAAAAAAGATAACCTATAAGATATTTATGGGCTCGTTTTTCTCTTTATCTCAATGGTACACATTAAACAAAGCTGTTAAAACAATTGTTACCGGTTAATAGAAAAAAAGGAGTAAAGATTGCGATGAAAACACCCGTTTAACTTCATAAAGCAAATGAATGACGTGGGAAAACTTCGTTACCGTACAATAATATTTTCTTTGGTATTTCTGTTACCTCATATTATATAAACGTTCCCCAATAAGAACTTCAAGCACGAAGAATCTCATTTAAATAGATTGTAACATTTATGTAACTTAATTAATTGTGTAACTTCACTTAATATTAGTACTATAATTTATAATTTGCTAAAAATTCTTGCTAAAACAAACAATACTATTTTTGAAACTTACAGGCCTTTAATATGTGCCACTAATCATTTTTCAACAATTCTATCATGTATCATCTTATAGTCTTGTTCTTGATTTCGCTTTAAAAACGTCATTTCTATGCATTGAAGGGACCATTTTAAGAAAAATAAGTATAATAAGGTTCAAAATAAATAATAATTCTAAAGAATAAACCAGAAAATAAAGAATACCCATTAGCATATGCCGTTGCATAGATGCATAAAAATTTGCTAAAAAGTTTCTTTAGTTTTAATGAAGAGTATTAATGAATAATGAGTTTAACTTAAATAATGATTTGATTAAATGTGAATATTTTTTAATAAGCAAAATACTAAATTATTTGTGTTTTCTCTGATGATATACCTACAGGTAGTTACAAAAGGAATTCCTTCTGACGCACTTGTGCTTGCGTGCTTTAATCTATATAAAACAATAAAAACCGCGAACTACTGTGTGGAGCAAAACTAATTAGTATTATTTTTTATTTAGAAGTCTCTTTCACCGAGATATCGAGGAGGAAATGAGGAAAATTGGTACATAGAGAAACTAATACACCTTCAATGTACTATAAAAAACTACAAAGGTTATTTAGGTCCCATTTTTAATAAAAGTTTCTTTTACATGGAGAATACATATGAAGCCCGTAATCTCTGCAGTAAGTGTACATAAACTTTTCTGAAAGAATTAAAAGATTCAATAAAAAAATTTGGTTACAATGATGAATGAAACTGATGGAAGGGAAAAATCATTAACTTTTATTAATGTCATGTAAACGTATTTTAAGCGAAACCTTTTATCTTTTTCCTAGGATATGATGAAAACTAGAGGATCACCTCTTATCTAGGAATTTGAACTAGAAACTCATTCCGGGTCATGAAGTTCTGCTGTGATTAGATGGGAAAAAATGCCCCGACGTAATAATCCTTGGGCAATTGAGGATCGTTTATTTTCCAAATACTTTCTTCAACTTCAAATTGTAAATAAATATCGTAGCACTAATTTTTATTTTAAGGGGAATGATAGAAAGAGAGAGACTGACTGCAATTAAATAAGTAAAGGGATTTCTTTTGTTTATAATGGCATTATACTATTTCATAATAAGACATTAATTTCATTTTGAAATAAGAAGTATAAAGCAATGACAGTAGGATACTATTTTTTTCAATGTAAAGTTAAAATTTGAGTTAACTTCAGTGGTAAAAAGAGTTAATATAGACGTCAAAAATTCCAAACTTTCTTTCAACATCAAAGTTATCACAAAAATTAATCTTAACGAAACCTATTTTTTTAAATATTTTTATCGAGATTGTTTAGCTCTGAAATTATAATGGCGCTGTCTTATATACTGTTAAAGGATTGATTCAATATCGGGAAGAAGTACTTCATAATCAATAACATAATTAAAAAATATATATAACTTAGCAAATTTGCTTAAGGATTTTACTTTTTGTGGTTGAATTTGAACGAAAAATTGAAGTAGCTCCTCACACATATTCTCCTACAAAAAAACCTTCCTATACCTAGTAGGCATTTAAAATAACTAGGGAACTTATGTGACATGGACCCCAGATTAAAATAAATATTACTAATCTACACATGATGTTTTCAGGAGAAAACAATAGTTGATGGATCTTAAAAATTTTCAACTACCTTATTTTTCAACGTGCTTTTCAGATGAGAAATTAATGCATTAAAATTACTTCCAAATGCGTCCCATACATTCTTATACGCATTAGAAAAATTATTATTAGCTTACATACGATGCTTTCACCATTCAATATATTACTCGTACTTAAAAATTTCATTGAGTTTCAATTCCTGCAATTAGCTAAGTCATTCTGTGTGAACATCCCTAAAGCCATTGAGGATACCAATTAGTATATTTCTTTTTCAAGACCTGATCGAAACTCACCTAAGGTCTTTTTTTTCTCCAAGATACCTTGTGTGAAATTCCACCTTCCAAAGAAGATTAAAGACAAGGGAAGAGGAAAACCACGCCTAAAATAATACAGGACTTCCAGCCAACGTTGCTTGCGTCATTACCTCTGCAGGTTTAGCGATATCAAGGATTAGCCCAGTATTCTTGTTGAAGCAGTTGTTTTGAATAAGATTGTTCCAATAGATATTTCCCCATGTAAAAGGTTGAGCAAGCTTTTCAAAGCTATCGATATTATGGAATATTACACAGACGCTATCTAGTAGTGGTTTTCTTTTGAATTGAAGAGATGGCAGAAAACAATTGGATATTATTAAGAACGGTGCGGTTTTATTGACTTTCACTGATGTAAATGTAATAAGAGAAAAAAATGTTGATTGAAAGAGAAATATCCAAATCTTTTGGAACATTTTATTACTTCACTGGAAAAAATATGTTTCAATGTTTTTTTATTTATTTATTTGAATAACATCTATTTATTTATTTGAAACGGTTTTAAAGAGAAATGCAAAATTTATTCAAACAATATAGATTATGAGGTGTTAGGTTCAGCTGTGCTTTTTAATGAAATTCTCTCTCTAAACCTTTTTAATTTGATAATCAAGTAAAATTTTTTAAATCTAATCTCATATTCCTTAAATTCAATGGCTTCAAATTAATAAGTAATTATTATTTAATTTTTTCTACTTATTCCATTCACTTTCCTCCAAGTACTTCAACTAAATGATGTGTATGTCCAATAGGGTGTATCGAAAAAAACTTTTTTTCGATTTTGATGATGCCTTAGTGCGGAAAAGTTGTCTAAGGTGGCAGAGAGTACCTGTGAATTTTTTCAGAATTTTCGGATAATATCTTTAGGTGCCGCCAAGGCCCTGAAGGTCCCCATGTTAATCCAATGGAGCGCGCAAGCCAAGAAGGCCGAAAATTGGTTTTTCGCCCCTCATTTCTACCCTAATCACACGACGAATGTCTTCACTCGAGTTATGGACCCTATATGATCTGGGCTATCCGACAAAACTTGAATAATAGCCTAAATCTCTATATTATGTTGATTGTGGGCTCTGATTTGAACGAGGAAATAAGCGATTTTCGACGAAATTGGAGCATACAAAGAAACGTAATATAGAGATTTAGGCTATTATTCAAGTTTTGTCGGATAGCCTAGATCATATAGGGTCCATAACTCGAGTGAAGACATTCGTCGTGTGATTAGGGTAGAAATGAGGGGCGAAAAACCAATTTTCGGCCTCCTTGGCTTGCGCGCTCCATTGGATTAACATGGGGACCTTCAGGGCCTTGGCGGCACCTAAAGATATTATCCGAAAATTCTGAAAAAATTCACAGGTACTCTCTGCCACCTTAGACAACTTTTCCGCACTAAGGCATCATCAAAATCGAAAAAAAGTTTTTTTCGATACACCCTAATGTCCAACACTCAATATGATATCCATCTCAAACTTATCTGAGTTGCTTGCTTTTTTTTTCTCCAAAATATACTTAAGGTTTTTTTTTGAAAATTTTTGCTTTATAGTACTTTGACATTCTGGAAAATTAAATTAACATATGATATTATTTCTAGTAATATCATGTAACTTTAAATACCCGAGAAATTTATCAATTAATCAAACTAGCTCATATTTTTTCAGACATCAATACAATTTATACAATGTTGCTTTAGAATGTTCTACTCCTATGTTTAAAAAGAATTGCACTTATTATAATTCAGATGCGTGCACTGTAAAAAAATAACGTCTTTTAACGTATTATTTTCCGTGAATTTTTCATGGATTAATTCCGTAAACTACAAAACGGAATTTTCATCGTGAAGTTTCCGTTTTTTAATATTCCTCTCCTCACGCATGCGTAGCGTATTGTACTATTTCTCCACTAGTTTTGGTGAGACTCAAATAGAAGTTTGTGCAAGCGTCTTCAGGCGAAACGAACCTTCAGCAAATTTATTATGGGTAAGTAAGTTAAATATATTGTTTTTATTTTTTGTATTATTGGTAGTAAACGTTACCATGCTTTAAAATAGAAATACTCTGATACACTATTTTTAAACAGATATTTTAACATCGTATGATCGCTTTCTTCACCACGTAGCTGAAGTCTTAAAATATTGCATACCTAACTAGTCTTATTATATCGCAAAAATGTGATCTAAATAGTTGTGATAACTTGTAACTTTTGATTAGACTTGTATTACTGTGATCGGTAGTGTAAATTATTTAAAAGAATCGTCTATTTGGATTTTACGGATTGTTTGTCATTTTTTTTAAAATTATAATCAGAAATATACTGAATCACAATAATATTAGTATATTAGATCAAAAAAATATGTTCTAAATAGTTGTGATTAACTTTTAACTTTTGATTTGACTAGTAATACTGTGATCGGTGTTGTAAATTATTTTAAATAACGGAAAGTTTCACTCCAATGACGAAAAGATATTAAACGAACGTTCTCTAAAATAACGGAAGGTTTCCCTCCTTTGACAGAAAAATACAAAACGGACATTCCCTCAAATGACGGAAAAAGAAAATACGGATACCTTCTCAAATGATGAAAATAATCCGGCAGCTGTGCTGCCGAGAAATTTCCGTTTATTGAAGAAAGATTTTTTTACAGTGTGGAACAAATTTTTTTTGTTAAAAAAATGGATCTAGTTCATAAAAGCATTTGTCTTATTCCTAAAAAAGCGCCCTCTTCGAAAACTGATGCAGCAATACTCACAAGTCATTAAGTATCAGACTATCAACTCTAAACGAATTTTCTCCTCTTCATTTGGATATGAAAAAATATGAGTCAGGCGTTTTTCGTTTTTATCATTAAGTGGCGTTGAGCTGACAAAATTAGTTTCCATGTGTTTTTTCTGCACTTGTGGTTTAACGTGATTAACAAAAGATGCTAGCCAAGGTCAGCATGCAAGGTAAACGTGTCTAATTATCCTTGGTATAATTGTAACTTACAAGAGGTTTTTGAAAAGAGTATTTTTAATGTCATACCCTTCTATCCCCCCCAAACAGTGGCGGATCCAGAGGGGGCAACAGGCCTTTTGCCCCCCCCTTGGGGTCAGGTACCTTTTTTAAAAATTACGGTAAGAAAAGGAAAAAACGAAAATCGGACATCCGAAATTCGGACAAGGTGTACAAAAACAAGTTAAAACCCTGTTTTATTGGGTCAAATTCCCGAAAATTTTATGGGGGAGGACCCCCAGACCCCCTTTTGTATTCGGAACTCATTTATTCACAACATCTTTACATTCCGCTCATCAAAATGAAAATCCTACACAAAAATGTATACCTGAAATTCGGGCTTTAGGTACCAAAACTAGTTAAAAACATGTTTTTAGGGGCAATTTTCAAAAAAAAAATCTTCTGGGGGAGGGCCCCAAGCCCCCCTTTGGTACATCGTACTTAAAAAATTATTTACAACTTCTCTTATTCTGTATTTCTTTAAGAAGCAATTTATACTTAAATGTGTTACAACGTTTCATTAAACCTATTAAGTATGTATGGGAGTGGCTGAGGAGTAATTTTGGGCCCCTCTTGAAATAAATTTCTATATACGCCACTGAAGGGGGAATGCCCACGTGACCTTAATCATTTGTCAACCCTGCCCATTGTTGTTTTTTGATAAACATGATAATGACTAAATTTTTAGAGGATATATTTGGAGACTATTTCCAAATAAAAATCTAGCCTCTGGAGTGATGAAAAAGAGAGGGAAGAAAATTGGTGACCTGGAGCAATATCAGCCACCTAAAGTCCGGGCCCACCCTGAAAATCGGTTTTGGCCTGACCAAGACCAGTTAAAACCCTGATTTTTGGTGAACCTGACCTTTGGTGAGTTTGAACCCTGATTTCCAAAAAATTTCTCGGGGAAGACCCCCAGACCCCCTTTTTGATATTCAAAATATACTTTTCTTTATTTTGTCTTGCATTTTTATACTATAAATATACTATACATCAAAATGTGAATCTTTCCTATAAATGCATTAAAAAAGCTAAAACCTATGAAGGGGAAAACCTATGAGGAAGTTTAGGAATAATTTTAGGTCCTCTCCCTCGTTGCAGAAATCTAGCTTTTGGCCTGATAATGATTTATTTTTTGGACGATATTTTGGTTCCTCCAGAAATAAATTTACATTTACGCTACTGCCATCTAGAGCAGTGATGACCGCTCATCGTAAGGGTCTCTCTGGAAGGATAGGACGTTACAATGCTATCCCCCGATCCCATCTTAAATGTTCAAAAATGAGTCAAGAGTCACGACTACTTTTTAAGGTAAAATTTCAAAAATATTCTGGGGAAGGGCCCCCAGACCCCCTTTTTTCCTGGGGCGTCATCCAAGTATTTTCAATAATAGACTCAAATTTTCGAAATTCTCCTAGGGAAGAACCTCCAACCTTCTTAAAATGTGGTTGCCCCCCCTTAGGTCCAGGCCCGTAGCTACGGGGGGGCCAGGGGGGGCTGAGCCCCCCCCCTGGCATCTTCATTTGCCCCCCCTAGAAAATTTTCACAAATTCTATCCACAAGCACAGCCATGGGGGCAGGGAGGGGCAGCTGCCCCCTTCTTCTTTGTTTCCTTCTAGCTAAGTTAAAACCCAGTTTTTTAGGGTCAATTGTTCAAAATATTTCTGGGGGAGGGCCCCAACACCCCCCATTTGTATTCAAATCTTAATTATTCATAATTTTTTTTAAATAACAGGTTTATCAAAATCAAAATTTTACTAACAAATATATATTCGAATTTTTGGTCTACAAGTATCAAAGCAGTTTAAAACCCTGTTTTTAGGGTCAAGTTTCAAAAAAAAATTTCTGGGGGAGTACCCCCAGACCCCCCCCTCTGATACTTGTATCCCCCATTCTTACAAAAACTGTTCGTATTTTACTATAAGAACAGATCACACGAATTAATGAAGTTCTCTTAGACAAAAATTCAACCCCAAAAATGTATATAAACTAAATCTATAAAATATGAAACTAAATCTATAAAATATGCATGGAAGGGGCTGACAAATATTTTTAGGCCCCTACCGAAATAAACTTCTGTATATCCCTAGCACTGACTGAAAAGGGACGTTAGGTTGACACCCTTTATAAAATTATGTCTATTTAAAGATTAACAACGAGTGATCCAGCTCGATTTTCGAGTTTTCCTTTTCAATTTTGGAGCTTACATTGAGCAGTTCCTTTTATAATTTAACCCAAAGGATGTAAAATGGGATAAAATTACTTTAAGCTTCAAATTTCTAAAATTCAAAAAAGGAAAACTTATGAAAACAGAAAAGGTAAAACTAGAAAAATTTAGGACCTAACTCCTTCCGAAACAAAAGTCTTGTAACAGCTCCTTAGGCCTGAGTGAAAACCCCCTTGCCCCCCTGAAAAATTGGCCGCCCCACCAAAGGGAAATTCCTGGCTACGGGCCTGCTTAGGTCCAGGCTGGATCCGCCACTGCGGCCCCAAAAGATAAAGAAATAGCTGTAGTTGTCTCAAAAATTAAGAAATAACACCCCTTCCTCCCTTTTAGGTGCTTATATAAATTTAAAGGGAGCTCATACGAAAATATTTGGAAACAAAACCTCGATACCGCAAAGTAATGCGAATTTAATAAATTCCCTTAAAAGAGTAGGGGATTATGCATAATTCCCGGTAAATGTGATAAATATTCAAAATTTATCACTTTTACCGAAATTTTTGGGGATAATGCATTATGCATAATCCCCGGATTTATCACATTTACCGTAACATATCGCCTCTCCCGTGCAAGACTCACACAATTGCAAAAGTTGAAATGTCTACTTTACGGGAGCTTGGCGTGGAAGGACTTCTTTATTGGTCGCCAAGTCGAAAAAATAGAGTTAAAAGTGTGATCTTTGGGGATTATTTCCATTGGCGCTAAAAAAAATCGCCAAAAACGGCTTTATTTGCTTGAATCTAAAATCGTGGTTTAGCTGGCATATCGAACATCGAAATTTCTTCACTGAATTTAAGCACCTTCGGGTGCAGTCAGTATTTGGGTGGGTGACCACTGACCAAATCAAGCATAGCTGCGTTTCTCTCTTTCCTTGCGCACATTTGCTTTTATTTTTCAGGAAAGGATCTACCTAGCTGTTATCAGAATATTGTGCCCTAAATAATAAATGATCATAGAAATATATTTACATTTTTAATTAAATTACGTTTCTTTTATAGCCGATTTCATAGGTAGACTTTATTTCCTGAGCAAATTATCATGAAAAACCTTTTTTTAATCGACTATCTGTGCATTCCTCGTGAGAAATATGCTACATGATCATGAAATACCTTTTGGTTACACTGAAACAATAACCAGTCTTTGAAATTAAACTCTGGCGATCAGAGAAAATTTTTAATTCATTAAAAAAGCTGATTACAAAATTACGTGTATTTTACTTTACACGGGGCATATAATAGGTATCGATACTCTCCTGAAAAGTAGGCAAAAGTTAGGTATGATCAGAGGAAGAAAGAACAAACCGATGGTGGTAATGCTGAGAATGTTAGGAGGCATGGGTCACACAATCCATCAAAATAAGATTTGCTCGTTATCAACTACTAACTGGATCGAAAATAATTACTTTTAATTTAGCCAGAAGTAGTCATGATTTAAAATCCTGCAGAGCCATTTTCAGCGACTTATTTTGGACCCGATTTAAATAATCACTGTTGACTGGTTATAGCGTACACTCTTCAAATGTAACATTACGTTGTTGCACCTTCAATAGCTATTTACTTCAAGTAATCAAGTCTTGATCAGTTTTGATCAAGTCTTGATCAGATGTTTAAAGATCTCACGTACTAAGAGAAATGTTTCTAATTTCTTAAAAATAGTAATAAAGTTACATATTTTATAAAATACAGAAAGTCAACCAACTTATTTAAAATTTATAGATTATTTTTAAGTTGGAAATAGTTTTAGCTTTAAATGAGGTTTAATAATTGAAAAAAAAAAGAAATATAACACTTTTCCTATTCTGTTTAAGAATCTCAAGAAAAATTAAATATTTCTGATAAAATCCAAGTATTTTAAAAATTAAATTGTGCATTTTATTATACACATTCATTATTACGGGCAGAATAATTTCAATGACAAGTATAGGTCCTTTCGAGAAACGTAGGCAAATATGAGATCGAGAAAGGGGAAAAGAACGTGCCAATACTTGGTGGTCACCCTCCAAAGTACTGACTGTGGCTGAAGGTGCTTAACTTGAGTTAAGAATGAGCCATGATTCACGCGTTAAAACATAAAAAGCCTTGTTTGGCGATTTATCTTAGCGCCAATTGAAATAATCATCAAAGATTAAACTCTAGCTTTGACTTTATCGACTTGGCAACCTATCTAGAAGTCCTTCCGCGCCAAGCTCCCGTAGAGTAAATATTTCAACTTTTGCAATTGTGTGAGTCTTGCACGGGAGAGGCGATATTATAAAGCATTTAAAGCTTCAAAATTACGACATTTTATAAATTGTCTACAGATGTCATTTTATCCAATTAATATTTACCCTTTTGAAGGGAGCACGGAGCACGTGCCACTCCCTGGATCCGCTAATGATAATAGGCTTGTGCGCTTATTCACAAATCCCGCAAGGTTTTTATGCTTTGATATAATGCGCATGCGTCACAAAGAAATAACATCCTAATAGCTAATAAGTTTTAAAGTTATTGAATCCCGATGGAGCAGTGGTAGGATGCCAGCGTAGCATGCGGCGGTTCGTAGGTTCTATCCCCAGATAATATTTTATTAAAATTTCCAAAAAACAGTAAAAATAAAGTCCATACGCATGCGCATTGTTATCAAAGTATAAAAACCTTGCGGGATCTGTGAATATGCGGCTTGTGCGGGTTTTTGGTGGGAGATTTTGTCTAGGAAGGCAAAATTTTCTGCTGGCTGATTTTTTGTTGGCGCAAGTTCAGACTTGCGTATGCGCCAAGTTTTTAGCGTTAAAGATGACTAATATGGTAACCCTAACTCATGTTAAAAGAGTCATTTGGCTTCTAAATGTGCCGCTAAACAGCCAAAAATCGCCAAGCATACGCAACTCTGAACCACAGTGCTCTGAACTTGCACCGATTTGTTTTCCCCGTGAGCTTCCTTCCTTTAAATTCACTAATGCTTTTAGAATAAAAAAGAAACATGAGTAAATATAAAATTTAATTATTTTTAGACCAGAGAGATACTAAACTTATAGGCAATTCAAATGTTTTATAAAAGGAGAGAAAGATACAGGGGCGTAGCGAAGGGGGGGGTCCCCGGGTCCGGACCCCCCCCATGGGCCCGACCCAAAATTTTTGAACCCTTTTTTAGACGTTAAATATTCCAGTGCCTACTCAAAAGAGGGCGTCTATGTCCCTTAAAAGTGTCTAAAAACCACCTATTTTGCATGTTAAAATCTAAAATTTTCCGGGGGAACCCCCGTTGTCTCTATAACAAAAGAGTAATACTATACTAAAAGAGTAAACCAAACCCTGTTTTTAGGGTCCAATTTCCAAACAAATTTTGGGGGAGAACCCCCTGACCCCCCTTGGGACTTTATATAAACAACTTTTTTTATGATGAGTTCGTCAAAATACAAAACTCCTAGCAAATAATAAATTCCTGAAAATATAATGTTCGAAATTCGGATTGAGTGTACCAAAACTAGTTGAAAACCTGCTTTTTAGACTTGAATTTCCAAAAATTTTCTGGGGGAGGCCCCCAACCCCCCCCTAAGGTAATTTGAACACGATTATTTTCAACCTTTTTAATATTATATTCGTTGAGAAGATTCAATTTGATTTTCAAATTCTTAGCCCCCCCAAAACAGAACCCTGGATCAACTACTGCCTCAGAAACGTCCGATTTTCTATTTTTTTCTTTAAAAATTATCTAGCTTACAAGGAGTGGTGTTCCTCGGTTATTACCTCATAAATGAAGTAAAAATACTCCTTTTAAAATTCAAATTTCCAAAAATTTTCTGGGGGTGGACCCCCAAACCCCCCCTCTTTAATATGGAGCTACTGAATTGAATACTCTTAATCTGTTTCTTCACGGTATCTGTACTTAATAAAAAATTATGTGGATCAGAACTTTCAATCGAAGTAGTAATACTTAATCTTAATTATTAATAAATGATTAACTATATTAATTAACACAGAGAAAAAATTAAAAGTAATGTGAAAATTATAACTTTATTTCACTAATTGTAGAAACTTTTTGATATCCAATGGTAAATTTTTCGCACTGGACCCCCCCCATAGGAAAATCCTGGCTACGCCACTGGAAAGATATAAACTTTTATTTCAAAGATTAGTTCTAAGGAATGTTACTGAGGCGCAAGTTCAGACTTGCGTATGCGCCAAGTTTTTAGCGGTAAAGATAACCAATATGGTAACCCTAACTCATGTTAAAAAAATTATTTGGCTTCTAAATGTGCCGCTAAACAGCCAAAATTCGCCAAGCATACGCAACTCTGAACTTGCGCCGCTGCCATTTCTGAGTTCTCTAGATAAGATCCGCCCACTGAGGGGCGTGTCTATGTGATTCCGTAACAGAAATCCTCTCAACTTTACTTTACTACTGTATACTACTTCCGATTTCAATATTAATTCAAATATGGCAACAGTACACCTTTGTTTGTTTATGTTTATTTTGATTTTGAGAATATTTGGGGAGTCGTTTTGTCAAAGTATTTTCAAATCTAAGCTTATATTTTATGTAGAATAAAAAAGTATGCGAAGCTTTCAAGAAGTAACTCCGTGCATTGAATCCTAAACTTTTAAGTTTTGATCTGAAGTGTACAATCGGATTATTTCAGGCTATAATAATATGGAAGATCCAGGGGTCAAGCTTGAAAAGGTTTTTTAAATCTTTTACCCTATTTTCAATTGTTCTGTATATCTTTATAGATATTTTTTTAGGCCAACTTAAAAGCTAAACAAAGAGTTTTGGATATTCTAAAATAATTTTCAGAACAGTCGAGAATCGAGGGGCGTTTTCCTCTGTCAAAGTAGTTATACATCCTTAGTCCGTATTTTGGCACAGCTGGGATATAGGTCTATATGCCAAATGGGAGCTGAGGTCGCCAAATGGAAGACTAGTTGGTGCTGTATCACGGCCGAAATGCCGATCGCCCGTTCCGGCCACCATATTTCACCACGACTCACTCAAATGAAGATCAACCCAAGAAAAAGGATGTTATAACAAGTTATTACGATTTCAGTAATTTGATGCACGCTCTGTATCTGGGAGATACATATTTTGATCCCCGGTAATTATGTAATTAAAAAATAAGAACAAACTTATATTTTGGACGTGAAGATTTGACGAATGCGTATTTCCGAAGGTTTTCAGGATCCGAAATAAAAGGAAGAGAAAGATTATAAATAATATCATAAAAATCATAAAATTTAGTTGATTTAATAATTAAATAAAATAAATCAAACTAGTTTTTATTTATTTTAATTTAATCATCCGGAAATAGGGACGGTGACAACGTTTGGAGCAGTCACGTTGTTAAAAGATCTTGTTTGTTGTGATAATGCGGAAGTAAGCAGCCTAGAAATCGGTGAGAGTAACGTTATTTCTTTGAATTCTCTAAATTTTACTAATCGCTTCTTATTTCTTGTTATGATTATTAAGATAATAAAATAAGAACATAATTATATTTTGGATATGAAGATATAACGCATGCGCATTCCGAGCCCGAGGGTTTTCTAGATCTGATATTCGAAGTAAAGGAAGATCAATATCATAAATATAATTATTAATCACATAATTTAATTGATAAAAAATTAATTAATCAATCCAGGTTTTGTCTTTTTATTTTAATCATCCCGGAATAGTGACGACGTTCTGCGCAGTCCCGCAGTCTCGTCAATAGATCTTGTTTATTGTGGTAATGCTAGTATGAATAAGTATGCAGCGTAGAAATCGGTAAGCGAAACGTTATTTCTCAGAATTTTATTAATAACTACTTATATCTATCGCCAACTGGTCTTTCCAACTAGGATCTATCCTTGATTAAGAATAACATTTAATGTACTTTTGTTATTGCATGCATATTGTGCCTTTGTTATCGCATGGTATTTTACTTAAGAGTCATTTTAATAACGATATATGACAATGCATGATACAATGTTAAGTTGCACGTTTATTTTTTAGTACCATGCTTTATACAATTTGCGAAAGTCTTATTTACAAGCTTAGTGTATTTCTTCTTTAAATCGGAGCCATCGTAATGCATTGAAGTGTTATCGTTTTAGTCGTGGTAAAACATGGCGGCCGGCTGCCATGCCCGTTCTAGCCCGAGCGGGCGATCGGCCGCGATAAGCGCCAACTAGTTGGCGACCGCGTGAAGCGGTCGCCAAGTTATAGACTCATATCCCAGCTGTGCCCGTATTTTATTCCTTTAAAATTAAAAACCAACTACTACATGGGGATTTTGGTATCCCCAAAAAAGGTTGAAATTTACCTTTCTGACAGTAAAAAGGAACAAATTTGCCGCACATCCCCTCCCAAAATTCCAATATCCACTCCAAAACTTTTTTCTGGCTACACCACTAAAAATTAATGAGTATTAAGTCCAGTTTTTAATGTAAGAGCTAATCAAACTATCGCTTTCCAAAATAAAAAAGAAAAAAATTGAATCTATCGAAATAAAAAAGATAAATACTTATCTCTATAAATGACATGTCATTAGTATTAAGTTACTTCAATCAAAGTATTCAATTATATTTATTTCAATCATAATCATTTCATTAAGTATTAATTCATTGTGAAAGTTTTGTCCTTGCATTTAAAATATACCTGTTTTCTTCACACAGGAATCCGGTAGCTTAAAGCTATTGATGGAAAAAGTTGATAAATGTGGCAGCCTTAGTAAAGACATGTGCTCAATTCTCACTTCATTTGATGAACACCTGATGAAACTTGAGCAAACAATATTACCCGTATATCTTGAAACTGGAAACCTGCAAAGACGTCAAGAGAGTATCCTTTTTAATTGTTTTTCAGAAATCATCTTTTATGATTTCCTGCATTTAACATTATATTTTGTTAGTCCCAAGTAATTTCTTATGTATATAATCCTCTAAAAAACCCTGATTTACGGATTCAAAGCATCTTGCATCTAACATTTTTTTCTCCCAATACCTATAACTTCATAGAAATTTCTTAAAATAGTACTTCTCCAGGGGTTAATTTATAGAGAAAAAATGGGTCCGTTTAAGGACCCTTCACAAAATTCTAATCCTCAGAAAAGGAACCTTTACGAAATTCCAATTTTTTAAATAAACGGACTCTTCACAAAAGTCCTAAGATTGAAAGTGGTTTGAAAATCGTTTTCAAAATGTGTGCATCGTTTTAAAATGGAATTTTCCAGATTTTGGGCCTATTTAAAAAGTTATAAATGCTTTGGTTGTTCTACAAGCCTTTCATTTTCACTAAATTCTATTTAACTTTTCACAAAATTCTTAAAACAGAACCCTGGCAGTAAAACCAGGATGAACCTGTTCTCAATAATTGTATTAATAAATCCTTTCATGATAGTACTTAGAATTTTTCTCTTCTCTCATCGTATTGACAATCAGTGTTATTCTTTTCTCCTCCTTCTCTGATTTAATTTTTGTCTTCTTATATAACATTCTTCTTTGGTCCTTAAAATCACATTAAATCAAAATATCACTCTTTCTACACTCTTATTTTATGCATATACCACACTAAATATGTTATATTGTAGAGAACTAAAAGTAATATTATATTTCTTGGAGATTTTAATTTTAAAAGCAATGTAGTTTTTACCCTTAATTTCAATTAGATATTGATAAGATATTAGAACGTTTAGATTATGTCATACAGTATTACAATATTCCCAAAGAGGTTGAATCTATAATTCGTGATGGGTAAGAATATTGGATGTGTTTTTAAGACTTGTTATTTTAAATGCATTCACAAATAACCAGGGCTTTGACACTTCTATAACTAATTAAACCAAATATTTATTTTATGCTTGTTCTAAAATATTGCAATTGTTCACCTATCTTCATAATTTTATTTGTGAGCTTTCAAAACATTATTATAATCACTCATTTAGTTGGTTGGTTGGTGTCGTGTCCATGGGAAAACTAGAGGTAACACAGCTGAAAGGTAAGCAAAACACAGCTGGCTATCTCCTTGATGTTATCGAACTTTAGACTCTCTAAAATGGCAGGGCAGTCAAAAACATTCAGGTGTCAGTGGAACATCATCACAATAATTGCAGAGACGGTAGGTTCTTTTACCATCTCTTTGGATCTTCATTCCTTGATCGATAGTGGCCAGTTCTAAGGCGATTAATAGGTTTAGTGAGGTCTCTGCATTTTTTTTACAGATGTGTGAGTCTTTTTTAATGGTGTTTTCTCTTAGACAGTACCTTGCATTGCATTCACATCATCAAGGTGACTTTGATGATATTTCCTGAATTGTTGAGATTTCCTAGTTGATCTGCCTTTTCATTTCCAGTGATGCCCAGGTGCGCAGGCATCCAATCCAGAATACATATCTTGTTTAATTTATCAATTTATTTCAGTTGGTTTTGAATGTCATGGGATAGCCTTGATTGATCCTTATTAAATGCTTCCAAGGCAGCTTTGGAGTGACAAAAGATGACTAGGCCTTGACACTCATTTAGTATAACATATTAATATGTTTATTTATTCATTAAACAATTAATTGCAACACTTAAAAATGTTGCAAAAGATATATGACTACATATTTCTATAATAAATAGAGCTAAAATACTCCTTTTTGTGTCAAAAAAGGGTATATGACATAGTGTTGTTGTTGATAGGGTTGTTGTTTTCTTAGACAAGGGAAATTAAAATTGTTACCTAGTTTCACTTTCACAATAGTTCACTTCTGAATGAGGAAGTTGCATAATTTTTTTAATCGATTCTTCTTGCAAAAATAAGCAACTACCCAAAATTTGAGGCCGATTGAAAAATTTTTTGACTGCCAAAAAAATTAGCAAAAGTCCCCTTTTTAAAAGCGCGCAAAAACGTCAAGAGTTTGGGATGTGACGTCATTGTACGATAAACACTGTTGGAAAGCAATGGAGTTGATGGTATGATTGTTGATTAGGCCGGGTCGAAAAAGACGAAATTCAAAGAATCGAAATGTAGTAGTGCGTAAAAGTTGTAACACACTAATACAAGCATAGCGCAAAAAAAATTTTTGAAATCGGTCAACGTTTGACCCTCGCGCAACGCGGTCAAAGTTTTGATGTTTTGGTCATTTTCAAAGAGATTGACCGAAAATCCCAAGATCACGTGATCAAATGATGTCCTCAATTTTTTCATAGTTGTGTACCTTCATTGTTAATAGTATGTACCTAGTTTCATTACTTTGCATCCCCATATTTTAAAGTAATAAATTTTTAAAGTTTTAAAACTCCTGTAAAGTTGTTTTTCCTGCTTTCATAAAATAGCCATATCTCAAGAACAGCTGCAGTTAAAAACTTGCAACTGGTGTCATTCGATGCAGACTATTTTCCTGGTTAAAATGGTGGGTATCACGACTATCTTCCTTCATAACAAATATTCAAAATACCTAAAATTTAAAATAAAATTTAAAAATTTAACAAAAAAAATAAAATTTTGAAAACTGGTAAAAATGAGGTTTTATTGCAATTGAACATCTACTATGAATTTTTTTTCAAAATTTTAAGTTGACATTCTTGTGTTATCACAATGAAAAAAAATATTATGCATTCGTCTTATGTACAGTTTTTAGAACCCCTACTACGTTCGATTAAAGTCCAGAGAAATCTAATAAAATGATCAGTTTGTGAAAAAGGAGCAATAAATCAATGTATTTGAAGGTAATATGCTTGGTAAAGTAAAAACTAAAAGATTCTATTTAATGCAACTCAAAAGAAATATACATCTATATAAAAGGAGACAATTATATTTTATTTAAGGTGATTTAAACCCCACTTAAGCACTTTTTGTCTTTTCTTTTTTAACTTAATTGCTTAATGTCATCATAAATTACTATTTCATCAGATATCTTAGTGGATATATGAGTAAGATTTGATTTTCTAAAGATAGGACTTCTTCAACGCAATAAATCTTACCCCCTCCAAGTTTAAGAAAATTCTCACGCTTTTTAAAAATTGAAATATTCTGAAATGAACTCAGATTTGTAATACGTACGTGATTATATTTCGCTTACTTGCTTTTGCAACTACAGATTTTGTCTCTTTTTCTATCCTTGAGGAGCTTTTCACGCGCGCGTGTATCTCTACCTTTTACGGAACATCTAGAGGAGGCATCTTGTTAAAGTATGGAAAATTCTCCCCATTCTTTGACCAGACATTCATTTTTCTGTCCGATATTAGGAACTCCACAAGATTTTCCCCTGAACAGACTTCCTTCATAAGAAGAAATTTTAAAATGTTGTTTTCAAGAAAGGTTTAATTTATATTCAAAGCCGAAGTTTACCACAGTAAATTTTCACACTTAACTGATGTAGTTGCAGATAAGGCAGGGCTCACACGCCTGCGCCATTTGCGCCAAACTGCGCCAAAACCAAATTTTGATACATACTGATACAAATTGCCTATTTTACCAGCTCCTGCGCCAAAACTGCGCCATTTTCAGAGACTATTACTACGGATTCTCCGTAGTTTCTGCGGATGCCGTCGTTAAACTACGGATAACATCGAAAAAGCTACGGAAAATCGGAAATCTATCATACAACGCAAGTTTTTTTCCCAATTATGCTCTATTCTTAGGATATTTTTTCTTTGACGGCCGGCGGGCGCCAAGTTGAAGTTGGCTTCTTGCGATGTGGAAAAAACAACTTTATAGTGGTTAGAAGCCGTCGTTCGGTGTCGCATTCTGCGGAAAAGTCGAAAAATAGCGATTTTTCGAGCAAGTACCGTTTTTCCAGCACGTAGTTGAAGATGGCTTCTTTTCACATAGCTGCCAAATGTTACGGATTGTCCGTAAAATTCACGGATTTGCACCAAAATTTACGGTTTTACGGATCGACCCGAAATTTTTACGGAATTAACGTTTTTTTACATTTTTCCTCCGGGAAAACGTAAACAAGTCTTGTTGCGCCAAATTAAAGTCTTGTCTGCCTTTTCCAGGCGTTTGGAAACGGATAAATTGCGGGAAAAGCCGCGATTTTTCGCGAAAGTTTCGTTTTGTGCGCCGCGTATTCCGTTCCTTCCGCGACTATTTTCGACGGCCGCGGACGCTAAGTTGAAGTCGGCTTCATCTCGTGTCAATATTAGAATGCAGGAAAAACTACTTTAACGTGGTCAAAGCCAACATGTCCGATGGTTAGAATCACGATCTTGAAAAGTCGAAAAATAGCGATTTTTCATGAAAGTTCCGTTTTATCCGCGATTGCTTCCTACCGGCGCCTAATTGAAGTTGGCTTGCTTCCTTTCACTATTGTATTTACATTGTAGAAAAAACAACTTTACTATCAGTGGCGTATATAAGGGGGGCCAAAGGGGCCCTGCCCCCCCGAAACAAGTTAAAACCCTGTTTGTTAGGGTCAAATTTTGAAAAAATTTCTGGGGGAGAACCCCCAAACCCCCCTATAGAGTCCTTGGAATTTTATTATTCAAAACGTTTTTAGAATAAGTTCAAATTCCTACCTGAGAATGTATGTCTGAAATTCGGAAAGTGTATCAAAACCAAGTTGAAATCCTGTTTTTAGGATCTAATCTCCAAAATTTTTCTGGGGGATGACCCCAATATATCCCCTTCTGTACTTAAAACTATATTATTTATAACTTTTAGAGTAATTTCCAAAAAATTTCTGGGGGAGGACCCCCAGACCCCCCTTTCATACTTGCACCATAATACATCATAACTTTTTAATATTAAGTTTTTCAAGTTACAAATTTTGCCTAAGAATATACTGAAAAAAATCTAAATATACATGAGAGGGGCTGGAAACAATTTTGGGCCCCCCCCGAAATAAATTTCTATATACGCCAGTGTTTACTCTGGTCAGAACTAATTACTTAGGAGGTGAATTATCACTAGACCTAATAACCTCAAGTAAATAAAAATTTATAAGGTGTAAAAATTGGATAAGAGCTGATAAATTAATAGAGGTTTAAGTTATTTAATAGAGTGTTAAGTTATTTATGAATTAAATCTATACGCACATTATATGTCGTAATCAAAATCATGGTTTTCATGTCGTACGAAAAGTTTTACTGATGCAAGTTTAAAATGTAATGAAGGGTAAATTACAAAAGCTTCCCTGCAATCGAATTGCTACAAAAGACATTTGTTGTGCTACAAAACTTGGTTTTACTTGCTACAAAAGGCATTTTTGGTGCTACAAAATTTGGTTTTACCTGCTACAAAAGGCATTTTTTGTGATACAAAACTTGGTTTTACCTGATACAAAAGACATTTTTTGTGATACAAAACTTGGTTTTACCTGATACAAAAGACATTTTTTGTGATACAAAACTTGGTTTTATCTGATACAAAAATTGATACAAATATTTTAAAGTGAGTGTGAGCCCTGATAAGGTCTTAAATTTATATGAACTATCATCTATTCCAACTGTCCATAAGTTTAGGGTGGTTCAAATGATTAACTCCTTTCATGACGCCTACTACAAGATAAGGAAATCCTACCAAAGAGACAAGGACAAACATGGGTGTAGCCAAGGGGGGGCAGGGAGGGGCAGCTGCCCCCCCCTAAGTCACGAGTAATTAACTTTTACTTTACTTTTAGTTTAGATAAAACCACGTATTTTAGGGTCAAATTTTCTAAATTTTTCTGGGGGAGGGCCCCCAGCCCCCCTTTAGTATTAAAACCTTTATTATCCACACTTTTTTTTAATAAAACGTCCATTAAAAACAAAATTCCACCTAAAAATGTATGTCCAAATTTGGGTTTATGTGTACCAAAAAAAAACAGTTTGAAACCCCGTTCTTTAGGGTCAAATTTTCAAATCTTTTCTGGGGGAGGGCAGCCAGGCTTCCCTTTACTATTCACATTTTTTGTAATAAGTTCATTAAAATCAAAATTCTACCTAAAAATGTGTCTAAATTTGGGTTTTACGTGTTTCAAAAAACAGTTGAAAACCATCTTCTTAGGGTAAAATTTCCAAAAATTTTCATGGGGAGGACCCCAGACCCCCCGTTGAAACTTGACGGCCCTCTCTAACGGGGCTTTAAAATTGTTCTCCACAACCATAAAAAAGTCGACCCTGCTTGCCCCCCCCTAAGTTGAACCCTGGCTACGCCCATGAGGACAAACCCATGTTTCAAGATAAAATTAAAAAGTTCAAAGAACAAGTTACACATTAATTTGACATTGCATTTTGTAAATGTCCTATAAATATTAAATGCTCTTGTAGAAAAAGGGTCAACGTATGTGATTGTCCACCATTGATTGACTGCAATTGTTAAAAGTTGAAGAATACTAAAACTTGAAGTTGGGCTTCTATATGAACAACGAAACAAACGAACCGGGAGGATTTGTGGCGTAGACAAAGTAGAAAGTAAAAGACTTCTTAAACAGATCTCTCGAATAAGATTCTCTGCCAAGTTAGAATCAAGTGAAGAAGGGCCCACACCCGTATAAAGATGTTTTTTCAGATGACCAAAACCAAACCTGGCCACCAAAAGCGTGAAGGATTTTTATAAGAGCAACATTCAAGTCAAGGGAAGAAATGCCTTACATTCGAAAGCAAAGGTGACTTTGAACGTGCGGTGCGCACTTTTAACTAGGAAAATGGAGGATAATTAATTTATAACCTTAAGTTAAAAACTAACATGTCCTTCTTATTTAATAAATTAATTAGTTTTGTTACTTTTTATTGATACTTTATTGGTACTTAACCCTTCATACAGAAGGTTCTATGAGACTATATACAAAAGACGAAGGCAATGTATTTTTTCAGTGGGATAACATTGAAAGTACGGCTTAAAATTTTGAAAACAAGTTCATAGTAGATGTTCAATTGCAATAAACCTCATTTTTACCAGTTTTCAGAATTTTTTTTTTGTTAAATTTTTAAATTTTAAGTATTTTGAATATTTGTTATAAAGGAAGATAGTCGTGATACCCACCATTTTAACCAGAAAAATAGTCTGCATCGAATGACACCAGTTGCAAGTTTCTAACTGCAACTGTTCTTGAGATATGGCTATTTTATGAAAGCAGGAAAAACAACTTTACAGGAGTTTTAAAACTTTAAAAATTTATTACTTAAAAATGTGGGGATGCAAAGTAATGAATCTAGGTACATACTATTAACAATGAAGGTACACAACTATGAAAAAATTAAGGACATCATTTGATCACATGATCTTGGGATTTTCGGTCAATCTCTTTGAAAATGACCAAAACATCAAAACTTTGCTCGCTCGTTCGACCGGGTCAAACGTTGACCGATTTAAAAAAATTTTTTGCGTTATGCTTGTATTAGTGTGTTACAACTTTTCCGCACTATTACATTTCGATTCTTTAAATTTCGTCTTTTTCGACCCGGCCTATTGTTGATGTCATCGTTACTTTTTAAACAATAAACGTTTTCAGTCACATGTTTTTTCTGGACTTTTAAATTAAATTAGTTAATTAACTGTACTTTTTTTTGAAAAATTGACTAGATATTTCATTATACCATACAAAAAACCATATGGAACATTTGTTTGCTTTTGAAAATCTGACACATGCAACTTCCTTATTATTCAGTAAAGTTATTTCATGTTCATCTTCTTTAAACTGATATTTTTTCATTACCTTTTCATAACTATACCTGTAACCTTTTTCTTTTGAAATAGTGCAATTTAATTTTTGTGACTACCTACTATTTAATTTTTGATGCATGTGAATTATAAATTTTCAGACCAAGTGGGTGTTTGGAGTCTTATTTAGATTGTTTGAAAAAGGTCCAGTCATCCATTGCTTTCTTTGAAACAAATAATCATGAATGTCAAGAATTAGAAGACTTGGTGAGTTCAAAATTTTCTGCTAGTATACCGATGCTTATTTGATACTTAATATGAAGTTTTTTATGAGAATTTCTCAAATGCATTTTGCAGACAACTCTCTTTGATGAGGGTGCAGAAGCTTTGCAGGTGGAATTTCGAAATCTGTTGCATAAATATAGTAAACCTGTTCCAGCTGTCACTGTTTTAGATATGCTGGGAATGGATGAAGGTTTGCTTTCAATATTTGTACTTTACTTTTATAATATTTATCATGGTAGACACAACATACTTATCATAGGTAGGTTTATGCATTATAAAAGGAAATTGATGTATACTGTATTTGATTGTGATAAAAATATTTTTAAAACCTTTTCTTTGTTTTTGTTTTAAAAAAAGCTTTCATAACCAAACTTTTTCAAACATAACTTTTTTCATAACCAAAATTTCTATTTAAATTTTCAGAAATGCCTACAGATGATGAAAGAATTACAGTAGAGCAAATCCCTGGTATATATATATACATATATATAAACTGAAATATTTTTAATTTCAATATAACATATTTTTTGTGAAGAATATTAAGTGTAAACAGGATTTTTTAATATTTCAGATAGGGCTTTACAAGACCTTATAAAAATAAGCAACTGGCTTCAATCTCATAATTCTGAAGAGTTTATTAATGTGTATGCTGCTATTCGTTCAAACATTTTAACTCGTTCGATTCAAACGTAAGTTTAAATTTTGCATTGAAGTTTAATAATATAATATTTTTAATTGATTAATCTAATTTTAATGAATGAATTAGTTAAATGATAATGTAATGTTGAAAATTGGAACCCTATTCAAATGTTTGTACAATTCAACATACTTTAAACAATATTGTAAAAATTGAAATAATTTTCCAAATCAAATAAATTTTGATTTCATGTTTATAATTTAAAGACTTAAAAACATATTTTTTCAGGAGCAAATGTTTCTGTATTATTATATCATTTAGTTACAGTTTTTTTAAACAAATAATTTTATAAACATGTAAGCTTCAACAGCCAAAGTTGTCAGATTTGTAAAATCTAGCTGGGCTGTCAGGCCGTGGTCAAAAGATATAAGGGGACATCCATAAATTACGGGAGGTCAAAAGGGGGGGAGGGGTTTGGAAAAATCTCACCAAATCTCACCAAGGGGGGAGGGGGGTCGACTAAAATCTCACGTCAACTTTTTAAGTTAGAAACTAAACGATTTTAAGTATGAGAAAGGAATAATACCCACAGATAATATACTGTGGTGATTTATAGGCGGAATAATGTCCTCTTCCCCCACATCATTAATAATGAAAAAGTTTTAGGTGCTGTGAAGCACAAAATGCAAACGAATAGGATAGAAAATTATTTTAAAAGGTTGTAGGTAAATCTCACATGGGGGGAGGGGGGTCCAGCAAAATCTCACTAAATCTCACCAAGGGGGGTCCAGATTTTGGAAAAACACCTCACGTAATTTATGGATGTCCCCTAACTGGAAGAATCAAATGCAGATATTTGATCCATAACTTTGACACATAAGTAATGGTGAAAGTTATAACTGATCTGATGGTCAGATGAAATCATGTATTGTTTAGTTTTATCATTTGTCCACAGCTTCCCAGCCTGGATAGATTTTATAAATATGATGAAATAATTTCATTTTCAGCTTAAAAGACCATTTAAAGACTTCTAGTGGAAATAGCAATACCCTAACTGTGCAAAATTCTCCTCAAATGGTAAAAAATTTGCTTTACTAGCTAGATTTCTTTGCAAAAAAATATTAATTGAAATATTTAAGGATTTCTTTCAGCTATAAATAATTCTCGCAACTTTTTGAATGATCAATATTACATGGGACTATCTATTTTTATCACTTTTAAAATGTTGATTATTAAAAAATATATTATGTTAATTTAATTTCTTAAACATATTTTCTGTATGTTTATTGTTTTCAGGGAAGCCGTAGAAGCATAGCAAAGGAGACTACTCCTCGAAGACCCCCCAAAAAGATTCAACAAATGTGAGTTTCATATATTTTTTTGTATATAAATAAAATTATTTGTAAATTTATGATATTTAAGGATTTTTAAGTAATTTAGTTTAAAAATTTTAAATTTTCTAAAGTTACATTGAAATCTTCAGTCTTTTTAATTCACAATGTGCTATGATCATTCATTTTAGGTTTGTGAAGAAAGCTACTGCCGTTTTATCAAAATGCTCACCCTCTGTAGAAAGTGCTGTTTTAGGTGAGTTTTTCAAAACTTATTAGACTCAAGTTAGAAAAAAAATACTAACATGCATAAAAATAGGCATAATATTAAATTTTATTCTTAAATTGTTATGTCAGAGTGTCTGAACTTTACTTCTCCTCATCATTTACGACGTACTGGCCTAGTGGTAAGAGCATCTGACTGCGAAGCTTTATGCCTGGGGCTCCAACCCCTGCTTGGCATGGATGTTAGTTTCTGTCCTTGTGTGATGAATGAATGTGGTCCCTCTGTAAAATGAGGTTGTGTGAGCTAATGGTGTGTGGCCCAGGTAGACATACCTCACCTCCGTGGTTCTGATCCACAGGTGCCTGCTGAGTGAGGCTGAGTAGTACTACTTATTAGGACAATTCAGTGGTAAAAAATGATAAACCCAGTACCCACCCATTTAAAAAAATTATCCTCATTATTTTTTTTGTCCGAGTTATTTGTCTTTTTCCAAGAAAAAAAGTGAAGATTTAAGTTAAATAAGGAAGACTAAACTTCTTCACCCCACTTTTTACAGAGAGGAGTGCAGTTAAAAAAAGTTCTCCCTTTAAAATGTTACAAGCTTTTTTATGCATTCCCTTTTTTAAAAGCATAGATTATCAAATACTTCATGCTTTGAGATTTATCTAATATTTTCAATTAATGACGTAAGTGTTGATTTAGGAAAAAGGATACTGATGTCAAAATTATTGGTGTTTTTGTTTTATTTTTTATTTCAGAAAAATTTTATAAATCGTTAAGGAATGGTGTACAAAATAATAATTAATGAATTAGTATTTTAAAAGAAGAATTGCAAAGTTTTAGAAATGTTACTATAATTGCTTAAAATTCAACAATTGTGCATTCTAACACATTTTTCTTTTATAATTTGTATGTGCAAACATTTATGAAAAAGTCTGATAAATTTATTTATTTTGTTTCTCTTTTACGAATAAGTCTGTAAGAAGACCTTAAGGAAATATAATGTTTATTGAAAAGCTTTTTTTACAACTGAGGACTTATATTTCATATAATTCTTCTTCTTCTTTTTTACATTAACTACCTATTATATAGGTTCTAGAAAGAACCCTTTGAGAACATTTTGGTTAACTTCTTTGTGTCTTATGTCTTTTGCTTTCTTAAACTCATTGACATTTACCTTTTATTATTTTACAAAATTAAATTTTAAGTGTTAATTTTTTTCGTAGGTCATAGATTCCAAGCTTCTCTTTTACCAGATACAAAAGATGAAGTAATTGAGAATGATGTGGTATCTTTTATGACTTCTGTTAGTGGTCTATTGAAATTAATGCAGGTAATCAAGTTAGAAAGTTAATATTTGTTTAAAGTTAAATTTTTCAATCGAATTTAAGGTTATAGATTTATTTTGACGGTGAATAAAACCATTCCTTTGCTGCATAAATAAATTGCATTGGATAACTTTCCTAAATGTGCTAATCTTTATTTTCCAGAGTGAGCTAAATTTAATGCAAGGTATTATTCCGTCAAAAAGTAGAAAGATAGTATTTGAGCGAGTTGTGACTCAGGCTATGGAAAATCTTGTATCTGAAGGAGAGGTAAGATGTTAAACATTTAACACGTTTTCATAAAAAGCATTAAATTTATCTGCTACAGTTTTATTTACTAGTTGTTTGATGAAGAATATTTTGGATTACATGTTGGAGTAATTTCCAAAGTATAATTTACTGTTTTGCTGAAGTATTTTGTCTTCTTTCTTCTTCTATGGAGTATTTTCTTTATCCAAATATCCTAAAAACTTTTCTAAGCATTTCTTTTTATTTTTTAAAAATCTAAATTTTCCATTGAAATTAAATCCATTACTTAAACAATTCAATAAAGTTTTAGTTAATACTCACAGCTATGAAAATATTTTAAATATTTAAGCAACCTGTGATTTTTTTCTTTTTTTAGTCCATTGTATCCAGAGTGAAGAAAAGTGTTTCAAGACATGAATTTTCATCTTCCCTAAACCTGTTCCCTATTTTACGCCATTTATTAAACTTTACCAAATCTGAATTTGAAAAGTTATTTCAGGTAATTTTTTAATCTTATTCGGAAGTATATTTAAAATAGATATATGATATTGTGATAACCTTTTTTGCAATTTTAATATAGGGATGCTCTTCCACGCTTTATGATAAGTTAAAAGGATTTATAATAACTGTGCAAGCAACTGTAAGTAGTAATAATTGTTCTTCCTTCTGTTAATGAAATTTTTTTTCAAAAATACTTTTTTAACAATTTTATTCTCAGATATGTAAAACTCTTGAAGAGTTTATTGAAAGCATCAAAAATGACCCAGATACCAAAATGCCAAAGGATGGTACTGTACACCAATTGACAAGCAATGTAAGATTTTGTGTTTTAGTTTTGTGTAGTTTCATATTTATTTGTTATAAATATTTATATTAGTTATTAAACAAATTTTGGAATAGAATTTTTAATGTATTTTCTTTTGCGAGGAAATTTTATGAATGCATCCTCAATAGTAAATAGTTAAGTGTCAAAAACTTATAAAAACAATATGTCACATATTTTTAATGCATGGAGTATGCAAGGTGTAAAAACTGTTTGTTGAGAAGGGACATATTACTTTACAATATTACTTCTTTGTATTTTCTTGGCAATATTTTAGAACTGATAGGAGTTTATAAATATTCTTTACCTGGCTGGTATTATTTCACTTATAGGAATTTATATTTTTTTAGCTTAATGCAAAAAGTATATTACAAAATTTTATTTTTGATTAAAATTCCATTTCTTTTTCTTTAAGGCTATAATGATGCTTGAGCAACTTCAAGACTACCAGGACGTTTTAAGTTATGTTTTATCTCTACAAGATGTGACATTTGCTACAAATAAGGACAAAGGAAAATTAGCCTTTGCCCAATACATAAGTAAGTTCTATCACAAAATACATTTTACAAAAAAAATTAATGCTGAATGAAAATAAGTTAACTTAATGCTTTTTAAACACGAGGAAAAAACAAGTGTTATGAAAAAATATAAATTTTTAAAATATCTTAGATTTATTCCGTTCTTTAATTTTGTATTGTGAAGTTATCCACCACCTGTGTCACCCACTAACTTGAACTTTAAAAATTGAAAGGCACATAAAATTGTATTTTGTTAAAATAAATTGAGACCGTAAAATAGTGGTTGAATAAAAAAACTTTTCTTTGGTTTGAAGAAAATAGAAACATTAAAGTTGAAATTATTCTATACCTTGATCTTAGGTCACACTTTACACACTGTGCTTGAGGTGCATTATTTTGCTGTGATTTAGTTGATATTATTTTCCTACAATAATATGAAATATATTTGATTAAAATTTTAATTGATATTTTTTAAAACTTTTCAGCCAGAGTTTTGTCTGCTTTAGTCACTACCCTTCAAAACAAGAGTAGCTATTATAGTGATACTTTTCTTTGTGCAATATTTAGGTTAAATAACCTACATTATATACTAAAGGCTCTCTCAAGGTAGGGAACTCATTATTACTCACACACACCTAATGCCGATTATTTTAATTTATAAATTTCACCTTTGCATGTTATTTTATGCAAAATAAGGTGCTAATAGAGTGTTTTTATGCTATTTTATAATAATTAAAAGTTATCTTAAATTAAAGATATATTGTACTTTTCTTCTTCTGTACACAATAAAAGGTTAATTTAAAAGTTAATGTTAGCTAACTAATATGATGTGTAAATTTAAAAACTAATTTATTATTATCTCTTCAATGATTTTATGTGTGTTTTGGTCATTATTAAAGGGCAGAAAACATTAAAGGAGAATTTATGTTATTCCATTGCGTAAAATTATAATGATTTTATGTTAAAGAAGTATTATTATAAGTATTTTTAAAAAAAAGACATCTTAAAAAAATTGAGAAGAATCTTGAATGAGTAGAGTATAAGAATTAATTCCATTAAGGGAGCTAAAATTAACCCATTTTAAACCCCTAAGTAAATTAAAAGGTGATTAAGTGGACAGTACAAGGTAACCCTTCACTTTAGCATAGGAATTTTTTCAAAAAATCTCGACTGATATGCATAAATATACGGTAGTCTCATTTTATCAAAATGTAATTAAAATTTTATTAAATATGTTTAATGCAATTAGATTGCTAATTAATACAAGTAATAATTACATTTCAGAGTTGCAAATAAGTATAAGAAATTTAAAAATTATAACCAGTCTTAATTTTTTCAAATTCTATTTTAGAACTGGTTTGATAGAATTAGTGAGAATGCATTCTCGTAATGTCGAAATTAGCTACAACGAGCAAATCAGAGATCAGAAAAGAGTGTATTCACAAAGGTAACTTTTTTCAATTATTCTTTCATTCTAAACCAAACAAGGTAAAATATTTTTTTTTCTGTTTAAGAATTAAATGATTCATAAACTAATGCTTGTTTTCATTTGAAATCAATTGTAAAACTATAAAGTGGATTTATGTTTTTAGTTGGAGCAGAGTATTGCATTATGTTATGGAAGTTGATAAACCCATATCCCAGCAAAGAGCTTCTTCAAACCCTTCCCAGCTACCAGCTAGCATGAAGGTATTTTCATTTCAAAATCTGTATTTTAAATCTTCACTTTGGACTTACATGTTGTTATGTACAAAATTATGTACTATATTCAATTGTATCTAAAAAACGTTTAACATGCCTAACTAGTGTCGTTATCCAATGTTTTGATTTTTTTACAGTTGAGAGACAAAGACAAACAAAATATCAAAGATAAATTTGCTGGCTTCAATAAAGAAATGGAAGAGATCACTCGGACCCAAAAAGCATATGCTGTTCCAGATTTAGAACTGAGAGAAAGTTTGAAGAAAGATAACAAAGAATTCATTATTCCTAAATATACCATGTTTTATGAAAAGTGAGTATATTTATCTCATACAATATTCTTACGTGTTTGAGGTTTTTAAAATAATATTTCTATTGGTTATAATAATCTTCTGTATTTATTTTCAGATATATTGATGCTGGTTTCACTAAAAATACAGATAAGTACATAAAATATACCCCTCAAGATGTAGCCAATACAATTGATAAATTTTTTGATGCTGCTGCTTAAGCTATAAAACTTTTTTTGCATTTTAATAATTAAAATGTAGTGTTAGTTTGACTGGAGGATTTGAATTATTTAAATACAGATACTTTGAAATCAAAATTATTCTTGTCAAAATATTAATGCTATAGATTATGTGTTTATTTACCTATAGATGCTTTGAAGAAGAAATATGGAAATTTGTTTCAGTTTGTTTGTATAAAATTGACTTTATATTTTTCCTTGAGTTTTCATTAATAAAGTATTTTATTTTTCATATGCGTGTTTTCTTATAAAGTAGAACAATTAACTTTAAATTTAATTTAAATATAATTTTTACTGATTGTACTAGAAACCTTTTAGAATTCTTACATTTTTTTCTTCAGTCAATCAACATGTTTTTAAAATTTTAAAAACAATTTAACAGGAATAAAAAGTGTTTCAAACACATCAATATAAAATCATCCAGCCAACTACAGTTGACAAAATTTGTTCCAAACTTATATGTAACATCTTTTACATTTGTAAATAAACTTATTATTATTGAAACTAAATCTCCCCCCACACAATATTTTATAATTTTGATAAAAGCTTATTATCAAATAACAACATCAAGTATCAAAACAAAAGTAAATAAGTAAAATTTTATTCTATGATGTCTTGTAGTTTCAAAGTTATTGGTACGGCTGAGTATTACATAATCTTGGATTGTGAATAGCATGTTTTAAGTTGCATTAACTGCCTAGAGAGAAAAGACATACGATATCCATTCCCCCAATTCATATTTGCAAGGAGGATTTGGGCTTTGGATTTTCCATTATCAAGTAGACCTTTCTGTAAGTAGTGATTTGAAATTTTGCTTATTTTTTATCTACAGATTCAAATGATCAAAATGACTTTTTGAATTAAATGTTTACCATATGGTTACATTTAACTGTAAAACACAAAATTTTGGAGGTAACAAAACGCATATGGCAAAAATTCCTTCAAATGACTTTATTTTAAATATAAGTAAAAAGTCAAAACGGGGAAGAACTTTGGTAGGGTTTTGAAAAGGTTTTTTTGGTATCTTAAAGTAAAACTGAAAGGATATGAATAAAATCCAACTGTTAAAGGGCAAAACTACTGTTCCAGTTTTTATTAAGCATGATAACTTGTAAAAAGTAATGCAAGGTTTCATTTCCCATCCAGAAAAAGCAAGTTTGAAAGCTCACCAGCTGTGGCGTTTAATGCAATATCGTTATAAACCATCAGTTTTAAGTATAAATTATTTGATAAAATCAAATGTTGGAATTTAGTTCTACATTTGTTTTTATATTAAAAAACGTTTGTCTTCAGAAAATTCTAGGATGAGATTTTTAGCTGTGATTTTCATTTGTAGAAAGTTAAAGAAGTAAAAGCCTCTGTTGTAATGTTTTAATTCTGTACCTTAATAATATCAAACACTACCATCTCCGTTCTGCAAACTTTGGGAATCCCGATCCTTGGCGTTCGGATTGTTACAGAAGCTCGTTTGATTAGTTTTGATCTTTCCAGCTGATCCATGATCAACTTGATGATGGATGATGTCAGCGCTTAGAACCAATCAAATGAGCTTCTCCAATGTTTCGATCGGCGAGGATCGGGATTCCCAATGTTTTCTGAACGTAGATAGTAGTGTTTAATATTAAGGTGACGAATTATAAATAAAATTATGAAGGTCATAGGACCAATAGAAAGGTCTGTATAATCCATGATTTCAAATCAAATACGGTAAAGTTATTCAAGTTGCATTGCATTATACTCTATTCATTTAGAATTGGCGCTTGAGAAATAGTGCTTTCCCCCACGCTAGAAGCATAACCATAGTTACGCTCTTCGAGCAGCCAATTATAGTAAGCCTTCTTCGTCACTTTGACGAAGATAGTTGCTATGGTTACCAATCGGTGATGGGGGAAGGAAATATTTTCAAGCGCCAGTTCAAAATGAACAGAGTATAACTTGATACCATGTTGACTGTGAATAAAAAGTTAAGTATGACGAGACAGAATTCATGCACTGACTTCTCTTGTATTTGTATCCTATTGCTAATAATAAAAATGCAGGGGGGAATCTTTATAATCCAATGCTACATTCTTACTACAAATACGCAAATTTCGTGATTTCTGCTAAAAAAGTAAGAATCGTAGACATGCCAATTCCAATTTCCTTTCAGCAGCTCACTTCAATGGTTATTTTCAAAATAAAAAAGGTATATATGTTACCGTTAAAGTATATAATGCAGTTATTTCATAGAATACCTAGTTATTCCATGAAATAACTGATTGTGTCCGTTAAAGTGTGTAATATGTTATTAATTTTACACTTTAACTAGTTATTCTATGAAATAACTAGGTATTCTATAAAATAACTAATGATAGACAGTTAAAGTGTAAAATAAGCAATTTATTTAAAATGAAATTAAACTAATGATATAGTAGACAATTAAAATGAAAAAAGAAGGAATTTATCTACTTTATGCAGCATATAAATGGTATTTATGGAAACGTACCATAAAATCCTTTTTTACAACGAGGATTAATAAAATGACACTTGGAATTACAATTAATTAATTCCCTGTGGCCTGGAATAGTTCATAAATGCAGTAGGTAAATGTATTAGTCGTGCGAGATATATGATATAGATTATTTTGATTCACCCCTAAATCCCGGCACCCCAAAATCCCGACAGTATCGAAATCCCGACCGGTCAAAATCCTGACAATCAGTTGCCCGGCATGTAAGTTGCCAGATAACTCATATTGGTCTCTAATTTTAAGTAAGGGCATTCTATTTAAGTTTTATGTTGCTTGACCACAGGTCAAGATTTATCTTTTTGGCTAAAAATCAGTGTAAAATAATGATGAAGTTGGTAACTAATATTTTGTATTTCCTATATTTATATAGCATGTCTTTTTGGTTCGGGCTGACCATTGGTCAATCCAGTTAGCTTTTTGGTACTGCTATTCTTTGGCAGTGAAGTAGGTCATGTGGGGGCTCAAACCAAATGCCTTGAGACGTGTAACATTTTGATCTTGACCAGTGGTCAATCCAGTTTTTTATCGCTGTTTTCAGCTTTTCCAACCTTCTCTTTTTGTCTCGCTGTTATTTTTTTTAGGGGGAGGTCCCTATCCTTGTGTTACTCCCATTTAACCATTGGTAATTTCTGAATTTTTCGGCTTAATAACTATTATTTATCTGGGAGCCTCTCTAACGGCATAATTAGCTGGTCAATAGTCATAGGAACATTTTTCGCTTAAACACAAATTAAAAATTTGGTGTCCTATTATATTGTCAGTTTTGGTTAAAATATAAAGTCGAAAAAATTCAACAGTTACCAACGGTCCAATGGGAAAAACACAAGGTCAGGGACCCCCCCTAAAAAAAACAGCGAGACAGAAAGAGAAGGTAAGAAAAGTTGATAACAGCGAGAAAAACTGGATTGACCTCTGGTCAAGATATATTGACCAGTGGTCAAGACCAAAATGTTACTTGTTTAAAGGCATTTGGTTTGAGCCCCTACATGACCTACTTCACTGCCAAAGCATAGCAGTACCAAAAAGTTAACTGGATTGACCAATGGTCAGCCCGAACCAAAAAGACATGCTATATAAATATAGGAAATACAAAATATTAGTTACCAACTTCATCATTATTTTACACTGATTTTTAGCCAAAAAGAGCAATCTTGACCTGTGGTCAAGCAACATAAAACTTAAATAGAATGCCCTTACTTAAAATTAGAGACCAATATGAGTTATCTGGCAACTTACATGCCGGGCAATTGATTGTCAGGATTTTGACCTGTCGAGCAAGTGGCTTGTCGGGATTTCGACCTGTTGGGAAAGTGGCTTGACGAGATTTCGATCCTGTCGGGATTTTGGGGTGTTGGGATTACAACCTGTCGGGAAAGTGGCTTGACGGGATTTCGATCCTGTCGGGATTTTGGGATGTCGGGATTTCGACCCTTTCGGGATTTTGGGTTGTCGGGATTTCGGGGTGTCGGGATTTCGGCTCTGTCAGGATTACGGCTGTCGGGCAATTGGCTTGTCGGGATTTTGACCGGATACCGATTATTTTACACTTTAACGGGCTGCAAATCGTTATTCTATGAAATAACTAGTTAAACCATGAAATACAAGAGAATTATACGCATTAACGGACACGATCAGTTATTTCATGAAATAACTAGGTATTCTATAAAATAACGGATTTCATACTTTAACGGTAACATATATATCCAAAAACCCTTACAATTTTTACTATTTGTCGATTTTGATCCATTTCAACATGAAGGATTCGGCTTCGTCCTCGACTCGCCTCCTGAAATAGGCTTCACGGGATTTTCGGCTGCAATGCAGAAAACCCAACTTTTATTGAGAACAAAGTAATTAGTAGGGAACTCACTTAGAACTGTGCATAATTCTAATTTAAGCCAACATTCTCAGCTAAAAAGGACTGAATGTAGTTAGATTTCATTGATGGCTCAAGCTGTAATCACTTTTAAAAGTTAAACAAATATTCAAAACTAAAACGGTTAATAAAACAATTTTACTAATCTGGTAAACGAAAAATATTATTTATTATGTGTATGTTCTTTTAAACAACAAACTTCTAGCAGAAATCCTTTCCATTTTTATCTCAATCTGGTTTTGTCCCGATTACTTTCTAACATTAAATTTTATTATATCAAAATCCACTATTATAAACTGATACAATTCCTAAACCAGGGCGTTTTAATTATACAGGGTGTATCTGAAATGGTGCAAAAAACTTTAAGGGATGATAGTATCTAGACGAGTCAGAATCACATAGGATTTGGGGGTTCCAGACCAAATCCCAGGGAGTTAAAAATGGAGCGAGACGCCAAAAAATCATTGAAAAATTCAATTTGTAGAGGAACTACTATTGGTAAAAATTTAATTACGGTCTCAAAAATTGTGGTTTAATATGATCTTTAAAATTATCTCAAAAGTCTTCACTTTAAAATTTGTTTTATAATGGAAAAAGTTAAAAAAAACACAAAAAAATGTGAAAACTCTGCCAAAACCTTATTTTGTATTTCGGAATCATTTCTTTTGATTTGATAATCTGAAAGATCATAGTTGAAAACCCCCAAGTCCAAATTTTACAGTAAATACAATCAATATTAAACGCTTGAGATCCTGTTAAAGTTTGTTTTTTGCGTGCGCAAACAGCTGTTCTGGAAACAGCTCTAGAAAACTGTTTGCGCACGCAAGAAAACAAACTTTACAAAATAAGGTTTTGGCAGAGTTTTCACATTTTTTTGTGGTTTTTTAACTTTTTCATAATAAAACAAATTTTAAAGTGAAGACTTTTGAGATAATTTTAAAGATCATATTAATTAAACCACAATTTTTGAGACCATAATTGAATTTTTACCAATAGTAGTTCTTCTACAAATTGCATTTTTCAATGATTTTTTTGGGGTGTCGCTCCATTTTTAACTGCCGGGGATTTGGTCTGGGACCCCCAAATCCTATGTGATTCTGACTCGTCTAGGTGTCTACTATCATCCTTGAAAGTTTGTTGCACCATTTCAGATACACCCTGTTTGTATATGTTACGGGCAATGTGATAAATATCTTTGTATTCATCCAATTGCCCGCCTCACTTTGGGCATAATTAAATAATACCCAGTTTATCACTTTGCCCGTAACATATATTTTTTGGATATTTGGAGTCAAAGTATGCAGTTTATTACTTTTATGGTTTTTTACTCAGAGTTGTATATAAATCGGGAAATAATCTAAACATCTTAATTTTCGCAAAAAAAGTTTAAACAGCTTAATTAATATTACTATTAATTGTTATAGCCCTATTAATTTTTTATTTTTAATCATTATTTAAAAGTAAGTCTAAAATTAGTATTTTTCTAGTCCAGACACATTGGGGTATTATACTTAAATTTCCATCGCTGGGTGTTGTGATGTCTCAGTTTACTAGTCTGTCTCCTCCTTCATTGGCATATGTTATCCTTGATGGGCCATTATTTATCCATTACCGATTCACGACTTTCCCTCTTGTCATAGTTGCTTTCTCTTTCCACTCGTTCAGTTAACTTTGTAAAAGTAAGTTTTGAAATCCGGGAAGTCGAAATTTCTTTCCCTCCTATCTTTACAGATTTGAACTGCTTTTTCAATTGCAACTAGTTTAGCTTCTCTCGTCAATAGAAGTATTATTTTTACTACGAGGGTATAGGGGAGACTGTTGTACGTAAGGACAGTTGTATTTTAAAAATTACCGTATTTTAAAATTCGGAAATAAACGGAAATTTAAATTTGTGGTCGATATTGAATGTAAACCGATGCTATTTTTTTGCTAACGTGAAATCAGCTTTTTAAAATAATATTTAAAGTAAATATAATAAATTTACTGTTTTTAGATGCTCAAAATTACTTTTAGTGCATCACTACATCCATATTTTTCTTTCCCTTCAGTGATGATATGATTAAATGTGTACGTGGATATACGTAGATAACCGCAAGGTTTTGACTATTTAATTTTGGTATTAGAAATTGAAAGATTTCAATCCTTTTATTTTTTTTATAGAATTTTGAATGCTAAAACACCTTATGTTGTACCTACGGACACCATGAGTGTTGTACCTACAGACACGTTCTTGATGTGTTTGTAGCTAATCAGCGTTTTTAAATCGGGTTTTGTTTATGAGGATACATCTTAATACATGTTAATTTACTTCTAAATGGCTATCTATTCGTCGGCGATTACTTTTTAGTTATTTTTAGATGAAAAATCTAACATTTTGTGATCTAAACTAAGTTTTTAAATTTTAGACTATACTTTAAGTTTAGCGTAAAATATGGTATAGATATGTCGCACCACTGTCCCATTTCGCTATGATGATGATGATGATTAAAAACCAAAAAATTCTACTGATAATATTTTCCAAAGCTACTAACATTAAATGCTGGCCTAACTACAGTGTCGATCAAATCTTCTTTGGATCTGTGAAATGGCCAGATCTATCAGCATGATCAATGAAACCATTAAAGTTAAATTTTGATTTGAAAATTCCATGCGATTGATGTGTATTTTTGGTAAGAAATCAATACTTATATCATTTAACATCCTTTAATGATCATTTACGGTCTAAAACTACTTTACTTTATAAGTCAATTTCCAATTTTACACATGCTTTAAATTTTTCATTAAAAGGTATTCCACTAATAAATAATGTTCATTTTTAATTTTTTTCAAGTAAAACTTCCCTTTTTATGGGAGTCCACAAGTAAAACTGGGTCTGTCCATAGGGAGAGCAGGTTGTTGTACAATTCTGGAAAAAAAATCGACTCAGACCCTATATCTCCGGAACGGCTTGTGATATAAAGACAAATAAGGTATCATTTTCCATGGATTTGAAGTATTCTATATATAGAAAAATTTTCAAGTTCTTAGGGGGTCGTCTTCATATTAAACGAAGCACCAACTTTAGTTTTTCCTATGGGCGACCAAAGATTATTCCCGATTCTGAAAGAGCACCCCCTAAAACCCCCCAAAACCAATTTTCATGTCATTTGGTCCCCAAATAAAGCCAGGAGTGGGGGTGAAATTCGTCGAATTTACGTTGAAATCTAGTTTTTAACGTTGAATTCTCGATTTTTATCCTGTGGGGTTGATGGTTGTAAATATAAATTTTTCTGTATATAGAATACTTCAAATCATGAAAAATGATACCTTATTTGTCTTTATATCACAAGCGGTTCCGGAGATATAGGGTCTGATTTGATTTTTTTCCGGTATTGTACCTATGGACACAAATTTCGGCAAGTTATTAAAATTGATTAAAAATCCAATTTTGAAAATTTGAGCTAATAAAAATATTACCTTATTTACTAAGGTTAGGACTATAGGTCGGGAACTTTCAATGGTAGAAATGGGATTTTAACTGTCTTAGAAAAATTAAAACGTAATAAATGTTCGAAGGTACAACAGTCTCCCCAACAGTTAGAAATGTGATTAATGAATAACGTTGTTTTTGAAAGCTTTTATATTCAGACATGCCTGAAATAAGTTTAGGATGTTAGAAACTTTCAACTTATTGGGAGGAAACTATTAATATCTTTTCACTTGAGAAAATTTAAATCGGACATTGAAAACACATGTTTTAAAGTAGAAAAGAAAGAACATTTAATTTTGTAGTACATAAAAATTTGAAAATAAAAAAACCATATTCTATGAAAAAAAAAGGTAATAAATATTTAATTACAAGGTGGTTACAAAAAAGGGTAAGATTTTATTTAAAATTTAAAAAAATATATACCTATAGCCAGGGCTCGATTTGGGCCGGAACGGTCCGGAACGGCGTTCCGGATCCTCTTTTTCGGAAAAATATTAATATTCTATTTTATGTTCGCATTTTTTGTACATAAGCTTTAATAATTTCTAATAATTTCATTTTTTTAACGTCTAATAAAACTACAATTAAGGCTTTCTGAATAAATACGTGGACTATTGGCTAGCATCTGGTCATCATTCTGCATCAGCCGTCAAAAACAAAGAGATCTCGAGAGATGCAATACGAGGACCAAATGACATTTTGGACTATATTTTAGATGGTGACAAATGATGACTTTCAGCTTAATTTAAAATTTAGATTAAGCTGAAAGTCACCATTGAAATGTCTTTTTATTGTTTGATTAGGAAAAGTGGTGTAACTTTAAAAACTTCACATTTTGTTTTAACAAGATATATTAAAATTGGATTCGAAATTTTTTTAAATACTTTTAATAGCATATTTCGCTACAGTGTATTTTTGTTAAAGTTTAGTCCGTTTGAAAATGAAATATTGAGAGTCATTTTACATCAAATTTGCCAAAATGTGTTGTAACCTTGCGGCATCTTTAATTATACTATTTTAGAACTTAAACTACGCATTATCTATACCTTAAGTTTGACAAAATATACAACACTAATGGTTCATTGATAATAAGCCGTCCCGCCTCCTACAAGATGCACCCTGATGGAAAAAAATACAACCCATTGTACAAAAAAGGTGTTTTACAAAAATATTGTATAAAACGTTCATCTTCTTATACAATAATTAAGAACACTCCAGGGGTGCAGAAATTGTTCCAGGGCCCAATACTTCCCCAGAACGCAATTTTCTCCGAAATTTTCCCCAAAAATGTCTCCAAATCTTCTTCAAAATTTCCCCAAAAATGTCCCTATAAAAAATACAATAATAATACAAAAATATCGTTGTTATTAAACAAGTGAAAATCCCCCCACCCATCATAGATAAGTCGTTTTCTCTGCATCTCAGTCAAAATGAAGGAAAAGGCAACTTTCAGGTATTCACCAGGGAAACTCGGTTTTTTGTAGCGATATCCGTAGATTTTGGCTATACATCTGTAATTTTTACCTAATTACCGTATGATTTTAGAGAATATGATATTGTCCGTAGCGAAAATATTTTTTCTAATAAAAACTTGGAATAGTAGTTTTTCTTTATAAACTTAGGCAAAAATTTCCCAACAACTCCCTGAATTTACCCCGAATATTGTTCGGACCTATTCTGCACCCCTTGGAACAATCTTCTTAATCTAGTACAATACATTCGAGTTTATTTTTAGAAATAGGTAAATGCTTGAGTTTTTGTATTAAAAAGTATTCGCTTTTTTGTTTTTAAACCAATTATTTTACCGTTCCGGTACCTCTTCTTTTAGAAATCGAGCCCTGCCTATAGCTATAAGAAAGGGTTTATTTTACATAAACAATTAGTTGGAAAAACTGCATGGTTACAGACAAACAGGAATTACTTTGCCTTTTAAGTTCTACTTCACCTTAAGAAAATAATATTAAGAAGGCATTTTTAACTTTAAAATAATTTAATTTAGGGTTTAAAATCCCCTTTTTCTTAATTTATTTTTTGACATTAAAACTAGATTGACATTTTATCCATAAGTGTTAAAAATATAAAAATCTGTATGGAAAATGATGAAAAAATAATGAAATAAAAAATTTTTAAACAATGTTTTAAAAATGAACTAAAATAATTAAATAACTTTTTCCAATTCCTTGTAAAACGAAAAACGCAGGGATCATGTAGTATTAGGAATTCAAATATCCAGCATATCTCGCCACTAGTTATGCTTCTTATTTTATTAATAAAGATTTAAGTGCATTGGTCATATTAAAAAATACGTTGCTGTTATCAACTTTTAACTTAAATAAAGCATACTCATTAACAATAATTTAAAAGAATTTAAAAGTAAACAAATTTGTATTATTTAACTAAACTTAATTTGAATAGGTTACCATTGTATTAAATATCCTTTCTACCGATAAGTTAATGATGTTTTGATTATGACTTTTTTGCATTAGTAAAATAAACATATTCAAGATCTAATTAACAATTTTAGAATCAAATAACAAACTTCGGCTTAAAAAGGGACTCAGTCGATCGTTTACTACTTTATGTTGATAAAAATTTTTCATAAATTACAATAAAATAAGGATAAAAACTTTCCATTCAATACAGATTGCTCAACGTCTCTATCTAGAAGCTCCTTTGCATTGAAAAATTTTAGTTCCTTTGATTTTATTAATAATCTTCAAATCTTTTATCAATAATCTTCAAGAATTCAAATCTATAAATATGAAATGTCGGGAAAATCATTTTTACCGTTATAAAGCATGTAAGCAATACCTATCCAATAACTTTGATCAGATATAGCTTCTTAATACCTTATTCTTAAAAGTGTCACTTTGAATACGCCCACTTACCACCCACGAATAATGCATGGTAATTATGAACGCTTATTTCCAGAAAAGATTATTTATCACTGTTCATTTTCCATAATTTGTATGAAAAGGAAAAATTATTTTTAAGTCGATTTCGTCTCTGTTCCTAATCTACATATGAGGGGGCGGCTTTTATCAGTTTTAAAAAATGGCCCTTTTTCTATAAACCAGTGTTTTGTTAGGGATAGTTTTGAAGGGATATTAATTTAAAGGAAATGTTCGATTTGTTGTTTAAAGGTTATATGCAGATAACATTATTTTCTTTTCGAAGTTCTGCACCAACTTTTCGAAGTTATTACTATTAACATTAAATCTCTTACTTAATATTACTAAATTACAGACATAATAGATTATATGTTAAGCACTTTTGATAAAATTATTCTTCATCGATATTTTTTGTAAAAATATAGTACGCATGTATATAAAATAACATTGTAAAATATTTAAAATGTTTTTCTTGCATGTCTTAAGCGCAATTTTATGTAAGCAATCAAGCGATTTACGAATTATTAATCTTAAATATTGAATTCAAGAGTTTAAAATAATATCTCTCGGATTTTTTAGAACTATAAATTTTGTTTAGCTATCAAATATAAATTAATAATTTGTAATGAGTATAATGTGAAACATTTTGTAGAAGAATCTACAGTGGGACATTACTTGAGGTCTGTGAAAAATATAAGTGCTAAATAAAAATGAGTAGAACTATTTATGATTATTTTTTCCTCGAAAAGAGAGAGAGATAATTTAATGAACCGTTAATAATTTTTAATTCTTAGTTATTGATAAAAACAAGGAGAAATTAAGTTGATTAAGTGTTTTATGTGCTATTGTATTCATTTGATCTTTGAAAATGATTTATACTTAATTAGGTGATAATTTTTCAAAACAGATTTCTGGATTAAATTGAACGAATTAAGTCTTTGTCGATAAGGTTTGTCTCATGATACGAAATAAAAACTTTTTATTGATGTGTATCTCAAGACTCTAGATTGGAGACCTTAAAAAAAGATATAATATAAAGGCCTTTACTCTATAATGAAGGGTCTCTATTCTAGATGTATTTAAGACATGTTAAATAAGTAAAAAGAAAGTATCCTTTTCAGATATGAAACATATTACATGTTACAGTACGTGGAAAAAATAAATTTAAAAGTGTATTAGTAAATATGAACTATAACTTGAATAGTTTTATTTACTGGTCTTTACTTTTACCGTTGTATAAATAAACCGTTCTATGTGATTAAAAGGGTCTCATTTAACTTTAGAACTTCTGCTTCAATCACAGTTTAAAGCTCTTCTGCAAATTAAGTGTGTCATCTTGTCTGCCAGTTGGTGCCAAATCATTTATCACCTGAAAGCTGTCCCCAAAAGCAAAACTTTAACTACACTTTAACACAAGTCCGAACGTTTCGTATTTCTTGTGATCACGAGGGATCCAAATGCTACTATTTTCAGATTAAATTTTGGAAAATTGCCCTTGGTTGTCAGAGAATCATACTTGGGATTTGAGTTTTATTCTTACCAATGTATCTTATAGGATTATTTAACAAACTATTTTTTCTCTGATTGTTGTTGATGCGTTTGTCAATGTTAAAAGCAGTTCCAGAGGAAAGGGGTTATGGGGCTGCATAATCCAAAACTAGCTAAACCATAATAACTTTATAAAAATTACAAGACATTTTTTGTTCATAGTATTTTTTATAAAAGTCATGGAAAAATAAAATCCTTTGTATAAGAACAATATAAACCCCGTTTGTCCAAGACCATTAAAATTCTAAGATGTCCTGCATGTTCTTTTTTTGCATCCATCCCCCCTATATCGAACGAAATTACGGATTCCTAATTAGTGTATGTCTTAGACATGAGGAATATAAATTAGTTCTATAATTGGTTAAGTTATTCAAATATTCATTAACATTTAAATGTGAGCTTTAAAGTGCTAAATTCACGGCTTTTTCAACTATAAAACTATTGAAAAAGTATTTCAAATATCGCCTTGTAAAGAGTTATATTCTGTCTTCTTAACCTAATTCCATTGTTACCCACAGCTTTTTGCCAGTCTATAATTTGTGTGATTTTTTTTGTAGTTTTCTTGTGTTTTTTTAGTTTTTCTGTTGTTTTTCTTTCACTTTCGTTACACAATTAATGTATTAATTTTTAATACGCCAGGAAAATATTTTTTTTACTTCCACTTGGCGAATAATGTATTCATTTTAATTTTTTTACACTTTTTAATAAAGATTATCATTATTTAATGGAGCTAGTACATATAGTCTTTTTTTCATAGGGTCTTATAGTGCCTAAAGATTTTGTCCAAACAATCAAATAGTTCAGTATCATAGAGTAGCTCCCGTTACTTCCGCTCTTAGCTGTTTTTTCTATAACTTCACTGTTATTTGTAGAAAACAATCCGAAGTATTCAACAACTCAAAGATTTATCAAAAATGTTCTCAATAGTAAAATCTTCCATTCGTTTCAACAGAAATGATTTTTGAATTTAAATATTTTTAAACTATTAATCTTGTGTTTGGCGCGGAAAGTCCGATATAGGGACTTAGCGCCATAAAACCCAAAACAACCAACCAACCAACCTTCGTTTCAAATATTACATTAAATCCCTTCGACAAGCTTTCAAACCCAAATATTCCATCCTATTTGCATGCTAATTATACAAAAATAATGACGGATCATACTTCATACTTCACAAACGGAGATTTAGAGTTCCTAATAAGTCGTGAATACGTGTGGGTAGCTCTCAAAATCTTCCTTAAAAGTGTTATGATTGCTTAGGGCAATTAATATTTAAATTATCTTTTACATTTCAGAGGAGAATAAGAGAAGTCCCCCTTCTCTATAGACGTTATAAGACGGCTTTAAAGGTTGTTTAAACAAGGTATTATCCTGTTTTGTTCTTGTTTAATCTTGGTAGTAGCTTAGGTTTAGATTTCGTAACTAGAGGCTGTTTTTAAAATGAGACTGAAGAACTAGGTATGAGTTAAAGTGTTTACATATCAATGCTGATTTAATGGTTAAAACAAAATAATCAGTCAATATAAAAAACAGCCAATAAAACAAATTTATTACATGGGTGAAGCCTTAAAGTGTTTGTTTTTGGTGTTTGGCCGATTTTTAATTTGATAGGTTTTTTCGCTATATACCCTTCTTGTATAATTTTTTAGATCCGTTATTTGAATAAAGAAATAATAATTTCATAATATGAAACACATAAAATTGTTTAAACTTTTAAATTTTTTCCCCAGTCCTCAATTTTTTATTACAAAATTTGTATAAATTTATATATAAATGCTAAAACATGTAAAAAAGACTGTGATGCCAATGAATAAAGACTAATCTAGTTCTTGAGATTAAGCCTGAAAAGTTTATATTCTGTAAAAAGTTTTTGTTACATACTCCATAAATGCTACCTCTTTCGGTCCTAGCCACCCCAAATTCAAATCAAGAATTTTTGTTTTCGGTTCATTTTTTTGTATTTGATCAAAACTGCATTTTTTGTTCACATGTTAGTTACTTAATTTGCTAAACATCAATTATTTGTTCATTTTTTTCTTATAATTTTTTGTTTAAAGGTGATGGTAACTGTTTAATTGTGTGTATATGTTTAGTTCGATAAAAAATAACTTGAAGGGTTATATGAATCTTCTTTGCACAGATAGAATTAGAATTTAACATTGCGTGTTTGGAAATATTAATTAGGAGAGTCAAGGAGGGTTCTAAACGAAAAACAAATTAATCAAAATATCTTCAACTCCATAGATACTTTCAAAAGTAATTTTTTTATTAGAAGAATAATTAATTTATGCTATTTCCATGATTAAAGTATATTATCTATCTACTTTAATCACGGAGTGATGTTTATGTTAATGTAATTAAAAATTATTTTTAAATTTTATGTAAATAATAAAAAAATAATTTGTTCAAAAATTTTATATTAATTAAAATTAATTTTTGATATTTTAGGTACTTCGATATGGTGTTCACACCACAGAGTATAGAGCTTAACAGAGTGTTCATTAGGGTGTCTCAAAAAAACCGTTTTTCAAAAAACCTCGCTCCCCAGGGCTTTTCCCATTCCCTTTGGTCCCAAAAGACTGTGTGAAGTTTCAGCCCCCTAAGTTAACTCTAGGGTTTGCCTGTAGAGCCCCAAAGTTTGAAAAAAGTGGAAAAAATGATCAATTTTCAGAATTTTTAAAAATTATATTTTAAGATTGATACTGCGATAAAACTGGTTCAAATGTGTTATTTAGGACTTTTTTAGATGTGTTATATTTATTCATGTGCATAATAAACTTCACCCTATAGCCCCTATAATTTAAGATTAAAACGCACTAATTTTAACGTTGCACTCGCTAAAGCTTATAATGCCCTACCGGTGGACGAAATGAATTAAATCCGAATTTCTTCGAAGGAACTGGCTCAAATGATGCCATTTGGCGCTAAATTTATATTATAAACTATAACAGCCACAGAAATAACAATAGTGAGGCCTTCAATTGAGTTTTTAATGTAAAAAGTGCTTTTCTTCAAAATTTCTCATTTCCAGCTGATCAAACCCAAACTTTATGCTAAAAAAGGAGGTTGTTGTACTTTTTAGGTATCAAACTTTGAAACCTTTATAGGAGTTTCATTTTCAATAAGTAGAATTAAATTTTATACCGCACAGATCGGAAATGACATGGATATTTCATATATCAGACGTTCAAATCGATTTTCTTATTTTTAGTTAGGAAAATTACTTCCTTAAACGTATTAGGAGAAAATTTTAATTAAAAACTCCTTTTTTTAACATTTCAACCAAGATTCGCAAGCATTAAAGTATTTTCCTAGCTTTAAAAAAAGAAAATAGATTTTCATGTTTGGTATTGGAAATATCCATGTCATTTCCGATTTGTGCGGTTTAAAATGTAATTTTACATATTGAAAATGAAACCCCTATAAAGGTTTCAAAGCTTGATATCTGAAAAAGTACAACAACCCCCTTTTTTAGTATAAATTTTGGGTTTGATCAGCTGGAAACGAGAAATTTTCAAGAAAAACACTTTTTACATTAAAAGCTCAGTGGAAGGCCTCACTATTGTTATTTCACTGGCTGTTATAATTTATAATATCAATTTAGCGCCAAATGGCATCATTTGAGCCAGTTCCTTCGAAGAAATTCGGATTTAATTCATTTCGTCCACCGGTAGGGCATTATAATCTTTAGCCAGTGCAACGTCCCTAAGTTGTACATTTTAATCTTAAATTATAGGGGCTATAGAGTGCAGTTAATACACATAAATAAATATAATACATCTAAAGAAGTCCTAAATAACACATTTGAACCAGTTTATCGCAGTATCAATCTTAAAATAGAATTTTTAAAAATTCTGAAAATTGGTAATTTTTTTTCACTTTTTTCAAACTTTGGGGCTCTACAGGCAAACTCTAGAGTTAACTTAGGGGGCTGAAACTTCACCCACTATCTTTTGGGACCAAAAGGAATGGGAAAAGCCCTGGGGAGCGAGGTTTTTTGAAAAAAGTTTTTTTTTGAGACACCCTAGTGTTCATCTCCATAGACGCTAATGGCAACTTTTTTAACAGGGATTTTCCCATTGAAAAACCTTAGGCCAAACGGACCCGCCCCCTTTAATTCCACATCATTTCTGCAAATTCTGTCATTCGCCCACTGAAGCTGTCACTTAAATCCAAATCGCCTATAATCAAAGTAAAAATCAAATCAAATACATTTCGCGTTCTCTGAATGGCTGCTAGTGAACTAAATTATAATATGCGAGCTGAATTAAATTAATTACCTAAGGAGGAAAACGGCCGTTTGGCATCTCTCTGTGGTTCACACTCAATGGTGCTCTACTCAAATGTTGATGAAGCACTTTATTTCAAATCGATATTATTGGAATTTTTTTAACCCTTCAAAAAATAAATAATAATTCTATTTTAATAATAATAAAAAAGAATACAAATATGGGAATAAAATTAAAAAAATCTTTCTTGTCGACTTTTATGTTGTTTAAGAGGTTTGAATTTGTTCTTTTAAAAGTAACTACAACTTTTAATATTTATAAATGTTTTATATTTATTGATTATTTATTTTAAAAAACTCTGATTTATAAGTTTTCAAACAATGCAAGGATCTTACAATAAACTTTTCTCAAGGAATGTTTATGGTGGGAGGGGAATAACAGTAGTGTTAATTATCAGTTTAATAAAAATACCCTGGAATTAATTATCCCAAAAAAATTATGCGGATTCATTTACTCAAGTAATGATATGCCGATTTTATTGTTACACAAAACAAAAAAGGAATTTAACAATTTAAGAGTTTTTTTTATTTTGAGCTTTCCTTTTTGAAACAAAAACTTCATGAATATGAATTACTTATTATGTAACTGGATTAACTAATGATAACTTCAAAAACCTTAAAAGGGAATATTTCAAACATCACATAATTTTTTGGATCATATATTATATATTTTTTTCAATATTAACCAAATTTGTTTCTTCATTACAAAAAATTTAGAAATAGAACTAAAAATTTTCTAGAAGGAAAAGATGGAATAGAGGATGTTTTTTATATAGCGAAGTGCTGCCATGCCTTTACATTCACATAAGCTTTTGTCCTTTGGATATTTCAATTATTTTATATCTAGGCTTATTTAATGTACTATTTTACAATGTTATTTAAATTTAGTTTTACACAAAGTAGTTATTTAAATTTTTCTTCTTTTGCTTTCATTAAATTAAATGCAATAAGAACAGAAATCTAACCAAACTTTTTTAACACGTCCCCTCTAAAATATTTACTTTTGTTAATTTGACTTCCATTTTGTCCAAACATCAATTTATTCTCCATTTTAACAATTTATTCAATAATGAGTATATAGATATACTATCCTTATCTATGGGAAAACCTGAAATTAAAAAACATAGAATCGAAAAGATAAAAACGAATCCAGTGTCAACAATGTAATCCGTGTAATGCAAAAAGTTATTAAAGCATGATCTTTTTAATTATTTTACAAAAATATTTAATTAAACACCCAACGACTTTGAATTTTTTAAAATTGTAACTGTTATATTTTCTAAACATAATTTTAAAGGTAGTTTTTCTTATTCAAATTGATACCGTAAATTCATTTTAGTTTGAATCACTTTATATAAAAATCCTAGAAATTAAGTGTCATTAATATTAAAAATGTTAAAATAAAAATTTGTATAAGCTTTCATTTGTAGGATAAGAGAGTTAATGTAATAAATATTATTTGTATTAAAATATAAAATTTTGGGATGAAAAATACATATCTAAATACTTGTGTAATCAAAATGCAAAGAAATTCAAACACTTTTAAATACTTACAAAATTGATGTTTTTACAGTAGTAATCATAAAACAGTTAGATGAAAAAAATAATGTTGTGAAAGGATACAAACCATTTTGTAAAAAGTAAATATTTTTATAATTTTTAAAAAGTATTTTATAAAAGCTAATTAACTTTGAAGAAATTTTTACATTGCTGAAAGTTTTATTGTTTGATATTGATACAGTGAATGTTATGTAATAAGATGTGTAAAAATTTTTGTTATAAAATAAACTATCATTTATCATTTTATTATTTTTTTAGTTTGTATTTTTTTCTGGTGTGCACTTAGTGTGTTTTGTATGTATGTTTTTGTATTTTGTTCATGACTGTGTGTGTATTTCGATTATTTGTTTTATTTTGCTCTTAGTATAAATTTTTATTTATTAATTTACGTAGTGCTTCACTTGGAAGGGCTTAGGCCCCTTAGTGAACAACATATGTATTTTTTTTCTGTAAATAAATTTATCATCATTATCATCATCATCATCATCATCATCATCATCATCATCATCATCATCATTATTATTATTATCATTATTATTATCATTATTATCATTATCATTTATTATTATTATTATTATTATTATTATTATTATTATTATTATTATTATTATTATTATTATTATATATTGAAGCTATCGTATTACCAAAAAATTTTTATATTAATTTAGTTTTAATATTATATTTTATTCTAAAAGTAAAAAAATAATTATTATTTCGTAGTAGATACTTTTCTCAAGTATACATTTATAGAAAGAGATGCAATTTATTTGCTGATATGTGTTTTAGTTTTACATAATTTCCATTGATGTAAATATCTAATGTAAGTTAAAGTTAATCTTCAATGTAGAAAAAATGAGAAAATGATGTTAAAGGATAGTAAGGACAATTAACAAAGCAATTTCAAATAATCAAAATCCATTGGATGTTTTTTTGAATTACTTGATGCAGATAAAAGTATATTTTAATTTATTGTAAATTGTTAAAAGAGAGAGTTAAAGAGGTCTGAATACCTTTAGAAGTGTGCTTCAAGTAAGAAAGTTGTTTTCTGTCAGTTTACGGATCATCTTATCCACAGTTGAAGAAAAAAAATCTTTAAAATGTCCATTTTTTTGACGCAGATGAGGTTGACTTAATTACAAACTTTAAGTTTAAAATTCTCATGTCCATTCCCTCCACTCAGAAAAGAGGCGCGAAACTATTTTAATTTATCATCTCTGCGATTCAATCGATTGACAGGGGGAAATGATTTATAACTCGAATAGCGCATTGCCAGAAATCAGCGCTAACCAGCCAAACGTGGCAACCCTTCCTTCATAGAAAGATACGAGAGCTTGGCGTGCTTCCGGATAGTACTTGGCGAGGAGAATCGAAACGAGCCTCGTCTCCTCTTTGCCGCAGGAAAACGATTTCAGTGGGCGATAGAACCGTCGGCCGGCCAAAATGGCAGACGAGAGCGATGCCCAGACGCCGAGTTATTTCCAGCTAGCTCGCGTTCGAAAAGGGGCTTTGAAAAAGAAGAACGTTTCGGTCATCAAGAACCACAAATTCATTCCGAGATTCTTCAAGCAACCGACGTTCTGCTCTCACTGTAAGGATTTCATCTGGTGAGTTGTGTTGTTGCGATTCTGCTGCATGGTTGTGTGTGTTTTGCCTCGGCCAATGAATGAGAAGGAATTCTTCCCACTCTACGGCAGGAAATCTCAATTACGATTTGCCGCGTTTTAGCTCTGTCGCATCGCTCTGGAAGGTGCTTTTCCGGGATTCGAAAAACTTAATAAAGCATATATAATTGAAATTTACGACATTAGCCTATCCTATACGGTTATAGAAACTGGGGAAACATCAATGTATTCAAAACTGAGACAAATATTATCTTAAGAGGTTTTAATTGAATTATTAATATCCAATCCAGGGGGAGGAGCTATGAGGCTGCAGCCCCCTAAAATTAAATAATTCCTCCAATTTTAATAAATATTCTTCAAAATTGTTTCCTTGTTTCCTTTTTTTCATGAAAACAGCTTTTAATAGGGAATTTTTGATGTTTCTTTAAGAGATATCCTTTAAAATTTGAAAATTAAATCTCGTTAAAACGAGAAAGTCAGGAAATATACACGTTTCAGGTGTTTTCAGCCCCATAGACAAAAATTCTATACTAGCTACTGTTAATATCGGTACATGTTTATTGGGTATTTCAAACCATTGCATTGAACTTTCGAATGAATTGTTTTAACTATCGAAGTAAAAGCTCTATTATCTACATATTGGGAATTTTACAAAACCTCCTATAAGAAACAGGTGTGTGAACCATTATACGGGTTACTTGAAATTTTCTAACATTAAATTTCTTATAAACACCACCATAAAGCAGGATAAATTTTCTTCACGATTAAGCTGAATAAACAATGTTTTTTCCCTTTATGATACAAATACCTTCAATGTTTTTCTAAAAGTATATATGTTGTTTTATAAATACTTTTAAAAGTTATCCTTTTTCACAAAAAAAATATCATGACATTAACTTTTTTGTTCAACTAAACTGTCCTCTTAGAATTATATTTATTGCTATGGTATAAATTAACTGTAAACCCAGCAACTCGCAAGAGATAGCAAATGTCCTTACTTAGCTGATGGCTAACAATGAATGAACTGTAAACTCATCAACTTTTGTAAAATTTAAATTGATTAAAAAAATGTTTTATCAATAGAGACCGATTAAATTTCTAGTTAGAAATGATTAAATAAGTATCATTTCATCATTTTCTTTTACTTTCATTATAGTCTTTTACTTTCATATCAGTTTTATCATTTTCTTTTACTTTCACATAAAGATCGACTTTTAGTTTGCATATCAAGTACCTAGGTCAGGGGTTCCCAACCGGTGGTACGCGTACCACTGGTGGTACGCGGGAACGTTTCAGGTGGTACGCGTGAGTGCGCGTTTTAGAATTATTTCTCTGAATATTATTCAAAAGTGGACTGGATCATAAATTCTTTTTCGGGAACCTCACCAAATGAATTGGAACTAAAAGAAAGTTATATCGATCTTTGCAGAAGATAGTTAGTTCCATGAAAGATTATTTTAAAGAGAAATCTTTATTTAACTTCTGGATTGGACGCAAAACCGAGTACCCTTTGATTTTCCGGCAATCTCTGCTATTTTTGATGCCATTTGTTACGAGTTACTTGTATGAGAGTGGATTTTCTGAACTCTTGTACATAAAAAGTAAACATAGAAGCAGAATAAGTGTTAAAGAGGATTTAAGAGTTAAAGAAGTTCCATTACTCCTAATGTTGATATTTTAATCACAGGCAAACAACAACAAATTTCGCCCTTAAGACTATAAAATATTTTTTTTGTATGATGATTAATTTTTTGCTGAGTTAGTACTAATTTTCTATTTGTATGTTTTCAGACCTCCTATGGGTATAATAAATAAAATTGCAAATTCATACCATTTTTATCTTTTTATTTATCTTTTATTATAAGCATATTTATAAATAAATATCTAACCATTAAATATGAAGTTTTCTCAGGAATTTAATTCAAAAAGCCTTTCTTTGTACACTTTTAGAAGAGTAAATATTAAACGTTTATTAAAATATTTAAGTCTGGTGGTACGCCAAAATTTCTCAAAAAGTCAAGTGGTACGCAAGGGCAAAAAGGTTGGGAACCCCTGACCTAGGTTATAAAGATTTAAAATATTCTGAGTGATAAGAGTTTAAAAAGCGCAAATGTGTAAAGAACTCTATAAAGATGACTAAATTTCTAATTAGATAAAGATTAAATGAGTGTAGTTTAATCATTTTCTCTTACTTTCAAGAAAAGTTAAATTTTTAGTTTGCATATCGTATAGGCTATAAAGATATAAAATAGTCTAAGGGATGAAAAAACTCAAACGTGTAAAGAATTTTATAAAGATGTCCAATTTACTCGACGAAAATGCACCGATTTCCCTTTTTAAAAAAGAGAGAGAGCGATAAGAGAACTCCCTCCTCGTAAATATCAAAAAATCGTTTGCTACACTGCAGTGCTTTGACCGAGTCGGCTGCTCCAATCAGTGCGGAAGAATACGCAGAGAGGGGTGTATCTATCAGAACTCGAAACTGCTGCTGCTATCGAGTTTCGGAATCGACGGAATTCCGATTTTGTCTCCTGTTACCGGTGGAGGCTGATTTATATTTTCGCAGTTTTTGGGCGATAGAAATTCAGAAAGAGGATTTGTTTATTTATTTTTTCTCCCAATAGTGGTCCTTGAGTGATGGTGCTCACCAGTCAGTATTGACTTCCGACTACATTTAGGTTGAAATGAAAGTGGAATATTCAGGCAGCTTTTATCGTTTCATATAGACTGGAGGATTATTAAACTAATATTTAAAGCAATATAAACAATAGCACTATCAAGATCCGTAAACAAAAATGTCTTCCTTCCTAATAAAATATATTCAATGTTTTTGGAACATCTATGTTATTTTAAAAATGTTTTTTAAGAATGTGCTTTTTTCACAAAAAAAGAAATGACTTCATGTGTTTTTTTGTTCAATTAAACTCTCCTTTTTCAATTAAATTTATTGATATAATAAATAAACTACTTTTACGCTAACTTACTTTTGTTGAATACATAATATACAAGGAGAAAAAACGCATACCTTTATATTTATTTAAAAAAATAATTGTACTAAAACCATTAAAATTATACTTTTTTGTTTGAAATTCATAATTTAACCCAACACAAGAGAAAATACATTATTCAAGATATAGAGAGATAAATTTATTACGGGAGGGGCCCAAAATTATTCTTCAGCTCCTCAATATAGGTTTAATGAAACCTTATAAATAAAATTGGAGTCCTAAGGAACTTAACGTAAGAAAAATAGTGAATAATAAAGTTTGAAGTACCAAAGGGGGTCTGGAGCCCCCCAAGAAATTTTTAGAAAAATTGACATGAAGTTTTGTAGTTTCTCAACCGTTTGTATTAAAAACGTACTGTTTAAACGCGACAATGGGATGGATTTCTTAAACAAATTAGAACCATCTTGGATTTTTGAGTTGGTAGTTTAAAATGTATGCTTAAAATAAACATCTTATTAGGGAATATAGAAAATCTTTTATTGTTGCAAACCAACAATACCTTCTATTTTGTGAAACAGAAGAATCCATAACGTTAAATTTAAGAAGGCATCCCCCTCTAAATTTAAATAAAAATATTATATATTTGGAGCATTTGGGTTTCAAAATAGATTTAGTCTTACACAGTCGACGTGCATTTATAACTTTAGGCTTTGGATGTCTTTCAAAGTTTAGGATAATTTTATGTGATCAATATGGAGTTTAGAAAGGAAAAACAAATACACTCGGTTTTAAGTTTAGTGTTTTGTTTCAAAAATACTTGGCTACCGTGGTAGGGAATCATGAGCGTTTTTTCTTCAAAATTGCAGCTGTTGTAGTGTATTTCGTTATCTATAAGCAAGTACTATGGAATCTATGAATGTGAATAATTTTGTTCTTTATAATTTTATACCAACAAAATGATTTTATGGTGAAAGCAGTTGTAATAAAATAATTTTGGTGTTAAATTGTTATAAAAAGTAATTCACTGTTTTTTTGTTGTTCCAAATAATTTAATTATTAAAATTTGAATTAATTTTCTTATTTTACTTTTGGAGACGAAAGTTTATACTGTGTAAAAGTTTCCTATTTGATACTTTAAAATATCACTTGGTAGAAGGATTTTTTTAGAAAAAGAAACTATAGTAGGGGAGAGTGGGGACGATTGTAACAAAATTTTTTATTTGATCTCAAACTAAGCCATTTTTTATGTTAGAGTTATGAAAATTGCTATGAAAATAGGTTGATATATCCCAATTACAATTTTGTTAGGAAAACCGTCCGGTGGACATGCATTGCAATTTAGTAAATGAAACATCGAAAATTGAAAAACGTTACAATCGTCCCCACTTGGAGGGTCAATTGTAACACATATAAGGGTCAATTGTAACACAACACAAATTCATAAAAATAAATAGAAAATCATTCAAATTTATTAAAAATTTATATTTTCTTGTTAAATAATAATTAAATACAAATAGACTAGAATGGAAATAATGAATATTTCACTCAAATAGTGAGTTTTAAATATAATGAATGTTGATGAGTAAATAATAGTAAATAATTATTCACAAGGGCAGTTTGGGTATTTATAACTCAATTACCCTATAGTATAACGAACGTTGGACCATTTTTTGCACGAAAAATGGTTCCTCTTACTGCCCTTGATCGAAAACTTTATTGTGTTGATTATAACCCACTTTAGGATTTTCATTTTTTATTTTCTTCTGACAGAATCTGTATAAAGTTACATAAAAAATATCGTGCTCACGAGCAACACTTCTAATAGACTTTTTAGACACAGAAACCTCAACAGCGTCTCCCTCCATTTTTTCTAGACCAATCAGCCCCCTTTCAGTTTTCCTTTTACGTGATCTCGGCATCCTAAAACCGTAAAAATGCATAATTATATGCCAATATTAAGGGTAATTATGAATTATAAATCATTATATCAAAAATACTTTTGAAACATGTTATTTTCTACATTGGGGTCAGTTGTAACATGTTACAACCGTCCCCGTCTGAAGTGTTACAATCGACCCCACGTTGCCATTTTTAGTTCAACCCTTGTTTCGCGCGAAACTAACAATAGTATCATCTTGAAACTAAGCAGAATAAAACTAGGATACATGTACATACAATACATAAAATCAGTGTTGTTGTACTTCATACCTGCAGTGCAGGAGAAGGAAAGCTATACAAAAGTAGAAATTAACTTCGATGCTCGAAAAACACTTTTCTCAATTAAACAGCCACAACTCAAGTGTCAGCCTTGGAAATATCTGATATTCTTTCATTCACCTGCCTTTTACGTACTGTCATCTCCTTTTCGCCCAGGCAGCCTCTCATTTTGAGGAAATCAAAGTGTTACAATTGCCCCGTGTTACAATCGTCCCCACCCTCCCCTACTTATATCCCTATTCTAAAAAAAGTTTTTGTAAATGGTTTCCAGTGAAAAGCTTTTTAATTACCGATCCGTATAACATGTTTTTGGTATCAAACTGTTCAGATTCTTTTGAGGATGTGCAATAAGCCTTTAAAATTTCTAAAAATAATTATCAATTCTAAAATATTTCCATTTTTCTGGATTACGGATAAGGTTGCAGTTAACAGCAAGAAACTGTCGTGCAATTTATTATCCCTCCAATCACAACGACCAATCGACGCCATATTTTATGATGAAAATAATTCCTTTCACGCTTTAAATATGCACTTCAAAATACTTTCTAAATAAAATATCTTTAAAAGACTGATAAGAGTTTTCCAGAAACTTACAATACTATTTAAATACTATAGAATTTCACACACCAAAATGCCAAAATCAATAAGGAAGTTGCATGTGTTGGATTTTCAAAAATAAACAAGTGTTCCATATGGTTTTGTGTATGGTAAAATGAAATATCTAGTCAGTTTTTCAAAAAAATGTACAGGTAATTAAATATTTTAATTTAAAAGTCGAGAAAAAACACGTGACTGAAAACGTTTATTGTTTAAACCAGTGGTCCCCAACCTTTTTACCACCACGGACCGGTCAACGTTTGATAATTTTACCGCGGCCCGCTGGGGGATGTTGATTGTTTACATTCTAGATTATTTTGATTTATTACTTTTAATTTAATAGTAATTAAACATGTGCTTTTAAAATAAATTACAGTTGCACCAAAAAATAAATATAAAGTGATTTATAATTAATTTCATTCATTAATTTGGAGTATAAAACTAGGAATTTAAATTCATTTTCAATGAAATGGTCGGCCCGCGGCCCGGTACCATTTGATCCACGGACCGGCACCGGTCCGCGGACCGGGGGTTGGAGACCACTGGTTTAAACTATAAGATGACGTCAACAATAATACCATCAACTCCATTGCTTTACAACAATGTTTAGTATAAGATGACGTCACATCCAAACTATTTTCGCGCGCTTTTAAAAAGGGTATTTTTGTTAATTTTTTTGACAATCAAAAAATTTCTCGATCGGCCTCAAATTTTGGGTAGTAGCTTATTTTTGCCAGAGGAATCGATTAAAAAAATCAAAAAAAATCATGCAACTTCCTCATTGTTTGAAAACATTGAGTGTAATGTAGGTTTTATCTTTCACTATTTTCAATAGCTGAAAAGGTATTGAAATAGCTGAAAGGTATATTTCAACTTTCAGTATAACTATGATATATTTAAAACACACATACAAATATTTTTTATAAAAAGTTTGGTGTTTCTATTTTTAAAAAATTCGAATTAGTTTTAGAATTATTAGGATTCAAAGTATCAATTTTTCTTCTCTTTCTGGTCGTTCACTAGAGAAACAGCATGCGTTCGGCATATTTCCGATTTCAGCATGAGAAGCGCAACAGTGTACCGATAGACCAATAAGATTTAATGATTTCCACTTTAGCTCCTCCCTTCTCCTTCGTCATATAACAAAAAAATATAAAAATAAGAACACAGAAGAATACATGTTATACCCATAGAGGTTATACCCAATGCGTGTATATTCTTATTTTTTTAATAAGACGGGGTTTGGGTACTAAATTTAAAATTTGTGAATGAAGAGCGATTCTTTTTTTATTTCTTTTTCGTTCTAATATTTTTTCATTATGTTTTACTGTGGAGCAAGTATTAATTCAGATAATTCCTTCATTAAAATAAGTTAATTCCATATAAATACAACATTGTTTGAGTAGATTGAGATAATTAGAAATTGTGATTTTTGAAATCACATTTGTTCCAATAAGAAATTTATTTTAAAGATTTCTTTCATATGTTATCAGAAATATTATTCTATAAATTAAGAAAATTTTAAAATAGAAAATCTTTATTTTTTCCCATGCATGCTTAAAAAGTTAAAAGCAAAATTCTAATGATAATTAAACGAATCCAAAAACATATTTTATTTTACAACTTTAAACTTTCGCTTTTTTATGCTTCCTTGACTTGATGTAGTTGGTGGGAGGGGCTAAAACTGCCATCCTATTGGTCTATCGTTACAGTGTTGCGCTTCTCATGCTGAAATCGGAAATATGCGGGCATTTTATAAACTTAAAAGTTTTTTAATGGCGTGCTTTTTTCTCTAAGATAGTTAATGATAATTAGTAGACTTGCTGGATATTTTTTAAAAACATTATTAATAAGTTTAAAAAGGGATGTTTCAGTAGTAGTTTTATTTTGATATTTTCAAGGTAGTGGTCTGAATTAAATTATTGATAAGCTAGAGAGATAGATAGTTTCAGTTTTAAAGGAGCATTAACTAAGCCGACGAGCCCGGGATTGTGCTGGACTGTTGAGATGAAATAAGCGAGCTCTGCTCGCTAAGATCGCGAAGCGATCTGAAAAGAACTGCGAAGCATTTCCGGGGGTTGGTGAGCGATAGCGAGCAGGGGGCAGAGCCCCCTAGTGTTATAAATTATTTTTAATCAAGCATAGATGTAAAAGTAAATATAAAACAACTACTTTTCAATCATTAGTTTAACAATTACAATATAATTTTTAATTTCTGTGTAAAACAAGTATATAAAATAAAAATTTAAAAATATTTAGGTGACATATAATTTATTTACTATAAATTGAAATGGGTTATAACGAGACCTCACTCAAAGTGAAATTAGTATAAAAATATAAACAACTAGCTGATATGCCCGGCCTTGCACGGGTGCTGAGTATATAAATTTATTATTTTTAAGTTTTCCCAAATACAATTTATAATTTTGTATAATCAGCATCTACCAATCATCCATCCCGGTATCCCAGGTGTCTTTTTCATATTCTAGTGTTCCCGGTAACTTTTCCTATCCCGGTGTTCCTAGTAATTTTTCTTATCCCGGTGTTTTCAGATGGTCTAAAATTTCTTCAGTTCTAAAGCAATATAACTTTTTAAGGATTTACACATTGACAACATGGAAAAAATATTTTTAAAAATATTCTAAAAATTGCTCAGATCCCTTGATTAATCATATCTTTAGGAATTAACGTTTTCGGTGAAATTATTCAAAAATTAAAGCTTATTCCACTTTCAAATTTAAGAAAAAAATCAATCTTTTCTAGTTGAAAGGGAGTTTTAATAGTTTTTGGTTTGTTAACCAACTTTCTTAAAAGCTAAAATATTATCACTTTTTGATTTTACTTACTCGTTTCCATGGAGACATTTTAACAACAATGATATTCCATAAAGCTTTTAAAATTTAAAAATTAGATAAACTCTCAAATAAAAATATGTTAAACTATCCTTAAACTTTTAAATTTCATGGAAATAGATTTTTAAATTAGTAATATAATTTTTAAATAGACTTGTACCTAGTGTTTCTATTAAAAACTTGTTGTTTATCATTAAGTTTTCTTTGTAACAATGGGTAAGCAGATCTCTTCTTGAGGAGAAATAAAGCTATTTCAGCAAAATGACCATAAAAAGGGTCGAAAGAGGGTCAAGGGGTCATTAAAAGTTTTCGAAACATAGCCTATGTTTTTTTCTGAGTTTTTTTACGTAGGTATACCAAGTTTGGTGCAGATCGGAAGTAAACTGTGGATTTGTATAAAAGACAAACATATATATATACACACATTCAATTTTATTATATTAGATACAAAGCATTTCTTTAAAAAACACCATATCTGTCAATAAAAACTATTTTAAAAGTTAAAAGAAGAATTTAAAGGACACCTGGTGAGTGTTGATCAAAATCATAAACAAATATGCATGCACTCCAGTCACATCCTTATAGTTCTCTGTTAAGAACAATGAAGATGAAGATCTCTTATCGAAGAACATTTTCAATTGTTAATATGACTTTTATTAATGACCCTATAACGTTCGAATATTAAAATAACCCACTCTTGCTTCTCAAAGGGGGTATTAAAATGAAATTATAGTGGTTTAAAGTATTAAAATAGATAAAACTAATTTTTTATATGATACTAGCGGATATGCCCGGCCTTGCACGGGTGGAGTGTATAAATTCATTTTTTTTAGTTTTCTTAAAATTAATTTATATAAATTTGTAAATATTACCAATCATTACTAAAAAATAAAATATTACCAATCATTAAATAAATATTACCAATCATTACTAAAAAATAAAATATTACTAATCATTGAATAAATATTACCAATCATTAAATAAATATTACCAATCATTAAATAAATATTACCAATCATTAAATAAATATTACCAATCATTCTGGTACCCCAGGTCCCTTTTTCCTATCCAGTGTTCCTGGTAATTTTCAAATCCCGGTGTTCCCTGTAATTTTGCCTATCCCGATGTTCCCGGTAATTTTCCTATTCCGATCTTCCCGGTAATTTTCCAATCCCGTTGTTCCCGGTAATTTTTACCCTCTCGATGTTCCCGGTAATTTTTCCTTTCCCCGTGTTCCCCGTACGTTTTCCTATGCCGGTGTTCCCGGCAATTTTATATATTCCGGTATTCCCAGTAATTTTTCTAATCCCCGTAGTCCCGGTAATTTTCCTATCTCGGTGTTTCGGGGTAATTTTTTATATTCCAGTATTCCCGGTGTCTTTATGGTAATTTTCCTATCCCTATTTTTATAACCCGGTAATTTTTCCTATCCTATCTTCCCGCGAATTTTACAATCCTTGCGTTCCCGATACTTTTTACAATCCCGGTTTTCCTGTTTATGTTTATATCTTGGTGCTGTTATTAAGTAACAAATTTAAAGGATGATAAAAAGTCTAGTAGATTGATAAGCCTAGTGAACAAAATATCAAATTTTAAACTACGATAAAAAATCTTGTAAATTTAAAAGTCTAGTGAACCGCTTCATTTGAAACAATCGGGGTTATTCACTGTTCATGCGATCATACGATGCGATTTCCATGCGATCGTATGATGTGATGCGATCGCATGCTACCAAAGGCTCATTCTGTGGTCTCAATCGTGCGAGGCGTGGCTTCAGATCGTTCACTTATTGGTCAACTTCTCTTGTTGATTTTAAATACTTTTAACCAATCACGGTACTTTTTTTTGGGATCCGGCCGTTTTTATTTAAAGAAAGCGAAGCAGATTGTTGTTATTTTGTTTATTTACACGTGTTTCTGGAGCTGCATTAAATTGCTTTGATTTTTGTAAAAGGTTAAGATTAATGAGTAGAACTTTCTTCCAATTAATTTTCGCTGACCAAAACTGATTATATTACTCTAGTTCTTTAAAACTCATGAACTCACAAGTATAATAGTGGACATTTTTAAGTGTTTTTTATAGCTGCATTATTAAGATTGGGGATGGTTGAAGGAAATATTTTAAAAAAGTTCATCGAGGTATAATTATCAGTTTTTGTATTTCATTTATTTTATTGATTTATTCGTAGTTGAAAATGGATTGAAAATAGTTTCCCGAATGTGGTTGGTCAAACCAAATAAATTTTAAATGAAGAGAACCGTTTTACAATTCGAGAATGTGCTGGGATTTAAAAATAAATAAAAATTTACTTCGTAGAGAGAAATTATAAAAATAAAATCAATCACGTAGCTGCTCGCTTGCAGGCGAAATCCATCAAAACAGAAAAAACCCTTCAAAAAACAAAAAGACTCATAGCTTTACACATGTAATAAATTTGTTTGTTTTTATTGAACGGTTTTTGCATTGAATGTTCTGTTTGTATATTCAAACAGAACATATTTACGAGAAAAAGAATTCGGCGAAGTTTAGTCTGTTCCCTGCTGTCGCCAATACGTCGCCAATATACACAACATTGGCGATATTGTAGCTATCGCCTGGCTTTTTCTAGTCCATCATGGTATATTTATCGCCATAAATTTGGCGCAGGGAACAGACTAAACTTGCGCCAAGAATTCAATATAAAACAAAAAACAAGCTGAGAGAAGCGTGCGCCCAAAGAAAAAAGAATAAAGCAAGTCAACTGAAGATAGTTTCTTTCAAATCCCACATTTATTTAATATCTAATTTTTTTATATTTGACTGCTTCTAAACTAGCCATTTTCCTACTTATTATACTATTCAATTATATTATATTTTAAATTCCATTTTAAAATTTCAATATTTTCTACTCAATATTAATCTACTTAAATAATTTTCTTTACCATGGAAGAAATATAGGTACATCTCTAAAATTTAAAAGTTTCAATAAAATAAAAAACTTCAACCTGATACTTGATTGAGTTTTAAATAAAATCAAATAGGTATTTGGCATAATATTGCTGAACTCAATACATTTCACAATTAACACAGTGGAATTTTACCTTTTCCCACTTGCATCCTTTACAAAGTTTCCTTGTGTGTGTTACAAATTTAATTCCTAAATAAACCAAGGAAAATAAAACAAAACTTAATTCTTTAGAAACAACAAATTGTTGATACTAACTTAGGGGCCATTCATTAATTACGTAAGGATGATTTTGGCAATTTTTGACCCCCCCTACCCCCATGTAAGGGTTCGTAAGATTTTTCAAACCCCTCCCCCCCCTATTCTTACGTAAGATTTCAAAGTTAAAAAGTTGAATATAAAACTAATAAAGATTTCTCTCTCTTTTTGCTTTTTCTTATTTTCGACTTTTGACAACTGGAAGATAGATTCAACAGTTTTATTTTTCATCTTAACTTAATGCTACCCTAACTCTATGAATGCTACTCCAATAAAAAAGATAAACCATCTGATATACCTTCATTTTTTTTTAATTAAAGCTTCGATAATATACCGAGATCGTCGGCATTTTGAAGTTTTTCGGGGGTTATCCAATCGTAATTTGATTAGAATAATTGGAATTTGTTTACATTAACTTGGAAAATCTTACGTAAGAATGGGTTTGACCCCCCACCCCCCAGGTAAGGGTATGTAGAGATTTTTCTAACCCCCCTCCCCCTCGGGACCCTTACGTAATTAATGAATGGCCCCTTACAACTTACCTTACTTCTGTCAAAAAACAAGGAACTTTAAAATAAACTATAAAATATAATGTTCATGTTGATATGGTATGAACCATAGCCTAATAAACATTGATATTAGTAGAATTTCTCAACCCTATTTTTTAAATGCAAAAGAAATTCAACAGTACCTAGAACTAATATACAAAAAAAACATGAGTATCTTGTAATGACTTTTTAATTTAATCTGGTCTCAAAATTAATTTAATTATGACTTTAAAACTGCAATTCATAAATTTTTAGAGCACTAGCTAGATACTTAAAATATTTTTATTAGGTATTTTTTCAGATACAAGAATAACAGCAATAGACAATTTCTTATGCTTTATTTGTAAACTAACATCCATATAATTTTTCAGTTTAAGAAGGGAATTGACCTTCTAGATCAGAACTGCACAACTTTAAAAGTAGCGAGGGCTTAAAAATTATTCTGGGTAGGTCATATATGGACAAAATATCTATCAAAACTGTACATTGTTAACTCATGACATTCATAAATATTATAAACAAATTGATAAAAGATAAATATGATCCCATATGTTTAAATCAATACAAATTTTTTCAAAATTTTTTTCAAAGATTAACCTCACAGTAGAAAGAGAAGATTTTATGGGCAAAATTATTCTTATGAACCTTCCAAAAATACAAAGAAGGAGAGTTTAAAAGCAAAATTATATCAAGTTAAATTTAAAATCCAAGATTACATGAATTGATAAATAAAAAAGCTAACTAAATACCTTATTTTCAATCATCTACAATATGAAAGAGTAATAAATATTTAAAAATATGAACAATAGCTTAACATAAGAAGACTTTGAAGTAAAAAATTTTATGTATATACTCATAAATGTAAGGTGGAACATAAATGAACACAAATCATTTTATAAATAAAACTTTAATCTACATACATATCAAGTAGAGCATTCATAGAACTTTATAAAATGAGAACAGCTGACAATTAAATATACCTCAAGAACTGTTAACTGAAGGAGAGGAAGAGACTAGTAACAGATCAACAACTGCATGTCACTCAAATGAACTTGACCAAAAAAACCTCATTATTCAGGCCTTATTTATCTCAACAAGTCACTTGCCTCTAGTAAAAGGCCCTTTTTATCTCAGTCAACTCTTCAATCTAGAATTATTAAAAATTGAATGATTAGTTATAATGTTAGGAATATTTGAAGAGCAAGTCTTGAGTTTAGATGTAGCATAAAAGTAAACATTTTTGTCACATTAGACTGCTAGATGTAATTATGAAATATTAACTCAAAAGAGACTATTATTTCAATGTTTTTTACCTAATGACAAAGTCAGTCTGTTGATACAAATGAAATATGCATACTAAAATGAGCTTTAGAGCTTTATATAACAATGATTAAATACTGGTTAAAGTAATCCATGTCCCAAAGAAATATATAAAACTAAGTAAAACGTTTTTCTCATACTCAGAATTAATTTACCATTTCCCCTACCTACCATGCAAGAAAACTTATTGCAGAAATTCAAAATATCAACAAACAAATAGTTTGTGACTTTTCAATCATGAGAATGACCAAAAAAACTATTGTCATTTAAAAAAATCTGAGTCTACTGATTTGCCATACTTTCAAATAATGCACAATTAAAGTTTGCAATTGGAAATTGTTTATAATGTTGTTTATCTTGTTTCTTTTAGTCAACAGCAATCTGATATTTTTTGTAATTTGATTTTAAAATGAGTAGGTGTACCTTGTTCCAAAAATTATTAGTTTAAAATTAATTAAAAGTTATTAGTCAAAAATTTTTAGAGGGGTATATTTGGAATTTGGAGGGATATGGGGTAAATTTAGTACATTTCCACTGTCAAAATAGGATATTTTCTGGCTTGCTGAACTACTGCTTAATTACATGATGTACTTTTCTGCAATTATTTATGTTAGTAATACATATGTTAGTGCATATTATTAGTGAGTGTGAACCGTTTTTTAGGTAAAACATTATGCTACACTGATCATTTAATTTAAGCAATACTTGACTCCAATTTAATTACAATGGTAAAGTAAATAAAAATTCATAAAACACTTGTTAATTTACAGTATCTATGGTAGTATAAAAAAGGTCTTTATGAGAAAAAAGTATGAAAGTCTAATTTATATTTATGAATGGTGGAAAATGGGAAGGGTTTCAAATATTTAGAATGGTTTAAACGCTTGCATAACATTGAAACAACACTACTAGCTGATTTCAGATTATTATTTGATTAAGATTAATTACAAAAAATAGAAAACCAAAATAAAAACAAAACAACTACAATGAAAATAATCCTATGTATAGTACTCATTCATAACTTTAAATCTAAAAAGTAAACATCTCGGTGGATATGAAATTTAAAAACATAAATAGAAAATCAATCTTAAAGCTGTATGCTAAAGATATATAACTTATCTAATCACTTACAAATTGAGGGAGTTAGCAACTATAAACGTTTAAAAAATTTTTCAAGTAATCATACGTTTCATCACTTTCGTTTTATGAAAATGAAACATTTCTTTTACGCTCTTATTCATAATAGTGCTAAAAGATTAACTGATAATGTTTTTGGTAAGAAATTATTAAGTTATTTGTATTTTGTAACACGATGATTGTGCAAGTTTTGTTTTCAACACCAACATCTATATTGTATATAAGCAATCAATGACTGACTCTTCATGCACAAATTCAGGGGAATAAGAAAGCAAATGATACACAACAGAGAATATAATAATGGGATAGATGGTTAATCTTACCTTTTCGGCACATTCCTTGTGCAGCTATAGGCCTGGCGCACTCGGATATTTTCCAGGAATTCGCCTATATTTTAGGCCTAGCGTCTTGTCTAAGCTGAGAAGACAGCCGCCATTATTTTCATCATCCGAGGCGGCAAATTTCTCCAACCAATCAGAGAGCCATGCGATTTTCGCATTGCTCAGACGGCTGCTAAAAAGCTCTCGTCTGGGTCAGCTCGCATGGAGACATCATACGCATCGCACGGAGCCCCAGAGAATACCGTTTTAGGCCATACGATCGCATCAACTATCCATACGATCGCATGATTGTCCCATGCGATCGCATGAAGTGTGCAGTGAATAAGGCCGAATGTTTTATTTTCAAGTCGTTTTCCATGTAAAAAAATTTAAACTTTCCCATAAATATTTAAATTTTAAAGGAAAAAATCTTGAAATAATGGAAAATTACGTTTGAAATAAAATTATTTGATTTAATTTTGGTGTTTTTACTACTGATATAGTTTTTAAATGGACAATTATCGAGTTTTTCTTGTTAAAATATTTGATTTTGGAGGTTTTAATTTCGTTAACAATAGTGAGTCGAGCAGATCTACTCTAGTAGAGAAATGGAGAAATAAGCGTTTTCGGCCAAGGTTAATAGAGTACTAAAGGTTGGCTCATAAAATATCGCTACGTCACAACATACCGGAAGTTGGTCTCCCAATGTTAATCCTATGAGAAACTGTGCATAAAAACCGACGAAAATAACTAACTTTTACTAATTTAATTTGTCTTTTGGCGCTTGTTACTGAAAGATGATAGTTCAAAATAATTTTTAAAAATGAAATAATAGATATAACTAGATTAATTTAGTTTTTATAGGGTTTTAATTTTTACTAATATCCATTTATTCACAGTGGGAAAATCTCATTCACGGCTGTTATCTAAGCACTAGCTGAAGCCGCAACCCGATGTGTTGCGCAGAGTAAAGTTTTAATTCTAGGTTTCACGATGCATTCTTTAATAGATATTATATTTTTAGAGAAGAAAACAATATATGAAAAAGAAAAATTTAATAATATTCTAACATAACATTCTATCTTTCCAACATAAACAATAACTCTGTTTTAACCCAATTTTACCTGGTGTTAGCCCCTTGTCCCACCTTTTCCACAGCCTTGAACGGGTGGAGTGTATAATTTTTAAGAAAGAGTTTTCCCAAAATACATTTCTACTTTTGTATATCAGCAATTACCCCTATATCATCCCGGTATCCCAGGCGCAATTTTCATATTCCGGTGTTCCCGGTGCTTTTTCCTCTCTCGGTGTTTTCCCCCATCCAAATAAGTAAGTAATTTGAAACCATAATGAAAGATATAGTAATAAGATATAGTAGAAAGATAAATTAGGGGGCTACCGCCCCCTGCTCGCTGTCGCTCACCAACCCCCGGGAACTGCTAACGCAGTTTCCCTAAGATTACTTCGCAATCTTGCTCGCTTCGCTCGCTATAGCTGATTGGAAAGGGCTATTCATCTCCATTAATGCAAATTACATACATGGGAGTAGAGAAGCTCTAATGGAATCGTATCTTCTCCCCAACCGGACCCATTTTGTGGTACCTTAAATATTTCGTTGGTGTAACAGATTGGCATCATCTACTTATTGTAGCGTAAATATCACTTATTGTGTTAGAGGGTGAATTTTTATTCCGTAATTTTTTTAAAGTTCAATTCAAACTAATTTTACTATTTAATTTATTTTGATATATTTATAACTGAAAATAGTTTTTATAAACATTTGTATGATTTTTTCCCATAAAATTTTTATATCCCGATGTTCCTGGTAATTTTTCTGTTCCGGTATTTCGGGTATTTTTTTCTTTCCCGGTGTTCCCAGTAATTTTCAAATCAAAGTGTTTCTGCTAATTTTACCAAATAATAAACTGAAATATAAAATCTAGTAAATTAATGAGCCTAGTGAACAAAGTAAATAAATTTGAAACTGTAATAAATATCTAGTAAACTGAAAGGTCTAGTGAATCGTCACATTTGAAACAATGTTTATTTTTAAAACTCTTATCCCATGAAAAAAATTGCATTTTCTGTAAATGTTTTTATTTTGAAGGAAAAATATTAAAATATACGTAAATAACGCTTGAAAATAAATTATTTGAATTTATTTTGTCGTTTTCATGGCTGATGGAGTTTTTAAATGGACAATTATCGAGTTTTTCCTATTAAAAATATTTAATTTGGTTGTTTTCAACTAATTTACAATAGTGAGTCAAGCAGGTGTAATCTAGTGGAGAAATGGAGCAAAAGCGGAAAAGAGCAGAAAAACGCAAATAATTCGAAAAGTATTTCGAATTTCGGAACGAACATGGGCTACTCCTGGTCCCTGGGTCATTCTGCGTCTTTTGGTACCTCTGGCGCCCTTCTGCGTTCAGTGGTTTCGGAGGAGATAGATGGACATACACACACACATACACACATATATATATACGTTTGTTTACTCTCGGATTTTAATAGTGTAGACTAGCTGAAGCCGCAACCCGATGTGTTGCGCCGAGTAAAGTTTTAATTCTAGGTTTCACGATGCATACTTTAAAATTATATTTTTAGAGAAAAAAACTATATAAAAAAAGAAAAAATCAATAATATTCATACATAAAAATCTATATTACCAACATAATAAAATATATGTTTTAACTCAGTTTTATCTGCTGTAGCCACTTGTCCCACCTTTTCCACAGCCTTGAACGGGTGGAGTGTATAATTTGTTTTATAAGTTTTCTCAAAACGCATTTCTTCTTTTGTTTATAAGTAATTACCACAATCATCCTGGTATCCCAGGCACCATTTTCATATTCCGGCGTTCCCGGTGATTTTTCCTCTCTCGGTGTTTCCCCCATCTTAATAAGTAATTAATTTGAAACCATAATGAAGGATATAGTAATAAGATATAGTAGAAAGAAAAATTAGGGGGGGCTACCGCCCCCTTCTCGCTGTCTCTCACCAACCCCCGGGAACTGCTGACGCAGTTTCCCTTAGATTACTTCGCAATCTTGCTCGCTTCGCTCGCTATAGCTGATTGGAAGGGGCTATTTATCCCCATTAATGCAAATAACATACTACATGGGAGTAGAGAAGCTCTAATGGAATCATCTTTTCTCCCCAACCGGACCCATTTTGTGGTACCTTAAATATTTCGTTGGTGTCACAGATTGGTATCATCTAAGTTCAAAACAAATTAATTTTACTATTTAATTTATTTTGATATATTAATAACTGAAAAGAGTTTTGTAAACATTTATATGATTTTTTCCTTTTCATATCCCGATGTTCCTAGTAATTTTTCTACTCAGGTATTTCCGGTAATTTTTCTTTCCCGGTGTTCCCAGTAATTTTCAAATCAAAGGGTTTTTGCTAATTTTCCAATCCCGGTGTTTCCGGTACTTTTTCCAATCCCAGTGTTCCTGATGATGTTTAATATCTTGGTGCCTTTATAAAGTACCAAATTATAAACTGTAATAAAAAATCTAGTAAATTAATGAGCCTAGTGAACAAAGTAAAAAAATTTAAACTGTGATGAAATCTCTAGTAAACTGAAAAGTCTAGTGAATCGTCACATTTGAAACAATGTTTTATTTTTAAAACTCTCATTCCATGAAAAAAAAAATATATTTTTCCATAAATATTTTTATTTTAAAGGAATTATCTTAAAATAAAGGAAAATAACGCTTGAAAATAAGTAATTTAAATTTGTTTTGTTTTTTACATAGCTGATGGAGTTTTTAAATGGACAATTATCGAGTTTTTCCTATTAAAAATATTCAATTTGGTTGTTTTCAACTAATTTACAATAGTGAGTCAAGCAGGTGTAATCTAGTGGAGAAATGGAGAAATAGGCGTAAAAGAGCAGAAAAACGCAAATAATTCGAAAAATATTTCGAATTTCGGAATGAACATGGGCTACTCCTGGTCCCTGGGTCATTCTGCGTCTTTTGGTACCTCTGGCGCCCTTCTGCGTTCAGTGGTTTCGGAGGAGATAGATGGACATACATACACACACACACACATATATACATACGTTTGTTTACTCTCGGATTTTAATAGTGTAGATTGTTGAAATAACTATTGACTGTTTGAATTAGTTAAGATTATAAATTTTAAAATTTATCAGTTCTGTCACATTTTTCATGCATAATACCATATTATTCTACCTTTAATAAGTAGATTGGTTTAGTCTAAATTACCATAAGTTTCATCTTTAGAATATCGTGAATTTCACAATAATCGTTTGCAAATTTTCTAAACAAATTAATAGTTATTTTTTTCTTTTCATATTGTTTTCTTATAAAATGCTTTATTAATTGTAAAACAAATTATTTAAAAATGCCAAAAGGTAACGGATCTTGGTGTGCAGTCTCAGGTTGTACCTATAGACCCAAATTTCATCAAGTTATAAAAAGCAATTAAAAATCAAATTTTTAAGATTTGAGCTAATAAAAAATATCCCCCTACTTATTAAGGTTAGTAAGGCACTTGAAATTGTCTAAATGGCATTTTATCTGTATTAAAAATAATGAATGTATAGTTCCAATATGTTTATAACATTGTGTTTTTTCCATATATGCAATATTTCTTCTTTGGAAATCTAGATAATTAAAGATATAAACTATAAAAAGAAAATGTTATAAGTGAAGATGTATACTCAAGTTGATAAAGTCATGAAAAAATATGTTATACAAATAATTTAAAAAAATGCTGGATAGTAAACTTCTTATTTATACTATTTTGATTTTCTAATAGAAATGTGATATTAAAAAAAATTTTAATATTCTATCTATCATATGAATACTGAACTTGAAATGATAGCTCGATATGAAACTAAAATATAATGTAGGAAAATTGAATTAAGTAGTAATTTAGACTAAACCAATCTATTTATTAAAGGTAAAATAATATGATATTATGCATGAAAAATGTGACAGAAATGATAAATTTTAAAATTTATAATCTTAACTAATTCAAACAGTCAATAGTTATTTCAACAATTCTTAGATAACAGCCGTGAATGAGATTTTACCACTGTGAATAAATGGATATTAGTAAAAATTAAACCCTATAAAAACTAAATTAAAATCTAGTTATATCTATTATTTCATTTTTAAAAATTATTTTGAACTATCATGTATCAGTAACAAGCGCCAAAAGACAAATTAAATTAGTAGAAGTTAGTTATTTTTGTCGGTTTTTATGCACAGTTTCTCATAGGATTAACATTGGGAGATCAACTTCCGGTATGTTGTGACGTAACGACCTCGCTTTGTTTACATTTTATGAGCCAACCTGTAGTACTCTATTAACCTTGGTTTTCGGCTATAAATTCGCTAATTACTCTTAATTATTCGATTTTCTAGCAGTCAGTCAACCAGCCACAAACGTTTTTAGTTATATATAGATTTTTATTATTACTTCATGTATATAAAGATGAAGGCATATTATATTTAAGAACTTTGTTCAACAGGAAGGTGCTTTGATATTTTGCCAGTGTTCGTGACAGGGTTTAATACGAAAGGTTTCATAGGCAAAAAAACTATCTTCGCTTAAAAAAAGGGGTGATGACCTAATCTTCCATCGTTGTGTCATTCTTAAATATAACGAATTTAGAAAAAGTACTATAAAATATATCAATTCACATATTAACTTCAATGTTTTTTCTCGAGAAGTTATATATTAATATGCATAGTTCAAATTTGGATGAATTTGAAATTGGATGAAGCTTATCAGTATCGAAATAACAATAAAAAAGTCAGGGAAAGAAATATGTCTTTATTGTAGTTAACGATAATAATGATCACGATAATAAAACGAATAATAATGAACTACGGAAAAATTGTCCTTTTTTAACTACTTAAATATGAGTTATCACTGTCCAAAAATCATGCTAATTAGCTCATTAGACCCTAAATAGCTAATTACTGACATGTTGAATATGAAATTCTTTCAGTGAACTAATTTAATTTGTATACTCGTACCCTACAAATTTTGTGCTACAAGTAGATTTTTAGACAATATTTAAATTTTTTGTCAAGTGTTTAAGTACCCCTTAAGTCATTTCCCTTCAGAAAATTTAGCACTGAATTGAAATATTAGCTCCCCACTTTGAAGTTTAAGTCATATAGGATTTAAATATATAGAATTAGTATTAGGATGAAATGTGCTTTTATGTTTTGGTAGATTATAGTCATTTATTTAAATTCTGTAGATTTATAAATGACCAATACAGGGATCAGTTCTAGTGTAAATCAATATGGCACGTCTAAACGTAAACGAAGTTTCAGTCCGGAACGGACAATTATGACCCATCTCGAATAGTTCCCGCTTCGAGCGGTCTATACGAATGAATGGACCTTTCTTTACAACCCTCCATCTGGTACATAGGACACAATAATAGAACGTGTGTCGAAGAGCTCGATAAGAAATTGGAAGAAAAAAAGAAGATAATTACGTTTTGTAAGCTCTTCCGCTGTCTGCACTTCCGTCTGCTCGGACCTGCATGCATCCCGTTGCGTCAATATTTTCGGAGCTATTTTGGAGCGATCGGTGAAACTCATTTGCTGAATTGTTCTCTCCTAAGCCTCAGTTCTGTACTGCTCCTAAATATAGACACTTATTGTATTTTTGCGTGTCAACCGTTTTCAGGGCGGTACCGTGAGCCGAGACTAATGAACTGAATTCGTATATCTACCTTTAGTAAGAAGACTATTGTGTCGTGCCTTTCTCCAGAATTATGAATCTTGAGTATACTACTCCCTCAAGTATAGTTTCCTTTCCTGCATCAATGTCCTTCAGTCCCTTGGATTTCTTCTGAAATTCAACTTAGCTTTCATCTTCCAGTTTCAGAAGTTCAGAATCTATCGTACTTCTCCAAATAGTCGAGCTATCTTATGTTTGGTGGATCTTTCTTTCAGATTTTTATTGACCTGGCTGAGAAAGCTTTTTGATTTTCTAAAAAAAGTTATACAACGATTCTATGTTGGATATTCATCTTTAAATACCATCTGTTATTATTCTGTTCCCTTATGCTTTTTAAAAAATTTTCTCTTTAAAGGTATTAAAAATCCCTTTTGGTCGAGACTGTCGAGACATTAGACATCTTGACTGGATGACCAGGCCATATCAGCTTTTCATATTTTCTAAAAAGTTATACTACGATTCTATTTGGATTCTCATCTTCAAATATCATTTGTTGTTATAGAGTTCCCCTAGTATGCTTTTTAAACTTTCATTTTTAAAGATATAAAAACCCCTTTTGGTCGAGACATTAGACATTTTTCATGAAAATTTCTTCGAAATAACTAACATTACTGAGGTAAGTTTCTTGCAAAGATGTTATGTTTGAGACCGAAATTTCCTAAGTTAAACTTATCGAATTATCTTGAAACTATGACATCTTAAACTAAACATTTCAAACATACAGTACAACTTTTTTTAGCCATGAATTATGCGTTCTTCCTAGTTTTTTAAACAAAAGAAAAAAATTACGCGAAAATTGTCGTTTTTGGTCTTTTTTTCAAACCGCCATTTTGAAAAGAAATAATATCCCGAGAACTACCAAAATCACACATTATGTTCATAAATATACATACATCAAAATCCTTTTTGTTTGAAATCTCCACATATTGCCAGTTTTTCATAAAAAATTTTCAAACACGAAAATTTGAAAAATGTAATAAATTATGGGACAACCCAATACCATCTGTAATTATACTGTCCCCTAGTATGCTTTTTAAACTCTCTGTTTTAAAGGTAGAAAAAGCCCTTTTGGTCATTTACTTTGTTTTGGATGACTGAAGATATTAATAGTTAATTAAGTATTCTTAGTTATTGCAGGATTTTGTACCTGAAGGGGTCATTCAAGTTTCAATTAGTGCATAATGGTTTAGAAGCTAATATAAGAATACCCCTTTATGTAAGAAGCTTATATAATCTCTACTAGGTATCCCTTTAGTAGGTCTGACTTTGCCACACGAACTTTCTGAACCAGTATACCAAACGTGCTCAATTTTCAATTTGATAGTTCAAATTTATAGTGGGTTGTGTAAGAGAATAAAGTGATAGGTGATTAAGTTAAGAACGTTTTCTGGCCTTAACAATTATTCGTCTGAGCGTCGAAGAATCATAGATTTTATACGAATAATATTTTTCATGGGTTGTTCTATAGTCATTTGAACTCATTCTCCTGAGTTTTTCACAACATCTCAATTTAACACTATTAATATCTCAGTTAAAGTTCTAAACATTGATTTCTTTCTTTTTATTTTAATTAATTTAATATATTCCCAAGATGCTTTTAAAATACTGAACATATTTTTACTCAAAAGATATTCAAATCGTTGTTGTAGATGTCTATATATAGTATGCAATCTGAATTTGTTTAAAGAAATCTTATTTTATTCCTCAATGAAAGTATAAGTTTCTTATTGTTTTTAAACTACTATCTTCTTTCTTACTAGCCACTGAAATCTTGAAACCTTTGGTGTTTCCAATTAGTTTTAAACGTCTTGTGAAAAAAGAACACCGGTAAATTAATCATAAAAATACATTAAAGATAAGGCAGGACGAATCATGAAACCTTCATCTGAAAGCTTCTGGACCATCCTGTGAAGAGACCTACGTTACATGAGGTTTCCCAACTTTTAAATATATTTTTGAAGAGTATTCGGGTTCAAGAACGTGTTTTTTCATCACAGAACTGACCTACAAAGCGTTTTATATCTGTTTATACAATGCCTTGAAATTAAGTTCTGTTACCACTTTGACTTAAAAAGATCGACATTGTACCAGATTTGAGAATAATTACCGCCAAGTTAATTTAAAACCTGATAAGTTCTGGCGAGTCCTCGTAATGCACTGTAAAAAAAACTGTAGAAAAACAGAAATTTTCAATAACAATGACTTTATGTTTACAGAGATATTCTGTCATGTAACATTCCCACCGCACTTCTATTTATTTTATGTAAAAAAACAGATTTTTTTCTAGTTTTTTAGCTTATCTGTACTTAAACAGAAACTTACTGCATCGAAAATGAATACAGCTATTGGCAACATTATACTGAATCTTCGTTGGTGCAGTGGTAGCTTGCGTGCTTAGCATGCAGTAGGTCGTGGGTTCTATCCCCGGATATTAATTAATTAAAATTTAAATAAAACTCAACTAAAATAAATCCACACGCATGCGCACAAGCAGAAAATTACTGAGAGGCAACAGAAAAATCTGTAGCTCACTTGACAGAAAGTTTCTTTTTACAGCATTTACCTGTAGGTAACAGCTTTTTTCTGTTTACAGGATTTTTCGGCCAACAAAACTTTTCTGGCAACTTTTGCTGCCAGAAATTTTCTGTTTTTTTGCAGGATTATTTTTTACAGTGTGTCATCTCGCTTTGTTCGTATAAAATAATCGTTAGTTTCAGAAAACTTTCAATTTTGCGTTTTTCTCATATTTCAAAAACACTAGAATTTACGTTTGTTTAAAGAAAAATTTTTTCAAATATTCTTCCCTTTTTAAAGGTATTTTAAAATCCTGTAATAAAAGGGATTTTATACTGGCTACTTATTCCAAACGTTGGCAAATTTCTAACTTCTTTGAACTCCTGACTTAAACTGCTTTTGAAAAATCAGTAGTGTTCATTAAGACATTCCTAATTCAAATTTTTTTCTTACAACCTTATAATGATTATAAAAAATATATTTTATGTTTAAAAGCATTTTGTGTTTATTTAAAAAGGTGTGTGTATTAATATGATTAAACTTTAATACCAATACCCATCCTTAGTAGTAAAGTTTACTCCCTAAAATTTTAGTGATAAAATAATAATTATAATAATATTATAAAAAATGATGTTATAATATAGAATATAACAAAACATACGTATTGAAAAACATTAAAATCACTTTAACTATTCAAACAGATTCGGTGAAATTATTGTATGCAAGTGAAAAAGATTTTATAATTTTTAAAAATTAATGTCACTAATCAATTGCCATAATTTGATATTATATCCTAAGCTTTTTCATAATTTAATAAATGAAGTACAATGCCTGTATAATATCCTGAATAATACCTGGATCAATATCCATTAAAAGATTTTTGCTTCATAAAAATAATGAATTGAATCTACCGCCATATTTTATGTTTTTTTCACATAAATTCCTCTCTTTTTAATTGATTTTTTTAGCTGTTATTATAAAAAATACTGCATTTATTGTATAATGATGGGTACGCCAAATATCTGTGACACAAGAATTCAAAATGGGAATATCTATATCTTTTTAAAGTTAATTTCTTTTAAAAATGATAGAGAAGTTTCTTTCATTGAAACTAGTGGGTTTCGAATAACAGCAGTCTCTAAAACTTTGATTTCTGCAACTCAACCCATTCTATTTTTTTTACTTTTCTTAATTTTTAATAAATACCTTACATTCTTATTTACACGAATTAGGATAACTTTAGATTTGTAAGAATTTCTCTTTTTCCTGTCTTTAGAATTCATGATTTTTTTTTCGAATTTTTACTTTACCTTTTTGCTTAATCATGTTTGCTCACTGAAATACTCTCCCAAAAAATACATTGATTCATATTGATAGTTAATTTCATAAATTTATCCTGAAACTGTTTCCCGTGTTTGAAAACATAGGAACATTGCCGAAGCTCCTCGAGACTAATAAATGAAATTGGATCTCTATATTCGGCTTGGAACACATATTTGCCAACAATCTGCCATTAGTTGAACAAACTGGTCCCGATAAGCTTTTAGATAAGGACTGAAAGACTTGGTCACGTAAAGAGACCTTCCCTTTTATGAAGAAAGTGTTTGCTCGTCTTCCATGAGAGATCCATTTCATACGCTCTACATTAAGGGGTTATTAATATCAAGGTTTTTTGTTTAATTATCTTTATGTATACAACAACTATCTTTGCTGTAATAAATTTTATTATAGAATTTCATTAAAAAGTAGTTAAAGATGTTAATACGAAAAATTAAAAGGGTCGGTAGGTAATTATTATCTGTCGTTTGATTTGATTTAAATTGTCTTTACTTCATCGTAACAATATTCTACGGTATATTATAATTTTTAGTGCAATTGTTATTAATACAACTATTAGTTGATATTTAAAACCAGTTGTTAGTATTTTTTGTAGCAGGTATAATAATGCTTTGGAAAATAATTCAAAATTAACAAAAATCTGAATTACTTTTCTTAATATTTCGATAAAAAATTTAGTACATTATTTATTTTATTGTCAGTTTAAAAACAAGGATTATATGATTTATATGCGAAATAAAATTTGAAACTGAGCTTTACCTTCTTCTTATCAGAAAAGTTTATTTAGTCCTTTTCTGAGTTATTTTCTGAAATTTTATTGCAAAATTATATTTCACTAAACACGGCAGTTTCCATATTAGTTTTTAAAAGGTATTTCAAATAAGGGGATTTACTATATCTCTCTTTAAAAAATTAAGAGAAATAAAGTAAAATCCTGACATACCTAAAACTAACGGTTTTCTTAGGGGAATCAGCTTTTGCCTTCAGGTTTTCCTTCAAAAAGTTTTTACACTAAAGAATATTCCTTTACAACTTTCATATAAAATGCAGGTACAGCCATATCAAGCAATCTGCAAATAAAAGTGTCAATGTCATAAAATGTGCAAACAGTATGCAAATAATGATTATATAAAGAAAATGAATAATGTAAGTACTTTTCTTTTAATGACACTTTTTCTTCTACTTGATTATGAGATCGCATGAGTAGAGGAAATATTTTGATCAAGAAATCGGAGATAAATTCACTTCCTCTAGTGAAATCTAGAGAATTGCATAGGGTCCCTTAGGACACTAAATTGTATCTACTTTGGTTCTGTCGAATTAAGGTATTGCGGGTGGAAAGTATATTTTATACCAAGGTTGTCGGACTTATAGACTGACCTATTTGTTAAAAGCTCAGATAGTGAGTTGAAATTTAAAACAATTTTCCCCCAATCCTCGTTTAAAAGGTGTTGAGATTTATATTTATTATAATTTATCATACATGTGTTGTATCATTAATTCTATAGAACCGGGAAATTCAATAAGAAATGAGTAAATTTTCAAAAAGGCATGGAATATATAGAATTATTATCTCTCTCTTTTGAATATTCATTTTCATTATTTACATTATTTTATGATTGACACTTAAACTTCCTAATGAAAAAAAATCCTGAGGTATATAAATAGAATTAATTCTATACAACTTTGAAAGAATTGAAGAATTAAAGTCTATACAACTTTGTTGTCCTTCCTCATCACCAAATTTTATTATTTGGTTTCTAGACTACTTTTTACGTTTTCACATATATACTGAAGAATCATCGATCAAAATATTTCGAGTGGATTTCAGATTGGGTGCTCCCTTATTTGATACATTTTTATCAATTCTAGCAAAGTTTCTAGTGATGGCAACAAATAAAATGTTTTGCTTATGTAAATGAGAGACAGTTGTCTGTTCGATGCGCCTTCTCCTTTTGGAACGCGATACACTGATAAAGTGCGATATTTATGAACATCCTGATTACTCTTGATAGGGACGTCTTATAGGAAATCACTCATTTTTGTCCGGAACACATAAAGGCGTCAGGGTTACAGTGATTGCTTAATAGGTCAGCGATAAACTTGACGCTGAAAGGGGAAGTTGTGTTGGTGTTGACGAAAATGTATTACGGGGGCAGTGGGCCCACGTAAATACGTATATACCCCCGGGAGCAGTTGGAAAAGAAGGGATTCTCTACGTTACAATCTGAGATAATTGTAACCCTTTAAGAGCGTATTTTACGCATTGAAAATTGGAAATACGCTTTAAAAACTTGCCAGGAGTATTTTCACGCTTTGAATTTTTAACAAAGGTTTAGCTTAAAAAATGCATGGAGCCCCGAAAACTACTAATATTTTTTGTCTTCTCAAAACACCAACTTTTATATTTTCTACTAATTGTTTGTTTGGATTGTTTTGTTTTTGTTTGTTTTAAATTTTTATCATTTGTTTAGCATTTTCTACAAATACTAAATATATTCTTTAATCGTTAAAAACTAAATAGCATACTCATTTTTTTTTTTCAATTTTATTTTTTGTCCATTAAAAGTAAGTATTTTTATACGAAATTTGTATCTGTATTTGTAGTTTATGTTATTTCCGTATTTCACTCCTCCTAAAAAAGACAAGGAGTATTTTTACTCCTCCAAGAAAATCCTAGGAATAACACTGGTTACAATAGTGTTTTGTTCAAATTTGCTTCTCGAAATAACAAGTAGGAACAGGATTGTAGTTCTTTCAAAAAGTGAATACCCAAAAATGAACAATATATATTTATTTCGTGTTTATTAAACTGGAAATTTCGAGAAATTGATAGTGCGAAAATACTCTCTCTGACCTTTACGGAAATACCCGATCACCTGTTGGCAGGTGGGAAAGTGCCGTGACGTCACACGTAATCATAACTGGTTTTCTTGACGTCACACCATTAGGGGTAGGACCGCTTCTTTCTCAAGCGATTTCTTTTTATTTAATGGTTCGATAAGATTTTTTTGTCCAATAAACTGCAGATATTTTTGGCGCCAGAGTTTCGGACATTGCTGTTGTGCAAGCCTTTCGCCTCTAATTAATGGATGAGGAGAATTGTTGCAGAACTTTACTTGTTCTTGAAGGTGGACAGGACACCTTGTGTTGCGTAATGCGTTCTCAAAAAAGTGCCCGAAGCTCTGTCGAGTTGGTTGGCAATTAAAGAGCTTCCGTACGTGATAAAATAGTGAAGAAACTTCTTATTGGGTCTATTCATTAAGGCTGTTTATGTGAATTTAAAAGAGGTGCTTTTCATTTGTATTCATTTGGAAGATTAATGCTTGGTTGACACGAAAGGTTGTATTTAAATAAAGAAAAATAGTAAATGTAATAAGCACTATTACTGAAACGTTTTTTATCGTCTTATCACACTGACAAATCGTGTCTCAAGGAGGGTTTGAAAAGTTTTGAAAGCGAAATTAAATCTGTATCACATACATACAAAATAATATTTCTTCATAAGAAGGTCTAGTTTAGATTGCTCAAAATTATTTCCAACTCAGAGTAGAGCTAGAAAACTTTGGAAAGAAAAGTTATTGATTCCTATTTATATAATGGAGGTCTTTTTTTACTTTTCTCCAGATTTAATACAATTAGCACTTTTTGCTGTATTCTTATTATGGTAATTTCTTATTTTTATTTAACTCAATTATATTTAAATCGAAATTTTAAATTATTTACTTTCACTGTGCAATACTTCTGGTGAGACTGAATCTGGTGGACTGGACATGGGAGAATATCTTTCAGAAGAATATACAATTATATTCATCCGCAAGATATTATTCCATGTGATATTCGTCAAAACCCGTGTTAGAATAATGAAAATATAATTAGAAAAAAATAAGGACTTATTAAAGATATGTATTTTTTTAAACAAAAACTGGCAAAAAATGTTAAATACGTTTCATGCGAAGCATTTTCCTACTCATACTTCGGTCAACTGAGAAAAAAAATATATGTATGAAGGTTAAAATATATGTAAGCGATTTTTCATGAAAAGTATGCCCTTCTAAAACTTCTCGACAACTTTCTTTTTTCAATTTCGCATATAAGATTAAAACCCTTATTGTTGTTTACACTTCTACATTCATGCTTGAAGTACTCAACATCAACTCGAATTATTCACATTTTGTTTAGAATAATTAAATTAGCTCAAAAGCAATATTTGATAATTGCCGTTTATATTTGACATATAAACTATTCTGCTAATATTATCAAAATTAAACAATTACATAAAACTTTTCATGCAAATTTGCAACATTACATAAATATATGATTTTTAAAAATATATTTTATAATCAAGTGATTTTAAAGAAACTTATTTTGCCCTAAAATATATTAAACGTATTTTTTGTATCAATCCTCAGAACTTGTAATAACCATTTTTTGTTTTTCTTTAAACATTATAGTAAAGTTTTAAATGAGCATTATATCATAAAAGGAAAATACATGCGAAATTTTCACTTCGTAAAAACTGCGTAGAACTCTAGATAGATTTAACATTGGAGTCAGAAAAGTCCTTGACTTTAATTCTGCACATTTGAGTTTCACGCTTATTTTTTATTGTATTATCTCAGATCCCGGTCTCGTAGTTAAACGAAAAGAGCATGGAGGTCGACAAATGACCTTCTGAGACAAGTGAATAGAATGATTTTCTTATTTTCTTAATTAAGACTTTCTGACGCCTCTCTCTGAAATTAAGTTCCGCTTATTTTGCCTTTTGAAAAAGTTATAGGTATGGGTTGTAGTCAATTATGCTTCCCAAGCTATTAACTGCAAGCTTATCTTTTAAACTTATTTAACTTTCAGAAGAAAAAAAATTATGAAAATTTGTAACTATAAAAATGCCGGTGTTGTAATCAATAATTTACTACTATCACAATTTAAGAGGTATTCCAAACAGAAAAAAACGTGAGAGGGTGTAGCTAAATTTAGAATCAAAAACAACTTTTAACCTTCCTACCCTCTTGAAAAAATAGTCACATATTCCCCCTCGTGGGGTCTATCTAGACCCCATGCGTAAAACTTGTCTTTTACGCATTTAAGAGGGTAATTATATCTTAAATTGCAAATATTATCATTATTTACTTCAAAAATCCCCCTTCTGAATAATTTGTCTAGTTTTTATTGAATTTCTCGGTTTTTGTTCATTTTTTGGCGATTTTGTCTTTTTTACAACGTTTTTATTAGGTCGCTTTCAATCTTGTCTGTCCGTCCGTCCGTCCGTCTATCTGTCTGTTCGGGAGGAATTTAGTAATCAATTTTAAACATACTTCCCCATGAGCTAGAGACTTGAAATTTTGAACATAGTTCAGATCTGGATGACAATACGATATTATCTCGTTAGTTCGGTTCAATTTGCTGTCCCTGAACCCCCAGGGGGACTTAAAGTTTAGAAGTTCAACTATAGGACCTTATTGTTAAAAAATCATTGTTGTGCAGTTTGCCTCCTCTCGTTATCAAGATGGCTTTAGAAGTGTTGTATAAAATATTAGTAAAATGAAAATTTGTAAGAATAAAAGTAATACACAGAGCAGTACTTCATGCAAGTTTTGTATTTGTAATACATCTAAGGGACTGACTTTATTAATTAGTTACTGAAAAGTTTGTCACCAATATATTTTTTAAAACCTTTTTTTATATTACTAGTGTTTCAAAAATGTCCAACGTCATCTGAATAATAGCTAGAGGCAAAAACTGTGCAGTGTGCAATGATTTTAACAAAACAGAGTAAAGCCATGTGTTAAAGTTCAGAAAAAAACACTTTTTAGTTTTATTAAAAAGAGAAAGGAATCAAATTATTGGAAGGCGTTCAGGGGTTCAGGTCGCGAATTCTAAACTTTACACAACAAAACTAAAAACCAGAAAATAATTAATGAAAAAAAAACCTTTTTAAAGAACAACGTTTTTAAAATGCACTAAAAAGTATAAAATAATTTTTTGCAACTCCTTGTAAAACGAAAAACGTGGGGATCATGCATTAGGTAATTAATCCAACTTAATTTCATCATTCATTTAAATAATTTTTAACTGTGGATATAATGGTAAATAGAGTGACAAGAGTTGGCTGTAAATATTATTGCATGATCCCCACGTTTTTCGTTTACAAGGAGTTGCAAAAAATTATTTTATACTTTTTAGTGCATTTTAAAAACGTTGTTCTTTAAAAAGGTTTTTTTTTCATTAATTATTAAACTTTAGGATGTACGTTTCTTTATAACGTCTGAAACTTTAAAAAATAAATTACAGACAATTACAATTAAAAACAATTACAATTTAGTAATATACTTAAAATGTTTTATAATTACAGTGCTTAAGGGTAAACTAGTTGATAAACCCGGTTTTGCACGGGTATAATTTATTGGTTTATTTTTAAAATTATTTTTGATTATTTTTAAAAATTTTTCTATGAAGTTGCAGGTATGTTTAGCAGCTCTATATAAATTTGAATGACTATTTTATTACATTTTAAATACGTACTATCTTTTTAAAATTCAAATAACCAAGCGAAAAATGATCGGCTCAGAAATGTTTGGAAAGAGAGCTTCTCCACGTTATTTAAGACTGCCACGCAAACAATTAGTTTTTTCTTTTAAAATTTCTACGAAAAAACATTCTGAGCTTCAATAAATACTCTTGAATCTTTGCAAACATTCTTATTTTTCCAAGAAAACCGAATGAAAATGCCATAAATTTATGTACTTTTTGTAACGAAACAACTCACAGGAAATAGTAGTGCCCTTTTGTCTGAGGTGTTTTTTTTGCTTCCGCTATCAGTTCCTGGAAAAAATTTATAAAAATAGCCCATTTTCTCAGAATATGAATGAAAAAATTAAGAAATAAGGCGAAATTCAATGCGCTTTCTCCTAATCTTTATACTGTAAAAAAATCAAAATATCAACACATTGTGACCCTCCAAGAAATTTATATACAACTAAAACAAAAGCAGGAACCTTGATTTATAAAGAATATGACAAAAATATGAAACATCTCCATTAATTGTTATTAATTTACCATATTCGTGCCTGGAGTCTGAGGAGACCCCAGAGGGGGAATATGTGTCTCTTTCTTCCATGATGCTTCAAAATTGAATAATAGCCCCAAAATTTTCACCCATTGTAAAACTTCACGTTTTTAAGGAATACTAGCATTGAAAACCTCCAAAACTAAAATCGACGGGAGATATCAAACGCCAAAGTGCAGGAAGGTTTAAATATTACAAAAAATTCGTCAATATTTTTTTACCAAAAATGTTATATATCAAAGTTATACGAAAAACATAAAAAAACTTTTATAACTGATTGTTTATAATATCACTATAACATAGAATAATTTCATACAATGGGGCGTTGAAATTTTTAAAGAGACGGTGGTTATAGTTTGTAAAAAATTGGGGAGCGTTGACTATTTAATCAACGATGTCATTGCAGTTCTTTTATAATTAGTGTAACCTTCAAAAAGTCTTTGTTAAAGTATAAAATTAAAATTCATCCTCACTTAACTTGCATTGCTTCAAGTGAAATATGTTCTTTTAGTCACTGACCATTAAGAAAGTTGACCTAGTTTTGAGTGTATTTCACAGCATTTATAGAAATATAATTAAACGTTTAAAATTATTTTTAAGCAGCTAATTTAAAAAGTATTTGCGTCAGCTTTAAATTATTATCCAAATCATTTAATGCCTTACTAACCTAATTATTATCCTTATAACTTTAATTTTCATTAAAAATTCAAATTTTGAAAAACATTCCATACCTCAGCTTTCCCGTTTATTATTTGCTTTAAAAAGTACAAAAATAAAATTCATCATAAGTTTTTTTAAAAATCCACAAAATTTCCCAATATTTTTTAATGAAGTTAAATTAAGATGTAACAATTCATAAATCGTTGGAAAAAGTTCTACTTAAAAGGGAGGCAGTGGACCCAAAATGGTTTAGACCCAATTGAAATAATTATACTAGTACTGCTATATAGCTTTTTTAATTATTAGCCTTCCTTTATTTTCCTAGATTTCTTAAACTACTAATTACATGCATCAGTAAATAATGATTATGATGTATGCAATAATTATAATTATAACAATAGCAATAGTACTAATAATAATAATAATAATAATAATAATAATAATAATAATAATAATAATAATAATAATAATAATAATAATAATAATAATAACAATAACAATAACAATAACAATAACAATAATAATAATAATAATAATAATAATAATAATAATAATAATAAAACTAGCTGTTACAACCCGGCCAAAGCCGGGCCTTGCAGCTAGCCTTCTTTGGCGCTGATGCGAGATTCGCTCGTTACTACCTGTTCGTTTTCCCTGTTTCGTACATTCCCTAACTTTAAATATGCAGTTTTAATTCATTAACTTTGAAAGGCGTTTTATCTCCGATTTCACATTGAATTATCACAAATTTATCACATTCAAATAATTATCATTTAAATTCGACAGGTCGTCAGCCCAGTCCAGCTAACCGGATCTGTACAAACTTGTTTTTAAATAAAATCTTACTACCCCGTAAATGAACCCAGTTTATGTGGCATTCTCCCAAAACCTTCCATTCTTAAATTATTATAAGAAATACTTCAAACAAATCTGTAGCAGTAAATTTTTTTAATTAAATGTGCCTAGTATCCCATTGGGATGAATCTAGTGAACCATCAAATCTTTGAAGTTTAACTTCAAAGTATATTTACTTCACGCTCTTTAACCCCTTAACAGTGTCGCCCGAGCTCAGCTCAGGCAACTACTACGTGCAGAATTTGTGATACCCGAGCTGAGCTCGGGCAGGAGAAAAATTAACGTTTCCGTTTTGTGAAGCTCAAACTGAGTTCGTTTCGATGATTATAGTGATTTTTCGTCGTTTAGAGATTGTGAGACATCATGTTTGGATAATCTATCTCCTAATTTAATAAGGTGTGTGTGTAATCCAATACTTTTTTATGTGTATGTTAAAATAATTAATGCACTTGTAATTTCATTTAAATTTTGATTTTTTTTATAAAAAATTATTTTCTAACACTAATATGGTCAATTTTTCTGAAATAAATGTCACTGTTAGGCTAAGCGCGCACTAGAGACTTTTGTCTCGGCGACTTAAAACACTAGTCACTCGAGAGCAATGCATTTCTATGAGGAAATTCTTGGCCTAGTGATCTTGGTCTCGTCGCCATGTGCGCGTCTAGCTTCTTGCAATAGCCAGGGAAGCAATTTTGTCTTTGTCTCCGAGACAAAAGTCTCTAGTGCGCGCTTAGCCTTAAAGGGTTAAAAGACGTTTTGCCAGTGTTGGTAAAAATATTAAGGTATCCGCCTACCTTTGAGACCATTTTTTTGAAATACTTGATTTACAAATTTTATTTTTTAATTTTTAGTTTAAATGTACATCAAAACCTTGATCAATGTTAAAAAAAAAACAAAATTAATTATATTACTTTCTAAAATATGGGGTAATTAGTGTAAAATTTAAGTGAATTTTTTATAAAACCCCTCTCACTCTTGCCCAAAAACTATTACCCCTATATAAATTTCCTTTGGACACAAGTATCCTATAACAGGTATCTTCAGAATACCTAATTTTCTAAGACATATTTTGAAAAGTAATTGTTTTACAGCATAAAATGTAAAGGTAAATGAAAAATTTCAAAATTTCTACTACCATTTAACAAAAAAACATCAATAAAAACAAAAATAAGAAACTTACATAAAAATCTGAGGTCCATCTGGTTAATAACAGTATGATTAATATACTGTTAAAAATTTGGAGTGAATATCTTGGATAGTTTTTGAGTAATCATGTAAATAGTGGAGGGTTTTTATGCAAAATTTAGTTCCGAGAAAATTAGCTTCAAAGTTTATATTTGTATACGATCACACACGACTATCTGTTTTAAAAATGCTGTAATTTCTTTTCTAATTCACCTATAAGTAAAATGAAAACAGTTTTGGAAAGATAAAAGTCTAAACTACGCGAAAAAGTAAGAAAAAAATTTTCGACAAAAAAGTCGAAAATCGTCATTTTAGGGGTAGGCGGATACCTTAACTAAAAGCAATGGTACAAAATGAAATCAATTTATAATTAAAAAATGGAATACTTTGGAGGAATGCGACCTTAAACTAGCTCATCTAGGGGTGGAAGACCAAGTTTGTCCAAATTGGAGCGGGGGTTTGGGCTGGCGACCGGCGGCGGGCAATCTCCATAGAATTAACATGGGGGCAAAACTAAAAGAACGCATAGTTTTAAAATGGAAGGTTTTGAAGGAACGTGACATATTATTGGCTCATCTGGGGGTGGAAATCTTTCGATCAAGATCAAGTTTGTCCAAATCGGTTTGTGGGTTCGGCCTGGCGGCCGGCGGAACGGAACGTCCCCATAGGGTTAACATGGGGATAAAAAGAAAAGAACGAATAATTATGAAATGGAAGATTTTGAAGGAACGTGACATATTATTGGCTCATCTAGTGGTTGAAAGCTTTCGATCAAGACCAAGTTGGTCCAAATCGGTTCAGGGGTTCGGGCTGGCGGCGGCCAGCGGAACGGAACCCCTCCAAAGACTTAACATGGGGACAAAACTAAAAGAACGCATAATTTTAAAATGGAAGGTTTTGGGGAACGTGTTATATTATTGGCTAATCTAGGGGTGGAAAGCTTTCGATCGAGACCGAGTTTGTCCAAATCGGTTCGGGGGTTCGGCCTGGCGGCCGGCGGAAAGAAAAACCCAATTATTTTAATATATAAGATAATAATAATAATAATAATAATAATAATAATAATAATAATAATAATAATAATAATAATAATAATAATAATAATAATAATAATAATAATAATAATAATAATAATAATAATAATAATAATAATAATAGTGTAAGTGACTGAGGTTACAATGAATTATAACTAAAAAAATTTTTCTTTTTTTATTATGTTTGAAATCATAACCCACATCAGTTAAACATTATTCCACAGAATCCTCTACAATGGAAAATCTAAAAATCTCTTCTTCAGTACTTCAAGTAAATAATTCACCTCAAATAACATTGTACTCGGGTTCTAGGTTAGGTAAAGCACGAAGCTAATTCAAGGTCGGTCTTCTTTACGTTCTCTTAACGTCAGAAAAAAAAGCTCGGGGATTTTCAACGACTTCCTCTCTCCGATAGTAATTCCCGTGAAAAATTAAACGTCAATCGATGAATGATCCTGTAAAAAAAGCTCTAGTCCGAGCTCCGATAAGATAAAGCGATTAAGCTGGTATGGACGTCCCTTCTGTTTATTTTGTTCGCTCCTTCTTACCTTGACGCATGATAAAAGTGGAGTATTCGGTAGATAAGAAGGAGCATTTTTATAGTACCTCTTTTTTTCTATTACGTTTTGGTGTTGTAGATCAAAGTTGACGCGTACTTCCATGTTTTTTCTTTCTTTAGTTGAGTGTCTTTGGAGATAGTTTGTTTTTACCGCTGATAACTTTTTTATTGGTCATGGTGATCAAAAGGGTTTTGTTTGAATCATCGTGTTGACATAGTGCAGTGTTGGTTTCCTAAGAAATTTTTGGGTGGTGTGCTTTCTCATTTTTATATGAAGACCTTTCATTTTTGAATAACGATGCTTAGAGAGAAAATCCTTCGTTTATTTTGTACATTTTGTACTTTAAATACTTTTTGGAAAACCAAACTCTAAACTTAAGTCCAAAACTATGAGGGAGAAAAAACAAGAATGGATAAGGGAACTCCTTTAATTTGTAAGTAATAAATTTAATTTATAGCTGATAAAATTAGTGTTGAAAACTATTGTTTTTGGTAGCAATATTTTTCACAAATAAATCTTAAGCTTAAATATTTATCTTATTTGTGCAGAAGTGTGTTGTGAATGAGTTGAAAACGGGACAAAATTGATTTTTACTATAAAGTTTTAAAAACTCATCTTTTGATGGATTAATCTTTTTAACATCTTTTAATGGATGTTAACCTGTTACCATGATATATTTTCAACAATATATTTATCACAGAATATGTTGTTGGTACAATTCATTAATAATTCAAGTATTCTTTGGAATATTTTTTAATACACTAAATTTTGATTCTTTATTGACATTATCATGTTTCTCACACTTGAAAAGTAAATCGTTTGCTACTTTTTATGGTTATTAACCTTTAAAATCCCCATCGAAATTTAGAGTTGAACGTGCAACATTGAACATTCGAAATAATCTTTGATTTTAAAGTTGAAAAGCGTTTATAGGATAGGGGAACTCTTCAGGTACTATGCACTCTTATAGGCAGGGGATTACTCAACATTATCAAAACATGAACAAACATCCTTATTATGGAATGTTCTACAGAACTCCATACTTCTCGCTCGTCAGCAGGAGTGGAGAAAGAGTTGGGACATGCAATAAAACAACTACACTCCACATTTAATTCATTCCTCGCTTTAATACACGACTTGAGTCCGGTATAGCTCATAAAACCCCCATCTCATCATCTATGCGGGGCGATATAAATAATCTGCTCTTTCTTTGTCTCCTGAACCTCAGGCCCCCCACAAATCATCCCGTCGTTCATCGCTCGTTTTTCTTCCCCGCCAAAGAGCCCATAACCGGCCGATAAAAATAGCTGGCCCCTTCAGGAATTTTTCCTCTTATATGGATGAATGTCGCGTAGGCTTCAAGACCACAGATAAAAGCCTTTCCCAACTGAAAGAAATGAGAGGCCCTCTCTTTTTGGTGTGAACTTTCGGCGAGGTTTTTTCTTGGGGATCGGTAAATAGCTGTGGGATTTTTATGGAGAGTACAGATCTTTATGGTCTTTTTTGGTCGGGTAGTCGTATTTGTTTTATGGAAGAGTTGAATGGGGATAGTTTGGATGGGGTATACCTCAGTGCTAACGTGTAATTTATCTTGAATTTTTTCTGCATGCGTTTAGGTAAAAACTTGTTTGAATTGGAATTGCAAAATATTTTTTATGATATGATTGAGTTTGTATTGTATATGAATAATATTTGAATGCACATGTATTTGGGGTTACCAGCCTAAATGTTCCAATTATGGTCATTTTTACTATTTTAAATGTAAAAATATAATTGTATGATGAAAAAATGAAAATAAGATGAAAACATAAAGTAGTAGGACAAGGATATCTATTACTTAATTTAAGTAATTAAAACACCTAAACAAATATTTTTTTTATTCAAAAATATGTTCATATTTTAAGACTTGGACTCATATTATATATTATTTTGCTTAATGGTTAATTCCTGCCTGATAATCGACGTCTTTTACTGGGGTTTATGGTTTTTAAGTTTTTTTTAAATTTAAGTTATTTTCCAAGTAAAAGCTTTAAAATAATAAATAAATTTTAAAATTAATTTGAAACAAACATAACACTTTCTTTCCCAGAAGTGTTTGAATATATATTATTAATTCAGTAGTTGGACTAACTTTTAAGTTTCTGATGAAACAAAATCAATACTTTGTTATAGTAAATAGGAAAAGTGTTATTGAAAAGTGTTATTGAATGGTACACTTTCAATTTATAAAACGAATACAGCTCTATACCTTAAAAAGCTCACACAATCTATGTAGGTATTATCTAAAGCTTATTTTTGTTGTGACAAAATAGCTTAGCTAATAAGTATAAAAAGTCAAAATCTATTAAATAGTAGATAAAAATCACAAAAATCATCGAAAATACGTATTCTTTATCCTAGCGTACCTATACCTTTAGTTGAAAATATGTTTACTAATCGTCATTAATGAGAGTTACGAAGTATGAGATTGAGTTAGAAAGATATTTCTAAATAGCCTTGTCATTATTTTACACTCCTGCCATCCCTTGAATTCTTTCCCAAATATGTCTGATTTGTGTATTTTTAAGGAAATTTTATAATGTCTGGAAGAACATATTTTATCAGTTTTTATCATATTTTGTTTCATTTCTTGTTCTCACACGACTAAAAAGTGCATGATAAGAAACTCTAAAAAAAAAATTTAAAGTGACACTAAATTTTTTATTGACTTCACCCTTTAAAAAACGGTTTATAAATATACCCAAGCAGTGAAAAGGTTATGCATTTAGGCCATGTTCCATCGAGGAAGCTACACACTCACAAGAAAAAAAAAAGGGAATTGTTTCCAGGAAGGAAGGAGTTAGGACGAAGACAGAGAGAAAAAAATCCACACAAAAAGTAAAAGGTTGCTGAACTAAACTCAGTTTCCTTAATTTCATTTGATTCCCTGGCCCTTCTCCAAGGTGCGAAAAGCGCGTTGATGGATCAATGATAGAGTTGCAACGAAGATGAATCGCCAGAGGAGGTTCTTGGGCGGGTGCCAAACTCGGGTCCGTGTCTCTATTGGGAATATAAACGGTAAATAGAGAGGATGGAGAAGAAATATGTGACATAATAGTTCCCGTGGAGCTCCTCTTCTTCCTGCCGCCGCGACACAGATGGACTGTGGAGAGTTATGTCCTGTCTTTGTTGGGGATTGTAGTCATCTTCCTTTTCTCTATGTCTGTTGTAGAGGCATGGATTTGGAATGGGGCGCCTTTGGATTTGTTTTGCTCTTGTGAGAAAACCGGATGGGTTTGGACAAGGATGAAAGTAATTTATGTTTGCATGCGGGAGAATATATCTGATTGTTTGTCCACTGTAACTATTTTTTATTGAAATGATTAAATATCATGGGTATTATTACTTACTTCTTATTAGAATAAACTTTCTGTTTGATGTTATTATTAGAAATAGTGATAGGGGGAAACTGACATATATTTTGGTGTTAAATTATTCAATATTTTTAAGTATCTAATGAATTTATTTGCAGGACATGGACAAAAAGTGAAAAATAAATAAACAAACATATGAAAAAGAAGTACAAAATATTCGGTAAACACATTTAACATTTAATCTTTTTTTATTGTTCACTATTAGAACTATAGAAACTTAACATATTTTGGTGTTAAATCCTTCAATATTTTTAGGTATTGAATGAACTTATTTATTGATCATGTAATGGAAAAAGTGAACAATAAATATATAACCAACAAAGGGAAGAAGTACAGAACATTTGAGTACACAACTAGAAACACACAAAATATTACACCGATACATAAATGACATGAGATAGTAAATACGAACGTAGAAGATTTTTAAGTTGTATTAAAATTAAAAGAGTAAATATTTCGTTGTTAAATGTGTAAAACTCAAAGATTATCTCTGAAAGAATTTAAAAGTCTTACTGTAACGGTTCTTCCCTCAACTAACTGTCTGTTGTCACCCTTCCCTTCCTCTGTTGGAATTTAAAAAAATCTGTATTACCCTTTTTCAGACAAAAAAAATAATGTAACTGAAGGGAGAAAAGGTACTTTAGGTTCTACGAAGTATTTTATTACAAGTATTTTATAAAAGAGTGCAAAAGTATAGCGATCAAAGGGAAAGTATTTAAAACAAACCAACAGGTTTTGAAAAAAAGATCCATATTTTCTTTATGTATATTAAGAAATTTTTGCTGAAGCGTATTAAGTCAAAAATGTTTCCAAAAGTTTGGATTAGTATGTGTACTTTTAACTAACCCACTAATAATTTAACTAAGTACTTTTAACTAACTCTAAAGGTTATTATAAACAAAACCCGCGTCATACTTAACCCCAAATGTTTCCTTTTAAGTTTGCTCTCTATAAAAATTAGTTATCTAGAAAATTATTTAAATCATAAAAATTATATATTCAGTTAAAAATGATTTTGAATTAACTCCTTTAATTTTGTCAGTATAACTGAACCAGATTAATGTTTTTTAGTTAGTTTGGTTTGAAAATTTTCTGCTCAAACTTTAATTTTGTTAGTTAGTTTTTTGTGTGCTTAGTTAAGCAATCTTAACCAATTGATTGAATAAAATAATCAATGAATAAATATTGCCTCCCCTTCATTGTGAGAAAATTGTTTTCTTTCTCAATTACGAAAGGTATTTCCTTATCCTTATGTGGTAAAAAGCATTGTTTTAAAGTTTGGATCTTCTAATCTTGTCAACACTTTGGTGGTAAGGATTTGACTCTAAATGAAGCAGAACCCTTTACTTATAACAACACATAATTTATCTAAATAAGCAAAGCCACAACCGTTAGTAAAAGTTTAAATAAAATAACTACTGTGATCTCTCATAGAGCTTTTATTCATGTTCATCAGGCTACGAGTTCCTCTCATTTCTTATTCGTATACAGAGGTGCTACCACTAAAAACTACAAAAACCTTTACCTTTTAACTGTAAATCGCTTTGTGGATGACTAGCTAAAGGTTTTTCAAATTTTCTAATGGTAGTTTCTGATGTGAATGAGGAGTAACTTTAAGAAGTTTTTAAACCTACTAAATCTAAAAATATAAAAGTGTCAAGAAGAAAATAAACTTTGTAGCGGTATATAATGATGATGTTAGCTGTTTTCTTTGCGTCTAAAGCTTTTTAAAAACACTTTCTTTTGCAAATGGGGCCAAGTAAGCAAAACGATTGATATATTTGCTCAGTTCCTAGGCAGGGTCTCATCTTGCTTAGTTACCTCGTTATCCGTCAACCACAGAGACGTGTTTGTAAACTTCTGCATCCCTGTGCCGTCATTTTCGTGGAATGTGTTTAAAATAATCTCTAGTTTTCTGTAACACTCGGTTCATAAACAACTGAAAAGGTGTTAGTTTATATACAGTTTTGTTTCTCTTTTATGATGCCCTGTAAAAGTTCTATATATTTATCCTACCTCATACTTACATCAACTAAACATTAGATGTCAAAAGAATCCATGCAATATTTGAAAATATACAAAGTAAACTGTTAAACAAATACCTAATTAGTAAAATTTATTTAAGGACATAAATGTTTCCAATTATAAATATCATTTGAAAATGCTTAAGTCTTAAAAATTATTTTGTAAAACTACAAAGAAGGGGACTGGGAAACAGAATTTTATATTATTCAGTCTTATGTTTTTGTATTTTTTTCTACCAATTTGAAATCTAGAAGTAAAGATAATATAAATATTTCCACCTTTATAGCTTATTTATTTTATATATTAAGATAACCGACTAAATTCTACAGAAAGAGTTGTCAAAGTAGTTGATATAGACCTCCTATAAGTTGATGTGGCCTTCAAAGATGCTCATTACGATACAATAGTTGATTAAGGATTAATGTAAGTTAAATGTGGGGTGATAGTTATTTTTGGAGAGATAGCTTATACATTTAATGCATGGCTTTGAATACTTTAATAATATATTAACAATTTTTAATGCATTTAATTTTCTTAAACAAAAACGAAAGATAAAAAAATGTATTTTTATTCTTATATAAAAGTTTATTAACATTTACTAATTTATGAAATGTTGGAAACTTACAAACATATTTAAAAACCAAGTTAATATGGCAAATGTATTCTTACTGATTATTCTTACACTTGGAATGTGATGTTTACATTCATTCTCGGGTTAAATAACTAACGAATACCAAAGGTTGAAAACCTCAGGTGTATAAACAATGTTTTTCTTCAGGTTTCACATGCAATAAAGATGAAAGTAGGGATATAGTGGTACTACTACGAAACCTGTACTTGAACGAACGTCTCTTACGGAAAATTATATTGCTCTTTCTCCCTTGTTCATTTTACCTTCTTTTTCTCTTCATTATTATCTCTCGCTTATTCTTTTTATCACTATTACTAATTCTCTCTTCCAATCCATCTCTTAATTTTCTTTCTTTGGTCTCACATTATTTTCCTAATTTTTACATACTCTCCCTCGTTCTCTATTTCTTAATCGCGATTTCTAATTTTCTCATCTCATCTCATTGCCCCTTTTTCTCATTTACTGTAGCTTTGCCCCTTTTACTTTTCAAAACATGAATTCCTATTTTTCTCATTCTCTCTTCCAACATCTAAATCTCCTTCATTTTATTCTTCCTGTCACATTTTCTCTCTATTTACCTCTCTACCTATTACACCTACCTATCTCTTTATCCTCTTTCTCTTATTATCTCTATTCCTTATTTCTTAAAATCGTTTATTGTCCCTTTTTATTTATATTTCTACCTCTTGATAATCTTTTCCCAATTTTAAACCTATCCATCTTTTTTCTTTTTATTCTGTCTTACTTCCAAAATAGTGCAAGAAAGTTGAATCAAAGGAATGGGGAATACAACGATTTTTCAAATTTACTGATGATTAATTAATTTTTTTAAATTAAAAACTACAATGCGGAGAAAGGTTCTTGGTTTGGTGCATGACGTTACTTCCGTCTTCGGTACGACACACTTTTACGAAAGCGTATTCGGCATTGGTTAAATCCTTTCCTTTGAATGTATTGATTGGTTGAAGATTAGGTGAAAGCAGAAGTGACGTCGCGTAGGCCACACCTCCGATTCTAGCGAGCGTATTAAATTAAAAATTAATTTTAAAAAACTAATGAATTAAAAAAATTAAATAAAAAAATAAATAATTAATTAATTAAAAAATAATAAAATTTAGAAAATCTAAAAATTTGAAGAAGTGCCTTTTATAGCCCCATCAATGGATTTCCAACAGTGGAAAACTTGAATTTCCACAAGTTTTGCATTCCCTATTATCATTGCCGAATGTGCTCGTTAACATACATAGCTTAACAATACCACCAATCACCAATAATACTGCGAATCTTAAGGAAAACCTCTGTACTAAATTGTTGCTTCTGGGGAAAACATTTCCCCTAACATAATCACACTGACGTTAGATAATCATGGGAACTATAAAATATCAAATCCTCTTATCCTTTCGAAAACATCACCGTTCGGAGCGATCGATTTTAAAAGTGAGTAGACCGAGCGGAGAAAGTGCATTTACTAGAGCGCTCAAATACCCAAAGCCCGCCATTTTAAAACCCACCCCTTCATTCACGGACTAATAGAACGGCATACAATTACCAGAACCGCATTCTAAACGAAAAGAGGAATAACAGTTCCAGCTGCCGGAAAAGAAGTGAAGAGAGAAACGGGATTAGAGTAGTAGGGAAAAAACCTCTCTGTGAAACGCTCAGCTGCCGAGAGAGGGAATTTTTGGATAATTTTTACGAAAATGACGTATTTAATTTCAGATGGCCCTTTCGTGTGTGGGCTTAAAGAAAAATTAGGAATTGCGTGAATATGAAACTCGAAACCGTACAGTATTTAATTTAATTTACCCTTACTGACGTAATCGAATTTTCTTGTGTCGTGCATTTGCTTTGTTCTGGAAACTTCCTCTCCCGATTCAAAAGATTCCAGGTGTTTTTCGCTTTCTAAGGGATTTCCAGATTTTATCGTTAAAAGTTTTTTTTAAAGAATGTGTTCTTGATATGTTTTGGATTGCGTTTTCGTGAGGGTTATTATTTAATTTTTTTTAATTTTCCCTTCTTTGCTTGTTTTGTTTAGTGTTTATCTTTTTATTTATTGCTAGTAACTTTTGTTGAAATAGGATTTCTTCAAAATTGTTTTTAAAATTTCTTTTTTTGTTAATTTTAGAACCTTAAAAGAGGGTAAAGATGGTTTTCATATCAAGTTGAATTGTAATCAGTAACATGTATGTGAAAAATATTTTTCTGAATGAACTTTTGTTTTTTTTTCTTAAGGATTCGATGCCATCACGTTTGCGAGATTTTAACACTATGAAAAAGGGCAACGGAGAAATAAATTTTACGGCACAGCTTGGATAAGCGTCGACCAGCCGCCATGTTTACCCACAGCTCAAATGATGACACACAACAATATAGATCTAATTTGAGCTGTGAGTAAACATGGCGGCTGGTCGACGCTTATCCAAGCTGTGCCGATTTTACTTTTTGACACGACAGATAAGAACCCTAGAAGCAGAGCAATTTAATTTCAATGTATTTTTATATTATTCAGCACCTTTATCATATCAATATATCAAGAAATCCTTTTCCCGCCTTTTTTGGGTGTGTTTTTTTGTGTAGTGTTTTTCTTTTCTTTCTGTTATTTTCCATTGGATTTTTAATCAATTAATTTATATTACGCCAGAATGGAATTTTTTGTTTTCCCTTGGCGTATCATATGTTTATTTATTTGTATTTATTTTATGTGTTCTTCCCATTAATTAATAAAGGTTGTTAATAAAGAGCTCATAAAATTGGACGAATCTTGATTTTTGGGCTGCTTGGGAACTTTAAGTAGTATATACGCTAGGGTAGTTTGTTTACATTTTGTTATAAAATTATTTTCTCAATCAGTTTTTGGTTTGGATAGAAGTTCAGTAAAACTTGGATAACCACTCGGGATCGACTTTTTAGTTCCATTTATCCAGGTATTCCACTTATCCAATACTCTACTTCGACAGGTTTGAGGTTATACTCCAATTATGAAGCGTAATTCCACTTAGACAGGTTTGATTCATTTCGATTTATTTATCCAGGTAATTAATTATTATTTATCCTGTTAATTATCCAGGTATCCAAATAATTTCACATATTCATCGCCTCAAATTTGTATGCATTTTTTAAAACTAAAACATAAAACCACGACGTCCATCCACGTTTGTTTGAATGGACGACCCGTTTTCCTGAATCTACATTATTCCGCCCGTAGGTTTTTATATACTCTGTAGGGGTTTTCCTTCGTCAACACTACAAAAAAGTAATATTTTTTTCTAAGCAGTAATCTTCTTTATAGTTTAAATGCTACACCGTGACCTTAAACTTAAGTCCACGCCTGGCTTTTACCTTCTATGCCGGCTCGTGCCGGCTGTGACTCACTTTTCCTTGTTCAAAACACAAGTCGTGATGTTGGAAGGTTTCAAGGAAGAGCCGCTAAATAATGAATGACGTGCGCCGCGTTCGAAGCTGCTAAATCCGGCATTTAAGAGGGAAGGATCGTCCGAAAATAATAATAATGATAATCGAGATAAACATCATGACGGTGTCCATTTGCTTTTGTTCGTTTCTAACGGCCGGTTCTGTTTTGTTGTCGGACTGAAAATAACTGTAACCTTGTTCCGTCGATAAAAGTTATGAATGAATTGTTATTGCTTCGTCGATGAGCCTCCTGTAATATGGTTTCGGCGTAAGAATAGGTGTAGTTCCTGGCTGTTTGATCTAATGTAGTTGATTTGAAGTGCCGTTATTCGAACTTATTCAGAATTCGTTCCAGAGTTTCGTTTAAAATGGTACATAAATGCATCATGGAGAGAAATAAATCCCACAAAAAACTGTTCAAATATTAAAACTTCAAATGGCAACCAAGCTGCGGGGGGGAAAATCTTCGAATCCATTCGAAAGTTATTTTTGTCTAGTGCCAATACACTGTTAAAAAACAGTTCAACCTTTCACCAGTTTGTGGTGAAAGGTTGTAGTGTTTCACCACAAACTGGTTCAAATTTAGCTGCATCCTAGGTTTGGTAACATGTTTCACCAAGTTTTCGGAACTTTTAAAAGTGAAATCCGGTGCTTTTACTAGAGAAGGCACGAAAACTTGGTGAAACCTTTTACCGAACCTAGGTTTCAGCTAAATTTGAACCAGTTTGTGGCGAAAGGTTGAACTATTTTTTTAACAGTGATATTAGTGGTCTTGCGTATCGGAATGTCTAGTAGATTGGTAAATGATTGTATCACAAGAAGATGTTTAGAACAAAATTTACTTAATTATTTAGTCGATATGCAAACGGGTTTAGCAAAATGCAACAATTAAACCTACAAGGGGTTGACAAAATCTAAAGAATAGATTGAAACTGGTATGTGTATTTTCTCATCCCTAAGTGAATACCGCATATTGTAAACTCCTATGCGTTGTAATTTCAAAACAACAGCTGGTAATAAAAGTAAAGTTTTTCCAAATTAACTGTGTAGAAAAATTTGTAGCTAATCTAAGAATTTTATTTGGAAAGTTTAATGCCCAAAACCTTTGCACGTTGCCGTGATTTCTAAAATTCAAACACTCGGATTCAAATATTCGAAACGGATTAACGGAATTTTGTCTTTAATAAAATTCCTCATCCCCATACTTTAACATTCATATGAAAGTTACATCCCTTAACTTCTCTTGGACTATCCCCTGAGAAAAAAATTTGTACTATAATGTATACTATACTCGAAGAGAATTTAAATTCCGTTCATTATTATCAACCCCACAACCAACGAAATTTTTGTTAAATCAACACTTATATTAATGTGTTTGGGGCATGGAATGATTATGTAAAAATGTGTTTTTAAGAAAGGCTCATTCTGGCACAGACTTTTTACTGACCGCTCTTCCAAACGGTATTATTTCGAGTGGAATTTAAAAACGTAAACGTATCTTTTTTTTTGGAATAATATATTCATTCTATACTCTTTTCTCAGTTACTTAATATACTATTTACTTGTCATTTTGAACATAAATTCACCATGGGCGAGTATTTTCCTTCATCTTAAGAATTATGACCCCTATCTGAATCTAGCGATAAATTTCATCTTGTTCACAATGGAATCCGACTTTTGGGATGCCGTAAAAATGCTATGGGTGTCATTGTATTCAGTCATTGGATTAACATTGAAATTTCGACTTTTTAATACATATATAATAAGATTAATGGCCCTAAAAATATATCTGTGATGAAGTTAAGCACTTTTTTTGCTTCTCCTTGCCGATTCTAAGAATTTTTTTATCATCTTAGTTCTTTGTCTCAGAGAAATCTTTTGGTCATTATTTTCAGTTTTAAATTAATTTTATTGATATAATCTTCGTATGGAGTTTGAAACCATCCAGGATATTTTTTTTGCTCTATCTTTTGTCTTTTTCTTGACATCATCTCTCTAGATTCAGAGAAGAAGTTTATATGATTATTATTATTTTAAATTCCAAGTAAAGATTTGTTGTCAAGTAAAAATTTATGCTCATTCCCTTCAGATGAAAATAATCAGCTTCCTTTTTTGGTATGGAGGTATAAGAATTTTTCTATTCTTTAAATTATCTAAATATACGAGTACCCAATACCGTACCTAAAAATTGGTTCATATATTTATAGATTTTTTGTTGGTAATAAAAACTTATTTCAGATTTCTTAGCCAATTCTATTGTATCTGGAAAGAATATTATTTTATTATAACTTTGAAAAGCAGAGATTTTTTAATTAAAGACTCGTCACATCATTCGAGCAAAGTTCCTAACTCGCATTTCTTCATGGTTATCAAAAACGTGATAAACAAGGTGCTATTTTTGTTTGTATGACTTTCTTTAAACTGTAAAGTTTTGCACTGAAAAAGTAAAGTTAATATGAATGACAGTATTTTGTTATGATTTTCCCCACATTCCATTCCCTAAAGCTAAATAATTTTTACGATGCCCATCGCAAATGAGGATTTTCGAAACATCCCTTCATTTAACTTCAATGGAATAGAACTTCGTCACCTGTAGAGTTCTACCTTCCTTCCATAGAGTATAGTCTAACCACCCGTTTGCGATGCCCCGAACCACGTGCAGACATCATTGGTAAATTTTATTCCTGTCGCTATAAGAAATTGAAACAAAAAAACATTAAAAAAATCTAAATAGTTTTTTAGTGTCTAGAACATTAATTTTCCCTTCCCATTTTATTTAAAATGCACATTTCCTCCTTAATTTTGACTTCTTCCATCGTTTTGAGCTCTGTGAATGACTTGTTTCATCATCCTATGATTATCCGATCATATTTAACACCTTGTTCAAAAGTTGACAGATCATCGAAGATTGCAAGAAGATTCTTTCACTCTCTTTCTCTCTCCTTTCCTCCCTCTTACTCTCGCTTTTCTCTCCACTCTAAAAACGCCGATGCAACCTGTTTCGTCATCGGAACAACCCGCGAGGACACCCCCCTCTACAATGAGCCTCTCACAAAAGATCAAACTCTCCTCTTCTGGCAACAATGCATCCAGGAGGAAGAAAGGGAGATCAGGGACTTTTTCCTTCCAAGAATGCGTTAAGTGGTCTGTTCATTAGTTGCCTTTCCTTACAGCGGAGGGACTTCCTCATTAACTTGCCAATTTAACACACCCGACTGATCCCTCTCTTTCTCCTCTCACTTATCTTCTTTTCGGATGAGACAAATAGCTTGGAAGAGAGGGTGTTCGAGAAGTGGGCACTTGGTGTGTGCGCTCGAGAGTCTTACAGTGTGAATGTGGTTCGTTTAGTTTCAGGGAGAATTCAACTGTGTACTGCCGAATGTATATGTGTGGATTGGCTAAAAATCAATGAGTTCGTTTTTAGCATTTGAGAAAATTATCATGTGTGCCATCGTTTATCAATAAATTTGGTTTTCATAACCAAGGCTAGACTGGATCGTTAACTGTGTTATATCGTACCTTACGGTTACGATCAAGTTTAGCCTTGTCATAACAGATGGGTTATAGGTCAGTATGCTATCCTAAACATTTCTTATATACAGGGTGTTTCAAAAGTCCGTTTCGCGGTTTTATTTGGAACCAACGTGTCCTAGGGTCACTGAAGTAAGGTCTTCCCCTTGGTAAGTGATCCTGGAAAATCCATTCAGATGACTTACAGCGTCCCCTAGCGGTGAAATTAAAAAGTTAAAAAATAATTTAAGAATAAGGAAGTTGCATGTGTCAGATTTTCAAAAACAAACAAGTGTTCCGTATGGTTTTTTGTATGGTAAAATGAAATATCTAGTCAGTTTTTCAAAAAAAAATGTACAGGTAATTAAATATTTTAATTTAAAAGTCGAGAAAAAAACACGTGACTGAAAACGTTTATTGTTTAAACTATAAGATGACGTCAACAATAATACCATCAACTCCATTGCTTTACAACACTGTTTAGTATAAGATGACGTCACATCCAAACTCTTGGCGTTTTCGCGCGCTTTTAAAAAGGGGATTTTTGTTAATTTTTTTGACAATCAAAAAATTTCTCGATCGGCCTCAAATTTTGGGTAGTTGCTTATTTTTGCAAGAGGAATCGATTAAAAAAATTTTAAAAAATCATGCAACTTCCTCATTAAAGGAGATAGAGTAAAAACATCAAAAAGAGTATTGTTGCCAACGTCATGAAGAACTCACTGAAAAAAATTCATGAAGATATCTTGAATATTCCATGAGATATTAGCATGTGAAAATAGCACTTTTTCAGGGGTCAAAAAAAGAAAAGTTCGAATACTTGCAATTTTTTTTAATTTTTTGATCAAATTTTGTGTTTTTTCAACTAAACAAACACAAAACTACACAATAACACTGAAGCTGCAAATGTGTGAACTTTTTCTTTTTTGACCCCTGAAAAAGTGCTATTTTCACATACTAATATATCGGCGAATATTTAAAATATTTTGATAAATTTTTTTTCAGTGCGTTCTTCATGACGTTGTCAACAATACTCTCACTGAGGTTTTTGCTCTATCTCCTTTAGTTTTTAAATTAATTTTTTTAACTTTTTAATTTCGCCGCCAGGGGAGCTGTAAGTCATTTGAATGGATTTTCCAGGGTCACTTACCTAGGGGTAGACCTTACTTCCGTGACCCTAGGACACGTTGGTTCCAAATAAAAGCCGCGGAACGGACTTCTGAAACATTTTAATCCTGGTGCTACTAGAGACATGGCTACTTAGTAAAGACGGTAGGAAGACGCACTGGTGGGTCTTCGGTCAGTTTTTGGGTGGGTCGCGACAGGATTTTGAATTGATCTGAATAATTGTATCTTTTTTATAATTTCACGTGTTGGAATTTATCAAATTACCGTATAGTAAAATAATAATAAAAAAAACAAGGAAAAAATACCCTACTCGGTGTTTAATTCAAAGGAGGATTAAGGTAAATTACATATATGTGTCACTTTAATGTGCTGATAGTGCTAAATTAGCACCGGTAGGAAGCTTAACAAATTTTAAGAATTTTCTTAAGAAATGTTGTTGCAACCTGCAATTTAACCCAGATTACTAAAAAACGAGTTAAAATTTTTCAAATGTCTTTCTGGGACCCCTTTTTTATTGTATATCTCATTCTTGCTTCCACAATTAAAAAAGTTGAACATTTAAAATCTAATACATGCATGCCATTTAGGATTGTAAAAAACAGTTGGCGACCAAACCCCACACGCACGAAGCTAGTCTTGTTGGGAGGGGGCATGGGAAAATTAACTGAACATGAGGTGGGCCGTGTTATTTTTTGTATTTAAAAAGTGGGGCATCATGTTCAAAAGTTAGAGCAATAATGTGATAGATAGGAGAGTGTATTTTCCTGAGTAAAATGGTTTTTGTCGCAAGAGAAAATTTAACGTAAACTCTTACAAACACAAAAATCTTCACGCTTTGTAAAACTTCAAAATTTAGAAAAAAGATAAAAACTAAATTTTTTATGTTTTTGGGTTCTCTATTAAATGAAAATCCCTCAATCACTAACCCTCAAAAATAATTTGATTTTAAAATGGCCGAACGACCACCTCTGGATGACTTGATAACTTGATATGGATTAACCATAGACCCTTATATTCAAAATGACAAAATAAATTTTTGAAATGATTGTTTGTTTTTTATTTCTTTTTGCTTTTACAGTATTATTAAAGTGCTTTTCCTATATTTGGCAACCTAAAAGCATAAACCTTTTTTTCACACTTCTTTCCAATTTGTCATATTTTATAATTAGTTTTATTTTGCTTTCATTCTTATTTGTTTTTAATAATAGCTTCTATTAATTATACGGTTATTAATCATTCTTATCATATACTTATACACTACTTTACAGTATTAAATAGTTCAATGTTTTCAAAAATGTTTTAAATTTATTACAAATTACATATTAAAATAGTTATTTTACAATAATAAAGTTTCTATCTTCCTTAAAAAAGATCTTAGACTCCTTATGATCGACATTTAGATGTTTTCATCCCTGATGATGGGGAGATAAGAACAAAATTCTATATTTCGATAGAATTCTCGAATCCTTCTGCTGTACCATCTCAACTGTTTCATTTCAAATTAGTTGAATAAATAGAGCTCTACACCTTTTTAGTTTTTTCTTTCGATTTTTTACTATCAGTTCAGGTCTCTCTTTTCCAAAAAAAGAATGATAAGGAACTAATAAGTTTCTAATGCCCTTATTTTATAATCAAATTCAATGAAAGATTCAAGACAGAGAGTATCAACTTTATTTTCAACGTTGTATCTTTTTGTAAACTTTAAATTCAGGGATAATAGAACAGTGAGATTCGTAGCTACTATAATACACTTCGTCATCTTTAGTGTTCTCTGAGAAATCCAAGGGTATTGGTGTCGTGTCGGGAGAATTACCTGCACAAATAGTTCCAGAGCTTAAGCTACAGGTGTCCTTATCATGAGAAAATCTTACAGTTTTTGGAATTGTAGGTTTTAGAGTTACAAGTCCATCAGTTACGTTAGCTTCTAATTTATGTATTACTTGTTTTAATAACTCCGATGGCGTATTTTTTGTAGAAAATCCATCTTCCAAACTGATTTGGGGATTTGTTTTTTTGTTGGTGGAATTTTCTAGTTTTGATGACCGCTCTGTATTGTTTAGTTGTTCCTTACAGCGTCTCGATCCTGATGTTGATAGGTGGGTATGCTGCTTTGGTGATATCCTCAAATCATATATGGCATCGTTAGTAATAAACCCTTGGAAGCGTTCTGTGGTATCAGGTGCTGAGCTGGTTACCGAAGATGAACTCGTTACACTGTTTCCTTGAAGAAACTTAGGGCTATGGTCAGGGCGATTCCAAAAATCAGGATTTGTGTAGGTTTCGCAAAAGGATTCGTAATTACCTTCAATGTGGGAACGCCGTATACAAGTACACTCTAAAGCTGAATTGATTGTTTCTAAAGATCCTTTTCTCGTGGGTTGTTTTCTCAGACGATCAGAAATAGCCTGCGATGCCTCTTTGAAATCAGAAGAGTAACAATTTTCCCTTCCAGTTGAATTGTTTATTAAGCATTTTTCTGTGTTAGATGGTTTTCTGCTGTTAAATTCAGCTGTGATAGTATTTTGAAATGAATTATATTCACCTGATTCATTTTCAGTATTATTAGGTGCTTTTCCGCAGTTAAATTTTCTCGATTCACTACACTGGGAAAGATCACTTTTATTTGATTCCGATTCAGTGTTTCTTGGAGTTTTTCCACATTTAAAATATGAAGTCGAACTAACACTAGCTATTCGCTGTTTCTTTTCAAATTCTATTTGCTGTTTGAGTGAGATAGTTTGTACTGGGGAATAACTTGTTGATAATCCAGAATTTTCCGTATTGTAAGGAGTTTTTCCGCACGCTAATTTAGACGAACTACTAAGCCCTTCATTGTTGCTCGAGTCGAACTTACTAGATTCTTTTGAATTGACTAGCACTTTTTCAGGTTGAATTACAAATGAACTTTTTGTTGATTGCAATAAATTCTTTTTGGTGGGTGCTGGATTAGGTTGTTGATAGAACTGGTTATCATTTTTTATTTTATGTCTTCTTATTTTTTGTCTCTTTTCTCTTTTAGAAATTGCACTTAAATTTTTGCGAACTAGTTCTAAAGATTTTCTGGTGCTTATATGATTTTCAATTCCTGATTTTGATGAAGTAACCATGTACTGTTTTGAGATGCTTTTAAGTTTGCTTTTACCATTTCTACCATTACTATGATTCTGATTAGTTAAAAATCTAACACATTCCACTTTGTAGATTTTCTGAGCATTAGAGGTTATACTTTTACGATTGTGTATAGGCTCTACTGTTTGTAAATTAACATCAGATGTTTGTGTAGATACTGACTTAGGCATCACTTTTGAGGTTGGAGATTTAGTATTACATGGCAAATTACTCTTCGGTTTACTAGAAGATGATTTTGAAAAATTAGGTGTGTTAGAATCATGTTCATTCTTGTGAGCTAAGCAAGATATTTCAATTTGTAGTGGACTTGTTTGTCTTAAATTATCAGATACTCCTAAATTGCTATCTTCTTGTCTAGATTCTGAAGAAACTTGGTCTTCTTGCTTACTTTTGCATTTCAATCGGTCTCTAATTTTGGATTTAAGAGGGGTTTTAGGTGTCCAATTGACTTCATTTGTACATGCTTCGGGATTTGCAACATCATCTTGGTTTGCTTTAACAGATTGAGAACAGCGATTTGTACTCTTTATTGCAGAGATAATTCTACTTTTAGATTCTTTAAGTGTAGTGCAAGCCGTAATGAAACTCATTTTTGAATCTACAACAGGAAATTCCTCTCCATTCTTTAACTTACGATTTATATTTTCTCCTTGAAAGTATGAGGGTTCTTTAATTTTACTGGGATTATTATTCATTGAACTTTTCTTCGTTTCTGATTCAAGAGTGTCTTTTTTGAGTAGAGACTTATCTTGAATCTTCAAACAGATTTTGCTGCAAAATATTCCCGAGTTACTGATACTTGAAAGATTTGGCGATAAAGAACCTCTGTCACATAAGCTGTTAACACTTTCTTTACTATCTGTCGTTTTAAAATTAGTGTTTTGTTTCAAAGCATTGCATAATTCTATATCTGATTTGAAAGTTTCATCGCAAACCTTTGTCAAAGAAGCCATGAATGGAAGATCGGAATTAGATGGGAAAAAACCATTGTAGCAAAGCAAATTAATTGGTGGAAGGTTCAAAGATATATCTTTTTTCCCTTTCGTGATTTCTTTCTTTATTTTCTTTTGTAATTCGTCACTATCACTCAAAATTAGATATTTTTCGGTATCATTTCCAAGAACTGCCAGCTCTGAAAGAGACGTTGACTCCATCATGTTGATGAAATCCACAGCTGATGCAGCCTCTGCCTCCCCTGATGAAATGGATGATAAAGACTGATGTAGCTTTTCAGAAGAATCTTCTAAAAGCTTGTAGCTGACATTTTTCTTTTCGACCTTTTTCTTCTTTCTCTTCTTCTTTCTTCTTTTATTAAATGACCGCACCATGAAGAAAATGGCTATCGAAACTGGTATTACAACAGTTAACGTAATAATAACACTGTGATAACTGATGACGTCTTGATGCTGCATCCCTTTTGAAATCCCTGTTATCCCCCCTGTGTCAAATCCTGTTACTCCTTGTAAAGAAATAGCAGCTCGTTTAGAATTGTTCTTCTTGATACTTTCTTGAGAAGTTTTCATCCTTGTCGGCCTCAATTTCAGTTTTGAATTTGAATCAGTTTGTGATACCATTTCATTATTATCAATACCCAAAAAGTTTGTTCTACCTAACCGTTTTGTTCTACTTCCTTTGTCTCTCCTGGTTTTCTTAAAACTGTTATGTTTCTGAGATTCCTCAAAGTTGTCAGCCAATTTCGCACTATTTTTCATTTTGCTTTTTCAGCCAACCTAAGGCCAAAATGTTGGCTTGGAGTTTTTGTAAGATTATTACAGCCGCTTTTCAACCTTTTCATTAATGACTTTAGATATCCTGGATTAAAAGTCATATCAAAAGTTATTTCCTGTTGATGATCCTAAAGACATTTTTGATTTCAAAATATTTACATAAGGTCGTGTATTGGTTTTTAATGACAAATTAGAGTATTTTTTTTTTGCAAAAAATTCTTTCCTTGAAAGGAATCTAATACTTTTGAAGATTTCACGATCCGAATCCACAAACAATTTTGTTTTGTTTTCATTTGAAGGGATAATTTAGTAAACAATGATGTAGATTTATTTCTCTTTAGTGCTTGCATGTTTTATCCATTTTGTACATAACCGATACAAATAAAAGTAAAGTGTCACACTATGCTTAAATTTAGTGTTCACTAATAAGTAAAGCTCAAGCTTAAAAAAATTCATGTACATATGTTTATTTAAGTGCCACATTAAAAATAAAGGTAATCGAAAGAAATTATAGTTCTTATAAAGGTATTATAAAGTTCTTATAAAATTAACTTTAAATTTGAAAAGCATTAATTATTTATTACTTTATCAAACCACTTTTAAATATTTTTTAGAAATTAAAAAAATAAATTCCAGTCAATTAAATACAGTAAATGTATTTTAAATTCAAATGATTTATCAAACATCATCTTATGCATCTTATTCTGTGTTGGATGAATATATTTTAATTTTTTGTTTCTTTCTTTTATAGGGGTTTTGGAAAGCAGGGCTACCAGTGTCAAAGTAAGTACTTAAACAATTTTAATTGAATATCTGAATTTATAATGCAGGATTATTGTATAAATTATCTATTTAAACTTTAATCTGTAAGGTTTTCCTACTTTTTAAATTAGATATGTGGTACACTTCCGTTATATGTGCCTTTAAATGTTGCGAAACTGTTTTGTGCGTGCTAAATTACACAAATATTGTATAAATGTTTATTAAAATATACTTTTATACTAGTAAAAAGAATAAAATTTGGCCAATTCCCTCTATTTTCTGAATCCCACGAAAAATTTAACGTCGTGTGACGTGACTAATTTCCTTCAAGACAATAATCCTAATTCATTCACGATATATAAATTTGCTAAAAAGTCTATCTACATCTACATATTTGGGAACTTTAGAATATGCCGGGTGCAAATTTCTCCAATCGATCTATATTGATAACGTTTCATTATTTACACATAAAAATGTAACGTTAATGTTAATAACGTCAAAATAAGAGATAGTTTTTGTGAACATCCTGTACTAAAGTTTTGATACTTAAAAAATAAGCATTATCAACTACTATACGACTTTTCTTCATTTAACTTAAGTATGGAATTTTCAACTGTTTCTAAATCGTTTCATGGAAATTTTAAATACTGCTTTTCGAAGTTTTGAAAACTTTTGAAGAAATGTGGCTTAAAGTAATGTTAAAGTTGTTTTGACCTTAGTTTGTAAAATATCGTAAGAAATATAAAACACCATAAAGTTAAAAAAAAAGAGCTTATTTTTCATATTAGTAACCCCGATTTCTCTTTACTGTTTTCTAAATTTCAATTAAAATTATCAGTTTCTGTTTGGTATAATAAGTTTCGTATTGATTGATATAGTATTCGTGCCGATTTGTTTCAAGTTGAACCAGTTTGTAAAACTGTGAGTAGAGTAAACTTAATTTATAACAACGTTATGTATAACCGCTTACTAGAACTCTTTAAATTTTAACTTTTCCAAACTAAAATACTTCTATACTAGAGAAAAATCATTTTCAGTAATGTGTGTGCCGTTTTGTCGGTTTCTCAATCTTGAGTGTGAAGCATCATTATTTCTGAAATCTTTTCTGTTTGAAAGGCTGTTAACACTCAGACCAGATCAATTTAAATTGATCGTTTATTCTTTTAGTTGGGTGGGAAAACGTCCATTGTTCGAGGATCGTTTCTTTATGGAATTGAGAAAAATTTATGATCTTATGAATTGGAACATGATTATTTTTTATTAACAAGTCGTTCTTTAAGCTTTTATGACTTGCCCTCTGTATTTTAACTAGTTGATTAATTTATAGATAAAGTAATATGGGGAAGACTAAATTATATTTTAAATTACATTTTAGAAAAATCCTTCATTTTTTATATTTGAAACGAAGCTACTATGGTGGTACAAGAACAAACAAGCACTACTTACACCATACATGTATACAATATAGGAATTAGATCACAAATCTTATACCCTCCAAACCCCTAGTAAACGGTATACAGGGTGCTTTAAACAAAGTGTAACGATAAGCTATTTCCAAAATTATTTCCCTTAGTAGACAAATGCTTCCCAAAACTGCAAATTTCCTTTTCATTTGTTAAAAAATTAGATAAGATTTGTTCCAACTCCATGAGGGTCTACTTAAAATGCAGGAAATAAGTTTTTTACGGCCCCTGTAATTTAAAATTTTCAGTTAGTCAAATTTTCTCTATTATTTTCTGAATAAGGCCCAAAAAATTCTATCACGATAACTCAAAACTTACTGAGATATGAGTGTTTAAATTTTTTGGGATCGTCACAAATTAATTTTTTCTACAACCGCATAAAAACAGGTTCAACTTAAATTTGTGGATAAACCCTATTTTGCTTTTAAAAAGGGTGTTGTTAAGAGGTCAATTTTTACGATATCAGTGAATTTGGAAGATATTGAGGTAGAACTTTTTTGTGTAATATTCAGGAAATAATGAAGAAAATTTTATAATTCAAAAATTTAAACTATGGGGGCCGTATAAATTTTATTTTCTCAAATAGACCCATTTCTGGAGTTGAAACATATCTCACATAATTTTTCGCTTCTTAAAAGAAAAATTTGTTAAAGTATGCGTTAAAGGGAAGTGTTTTAGGAAATACCCCATTGTGTTTATTAGAAACACCCTGTATTTCAATGCAATTCACATTTCTCTGCCCGAACTCAAACCTATCTGAGAATCGGTTCAAACAACAAAATCATCTCATCCCATCAGGAAAACGTCGAATAGAAGAAGAAAAAAGCGTCGCATTCAAAGAAAAAAAACCTCATCGACATCCCATTGTAAAAATGTATTTCGCGTGACCGCATTTCTTTTCTGCGGGCCATTTCGACAAGCAATTCTCTCAAGTGACAGCCGCGTTAACAAATGAGATTGTCGCGATGACGTTTGTTTCCCGCAGAAATGTCAAAGGGTTAGGAGAGACGCGGGAGGACGAGTTAATTACCTGGAGTTTCTCTGTTCTTTAATTTGGAGGGTGATTAGTTCCACTTGCTGCTGCGCTGGTGGGTGACAGTTTGTCTTAGGCGGGGTGGTCGAATGTTTATTTGGGCGAACTTTCGGTTTCTGGAGAAAGTTCTTCTTTCTTTGTGATTGATTGTATCCGGAAAGTTCCTGATTTGAATGTCTATCATTTCATTCAATGCCTTGAATCTAGAGTGATTTGCGTTCTTATTCATGCCCTACATTGTTCAAGAGAAGCTGTAATCCTGCGTCTGTATTCTACACTAACTTAACCTAAGGTTAACCTGGAATCAAGCTATTTCAACAACTCTCTGATTGGCTTAAAACTTGTTTCCCTTTTTCAACTACCAATTAGAAGTTTTGATTCCAGGTTAATCTTCGGTTAGGTTAGTTGTGAATATGGCCGTAGCTGTTTGGTGTGCTTTGTGATTCAGAACTCCATTCAAAAAGTTGACTACTTCTTGGCTACCTTTTCTAGAAGTCTTCTCAAGACAACTCTGCTTTTGGAGACAGTTCTTGAGTCGATTTGACTCCTTGTAATTTTTTTCTTTGAGATTTATGTTTGCATTACCATGACAACTTAGACTTAAAAAAATCAAAGTTGACTGCTTAACACCACAACTGTTTAAAATTGACAATGGATTTCTTCTTACTTGTTTTGAAACATCAATCCTAATTAAACTTCGTGAAGGAATGTAATAAATAAACTTTTAAGGAAATAATTAGGTATTTAAATAATTCTATTTACCTCAGATTTTGAAGTACAACATAGAAAAATATAAGCCTTTAATAAAAAAAGAAAAAAAGTAAGATCGTAGCGTAACATGAAAATGATGAAAGAACATCTGGAAATCATTTATCTGATTATTTCCATGCTTTCCACTGTTGCAAAATATGTAGAGACATTTTGCGATTTTTTGTAGAATTTTTCAGGGCTTTCGTACTAAATGATAATGCATTATACCATGATAGTTAAAACACGCCACGCTATCGTGAAAACCCTAAAGATCACAAAAAGATGCCCTCAGAATGGGAAAAGTTAATAACTTCATTGTTCTCAGTTTTTTAGAAATAGTGTGAAATACTCTGTTTCTCTGAGTGTTGAAAGCGTGGAGTTCTGTGCAATTAGTGGCAAACATATATTCTCACGGAAGAAATTCGAAGTCATCAAAACGCATCCGGACTTGTTGTGAAATCTTATAATAATGAGAAAACACTAGAATATTTACTTAATTCTCTGGGATGGGATTTTTTGGTTATGTGGGATTTCCGTGTGCCTTTATGATTGGTATTTTCCATGGGGAAACAAAACAAAAAACAATCGTAGATATGCTTGAACATAACGAAACGGTTTGGAAAGTAACTTTCTAATATTGTTTTAATCATATCTCTTGAGATGTTACTATCATCTTAAAACCATCCTACGTTATATCAAATTTTGATTGAAATATTGAAATTTGATTGTAAAGTAGTTTGACTTTAAAGAGTGTAGGTAGTATTACGAAATAAGCACAGGCAAACGTTTTTATAATGTTTAAGGGGTCTCAGGACTCTTAACTATGCAAAAGGTCGAATTAGTGTTACACAAAAATAATTTCTGTAGAAACTTTAAATTTTTACAGCATAATAACTATACATCAATACATAAATACCCAAAATTTCAAAAAGTTTTGAAGGTTTACATAGAAGTAATCAAAAAAGGAAAAAATTTCACTGCGTGCAAGATTTTTCAAAAACTATTCAAGTCATGTTCCATAATAGATTTAAATGTGAGGTTAACTTATTAAGTACCTTAAGACGAGTATTTAATTAATAATTTGCAATTAAAATTTTATTTTTTAAAAACTTTGAATAAAAATACTTTTAACAGTATCTTCTTTATTAAGATTTATAGTCCAAGAAAGTTAGCTCAAAAAAGGGGTTCAAGTGGAACAAATTGTAAAAGAAAGTTTGATGAGTGATTCTTATAGGAAATTTTTCGTAGAAAACGATGGTGAAACGTTTTCCAAAATTAACCGTGTCCTTTAGCCAATATGGCGGATTTTCCAAAATGGCAGTCAATCGTTTTTAACTTATTACTTCCTAAAAATTGTTAATAAAATTATAAATTTTACAGTAAATGATTAAAATTTAGTAGCAAAAACAATGGGGAACTGTTTTTTTCTCTTACGATAAGTCATTTATCCAATATGGCGGATTTTCCAAAATGGCGTCCACTAATGTTTATAATAAGTAAAATTCTGATGATAAATTCGTAACTTTTTCAGGATATGGTAATAATTAAGTCATAATAATATTCACATCAGTTTCCTCTCCTCAATGTATCAAATATGGCGGATTTTTCAAAATGGCGGACAATCGTCTTTTACTTAATTGCAAAAAATCGTTAATAAAATAAAACTTCTGCAGTAAATTATTAGAATTTAGTTGCAAAAATAATGTGGAACTGTTTTTTCTCTTACGATAAGTCATTTATCCAATATGGTGGATTTTCCAAAATGGCGTCCACTAATGTTTATAATAAGTAAAATTCAGATGATAAATTCGTAATTTTTACAGGATATGGTTAGAATTAAGTCACAATAATATTGATAAAAGTTTCCTCCCCCTCAATGTAACAAATATGGCGGATTTTCCAAAATGGCGGCTACTTATTTAGAGCCTTTTTATTTTTAATTTTCATTTTCTTAATAATTAGAAATATTAAATGTTATTAGGTAAATTATAAGCAGAATACTTATAATTTACTAAAATTTACTTGTGAATAATGTTAAAGGTAGGTAAAAATTCAAAAATTACCATTTACCACTAAGTTTGAAATTTGCTATTATTATTTCTATTATCGCAAAATCTTGGTTAATATACCATTTTATAGGTAATTTAATATATAATTATTTATTTTATGGCAAAATAAAATTTATTTATATGTAAAAACGTTAAAAATAAAAAGGATCTAAATAAGTGGCCGCCATTTTGGAAAATCCGCCATATTTGATACATTGAGGAGAGGAAACTGATGAGAATATTATTACGACTTAATTATTACCATATCCTGAAAAAATTACGAATTTATCATCAGAATTCTACTTATTATAAACATTAGTGGACGCCATTTTGGAAAATCCGCCATATTGGATAAATGACTTATCGTAAGAGAAAAAAAACAGTTCCCCATTGTTTTTTCTACTAAATTTTAATCATTTACTGCAAAATTTATAATTTTATTAACAATTTTTAGGAAGTAATAAGTTAAAAACGATTGACCGCCATTTTGGAAAATACGCCATATTGGCTTAAGGACACGGTTAATTTTGGTATACGTTTCACCATCGTTTTCTACGGAAAATTTCCTATAAGAATCACCCATCAAACTTTCTTAAACGCTTTTATTCTACTTGCTTTTGGCGGCGTTTTACGGGTGGAATTTTAAAACTTGATTTTCGGGCACTTCCCGATATGTTGCGTCCCCGAAACTTTACACATCAGTGTAACCCTCATGACACTCCAATATTCAACCATTATCTAGTCAAACAACCAAAGGATTAAGTTAATTAACGAGTATTTTTAATTAACAAAAAAAAACGGAATTTGAAACCTTTCCGAAAGGTCTATGCCCCCTAAAACGTGCATAATTTTGTATTAGGCATAACTTCATCATATTCAAAAGTCAAAACGAGAATTGCCCAGTAATTATGATAATTATAGATGATTAATCACTTTTTTTGAATGCATATTTTGGATTCTTGTACATAAAATTTCAGGCACTTTCAAACAATATACAGTTTTGAAACTTTGCACCATGGTAGAATTCCCATGACAATGCAAAATTCAATCATCAACCAATGAAAACCACTGTAATTAAGTAAATTAAGGAGTAATTTTGATTATCCGAATATCTCAAATTTGAGACCTTTCCCAAAAGACTATGACCACAAAAACGTGTACAATGATGCATTACACAGAGCTTTACAATATCCAGTCATCAAATTGAGAATTGCCTAGCAATTATGTTATCGACGATAAACCACTAATTTCAAAAACACATTTTGGATTCTTGTACATAACATTTCAGGCACTTCCAAACGATATAAAGTTCTGAAACTTTGCACCATGGTATAAACCCAATGACAAAGCAATATTCAATAATCAACTAGTCAAAACCTCCGTAATTAAGGTAATTAACGAGTGTTTTTAGTTATCCGTCTAATTCAAATTTGAGACACTTCAGTGAAGCCAATGGCTCCCAAAACCTGAAAGATAATATATTAGGTATATCACTACAATATTCAATCTTCAAAACGTGTGTTTTGTACCTTCCAATTAACAATTAAGATAATTAGCGATTTCAGATAATAATCTCGAGAAAGAAATCGCCAGAAGAGCGAGAAATCGCCGAAAATTGGTGTCCCATCCTGAGGAATCGCGAGAGAAGAAAAAATATGCCACTTTTATAATTTATGGACTACTTGAAAAGACTGGATAATACTGTTTGCTCCTTGATACACACTAATTCTGAGTTTTATTTTTGTCTGAGCTTACGATTGGTTATTTTTATTTTAATGAATGTCTTTTCTTTTCTTGTGAATCTTTTTGATATCGATGGATTTCATCGGCGGGCGAGTGAGCGGATGCGCGTTATGTTTTACCATCATATTGAAGAAAGCTAAAATTTGATCCTAACACAAGATTAAATATGGTTGAAATAAATACATTTTTTCTTGTGAGTTTTAGTAAAAAAAACATGACTAAAAAGTTGAAAATAAAATAAGAAAAAAAAAAGATTTTTTAAAAAACGCTTTTATTGAAGTGTTCTAAAAGGTCAAAAATAATTTATTCGGTTTGACAAATAATTTATTGGTAAGTAGAAAATAACTTTTTGGTAAGTAAAAAATAACTGATTTTCTAATCACTAAAAATAAAAGCGTGGGAGCTAGTAATTCTTCATTCACTATTTATTCTAACTTCTCTATTCTATGTTCTATGAGGTTAAATTTACAAATTTCTCATTTATGAGGTTTTGGGTGGAATGGATTCAATTTAAATTCTCTATTAGGTATTTTTATTTATGTAAAATTATACATAAATGCCGACGTAATGGCCTTGTGGTTAGAGCATCTGACTGCAATGCCGTACATCTGGGGTTCGAATCCTCGTTCGGCATGGATGTTAGTGTTACTGTCCTTGTGTGTGTGTTGAATTTACCTATACGGGTCCATACCTTCAGGGGAATTTGTACAAATTTTAAAAAATAAATAAAAAAAATTAAAATTTAAAAATATGTATAAATTACTATAGCGCCCACGCTTTTATTTTTAGTTATTAGAAAATCAGTTATTTTTTACTTACCAAAAAGTTATTTTCTACTTCCCAATAAATTATTTGTCAAACCGAATAAATTATTTTTGACCTTTTGGAACACTTCAATAAAAGCGTTTTTTAAAAAATCTTTTTTTTACTTATTTTATTTTACAATTTGTTCCACTTCAAACCTTATCTTTCTTGACTTTTAGTATTTGTTCCCAATTTCATGTTTATAACTTGAATAGGGCCGTAACCAGAATTTTGTTTCGGGGGAGGATACATCATAAGTTTTTCGGAAGTACTTCGTTACGGGTACTATCGCCAAAAAAAATGTTGGAATTTTGCCTCCAAAAGTAGTGTTTTACTTATTTTGAGACGCTTTAGATTACATCAAATAGGACCATTCCTTGTAAGTCACAAAATTATCAAGGAGGGATAATTCCATTAATGGATTACAAAATTTTGAGAGGGTATTTTGGGGTCCTCCCCTAGAAAAGTTTTAGAATTTAACCCTTAAAAGTAGAGTTCTGACTTATATATATTTTGAAACCCTTAAGGTTGACTTCTCCATGTAAGTCACGTAATTTTCAAGAAAAAAAAGTATTAGAATTTATGTCAAGATTTCAGGAGGGGGTTAGAACCCCCTAAACCCTCCCCCTTTGGATACGACCCTGGTGCAACAACATAGCTTTGTAATCCCATAGTATCTGTAACTTAATCCTTCCTCACAACTAGATGGTTAACAGTCACCAGACCGGTACAAGTCAGTTAACTGCAAAACCGTTCAGCTCCTCATTCGTCCATAGCCTCATAAAAATTTCCGCGATAACGGAATCACTTAGCACGGAAGCGACATTAACCGTGATTGCTCTAAAAATACCTCTCCTCAGGGTCAAGTCTTTCACGAACCTCGACCGATTGAAAAAAAATCCGCACCCACTTCGAGAGAGGTCCGAATCGAATCAGGATCTAATTTACTCTTAATTACCGGCCCCCGCACGTACGTTCTTAATTCCCTTGAAACTGCAGAACGGAATTATAACTGGACTTTATGCATGGAAATATGTTTGCCCTTACCGTTTCCAGGGGAACACGCACTCCACCCTTTCATTCGCTAATTGAAGGTCAAGCTTCCTGTTGGTCCCCCATGCGAAAAACGAAGGCGGTCGTTTGTTAAACTTAAGTGTCCAGTTGTTTAATTTGAATGATGCTTATTGTTAGCCTTTTGCCACGGACACCCCTATGCTCTACTGTGTGCAGTCGAGAGGTGTAATTTTTCATCAAGTCTCGGCGCTCATTTTGTTGGAGTTTATAGCTGTTTCTTACAATGTCACCTTTATGGAATTAGTCGATTGGTTCAATAATTCCGGTTATAACTATACAGATTTTATACTTCTAACCTATTACATCCCATCCTGTTATAGTCAACTTGACCTCTTATAGGTGCGCGCACTAGAGACTTTTGTCACGGCGACTGAGATAGAATTACCACCCTGGCTATTGCAAGAAGCTAGAGCACGCGCATTAGGCAACGAGACTCCTAGCCGATTGCCAAGAATCTTGCCATAGAGATGCATTGCTCTCGAGTGACCTAGTGTTATAGTCGCCGCGACAGAAGTCTGGTGCACGCTTAGCTTTAAAGGTTGTATTCCCTGGTCTTAAAATGTGATAGTGGTGGTTATAGCTCCTATCATTAAGTTATTGATGAGCTGATTTTATCAGGGGCGTATCCAGAAGGGGATATTTGGGCATATATCTCCCCGAAATTCTGAAAATTTCCTGTTTAGATAATATGAAACCACTATATTTACCCCTTACACCCCCTCCGAAATTGTTTTTTGGGCTACGCCACTTGAATATATCATCCTCTAGTAAAACTGAACCATCAATAAACATAAGAGCATTAAGTTGAAAAAAAAATCCATTGCGTCTATCCAGTCTAATAAGACAAAGTGTGCAATCTGCTCTCAATGTTTCCCTCCACCCAACTTCAACGCTGTACCCTAAAGTGAAGAAGCCTCAAAGAAAAGGTCTTAACGTGTTGTCGGGAAGCTCCCTTTTTGTTTTCATACAAATTGACGAAAGCCCAGCGGTTTAATAGCATTAGGAAGCCGCGGTCCTCGCACAGTAGGCCTCACGCTATTCCATTAAGACCGCGGCAAAATGCATCATGCGCGTTAATGAGTAGGTAACGAGGTTAAGCCTAATTCATCCCCTGCCATCAACGCTAACTATACGTTATAGCCGCAAAAAAATCAGGATATGCGAAAAACGGCGAGCGAGATTGCTTTTGTTGTTTGGGGGTTTATCATTAAATTTCTTTGTTTTTCGTGGTCTGTGAGCGGGGGAATGCGTGAATTTTTTCGCAGGACTTGAATTCTAGATTTTCTGTAACTAATGAATATATCTTGGAAAAATTTTAGATAGTAATTTTTTGAAATTTTCAACTTGCATTTATATAGGTTTGGCCAATGAGGTATTTGCATGAGTGAGGGATTTGCTTAATTTTATACTTTTTCGATACATTATGGTCTAAAACTCCCAAATTTCTGATTTTTAAGTTCAAAAATGTGTTTTAAATAATTTAAAATTCAATTTTATTTTTGCCAAAACGTCAGAAAAGTCACGTTATCAGAAAACGGATTTCTATTGGATGTGACGTCACAGCGCATGAAAACCATTGTGTTTTCTGTTTTCACGTGATCAGAAAACGGGCTCCTATTGGATGTGACCTCACAGCGCATGATTTGTGATTCGAAAGTGTTTTCGCGCCAAAACAAAAAATGAAATTTCAAAAATTTATATCTCAGAAACTAGGCTACGAAAATACATGTTGTAAACGTCATTCTTCATGGTTTTTTATTTACTATTTTAATAAAATGTAATCCCAAAACGTGAGAATACCTCATTGTGTGTGTGTGAGATAGAAGCGGAGATTTTCGTAAAAGAGTGTTGTTACAATATTAAATACTTGATTTGTGATAAGTTCATTTATTCTCCATGTTTTGGTAAAACGTTTATATAAATATGAGGTACCAGGTACCATTATAAAATATTAATACGAATGGTGTTAGTTCAAATTTTTTAAAATTGCTTTGTCTGTAAATATATATTTTGTTTATGCAATATTACGTCTGATTTAGCTTAGCATCAAACGCCAAATTTCAATATGTTGGGGAACAAAATATTGATAACACCAGCGTTAGAAATTGGAAAAAAAATCCACTGGCCCTCAACCAAAATGACTGGTCCATTAAATTAAAAAGGATAGTTTCACTTTTTTTAAAGTAACTATTGCACTCAAAGTGAATACTAATTATTAATTTTAAAAATTAATATATATTCAGAGCAATTATTAAGAGAGTAAATGGAACTTGCGTCTTTTGTGATTCAGGCTTTCTTCTCCCAAATATGTTCGCTGCAAATAAAAAAAACGTCTAAAACTGGAAATTGGATATTTTTTTGCTACTGGTCGGTCGGACCAGTGATTTTCTAACCGTTGTGGTCCAAGCCGTTTTTCAGTGGTCTCGAACCAGCTGACCACCGCAATTTCGAACGTTGGATAACACCATTCAGAAACTGAAAGAAGAATATATTTTCATCCCCACGAAATACCTCTCATAATTACAATACATTTAGTTTTAAAATTAATTGCAGATAAACCTATCAAATTGGTTTCCATTGATCATCGATAATGCCCATCGGTTTGGTTTTGATTGTAGCCGGTTGATTAATGATAAACCGATAGATTCCTAACCGTTAACTACTTGTGTTGGAGGAATTTGTTCACCACTTAGAATTTTTTTCACCTCATCTAACCTACAGGTGAATCCTGCTGAATGATATGTTGAAGGTTTTGTTAACCATTCATTTAAAATTAGGAGCTTCAGGCGAACTTTTGTATAGTTAATTCTCTCTGGTGGACGGAATGCGCCACATGGAGAATTCGGTTCTGTAACAGCTGTGGTATGTAGAAATAGAGCAGATTGACTACAATGGAGTGTTGTGAATTCCTCTTACTACTATTTGCGAAGAACGTTCCACGAAATTTTCATATTTAAAATTATTATTTCTTAAAACAATTATACTGAAACTAAATAAGTATATGCTTTGATATTTTGTATTTTGATGGAGGATTAAGAAAATTTTAAAATGTGTACTTTTATTGAATGCAATTTTTTGTGTGAAGTTTTTGTAATGTAGGGATCAAAGTTTACCATGCGGAGAACACGGTTGTTGAGTTTTCGCGATTTAAGGTCTAAATGAAGACTGGACTTCAAAAACGATTTAAGTACCATAAAGTAAATTTTCCGTATTTGACCATTATAAATATGATTCTCCATAGGAATATACACAATAAGTCATCTTTCGGGCTAATTTTGAACTTCTTATAATTTTTATGGCGCTTTATAGGTTGTTGGAGATGGTGCTTAATTGGTTTTTCGGGTTTAACTCATTTTTTATTTTTGGCACTTGGCTTGTTTTCCAAGTCCAGTCTTCAAATATCCTTTTCCCTTGAACTCGAGACAAGCTAATCGGATCCCAGTTGTTTCATTTTAGCCGCGAACAAAACGCCTATTTTTAATCCATTTTTCCTCTCTCCACTCATCTCAATACAACACATACAAAAAACGCAAACGCACCATCCACGAAACGAAAAGCACAACTCCGAAAGGTCATATCATCCACCCCTCATGTGTGGGCAGAGCACATCTTCATACGAGAAGAACCCACCCCCCTTTTCAATCCGCATCCACTCCTTCCGATTCATCAAACGAATGATCATCATCATCATCCACCCACCCACGGATCCAAACAAACCGAACCTGTTGCTCCTCCTCCTACTCCTCCCTACAGCTACCTGAGGCATCGATCGTTCCATAGAATAAAGTGTGTGTGTGTGTGGTATGGGAGGGAGAATGTTTCATTAACCTTGGTCTTCACCTGGGTCGATCGATGCCGGCATCTGACGTCTACCTGCTCTTGCGATTTTCTCTCGCCCCTCCTCCCTCCCTCTCTCTCTCTTGTTCAGGGGTCGGAGGACGTCTGGAGGGGGAGGGATGGAGCGCGAGAAAGCGATCTGGAGCAGTGCTGGACGATGCTTGTTGTTGTTGTGTAGTCGTTGAGTGGAGGTGAACCTTTGGGGAAAGTTGGTACCCGTTTGGAAGAGGCTCGGGGATGATCCGCCTTCTGTGAAGTTATTTTGTGGTTGTTTTGGGGATGAGATAGAGAGAGAAAGAGAGAGATAGAGTAAGAGAGAAAGATACACAGATGTTAAGAGAGAGAGAGTAAGAGAGAGAAAAGGAGTAAGAGACAAAGAGATATAGAGATAAAGTAAAAGAGAGATAGAGTAAGAAAGAAATATACAGATATATAAAGAGTAAACAAGAAAGATACATAGAGTAAGAAAAAAAAGAGAGAGATAGTTAGAGTAAGAAAGAGAGAGCGTAAAAGAGAGGGATAGAGTAAGAGAGAAAGAGATATATAGATATAGTAAAAGAGATATAGAGTAAGAAAGAAAGAAACAGAGAGATAGAGAGAGATTAAAAGAGATATAGAGTAAGAGTAAGAAAGAATGAGACAGATAGATAGAGAAAGAGAGTAAAAGAGAGGGATAGAGTAAGAGAGAGACATAGAGAGATAGTAAAAGAGATAGAGAGAGGGTAAAAGAGAGATAGAGTAAGAATAAGAAAGAAAGAGGCAGAGAGATAGAGAAAGAGTAAGAAAGAAAGATACATAGAGAGAAAGAGTAAGAAAGGAAGAGACGGAGAGAGATGGTAAGAGTAATAAAGAAAGATACTAGAGAGAAAGAGTAATAAAGATACTAGAGAGAAAGAGTAAGAAAGAAAGAGACAGACATAGAGTAAAAGAAAGAGAAAGCTACTTCTTAACGACTGCTTTCAATCTCTTATAATTTGATATTTCGTTCAGAGAGAGAAAAGGCAGTTTTCAAAACCATTTTAAAATTATCGAGCTGTGCTGGACCCCGAATATTTGAATTTCGCTAAGTTTTTATTGTTGTCGGTATAATAACTGTACATTTTTCTATATCAGTGTCAGTTTTCAATTTTTCGCAATATATTTATAACATTCGGTGTTTAAAAGTGCTTGACGATTTTTAGTGGGATAGACAGATTTATTTTTTTATTTCCATGAACAAATTGGTTATTTATTTCGTCACTTGTAAAAGATGGATGTATTTAATATAATTAACTTGAGAGAGAAACATTTTTCTCAATTGCTCTTAGAATAATCTGGATTTATTGGAGTGATATACGATACTAAATCATTAAATACTACTTCAAATCCCTTATAATTTGATATTTCCTTTTCTTTTTTTTGAGTAGTTAATATTATATCACCAAACACATTTCATTACTTTACGAGCAATTTTGAAGCCATCATTATAAGAACTATCATCATTTTAGTTACTATATAAATGGAAGATTATATGTAATTAGCTACCATTAATTTTTCTTCTTTTAGCTATCGTTATAAAAATAATACAAACAATGTAAGTAAATATTAGATTCCAATCTCAACGGTTTCTCAACTACTTTTTGAAACTCTTTCAAGTTTAAACAAATATCACAGCTCTTAATTAGAGCAATAACAAATGCATAATTAAAATTAAAAGCTGAAATTTGTCTGTCCTGCATTTATTTACTACAGCTAGCGAAAACTCATTTAAAATAATTGACTACCTACGCCATCTTAACGCTGCCTAGTCCTTTAATTCTCCAAGGAACACACATAACATTTAATAATTTATCTCTCACAACACCATTTCCCAGTCCAGGCTCCTCCGCATTCGTTCCAGGTGCTCTACACTGCGCGTGTTCCAAGAGAGATTATCGGCGGAGAAGCTTTTCGGTCTCATAAACTGAGGAATGGTTAAGAAACGTTAATTGCGCGAGTTTTTAAACCGCTTCACGCCCTGCTTTTCTAATTATCTTCGTGCGTTCCCGCATCTGGCAACGGTGTGAGATCGTTTGCGGGAATGTTCTTTGCTCTGGGTGGACAGCAGAAAAATGCTGTGTTCTTTAATAAATGTAACATCCTTTTGCTAGTTAAGAGTTCGTGCAGCCGGTAAAGGGAGATTGGTAAGCGAGTTACGCGATTTAATGTATGTGAATATGAATATCTATTGTGTAGCTAGTTCTGGGAGTAATACGGCGTGTTATATTGCTGTATTGTTAGAAATCAACATGATTTCGAAACCTAATATTCCCTTTAATGAGAGGTTTAAGTCCAATTTTAAATTTTCAAGTGCCTTTATGTTCTGTGGTGCCGTGTGGTGGAGATCTTTCTTTAAATTTTTCAGACATTTTTACTTGTCTTGTGGCAACATCAGAAATGGCTATATAAATCAGAATTTTCGGTTCTCGCTTGCTGTTTTTCCTTTTGAATGAACCTTACGTTGCCTTTCTCATTTCTCTAAGTTAAACTTTAAAATATCTCCCCACGGCACTAGATTACTCGGATTTGATAATTTTCTATTCTGATTGTTAGTGTTAAAAATTTTAATTGTTGTTAGCTTTACAATTGTTAATAAAAAGATATTTAAACTTAAGTCTTCTTATTGTAGAATAGGACACTGAACTTAATTCCTAAATTTTGACCACTCGGATTAAGCTAGGGCTAGGTAGCTAAAGTTCCATACACATCAATTATTGGATGTTCAACATGAATGTCTTTGTGTACTTTGCATACTGGATTCCTATTTATGAGGAAAGAAAAATCTCTTATAAGGTACTCTTCTCCATCACCTGTTAATCTGGGATCATTTGCATTCATTGGGAAAGGTTTTCGCATGTATTAAAGTATACAGGATGTTTCAGATAAGTGTTTCATATCTTCTAGGAGGAGGGGTAGAATAGGCGACTCAGAATCACATAGGAATGTGGGGTCGGAAATGCACCTCTAACGAGTTAGGGGTTTTTATAAGCGGGCATGGGAAGTTGTAGTTATAATAATCTTAGGAAGTTGACATGTTACATTTAAAGATTGAATTAAAACCCTGGATTCAGGTATTTATTCCATAAAACCAACTAAAAAGCTGAATTTTTAGCTTTTAAATAGGTTTTTATGTAACAAATGCTGAAATCGAATGATTTTGCTGGTTTTAATCCAATCATAAAAGGTCAATTTCCTTTGTATTATACAACCTCCCATGCCGGCTTATAAAAACCCATAAGTCTCTAGGGGTGCATTTCCGACTCTCCATTCTTAGGTGGTTTTGATTCGTCTAGGTGTACCCTATCCCTCCTATAAGTTATGAAACATTTATCTGAAACACCCTGTATAATACACTCATTGCCAAAAAAAATAGCGCACTAAGAAGAAAAAGGGATATCAAAGCCAAATTTATTTCCATTATTACCCATAGTATGAAGGTAATTTAATTAAAAATTCAGCCTTCCTCGATGTTAGGGGGCCGAGAAAATCAGTAAAAAGTGTTGACTCTATAGGTGTCCATAACCGCAGCAACAGGCCATGATATTGGGTAAGAGGAGCTCTAAATGGGCTTTTGGGGATTGGAGGACCATGCTGCCTCCCCACGTAGTCAAATTTCATCTGGTGCACCAGAGGACGCGGGATACCGGACGTCCCATGCATTTCCTCAAGACCGGACTTGTTTTGTGAGCATTGGTTTAAGAGAACGGGAGGGTCGGGGTAAAAATACAACATAGGGGGTAAAAAGAAAGCTTGGATATTGCGTGCAACAATTTTTTGTGTATTTTTCTCTTGAAACTTGTCGGCTGGCCAGGCCTGAAGGTAAGGACGGACAACCAGTTGCAAAATCTCAACCGTTCAGCTCTGGTTGGTCAATTTACCGTTAAATCATACCGTTGCAGAAATGGAATCCAATGCACCACCACCCCGTTACTTTGAATCAACACTCCGTGTGATGATTAGAAAATCCACAGCAGAGCGCGCTTTCTCCATCGTGTCTTCAAACTCATATCCAACCATCGATGTTCTGCAGAACGAAGCTGGATTAGCTCATAAACACTATTTCATGAAATTGAGATGATCATTTCCTTATTTGGTGCACTATTGGAAACAGAAAGGCCTATGGTAAGTCCCGTTGTTTATAGACAAAGATGTACGAAGCTATACGGACCAAACGCACAACCCACAGTACTGCAGACGATATCCATTCCATTGCCGCATCTCCTGGGTATGATTTAACGGTAAATTGACCAACCAGAGCTGAACGGTTGAGGTTTTGCAGCTGGTTGTCCGTCCTTACCTTCAAGCCTGGCGTGTGGACAAGTTTCAAGAGAAAAATACACAAACACATGTTGCACGCAATGTCCAAGCTTTCTTCTTACCCCCTATGTTGCATTTTTACCCCGACCCTCCTGTTCTCTTAAACCAATGCTCACAAAACAAGTCCGGTCTTGAGGAAAAGCATGCGACGTCCGGTATGCCACGTCCGCTGGTGCACCAGATGAAATTTGACTACGTGGGGAGGCAGCATGGTCCTCCAATCCCCAAAAGCCCATTTAGAGCCCCTCTTACCCAATATCATGGCCTGTTGCTGCGGTTATGGACACCTATAGAGTCAACACTTTTTACTGATTTTCTCGGCCCCCTAACATCGAGGAAGGCTGAATTTTTTATCAAATTACCTTCATACTATGGGTAATCATGGAAGTAAATTTGACTTTGATATCCCTTTTTCTTCTTGGTGCGCTATTTTTTATGGCAATGAGTGTAGATACTTAAGCATCTCTCACTTAAATAACCACGAAATTGTAATTTCCCTATCATCATAAACATGTTTAACTCCTCAAGAAACCAATTATAAATCTCGTTGATTAGAAATTTATTTTAATTTCGTCTATGCATATACCTATTTTGCACACTGTAAATAGTTTATAAAGCCAATTTCATTTTTACAGTTTAAAGTTTATGGGATTGAATTCTATGGAGAGATTTCATTTCTTACTAAAGAAATTTAGCAGATCCCATAATCTGTATACCCATCAGACATCAGCTATGTTATAAGGCTATTTTTTAGAGAGTTGATCTGTAACTAAGAAAGTGATAGAACCTATGCCATTATACGGCTTTTAGGCAATTCCATTAACACTTCAACGTAATCATCTACACTTCCTGATGACACACGCGTCTGAATCTGTTCGTAAATCTGAAACCCCGCTTTCTGCGTAACTACACAAGATTTCTCCCGTTAACTAACACGCATAAGGTAGCCTCCTACCCTCTCCCCTTTCATTCATTATGTGATTCGGAGACTTGTTGAATGACTCTGACAATCAGAAGAGAAAGAGAAAAAAAGCTTATACGAACCCCTCCAGTGAGAGAGACGCCGTCAAGTGCCATGATGAAGAAAGGCTTCTTTGTCGAGCGCGGCGATTTTGTTTTCTAAAGGGCGCTTCACACTGTTTCAGCTGAGATCGAGCGGCCGATTAAGACCTCAGCTGAGAGGTTCTGAACGGGAGTTAAGAGAGGGATGCTGTTGTCCAGTCCGGTGGGACATACAACCTGTTGTTTCTTGGCTGTTTGGTAGTGTATTATGTTGTTCCTGGAGGTTTTATAACGTCATCGTTATGAATATGTATATATGTTTTGTTGGATACCAATGGATAATTGCAGCATCTCTTAAAATTCTAAATATTCAATTTTAATTTATTAAAAATTCTCTCCTCATTCCAAAAATACCCTTGTCTTTTCCCACAAACTTTTTGTAAGGTAATTGTGACATATTTTAATACAGAAAGCTCCTAACAATGTGACGTCACATGTGTCTCTTGGAAAAGTGGGAAACACCGTTTTCATCGAAACACTTAGACTGTAAAAACACAAGAGCTCAGTCTTTCCAGTCTTTCAAAGCGGGCTGATAACAACAAGCGGGAGCAAGGCACATTTAACGTCACAAGCTGTTTCAGCTCAGACAGAAAATATGCTATTTTTAATTGAAGATAACTTAAAATTTAGGGCTTTGAAATGTAAATTAAAATGTTTTTGGAGGTTTTAAGCCATTCTGAACACATTAAGATTAAAAAAATTTGACTTCAATTATACATTGGCATTGGGGCCATTCAAATATTATATTAGTATGTTTTTGGTCCCCTTTGCCCCCTTACCCTTGTCAGCTAAGATAAGCAAACCTCAACCCCTCTCATAATGACGTAAGAAAACTTCCCTATCCCTCCCCCGAAAAGTCAAAATGCTTAAAAATTTTTCCTAGTTCTGTTTTTTTTTGTAGTAAAATTAATTTTTAGTTGCATTTTGAGTTATGCAAGATATTTTAGAAATTGCGGTGTTTTTAAAATCTTATGTAAGCATCATTCATACCCCCTACCCCTTGTCATGAAAAATAAGCAAATAGAAAAACCCCTCCCCCCTTAGGTGCTTACGTAATATTTGAACGGGTCCATTTTGTAAACTGCCTGGAGTCTTTAAGCAACGTGTAAAAAATGTTAGAATTAAGCGTATTTTGTCTAGGAGTTCTATAAAATGAAAAATCCTGTTAAGGCTAAATATTAAAAAAGTCATAATAAGGCTATTATTTAAAAGATTTTCATTCCTCAAAAATACAAACGTTATTTTTTTAAATATTGAGAGAGCGCAATCAAAGCACTTTTTATTCGAAATACGAAAAAATAAATTTAGTAGTAAAAATAACCAAACCAAGGCTTTTTTTCAGGAAATAGGATATGAACGAACATACTAGTTGCGTTGTTGCATCAAGAAAGGAAAGAATTAGGTGTTAAAATTTCAACTCTACAAGTAGCGTTTGATATACAGGGTGTTTCAAAATTGCGTTGCACGGCTTTTATTCGGAACCAACTCCTCTTAGGGTCATGGAAGTAAGGTCTACCCCTAGGTAAGTGACCCTGGAGAATCTATTGAGCTGACTTACAGCGCCCCTAGCGGCGAAATTAAAAATTTTAAAAAATTAATTTAAAACTAAAGGAGATAGAGCAAAAATCTCAATGAGAGTATTGAAAAAATCACTGAAAAATTTTTTATCTAAATATCTTGAATATTCGCGGAGATATTAGCATGTGAAAAAAGCACTTTTTCAGGGTTCAAAAAATAAACCCTGTTATCCTGTTAAAGGTTGTTTTTTGCGTGCGCTAACAGCTGTTCTGGAAACAGCTCTAAAAAACTGCTTGCGCACCCAAAAAACAAACTTTAAAAGGATCTCAAGCGTTTAATATTGATTGTATTTACGTGAAACTTTGGAATTAAGGGTTTTCAACTATGATCTTTCATATTATCAAGTCAAAAGAAAGGATTTCGAAATAAAAAATAAGGTTTTGGCAGAGTTTTCACATTTTTTGTGTTTTTTAACTTTTTTCATAATAAAAAATTTTTTAAAGTGAAGACTTTTGAGGTAATTTTAAAGATAATATTAAACCACAATTTTTGAGACCATAATTAAGTTTTTACCGATATTAGTTCTACAAATTGAATTTTTCAATGATTTTTTTGGGTGTCGCTCCATTTTTAATTCCCTGGGATTTGGTCTGGGATCCCCCTTTCTATACCGATTCTTGTTCGTCTTGATGAGTACTATCATCCCTGAAAGTTTGTTGCACCATTTCAGATACACCCTGTATATACAGGGTGTCCCACGAAAAGTGGTCCAACCCCTTTAACTTTTAAACCCCTACAGATATACTCATGAAAGTGGGGTCTAGGTACAGTAAAGTGACCACGCCCTATCCGATGAGACAACTTTCAACGCCCTCTAGCGGAAACTTTAGGAGTTATAATTTTTATTTTTAAAACTATTTGAGGTATGTGAAAAAAAGTCAGTGACTAAGTTGTAGATCAGCATCAATTCAGTAGGAAAAGACACCTTAAGCCGAAAAATATCTTGAATAAAACCCCTAAGACGCACGCTCAATTAGGTTGATTTTACGTAGTTTTTAAGTCTTAAAACGCTCCTCACAAGGCGAAAATGAGAATTTTTCAAATTAATGAACTAAGAATACTTTCAGTCATTTACTTAAGTCATAAAGATCAAAGTTTCTCATTTTCGCCTTGTGAGGAGCGTTTTAAGACGTAAAAACTACGTAAACTACGTTTAGGGGTTTTATTCAAGATATTTTTTAGCTTAACCTTTTACCTGCCGATGTTCCTAAATGGGAACATCATTTTAAGGAATTTTTACACCACTTAATTTTTCATGCAGGAATTTGATACTTGGTAGAAAGTAACTCAAAGATATGAAGTTATTTTACATGCAAAAGTTTTTCACGTGGAATTTAATCCTTTTTGTGGAATTTACATCAAAATTAGAGATTTTTGGCTCTTCCAAAAGTTGCACAAGTTTCAACTTGTGAAAAATTTAAATAAATTTAGTTTTAAATAATTTTGCTGTGTTTAGGTAGCTTAAGTACACATCTTCCCATTTGGCTTGACAGAATAGCTTCATATTTCAATTTTGGAGAGTAATTACCAATACAACGTATATGTTCCCAAATGGGAACATCGGCGTTTGGGGTATAGTATTTCAGGGGATTTTTATAACATGCCAAAATTCAAGTTATTTCCAATTTTCTTTAAATTTTTGAACATTTCTTGTCTCAAAGGATCTAAACAGGTTAAGAATTATGTTTTAAATTCAAAAATATGTAATTTTTATTTTTTCACCTGATTTATGAAGAAATAAATTCTAAAGCTTTATAGCAAATTCTTACACTTGTATATTTTTCTAACTCCCCGATCGATTAATATTCAGTATTATCAATGGGGGTTATACAAAGAGCATATTTGGAGTGCTTCTGAGGATTTGCGTATATATTTTTGTTCAAATACTTTTTTTAATAAAAATTTTAGAAATAAAATTGAAGAATTTTGAAAATAAGGAAAAGTGCGTACATCTAAAAACACTCTTCTAACGTAAGTTGGATGTAAGATATATGTGGTTCAGTTCGGAATCTTTCATGAGAAACACAGCTTTAATAAATCAATGGAGATAATTATGATTTTTAATTATGAAAGCTAATTAGATTTTAATGCAATTAGTGGATTATATGCTAGATATCCGTATAGAACCGTAATTAAAACTAATTTTTCTCACAGAAATGTAATTGTTTAGCTTTGACGAGCATGGGAACACTCTTTTGTATTTTTTACACCAAAATATTACCCATAGTGCAAGAAAAATTTACGGAAAAGCTTCGCGTACGTAATAAACATGCAAATTTTTTCTTATGAAAATTTATAAAATGTTACTCAATCGTTCAAGTCTGGATAATAAAATTGAAAAAACCGTCCACAATCATAAAAAGTTCATAATTATTGAGTAGAAACCTATTTCAATCATTTTATTTGAATTAATTGTAAAATATGTTCCTTTTGGAAATCCCCCTAAAAACTTCACCCCAAACGCCGATGTTCCCAAATGGGAACATCCTCAAAATCATACTTACGATTTTTTTTCCGCCAAAAAATGACTGGAATGGTTTTAGTAATGATGAAACTAGCCATTTAAGCCAAAAATCAGAACCATTAATTCGAAATTTGAATTGCGGCGTTTAAAAGGTTAAGGTGCCTTTTCCAACTGAATCAATGCTGCTCTACAACTTAGTCACTGACTTTTTTCACATATCTCAAATGGTTTTTAAAATAAAAATTATAACTCCTAAAGTTTCCTCTAGAGGACGTTGAAAGTTGTCTCATCGGACAGGGCATGGTCATTATACTATACCTAGACCCAACTATCATGACTATATCTGTAGGGGTTCAAAAGTTAAAGGGGTTGGACCACTTTTCGTGGGAACCCCTGTATATCAGCTAGATTATCAGGTAGAGTATTTTTTAAACAAACTTATCCAATCATTTCTAAAAAAATAATTATAACATCCTAGTTAATTCACTCTTAGAAAGGAAATTGAGAAACGATAAGAATAAGCTATTTCCGGGTGAAAATAATTAATCTCTTGCGATTTATGCATGTTTCCTATTTCCATTTTGTAAGATAACCACCTCTACTAAAGAACCAACCAAAGCGTTCGCAGAAGGACTACTATCACATATTTGGAATGACAATTATCTGACAAACTAATTGGAACTCTCGGTCACATCTAAAGAAGTGGATTTGGGAAATATGATTGAAATTTAAAATTTTTTTTGTTACTAAAACTTTTACTATGATAATCCTATTGAAGAACAGCAAACGGAGTCAAGAATGAGTAAGATAGTTAATTTTCAAATCATAAAAAGATGTTTTTCATTATGGAATATTTATAAATGTTGTAACAGCTTGAAAGTTATTTACTCTATATGAGGTACAATATCGAGTTCAAACATGGCCAAAAATTCCTTTTGCGTATGCAAATGTTTTCTGATGACTACGTTTTAAAAACATATTTAAAGATACTTTTTAAAAAATAGTTGTATGTTTGACAAATGCGCATATGAACCAAGAAATGTGATGCTGGGAACACATCATTTATATTTTCATATAACAACAGGATTAAAATAATCTTAAGAATTTAGCTTCAACTATACCTTTACGTACATTCATAAAATGTTAACTTCCTTTGCATTTTGATATGCCTAGGGAATGTAGCTTGTTCTAAAAATGTGATTTAGACATTCTACTGAAGAGTTTAAGGAATGTTCAGAAATTTTAATTGGTCTCAGTGGCATCATCCCTCTTCAATAAGTTTGCTCCTTAGTGGAAATAATGTAAATAGAACTTGCACAGAACTGAAACTCATTAGGTTTATTTTCAGATTTAATAATTGCACAATGCACAATTAGTGTCTTTAAGTTCTATGGTACATCATTTCTACCATAAAATTGGTTTTACTAATTGTCAAATTTTCTAACCATTCTGTTTTGGTTGTGAGGAAATTATGCTAAACAACTATTCATAACAATCCAATATTTTTCGGAGTAATCTTGAAAAATCAATTCCTCTTAAAAGACAATAGACACAAAACTATTTTGGTATTTTGTTTTCGCAAAAAAAGTGGCAAAAATGACTCTGAAACTAAAAATTTATTCCATTCCTCCTCTTTCTTAATAAAAAAAAGTCCTACAAGTATTATCTTCAGGACTATTTAAAATATCCGGTTCAGCTATTTTTCCTTGACGTCATAAAACTGAATTGAATTGAACTGTGAAGAAATTCAGCATACTAACAAACTATGTTGTTTGGATCTCATATATTTGGAATTCTGTTATGCTTAAGCTTTTTAGAGTCATTATTTCATAAAACATCTTTAGAATTGTTTTTTAAATCTTCTTCTGTGCCATTCATTAGAAAAATATCCCAATTACAATATACGTATTATTCATTTTTTAAAGCATGCCAAAACTATAAAAAGAACATCTTTCCGTTCATTAATTATTTGGGAAGATAGTGTCTTAAGGTCTATTTTAAATAAAGTATCCTTCACTATTTGACGGTCTCCAAATAATGCAAAATTGTAATAATGCAAATTGAATCGACAGTTGGAAAGAGGGAAAAAGTCCAAAAAATTACAAACTGACAATTTTGTGCTCAAAACAATCTTCAAGCTTTGCTCTACACATGAGTGGAAAGATGAGAAAAACAACTACCCTTTATAGAGGATATAGCCTATTAAAATAGCGAAATGGATGTCTATTTATTCTATTTTTTCAGTTAATTTGGAAATACAGTTCATTTGTCTTTCTGTTATAATGGGCAAAACCACTATTATTTTTTTATTTTTTTATTCGATAGAGGTACCCTAGAGCGGAATATACGCGCAAAATTTTTTTAACTACGATGATTATTTATTTTTTTATGTAATTTCAAAGTTCGACTTTAAAAAAGGGCGTTAAATCGTCCAATTTCCCAATGTGACGTACTTTTACCCTATACATTGATTTTAAACAATGCTTTAATTACTCAATTGGAAAACAACGTTTATTTTACACAATTTAAAAGTTTAAAAGCAGTAGAAAATTGTTTCTGGGATCAAATGACTTCATTCAGTACTGATGAAGGGGATCCATTGATCCCCTAAACAATTGTCTACTGCTTTTAAACTATTAAATTGTGTAAAATTGAGTGCATTGAGTGTTTAAATTGTGTGTATTGTTTTTTCAATTGAGTTGTCAACATTTGCACAAGATTTTTTCGCTAATGCTTTAATCCCTCTATTCTAAAAAAAAGTTTTTGGTGAACGGTTTCCAGAGAAAGGCTTTTTAATTACTGATCCGTATAACACATATTTGGTATCAAACTGACCGGATTCTTTTGAGGATGTACAAAGTGCCTTTAGAATTTCTAAAAAAAATCTCAATTTTAAAATATTTCCATTTTTTTAGATTTCGGATAAGGTCGCAGTTACAAAGCAAGAAACTATGAATTTTAAAACAATTGAAAACATATTTCACTGGTTTTTTAATATTCAAATAGATTAAATAATCATCTTTCTATTTATAACACGAATTTAAAAAGGCACTGTATATTTGCACGGCCATTTTTCAACTAAACTCTACTCTAACTTCCACGGCTAGGCGTACCATTGGTTCCATCATTTAGCGCCGAGACTGCTACGTCATCACGAGACCTACAGCGCATGCGCCACTGGCCGTTTTGGCCGTCCAAATATACACTTCGATTTAAAAAATATATTTTGTGTTAATTTTAACAATATTTATATTTTTGTTGTTCAAAGGGTTTAATTGTTGTTCAAACGGTTTTCATTATATTTTAAACTTATATATAATTAATTTATTTTTTATTTTTTAAATAACAAATTAATATTTTTATATTTATCTTTGTAGTTGTGGCAACTTAATCATTACTATATTTACAATAAAATATACACTCGCTTTCGGAAATTTTGAATTTTGCATTTATTTTTTATATCCTTTTGCAAGTATGTTTTTTAAGGTAGGAAAATGTAACTCTTTATTTCATAATGACAAAACGCAAACAACTAAATAACCCGGGTGAATGTTTTAGAAATAAGGATGAAAATGTTGGAAGTCTTGACATTCGGTGTCGTTGCTATGAAAATGACACAACTTCGAAGTTTGTTTCTCATGAAGATAAAATTCTAAATTTTCGCGATGTTTAAGATAATTACTACATTTTTAACAGTCAATCATTACAAATTTTAAGAAAGTTAAATTTATTCTTGGGATATTTCAATGCTTCCCTTAATGTATCTGTGAAAAAACATTACCTTAGGGAAATGGGTAAAAGAATGTTTACATTGCTTTGTTGTTAATTTTCTTGGGGTTCAATTCCGTTATAGTTCCCGCTAAATATCGCCAATCTCTTTCGAACGCTCAATATTCAAATGTAAACCAATTTTTCTAATTTTTAATGATAAACTGAATAGTTATAGATCTAATTAAACACTTTAATCTATGAATTTGAAACAATTTAGCAATATTTATACTTTATAGTGTCCAAAAGAGATAAGTGATATTTAGCGGGTACTATAACGGAATTCAACCCCAAGAAAATTAACAACAGAGCAATGTAAACATGTTTTTACCCATTTCCCTAAGGTAATGTGTTTTTCACAGATACATTAAGGGAAGCACTGAAACATTAAGGGAAGGTTCATATTTAGCGGGAACTATATATGAACCTTTCTTGGAATTATAAAGCGATCCGCCAATTCATGTTACCATAAAGGAAATGATAAAATTCCACCACTGAATAAATATTCGCCATTTTTGAAAGAATACCACGGAGAAGTTCTACCCCTGTGTTAAGAATGTTTTATAAAGTGAGTAAGTGCAGTCAGCTTGGTTTTGTGGGGAATTGTGAAGCGGTCCAAAAGTTACTGCGTCAGCAGTTAACGGGGGTTGGCGAGCGATAGCGAGCAGGGGGCGGTAGCCCCCTAGTTGTTTAAACAAATCAAAGTCATTGTTGGGTTTCTCGTTAAAGTCTGTATGAGTCAGTTGTGACGTACTTTTACCCTAAACAAAGACAAAGGGCTTGGCGATTTTAATTTTAAAAATTTAATTAGCTAAATTTTTTTGAAACTTTTCATGTTGATTTTTGATTTTAGATCTATTTCCTTTACAGGAAAAATGCAATTTTTCTGTTCTCAAAAAAGTGATGATATTGCCCATTCTTTGTGGTGTAAACTAGACCAAAAAAATTGCTTTTAATTTAAAAGAGTGTTTTTAACTTTTTTTTATCCAGGGAATATTTGACTCCATTCATATTCACTTACTTAATTGATATGCTTGACTCAGTTTCATAGTAATTTTTAAATTTCTTTATTTTAATTGCTCTATTTCTCACTTTTGTGTTGTGAACTAAGCATGAATATAATTGAGGCGTTAGCTATCAAAACCAGCTCATTCCATTTTTGGAAGTTTTACAGGAGAGACAAAGAACTTCTCACGTCCACAGTTCTAAAGCTAATTTTTCTTAAATTTTTAATAGTAGGTATAACCGCCTAGAATTTGATTAGTTTTTCATTTTCATTCCAGGTGCATTACCTTGGGCGTAATTACACTAATTAGGTTGGAATGAGTTGATTTTAATGCAAAAACACGATTTTTCGTGCTTTTTTCAGTTTTTTTTGCTCAATTAAGTTGTGTGAAATTGGTTTTTTCCCGTTTACTAGTTAATATTTGTGTCTTTACGAGTTTTAAATAAATGACATCCATTTAACTTTTTCAAGTGATCTAAAATTTCACAGTTGAGATCACAGTTTTCCCCCTTTTCATCTAATTTTGGGTTGAAATGAGCTGGATTTGAGCTATATCCCTTCGTCAGGTTATGAAGGACCCTCTAAACTTTCAAAATATGCAAAAAAGTGGATTTCAGAAAAATATGGAATGAACTGGTTTTGATAGCAAACGCCTCAATTTAAACGATAATTAAAGTGGTTTTTGAGATTTTTCTTCACTTAAAATTTCATAAGGTTGAAAAAGGGAATAAGTCCATGAACTTTTTTCAACTTTAAAATATAAAATTAGGTGGTTATACTACGAAAATTACATTATTTATACAGTTTTCTCGATTTTCTCAAAACTTGGTTTTTGGACTTTTTCCCTTTTTCAAACGGACGATTCAATTTATTTAGATTCTGAGTAGATTTTCTTTACAACATTTTGTTCATATACAATTATTCCACTATCACTAAGTGACCATTTGGATCCAAGCTTAATATAAATCACTCATTCGCCTCCTAAACTCGTACTTTAGGTAATGTTTATGATCCTTTAATGTTATGTTTACCCTTTTATTACGCGCAGGAATATTTTCATGCATTAAAATCCATTTTAAAACACGGTTTTCTGTTTTCTAAGTGACCATTCAAGTTGTAACTCGTTAAATTCCCGGTGGATTTACAGAAGAACATAATCGTGAGTATTTACAACAGCAAAAAAATGGAGGTTTTCTCCGCACGGTCGTTTAGCGCTTTTAAAACCATCGCTAATACAGCTTCTCCGTTATAGTTGTCATTTCCACATTCTCGAATGCACTCCTCATATGAGCCCTAATTACAGAGTCGTACAGAAAGCGTTCCGTGCCCCTTTTTAAAACAGCATAGCTTTTTTTAAAAAAAAAAAGGCTCAGCACATCGATTTCCGTAGTTTACGGATTTACTTTCTTGCGCAATGTTTTCACTGTAACCGTGGAAAAGACGACGGAATAAAAACGTTCGATAGCCGAAGAGAAAAAAAGGTGGAATTAATGATTCGGGTGTGCAGGGAAAATAAATCGTTTGGGGAACGCGTGTAATGGAGAATGCTCTCGCCGATCACGCGATATACACTGAATGGCTGTACCGAGTGCAGGTAACATGCGAGTGCGTGTGCAACACATTTGCCAAGGATCGATAGTCATTATTTTTCAAACAGGTTTTTTTGAATGTTTCTTTCTCAAGGGGGAGGTTGAACATCGCAGGGAAGCTTTCTGTAAATTTCTCACCAGACACTTTTGCTATTTTCAAAGCATACTCCCACTCTGAGGTCACCCAATCAGCACAAACGTTCAATATTCTTCGAATTTTTTTCATGTATGGCCAAATTTCGCTTACTTCTAGTTGCAGTTATGTGAACTTGACGTATTTTGTATGAGCTATGGTCACTTTCATTTCCATGCAGATTCAGTCACTCCTGAAATCACTCCCATAAACTATGATAATCCAACAGCATAAAGTGCACGGTGTGAAAGCTTTGCTATAGCAGCAGAAAACTGTATTTCGTTTACTCTGTCAGTCCTAGGCTGCCCATGATTTTCATTGAATCATATGGAAAATGTAGGGCGGCAAGGACAGAAAGTGTTAAATGCTTTTGTAAGCATTTTTTCTAGTGTTATGAGTAACACAAAAGGAGACCATAGGAGCAGTTCAAATGTTAGGAAAACATGTTTTTGGTCATTTTTGAACCATTTCATTTCTTTTCAGAAAATAAACAAAACACTGCCCCCTCTTATGATAAGCAAACTGCCAAACTCCCCTCCCATCATTCTATTTTTGTACTAAACCTTTATACAACAAGTTTAAAATCAATCAAAAAAGAATTAATATCAATTTTAAATCATCTTCCCATTTTTTCTCAATTTCTTGCCCAATGAACATAATTTTTTGTTAAGTTTTTGTGTACTGATTTTTTAAATTATTAGAGAAAAACATTTAATGTCTTACGTAAGCATCATTCATATTCCTCTTTGTCAGCAAAAGTAAGCAAGTGACAACCCCTACCCCATTAGATTCTTAGATAATATTTAAATGACCCCTTCTTTAACTACTTTAACCTTATGAGTGCGGGATACCTGATCGTACCTTTTAATGTACTCTTATATTTTCGGAAAGTATTAAATTCCACAAAAACTTATAGATTATGAATGAAACAGATTTAATAGGCAGAGGAAACACACTCGGTACTTAGGTATTGCAAATACACTTGATTGTTACTGGATTGGGAATATCATTACTGCCACTTTTAGGCAGCCCAATAATTTAGTTCTTATTTTTTAGAACAGAGAAAATTGTTGCCTCGAAATTGCAGATCAGAGGACAATTTTGCGTTGTTATTGTCTTAATGAATACGGTTTTTAAATGTATCGCTAAATTAATGGTTGATATATTATACTCCTAACATATTATAATCCATTTTAAAGTAAAAATTCTTCAAGAAATTATTTAGTCGATTTTAAACCCAGAAAACAGGGTTTTCTTTGTTTTAAGGCCGACTTAATCAGGAAAATAATAGTATTATTGTAGTTAAGGGAAAATCCTCTGTAAATCTGCTCTTTGCACAAGTTAATAAACTTTGTATCGACACATGTGACTCGGCTAAATTATATGTTTGATCAACTGTCAAGTTTCACCTCTATACTGAACACAATCAGGTGTTTGGCTTTAAGTTTGTATTTGAGCACCTGATGACTGGTATTCAACCCAACCTTGGGATTTCTAAATGTAGGACATGTTGTCTGCAATGGAAATTGTCTGCAATTCTTATGAAAAACACTCGTTAAGGTTAACTTAATCATAAGTTATGTGTTAACTTTATTTTTACAAAAAAACTCTATCTTGGAAATTAATATGTATTGTTTTTATAATTTTATGAAAACTTTTCTCATATAATTTATTAAAATCTATATTGTGTTATATCATTATACTCAAAAGCTACTATAATGAACTTTTTAGGGTCTTGGGAACACTAATGATGGTTATAGGTAAACTATTCTAACGGTTGATTAACGCAATAGCTACACTTTAATACATTATTATTTATTTTCAATCATATTTTGTCTCAGTTGACTAAACTAGGCAAGGGGACCCCCTCACTTAAATTCGAACTAGAGGTACAAACGAATTAAAATCCCACTGTTTAAGGTCAAAAAATTTCTGGGAAATGACCCCCAGACTCCCCCTTTTTTGTACCTAGAACTCTATTATTCACAATTGTTTATCAAGTTCTTCAAGAGACAAAATCTACCTAAATCAATCAATCAAATCAAATTATTCCCAGACCTAGTGGTTTATCAGGTGGTGTACATCTCCGTTTCATTAGCCTTCGGGCCTGGCTAGCTAATTACTTAGCTTGTGTCCAGACCGAGTGGTTAGCTCAACGCTGTACCCCCAGTTGATCCCCCAAGCCAACTTGGTCCTCATTTTACCGACCACGGAAAGATGAAGAGCTGAGTTGACCGTGACCAGCTATCCAAGCAGAAGCCGCAATGCATTGAACCTGGTCGGTAATGCTCGTAGCCAGACAGACTGACCACAACACCGCCACAGATGGTTAATTCTACCAAAAAATATATTAAAAAGCTGCTTAAAATCTAATTATTATATGAAGGGTGACTCAAGAATGAATTTGTGTCGACTTCCCGTGTCAAAAAATAGAGCTTTGGGTCTGATAATGACCAGTTTATAACTCTATATGACTAATTTTTGCAAGTTTTTAGAGAAAATATGCTGATCTTGCTAAATATGGAATTTTAGCAAGTAAATATGGCAAGCAATATATATATATATTTAGCACGGATATATGGAAAATGGAAATATACTTAATATGGTTATTAGCTAAATTCCAATGCTAATTCCATATGCTAAATATGTTAAATTCCATATGCTAAGTATGGAAATATGCTAATCCACTCTCTCGAAATAAATCGCTGTATACGCCACTGTTCCTAAAAGTCAACTTAAATTTCCCGATTCTTCTAAGTCTACGAAACTCTAATAAGCAATTTCTTGAAAATGTCTCCCTGGTATTGTAAACCGAGGGAAAAGTAATTTTAATAAGATTAGTTACTTCACATTTCACAAAGATGATTTTGGTCCTCTCAAACGGTTTGTTTTATCCTAGATTGTGGAATTTATTTTTTCACTTTTAGGATTAAAATATTGATTGAAGCAATGTTCCTCAGAACCACATTCATAGTCTTTTTAGCAAGAAACGTATTTCAATTGCATTCATTCAGCTCTCGACTGAAACAGCTGATCCATCTTATCTCCTCTATTGATTATTAAATTATTTTATTAGGAGTTCTGAATTAATTATAATAGTAACTGGAATGTCTGGTAAACCAGACAGTCCGGGAATCGATAAGTTAAATGAAGTAGTTATAATAGTAATACCCAATTTAATCTTTTGTAAATTACTTATACTTATTTTCCGCCTTCTTTATTTTCTTTCACATTAAATGTTCTCTTGTATTTTACTTTTTTATAAGTTTCGGAAGAAAAAATCATACTATTTTATATAGCTACGTATACAAACTGTAAACATGTTTTCGTACATTATAATTGTTTTATGAAGTAAAAATTATTTTAATGACTTCTTAAATTAGTAAAAATGATTTTCTTACTTTTACGTTTTTCTGAAAATTTTTAAAGCATAAATTCACAATTAGCTAGTTTTTATTTTAATAATACAACAATTTTAAAACGAAGGACTCAGATTTTTGAATTTTTCTCACGTATGATTTTAATTCCTGGGAAAAATAAAATATTGAGTGATGTAAAATAGTAATAATATTATTTACCAAAAAAAATATCTGAAACTGATTATTATTTGAAATTATCTAGACATCTGAATTCTTATCGGATTCATCGCATGAGAGATAACATCAGCATGTCAGTGGTCTTTAACCTTTCCTTTTCTTCCTATTCGCACTTGACCACAAATCGTTGAACCTCTCACATTTCCTTTAAAAAAATAGGCTAAAATTAATAGGTAAATATTGTAATTCCAAATTCTTTTAAAGTGAAATTGAATTATCCTGAAACAATTGCAAGCTCCACATCAGATATAGTAGTATTCAAATTCGGAGTGATTTTCTTAAGTGCAGCTTGGAAGACAATAGTGATAGGAACTTGAGATTGCCAGTAATTTCTTTTCCATACGCATAAAAGCTTTGATAATAGTCTCATCGTTTACCTGTGGGAATAATCTAAAAGCTTTTATGCCAAGCATGCACTAGTGCCATCCATCATATCTGATACATTCGTCTTTTATTGGTGTATTATTCTCTTCCTTTGCACGTAGGTGTCTATTTGGTTTGCCAAATAAATAACTTTATACTGAACCAACGGTGATAAGTTGTACTTATTTCATCAAAGACTTATCCTAAAATATCCTGACTTGCAATGTGTTTTTTATAAAAAGAATTAAGAAGTAGGTTCTTTCAATAATTTGTTGAAATTGACAAGAAAACTATACTTAGTTGATCTCCCTCACTATATTTACTTATCCAGAGGACCTTTTTGTATGTTTACTGTATTGTTTATCTTGTTTACATCATCAGAGGAAGGTTACATCATCTTCATTTTATTAGATTTAGTTTAATTAAGGGTAATACAAGCGATTAAAAATCCTACTACTATTATAATTGTGAAATGTTTGTTACTCTTTCACGCAAAAACTACTGAATGGATTTTAATGAAATTTTACTATAATGTAGCTTATACATCAGAATAACACATAGGCTATAATTTATAAAGATAAAATCGGTCCTTCATTCTTTTTTTTCCAATTTTTCTTCTTTTTTCACTTATTTTTCCGTGTTTGAAAACCTGTTTTACCAGTCATACAACGAGTTAAAAATAAAATATTGTTTCAAATGAGACAGATCACTAGACTTTTTCATTTACTAGATCTTTTATTTTAGTTTTAAACACTGGTTTTAAATTTGTTAATTTGTTCACTAGACTTACTAATTTACTAGACTTTTTATTATGGTTTCAAATTTGTTATTTTATAAAGGCACCAAGATATTAAACATTATCAGGAACATCGGGATTGTAAAAAGTGACAAGAACACCGGGATTGGAAAATTAGCGAGAACATCAGGATGGAAAAAATTACCGGGTTATAAAAATTACCGAGAACACTGGGATAGGAAATTTACCATAAAGACACCGGGAATACCGGAATATAAAAATTACCGTAAACACTGAGATAGGAAAATTACCGGGACCGCCGGGATTAGAAAAATTACCGTGACCACCGGGATAAGAATACCGGGAACACTGGGATAGGAAAGAGGTGCCTGGGATAACGGGATGATTTGTAATATTGCTAATTTACAAAATTATAAATGTATTTTAAGAAATATTTAAAAAAATAAATTTATAAACTCCCCCCCGTGCAAGGCCGGGTATAACAGCTAGTCCTTTATAAAATTATGTCTATTTACAGATTAACAAGGAGTGATCCACCTCGATTTTCAAGTTTGCCTTTTCAATTCTGGAGCTTACATGGACAGTTCCTTCTATACTTAAACCCAATAACCCCATTTAACCCTTTAAAAATGGGCTAAAACAGTAAATTAAGCTTCAAATTTCTAAAATTCAAAAAAGGAAAACTAAAGAAAACAGGAAAGGTAAAACTAGAAAAAATTAGGACTAACTCCTCCCGAAACAAGTCTTGTAACAGCTCCTTAGGCTTGAGGGTCTTTTGGGTTTTGTCCCCTAGTAATTAAATAATAATGAAGAAGAATTAAATGCATCAATTCTACAATGATGTAGTTTAATCTGGAATTCATAAGCTTGTATTTTCAAGTTAGAGGTATCTTAAGATTCTACAAAAAAGGATGAAATAAGGTAACAGCCCTTAAGAATTTGGAAGAGAAATTTCAAACGACTCTTGTTCTTCAAAGCAATATTTTTTATAAAATAATTAAAATGCAATAATTTTAGTTTAATAATAATGAAGTTCTTCAATGCAATAATTTTTTACTAAATATGACCCCCTATACTGATTGGCGGTGTAGATGACAAAAAAGTCATGGCCAATAATCCTTGTGGTTTTTAATGAGAAAAAGTTTTTTCTTTTTCGATTAGTTCTACAGAGGAATTATTTTTACAGTCCAGTTGTGGTTCAAATTTTGATTCTTACGCTACTTTTAAGTATTGAATAAAGTACTGAATATTTGAATTTGAAATCAATCTACTCTACTCATTAAAAATAAAAGTTGCAATTCATGTCTTTAAATAGTTTAAAATCTTTACTTGGATCTAGGTATTTAATGAGAACTATTTAAACTAATGTCTAACTAGTTGAAATAAATAGAGTATATTAATATGCTAAAGTATGTATCTCCATTTTATTAAGGTTGTAAATATAAAAAATTTTTATACGTATTAATAAAATCAGCTCTTTTCTTTCAATAGTAGATGCAATACCCTTATTTAAAATAAAATTTAAAGAATTTTTTTAGAATTGAAAACTTGTAATGTGTTTCATGCACAGCGAAAATCTTCATGCTTTTAAGTCATTAATAAATCATTATTAATAAATCAATATTTCATTATTAAATCTTTAGAAAATTCAATTTTTCGGACCCGGATATAGAACATTGTTGTAGAGTAACTCTAGTCGTAATTTTATTATGTTAAGTACTTTAAAAAAAGCATTTCATCGTAGATGTTTGAGTTGACGAGATTTTTCGAAACTAACTTTTAAATTTAGTTTTGCCCTTCCTTCACAGATGCTATTAGGTTTTAGTGAGGAAGAAAATCCTTTTTAACTAATATTATAATTGGATTTTAATAATAACGCTCATGACACTGAAGAGATCAGACATATGCATCATTAAGATTTAAAAATCTTCCATCGATCGATGAGGGGGAATAAGAAATTTTTTATTCATTTACTTGCTGAAATATTTCTGTTCTTAAAAAGTTGTACCTAGTTAAACTATCTTAAACATTGTGCAGGTTTTAATTTATAACAAATAAAAGGTACGAAAGATCTTATATTTTCCTTTAGTTTATTCCTCAGTCATAAAATCCCTGTCTCCTGCTAACCTAGGCCCAAATAGGTGCTTATACTAGGCAGGACCACCCATAAGGGGGACAAACACATTTTGATTTTATAAAAAATATGTTGTTTTGGGAAAATAATGAAGCTTCTATCAAAAAAGGGTATTTTTGTGCATTAATGTAATCAAAAACTTCATTTATCGTTTTTAAAATTTAATTTGAAATACTTTTTATACAGAAGAGAAATGTGAAAAATGAAACATCTTAATCTTGAACTCAAAAATGAGCTTATGATGTCTCATTTTCGAGTATGCACATTTTTAGAAATGAGTATATTCATGTTTTCAAATTTGAGTACATTTTGATCGGAGCCAGTTTGAGTACTTTTTTACTCAGTTTTGAGACTGTCGTTTTAAGAGTGTAATTTTTGAGTTAGTTACTTAGTCACTAGTTTCATAGGTAATAGTCTGGATATTTATTATTTTAAACTACTAACAAATCCCTCGCGTCCTTAATCTGATTTTAAAAAGCTTTTCGAAATTCAAAAAGGATACTTGTTTTACAGTATCACTAGTGTAATGGAAAGTGGGCGTTTAGATTCCCTGCTACGTGTGCATTTTCAACTTTTTAGGTCTCATTGCCACCTACACATCTTTTTATCTGAAGTGAATGCTAAAATAAATTGAAGTCAAAGTGTTTTTTTCTTTAGAAAAACAAATTCCTCTTAAGTAATGCTTGTCTAATGAAGAATTTAAAAACAACGATTTATTATCACGTATGAAAAATGTTGAAATTGCGTATATTTGTTTCTGGGATGCAAGATACCATTCGTCAGCTATTTTAACATCTTTTATATGTGCAAATAAATAGGTTTTTTTTATTCTTGATCATTTTTGCACAACATTTCTGCATTAAATACTCGTCTACTTTGAAAACATTTACTTATTTCTGAACACTTTTTTTGAATATTTTTGATAATGTGAAGTAGTGGTTTTCAGATGTAAATAAGCACATATAAAAAGTTTTTAAGTTCTTAATTGATCTGTGTTCAAAATAATTTAATGTAGTCTAAGTTACTGCTTCAAGTTCCGCGAATTTATTTTACATATAAATTTTAGGAAGGAAGACAGTTAAAAGATCGAATATCTATGAAATCAATCTCTAATAAATATAGATCATATTCAATTATTCTTTTATTTAGCAAAATATATTACCCAAATTAGGTTTCATTTCTGTCAAATCTTACACCCCTTCTTTAGACACGATCACTAAAAACCTTTGTCAAAATCGTCAACTTAACTCAAACCTCTTCATTACTCAATATAATACCCACCATATAAAAAACCTAGATCTCAGTCTAGATAACATTAATCATGACAGGAAAAAGTCGACTCGATATTTCGTTACTCGCATCGAATCAGCGTTTAATAGGTCCCATCGCCTCTTCTTTCCGTTTTACCCTGCTACAACAGTAATTGATGAAACGTCCTTTTTTGAACGTGGCTATTTTTTGCCGTTTTCATTCGAAATCCGTAGCTGGACACCGTCCAAATGGCTCATCCTCAGCCATATCTCACTGTCCCGTGAAATATTTACGTGGTGTGAGAGCCTCGACAGTCGTATTTTCTTTCCAGGCACGACCGTCTCTTTAGCAACAATGCAATGAATAAAATTCTGACGCAGATGAGTTTTGCAGTCGTCGAGAAGCTATTATTTGTTTTTCTTTTTTTCACTGGGTTTATCTCTATGGTTTATTTGTGATACCAGGTGTTTTTTACGCTGTTTGTGTAATGATTTTGACTGTTGTTTTAAGCTTGTTAATGGATACGTTAAATGTGAAAATGTAATTTTGTAGAAGGGACTCGCTAAACTTGTTTGACCGCATAGTTATATAGTGAATATTCTGCTTCATTTTCTTCCCTCATACGTTGAGTAGAATTTTCAAATACAGTCTACTCCACTTAATGTGACCACGGTTAATGTTATAAATCAGATTATGTTATAATATTTTTTGACTTATTGCAAAATGTATAGTTTTGTGTGATCAACATTCCGTTTAAAGTTATCAAATTTTGCCCATTTTTTAATACAAAACCAGTTTTTGTGCCAATTTTGATGGTCAATTTTTACAAAAAGAGTCACTAAATTATTTATTAGTTTTTTATGTACTATTTTATGTTTTCCAATTAAAAGTTTTAAGTTGCATAGCTATAATTTTATTGCAATAATTCTCAAACTACTTTCCGCTTGTTATTATCAAATCACTTGTATCATTATCACCTGTATCATTATCAATAGGATTTTGATATCCATTTTTTAATGTGATCACAATAAGTGGAATCAACTATAATTATTTTCTTTAATTAAAATCTTAAACAATTTTTGATAGTTCCCCAACGAAAAAGAGAAAATATTTTCGGTAACTTTAATTTTTGTGTAAAAAGACATTTTTATCAATTTAAAGTTATTATAAATGTCTTGTAACACATGGACATTTATTAGAAAATCAGATTTCCACTTGAAGATACTTATTTACCTATATAGGGTTGTTATAAATTAAATTTATATTACGTTAACAGTAATTAAAAATTAGTATCATAATTATATTAAGTTTAAAAATAATAGTACAATTTTAAGGTTAAATTCATGTACCTATAAAATTCCGGTGATATCGCATATCATTTTTCAGAATAGGACATAGTTTATTAACCAAGTTATCTTTTATTTGCTTTTTTAAGTACTAAACATATAATAAATGGATATAAGCATAATAAATGATGACTAAGCTAAATGATTTGACAAGTTTAAGGTCATTAATTTCTTAAAAACCATTGTTAAGATGTTATTGTAGTCTCTCTTTATGCATTTCCTGTATTCCCAGTGGCATCATCCACATAATAGTACTAAGAGATCTCTTAGATGTAAAGGTCAAAAGCCAAAGCTTTCTTCTAAATGTTAAATCATTGATTAATCCCTCACGTTATTCGGCTTTCCTGATATTTTCCTCATTGTCTGTTCGTCCCTGACAAGCGGCTTTTCTCATTATTGGGAATAGTTTAAGTTGTGTGTCATTCTTATTAATGAAAATGTTAGTTTTCATTCATTGGTTAATTCTGTGGTATTCTTATCCACTAATTTAACTACAATATTATTTGTGTTATTATTATTATTATTGTTATTGTTGTTGTTGTTACTGTTATTGTTATAAACATATCAGCACCATCATTATTGGTTTTTTTCCAACTTCCGTTTTGCTCCTGATAAGAACATCCTTGAAGATCAATTGACAACTTTACTTTAAAAAAATTGGATATTTTTTTTCTGTTAGTTATCGATTTTACAAGCGAGATCCTCGAACTTATTTCCCTCCGGCCCATAGAGAATTTCTCTTAAAAAAACACAATGGGCAGGCAGGTAATTTTTGCATTATGCAATTGTGCATGTTTAAAACCATATGTTTTGCATCTGCCGAGTTCCAGGCATTAGTGATTCTTTAGCAACAGCTTTAATAAACGAGGCAATATCGATAGATTCGCAGGAAAAGTGTGCGCCGAGAGGGAAAATGGCTGCCCGAACCTACACGGAGTTCAATGAAACATTGAACTTTTCATGAAGACTGATCGAAAAACTTGTAAAAAGGTACTATAAATGGATCATTTCAAGGTGATTAACGTTAAAAAGTAACTAAAGATGTTTGTAACCCACAGTAATAACCTTATTTTAAAATATTTATTTGTTTTTTTAATTTTTCAACTATCAAAAAGGGGGAAATGTCGAAAAAGATTATTTCTCTATGGGATGGGGGAAAATTAGTTCAAGGATCACACTTGTAAACTCGATACTAACTAATAAAAATAATGTCCGATTTTTTCCAGTATCAATGCTAATGGATCTTCAAGGATGTACCTATATCTACCAGTACCAAAATTTTTTCGAAAATCTTTCTTCTTTTGTTAGGAGCAAAACGGAAATTGACAAAAAAACCTTCGTACTATTATTATTAGCAAATTTATCATTTATTATTACAATGAACATTATCAAAGTTATCATTGTGCTTATTATGTTATTTTGTTATCATCATCATTATTATCATTATTTCTTGTTATCACTTAAATACCATTCATTAATGACGTAAGGATCCCGAGGGGGAGGGGTGTAAAAATATCTGCATACCCTTACTTGGGGGGGGGTCAAACCCATTCTTACGTAAGATTTTCCAAGTTAATGTAAACAAATTCCAATTATTCTAATCAAATTACTTTTGAATATCCCCAGAAAACCTCAAAAATGCTGACGATCTCGATCGACTTACTCGATCGACTGTTGAAAAATAAAAATCTTTGATTTACGTCAAACTGAGAGTTTTAGTGTAACTAACCTTTTTCTAAAATTTTATTATTTTGAAAAACGATATGGAATCTTACGTAAGAATAGGGGGAGGGGTTTGAAAAATCTTACGTACCCTTACATGGGGGTAGGGGGAGTAAAAAATTGCCAAAATCACCCTTACGTAATTAATGAATGGCCCCTTATAATCATTCATTGCCATAAAAATAAATATTTTTATTAATACTATTTTTACTAAGAAATTCATCACTTATTCATCACTTACTTTGAAAATTATCAATATCATCATCATTGTGCTTATTATATTATTTCTTATCATCATCACCATCATATCATCATTATTATTATTATTATTATTATTATTATTATTATTATTATTATTATTATTATTATTATTATTATTATTATTATTATTATTATTATTATTATTATTATTATTATTATTATTATTATTATTATTATTATTATTATTATTTTATTATTATTACTTACACTCTTATTTCTCTCTTTCAGTTTGCAGCTTTGTAGTCCATAAGAGATGTCACGAATTCGTCACTTTCACTTGCCCTGGGGCCGACAAAGGAGTCGATTCAGACGTATGTTATTCAATGATCTTATATTAATTACTTCCGTTCTAAGAATATTATGTAATCACATTTTCTTTTAACCCATACTACTAATTTTTCTAGCTTGATTTTATTCTAACCATAATGGAAAATCAGTACTTTAGTATTTTTGGAAAACAAAAAAAAGATGCATTTTCCAGTATGAGAATTACTATATCTAAATTAAAAAATCGACATAAAAAGATTTAAAAAAAATTATATAGTTTAATATTTTAATAATCAATATTTTAAAATAAAAATCTACATACCCATTCCACTTGTTTATGATTGAATGACGTCATTGTTTAAACCATTGTTTTGGATTAAATGACATCAATGCTATTTTCGCGCCGCCCTTTTTTAAAATCAATTTTTGAATTTGAATTAAAAAAATAAGTAAGCATCGTAATTTTAAAAAAATTACGCGTATATTCCTCTCTTGTATAACTCTATCAAATAAAAAAATAAAATAAAAATACTGGATTTGCTCATTCAATCGTTAGTTTTAAAAAGAGAATAAAAAGTAAAATAATAATAAACTATAAATTACAATAAAAATAATATTAAAGATAGTTTTTAAAAATATTTTAATATTTAAGTAAATTCTGCATGGCAAGTTGGTATAAGGGAAAAATTTACTACCTCCTATAGACAGATATACAGGGTGATTCTAAAATGGACCGCCAAACTTTGAGGGGTGATAGTACTCATCAAGACGAACAAGAATTGGTATAGAAAGGGGGGTCGCAGTTACACCGTTAAAGAGCTAGGTCCTAATGTAGTGCGAGAGCGTTACAAAAGGACGTTTTGCCAAGGCCCGTTTAACGAAAAAAAACATAATGAAATGAAAAATTTTTTTGCATGGGGTACAGCAGTATCCGTATTACTTACATCATAAATTTGATAGAAATTGGACCACTTTCTAAACCGTGGGGTTAGTTTTAAAACGTGCAAAATTAATCTCTTAGTCAAACAATGGAGTTCCATTAATGGTATTTAGAAAAATGATGATCGGGGAAGGAATTTTCAATTGTAAAGAAGTGGAACTAGTAGCACAAGAAATAAAACACTAAACAATATATGATAGGAAGATTAAACTAGACTAGTAGATCAAAAGAAATAACTTCGACTGGTTCTAAAAAAAGAAAAGAAAAAAAAGATTGTACCATTTTTTAATTTAGTGTGAAAGTTGTTTTGAATAAAGATACTATTTTTTAACTGTTTTTTTTCTTAAGACGTTACAGTCTTATATTATTGGTGGCAGCTTTACCGGATGAAAACCCACGGCCTTAATGGAATTTATTTATGGTATATGATGTTTGTTAGTTTTTATAGTTTAATTAGTTGATATTTTGTTTTTAAGTGTTGAATTTAGGATTTTTGTTGATTTGGAGATTTTGGTTCTGGAGTTGGATTTTTGTTCTGTTTGTGTTGTAAGTTTCAAAGGTGTGGTTAGAAATTTAATTGTTTGAGATTTTGTTTTTAAGTGTCGAATTTAGGATTTTTGTTTATCTGGAGGTTTTTGGTTTGAAAATAATTTGTAGTTGAATTTTAGTGCGTTGTGAATTTTAGTAATGGCTTTTCTTGCTAAAGGAAGGAAACAAGACCTTATGAACCTGGCAGAGGAAATGGGTGAGGTGGTAGACACTTCAAAAACAGTGCCAGAGATAAAGCAAAAAATAAAGGAAAGTAAGTTTTATGAGGAGGAGGAGGTCAAATTGATGTTGGGGCGAATTATTGCAGATAGAGAGGAGCGTGAAAGACAGGAGCAGGAGAATCAGAGGCTGGAACGAGAAAGAAAAGATGAGCTTGAGAGACAAGAACGGGAGAATCAGAGGCTGGAACGAGAAAGAAAAGATGAGCTTGAGAGACAGGAACGAGAAAGAAAAGATGAGCTTGAGAGACAGGAACGAGAAAGGAGAGAGGAACAGGAAAGAAGGTTACAGGAAATAGAATTGAAACGTCTGGAGGTTGAGGCTAATAGACTCCTGACGGAGAGGTCGACTCAACAATCCAACAGAATTCAACTTGCCCAAATTATTCCTAAGTTCGATGAGAAACGGGATGAAATGAGCTTATATATAGTTAATTTTGAGAGGAAAGCTAATATGGCCGGTGTCCCTAAGAAGGACTGGGTAGCTTACTTGTTGAGCGTTTTGCCGGCGGATGTATGCAATATGCTGGCAAGAGAATCTCCTGAGGATGCCGAGAATTATGAGTTTGTTAAAAGTGTTATACTAAAAAGGTACAAATTAAATAGTGAACAGTTGAAACAGTGTTTTTATCGGCATCGAAAATCCCCAGAAATGTCTTGGAGACATTATGCCCATGAGCTGAATAGCTACTTTTCAGAATGGATAGACGAGCTGAAAATTCAGACCTTTCAAGCCCTGAAGGATTTGATGATAACAGAACAATTAAAGTTTCGGGTTCCCGCTGAGATCAGGGATCATTTCCTTGGCGAGTGGATTAAATTTAAGACCCCATATGAACTGGCCGAAAAGTTGGATGAATACGAGAGCTTGCGTCTTAGTTTTAAGGAGTACCAAAGAAACCCCAATTTTACTAGACAAGGAGCCAATTATAGTGTGAATTCAAGGGATTTCCAGTCTGGAATTCAAATAAACAGAGGGCATGACATTGAAAAAACCTGGCCGAAAGAATTCGAGAGGAGAAGGCAGCCGCAGTGCTATGAGTGTGGATCCTATTCACATTTGAGACCACAGTGCGATAAATTAAAAAAGAACTTGGAAAATGTAGCTTCTAATACAAGTGAGGAAGTTGGATTTAAAGATGCTTTGGCGCCTTACATTAGTATGGGTAAGGTGAACGGAATTGAAATGGCAATATTGAGAGACACAGGGGCCAGTCTAGATTTGATTTGTAAAAAGTATGTAAATCCATCCAGGTATACTGGTGAGACTGTTTGGATTCGTACTCCTTTAGAAGAACATCCAGTGTGTTTGCCTTTAGCTGAGGTGGAACTGAACTGTAAATATGGACACTTAATAACAAAAGCCGCTGTTTTGAGGGACTCGTTGGACCAAGGAAGATACTTATTAGGAAATAAAACAGCTGCATTGTTTGAGAAAGCCGAAGGAGATGACAAAGTCAAGGTAATGATGGTAAATGCGGTTCAGACTTGGACTCAAATCCCAAAGAATGATCAAGATCCTATACCCGAGGAATCAGATCCAGCAGTTGAATCAAATGAAGATATCTTGTTGAGAGATGACATTTTGCCAAACATAGAAAGGGAAAATGCAGAGCATGATCTTGTGCAAATAACCAACAGAGAGTTTATTGAAGAGCAAAGGAAATCAACTGAACTGATAGAATTGTTTGAAGAAGCCGAACGAGGTTCATCTAGAAGGACTAAATATGTTACCATAAATGAAGTATTGTTTTATCAAAAAGAAGACCGAGATGGGACCAAACGAAGATTGCTCGTGGTTCCAAATAAGTACAGAAACAGTTTGATGAAAATTGGGCACGAGGGAACTGCTGCACATCTGGGGGTAACTAAAACCAAGGATGCATTGTTTAAGGCATTTTTCTGGCCAAATTGTTACAAGGAAGTGGAGGAGTTTGTGAGGTCTTGTGATAAGTGTCAAAGAGTAGGGAAACCTCCTGAAAAAACCAGGGCACCACTGAAGATTGTTCCAGTCATCACTGAAATATTTACAAAAATTAATGTTGATGCCTGCGGACCGTTGCCTCAAACATCTTCAGGAAACAAATACATAATCACTGCATTATGCATGTCTTCCAAGTACCCGGATGCAATTCCTGTGACCGATCTCCGCTCGACGACTGTTGTTGATGCTTTGCTTAAGATTTTTAGTAGGATGGGGTTTCCTCGAGAACTGCAGACTGATCAAGGAACTTCCTTTATGAGTGCACTTACCACAGAGTTTTTGGAGAGATTTGGCATCAAGGTTGTGCGAAGTTCAGTTCAACATCCGCAAAGTAACCCATTAGAGCGAATGCATAGAACATTGAAAAGAATTCTGCGTGTCTTGTGCCTAGAAGCTGGATCAAATTTGGGAAGAAATTCTACCACAGGATCTTTTTGCATTAAGGACTGTAACACATGATAGTACAGGCTTTTCTCCAGCTGAATTAGTTCATGGTAAAAATTTAAGAACTCCCGTTATGCTATGGTATGAGAAACTAACCAACGAAGAACCAAAAGAGAACAGTGTGGTCAACTATGTTTTTGAACTGACAAACAGAATGAAACACTGCCAAGAACTGGCGATCCAAAACATGGGAGACGCCAAAGAAAGACAGAAGCTATGGTATGATCGGAAAACGGTGAAACGACAATTCAAAATAGGGGACCTTGTTTTGATTGTTGCACCTTCTCAGCCAAATAAGTTGTGTGTGCAATGGGTAGGTCCGGGAGAAGTTATTCGCCAAATTTCAGAAACGAATTACCTGGTTAAGTTTCCTGAAAGAGGTAAAACGCACGTGTATCATGTAAACATGATTAAACCTTACTATCAACGAGCTGAAAACGTTAATCTTTTGAGCTTGGAAGAAAATCAAAGAGATGAAGAGGAAGATATTCCTGGAGTAGAAGTGGAGACAATTGACACAGAACTGTCCTCCATAATGCAAGATATTCAGTTAGATTCCCGATTATCTCTAAACCAGAAAAGAGAACTCAAAACTCTTTTGCTTCGCTATTCTCACATCTTTTCCAATCAACCGGGATGCACAAACTTGGCGGAACATGACATTGAATTGGAATCCGAAACTCCCATCTTGGCGAGGCCATACAGAATGTCTCCCCGACAAACTGAAATTTTAAAGACTGAAGTAAAAAAATGTACAGCACGACGGAAAAAGAATGTGCAGCCATAATTTTTGCAGTTCAGAAACTTAGATGTTATCTAGATGGCCAACAGAAGTTCACCATTCAAACTGATCACAACCCGTTGGTCTGGTTAGATAAGAACACTGGGACTAATCCCCGACTTCTGAGATGGGCTTTGATTTTGCAGCCTTTCGATTACGAGGTTGTGCATCGAGAAGGTAAACTACATCAAAATGTTGACAGTTTGAGTCGCCTTCCATAAAATAGTTTGTGACAACCAGAGATGAGATGAAGTCGAACTTTTCCCTCTTTTATCGTGAAAAGTTCCTCTCGAGGAGGGGAGGGGTCTGTAAAGAAGTGGAACTAGTAGCACAAGAAATAAAACACTAAACAATATATGATAGGAAGATTAAACTAGACTAGTAGATCAAAAGAAATAACTTCGACTGGTTCTAAAAAAAGAAAAGAAAAAAAAGATTGTACCATTTTTTAATTTAGTGTGAAAGTTGTTTTGAATAAAGATACTATTTTTTAACTGTTTTTTTTCTTAAGACGTTACACAATGATCAAACAGTTTCAATGATCCATGTTACGATCATTGAAAATTCCTTCCCCTATCATCATTTTTCTAAATTCCATTAAGGAATGTGATTCTTTGACTAAAAGATTAATATTGCACTTTTGAAACTAACTCTGCGGTTTAGAAAGTGGTTCAATTTCTATCAAATTTATGATGTAAGTAGTACGGATACTGCTGTACCTCATGCAATAATTTTTTTCATTTCATTATGTTTTTTTTCGTTAAACGGGCCTTGGCAAAACGTCCTTTTGTAACGCTCTCGCACTACATTAGGACCTAGCTCTTTCCCCTCAAAGTTTGGCGGTCCATTTCAGAATCACCCATAGGCCATTGAAATGAGAACTAGGCAACAGTAAGATTATGTAAGCATGAAGACTTTCACAGCCGGTTTGATTTATTAAATTCATTTCTTTCGGGCTTGTAGGCCGTGGTCTAAAATAAAATAAAAGGTCCAGACGTTTCGTCGGAAGCTGTGTCCGACATCATCAGTGGAAATAAAACATTAGTTCACCGATTCAATAAGTTTGGTTTGGATTGGAGGTTGCCAGAGGCTTCAAAATACGGCCGTTAGTAGACTTGGCGAACTCTCTTTAAATCTCCTGCTTGGCCGGTGGGGGGTCGGGTGGAAATGACGTAGGGACTCGAATCACATTCCTGAGGGCCGGATGCCAATACTTCTGGAGGTGGATGCCTTCTTCTTTACGATTAAAATTATGGGGATATTTATAAATTTCAATAGCTTCTCTGTATAAACGAGGATAAAAATGCGAGGTTGAAGCCAAAACTTGCCGCCTTGGACAATATCTGAAATCAGCCGTGGCTGAACACAGTCAGATGAGTAACCATGATATTTTGTTTAGCAACACTAGAGTTTTGGCTTCAACCTCGCATTTTTATCCTCGTTTATACAGAGAAGCTATTGAAATTTATAAATATCCCCATAATTTTAATCGTAAAGAAGAAGGCATCCACCTCCAGAAGTATTGGCATCCGGCCCTCAGGAATGTGATTCGAGTCCCTACGTCATTTCCGCCCGACCCCCCACCGGCCAAGCAGGAGATTTAAAGAGAGTTCGCCAAGTCTACTAACGGCCGTATTTTGAAGCCTCTGGCAACCTCCAATCCAAACCAAACTTATTGAATCGGTGAACTAATGTTTTATTTCCACTGATGATGTCGGACACAGCTTCCGACGAAACGTCTGGACCTTTTATTTTATTTTAGACCACGGCCTACAAGCCCGAAAGAAATGAATTTAATAAAACAACAGTAAGATTGTTGATGAAAATCAACTTAATTTGTTTTAGCTGTTATTCTATGTCTTGATCATACTAAACTTCACATATTTCAGCTAAAAATTCAATTAAGATAAATAAAAATGATTAATTTCTTAACCCACATCCATTGAATTATCTATCTATCTATTATCTCTCTATTGTTTTATTTTTAAAAATTTAATTCGTCTTATCCTTTCTTTTTTTTCCTATTAAACTAGGGGGCTATCGCCTCTAGTGCCACGTAGTTTTAGTTTTATTTCCAATTTGTTTAAAATTTGGATTTATATGCTTATTTTCTACTTAAAAAGGACTTTTCAAGGAACTACTTTGATATACACCCCCAAATCGGAAATTTGGCGACTTTTTTTCTCGCCAAGCAAAATTCCTGTTTGATATACTGTTGAACCGATGAAATCGCTGAAACGTTTTTGGAATATAACAGAAAAACTAATCATAGTAAAACTTTGATATTTGAACCAAGAACAAAAATATTTTTTATAAAAATATTGTAATTTAGTTTTTCCGAAAATTCTCATTAGTTTTGGAATTATTAAAGTTCAAAATTTCAATTTTTTCCAGTAATTCACTAGGCTACACATTACTACTACAGAAATATACACAAAAAACAAGAAACAGCACACCTAAAAAGTCCGTAGGGAGTGCCAGATTTGGCGCGTAATTTTTGGGGGGGTATATCAAAGTAGCACCCTTTTCAATTAAGTTTATAGATTTTCTTGAGTTTGTGTGTGTTAATTGTTCGAAACTGAACAAAAATTTTAATTTTTATGAATTTCTATTATAAAATAAAATCTTTATTTACAGTATAATATATAAATGGTGTTAAGAGAAAAAAATTACTCTGGTAAACAGTTTTGAGTTAGATATTAATTCTAAGCTAGATGCGTTATGTGCCGAACTGTACGTACGAATACGATCTCTATATCGTATGTTTATCCCTCTATATCATATTAGTTTATTTCAAAAATGGACAAGACAAGGAAGAAAAATAAAACCAGTTTTAAATTTTTACTTTTGATCAGAGTTTATAGATGTGAAAAAATACGAACTGCGGATTTTGGGTAAATTATTATAACTTACCCAAAATCCCCAGTCTGAATATATAATAATCTTTATTAACAAAAATGCTAAAAAATGAATTCAGAATCACATATGATACGCCTCCCAAAGGTAAATCGTAATCAAATTCAAATTTTTCTTTTTTAATAAAATTTGTAGAAGTGAAGAAGTGGTGGTAAATATTTTATAGGACGGGAGCCAGGGTGAAAAAGACCCTTAGAATACGTCCTTTAAGTTAATGAAAAAATAGTTTTTTTGGAAGGATGTTAAACAAGTTATTTAAATTTCATTACTCAGTAGTTTTCCATCCCTGATTAAGTTTTTCTCCAACTCAAATGAAGTTTTTCCTAAGAGTATCTCATTCACTTAGAATAGAGTTATATTATAAAATGTTTGTTATTAAAACCTAATACTATTAACCTAATACTATACTAATACTATTGCTTAAGTATGGATATTAACCTATCAATATTACAGGGAGCATTTGGAGCAAAATATAGTGAAAATTACTTATAAAGCATTATACTATGTATATTGAGTTAAGTAAAGTTTAAAATGCATTGTTTTTACACTATTTTAATGGGTTCTCTTCCATAGGATCTTCGGACCAGGCATCATTTCGTCATTCACACTTACACAAGTCCTGCATTTTGTGATCATTGTGGCTCACTCTTGTATGGCATCATTCATCAGGGGCTCAAATGTAAAGGTAAGTCAAAAATGTATAATATAATGTAAAGACCTCTACCTTAGAGGTTACATTATCTTTAAAAGGTAATATAAAAGGTTCTTACTGAAATTGAGATGCATTAAAATGTCTAATCCTTCTTTAAAAAAAACATTACTCAATCACGTTTTAATCATATTTATGGATTTAAAAAAATCATAAAAACATGTTTTAAAGAAGTTGGTTAGAAGCCAAGTAATATAGGTTAATACCCGGTGTAACTTCTGTTCTGTATATATAATATGTTACCGTTAATGTGCAAAATTCGGTATTGTGCAGAAGGTAAAATGCGAATTAGCTAAGATAAAGTACAAAATATTTCATACTTTACCAAGGTATTCCGCATATTACCAAATTATGAACAGTGACTGTAACAATAAATATATCTCATGACTTATCACCTAGTCTAAATAAACTACCACAATATTTGTTATAAAAAAGATTATAAAGATTTATAAAAAAATAATTGATTATTTCGCTTCATGTAATCATTGTATACGATTCGTATTATTTATTGTAGGAAATAACAAGTATCTTTGTATAGTTAGATATATTGAAAAAAATTTTTAAACGACATCTTATTCTATCTGATTTCAAACGATTCCATCTTTGACTGAACTACTTCTAATTTGTATTTAAGCATATCGTTACTAGGCAATCTGCTTGAGTACAAAACTTCTTTTGTTATCAATTCTATTCTAGAACAAAAAGACTTTGGTTTACATGATATTTTCTACCTTTCATGCTTATATGTATTTTTATTAATACGATTATAAATACTCTCACTAGATAAAAGTATGTTTTTATATTTTTCTTAATTATTGAATTCTCAATAGAACTTATCTTTAAGGGGAAACAAATTAACAAACTGTTTATAAATAGTTTCATACCTTTTCAAGGAATGTGACAGGAAATGTTTAGTTATCTCTCAGGATATAAATTGTACTATAATATTGGTAGATGTACGGAAAAATGCAGAATATATCTATAGTATAAGAGAAAATAGTAATATGAGTAATATGTGCAGATAGACAGGAATAGAAGATGTACTTTCTGAAAAAATTAATGATAGGATGAAATTTAATTGTCGTTTTCTACAATAGGTTTCGTGATCCCTAACGGCCATATTCACCGGTAACCTGACCGGCGATCAGGTCAGGAAACCATGGTTACAGCCTCTGATTGGTGGAAGGAAAATATTGAATTATTTTTCCACCAATCAGAGGCTGTAACCATGGTTTCCTGACCTGACCGCCGGTCAGGTTACCGGTGAATATGGCCGTTAACCATTGATCATTTTAGTGGTTCTGGATTCTAGATAATATAGACTTAAATTGTTTTCTAGTATAGGGGTTGTTTTATTAGAGAAACAATATCCTTCTAAGATAAGAGAAGTAAAAAACATTACTTACTTTTCTCAATCTCTTTAATTTTTAGTTTCTCTATAGGTTCTCTTAAAAATACTGATAATATTACAAGTTCTATAGGTAGTAGACATTTTATCAGCACAAAGCTATTATATTTCACTTCTTAAATGAGGGTGTTATTTGAGAAATTCAGAGAAAATCCATTTTGTGGTTAACCTGATACTTTATCCTGAAATTAAAATTAATAGAGTTGTTATTTTTTATACCGATAGACTATGATATAAGTGTAAGATACGCGATTCAATTCAATGCTATCGAGTAAATGTTCTGTCGTCTACTTGCCATTATTACTTTTAGTTTATCGAGTCATTAAGGTTTTATTTCTTTAAATTTTGGTTTTTATAACCCTTGCTTTACTCAGGTCAAAAGAAAAAACAAATTCGCATGATAACATGCAAGTGCCATTGACGTTTATTTATGAAACGCTTTCAATCATCACTTTAATGTATACTATAATTGAAATTAAGGTAAATTGAAGTAATATTTACATCTTTAGTCCTAATAAAACATAACTCGAAAATCGAAATTTTTTAAAGTTCAAAAATGGAATAAATATAATAAAATCCCTTGCTCAGCAAATAAAATTATAATTTAAAAGAATAAATGTGCTGAATAGAATATGTTAGTTCAAAATTCAAAGGATTTTTCAATATAACTAACACGATAACTTCTTGTATTTATCAAAACACTTTCGAGGCAAAGTTGGGGTATGTTGTTTTTTCTGTACAGTAAGTACTTTCGCAGTAAAATGGGTTTTACAGGTGTGATTTTAATAAGAATCCCCAGACTTTTCACGCATTGAAGAAATAGAGAAAAAAAAATTTTTCGTCTCAATTGCACTGAGGCATATAAAAATTAATAAATACATGTTTCATTGAAATCTATCATTGATTCTTATTATTGAGATTTAAAAGGATTTCGGCTGGAATTACAAATTTAAATGGATATTAAATATCGATACATTTTCTTACTTTTTTTAAATTCTCGATTGTTGTTTCTTTTAGCATGTGACATGAACGTGCACAAGAAATGCCAGGTGAGCGTGCCCAATCTGTGTGGATGTGACCACACAGAAAGGAGAGGAAGAATCGAAATTAGGGTTGAAGCTACCGGCAACAAACTAGTTTGCGAAGGTTAGTTTTTTTTATATTGTATTTAATTTGGCGCACTATAATTTGATATATTTAAATGTGTTTTATCGAATAAGCTTGGAGATATTTTATGTAAAAAATAATCTTCAAATTTACTTCACTATACTATAGTTAACAAAAATGTTATACTGAATTGAAATATTTAAGAAAACCGAATATCTAATACGCGTCAAAAAGAACAGTATTAAGTTTTATAAGATTAAAATTATATATAACGAAAACTTGCATGTTAAATAGATATTCAATCGTGTCATTTAAGTACTGAATCTCTATTCTATTCGCCTTTTTTTGTTTTTTCATTAATGTTTTAGTATAAATTTTCATTGACTAATAAAAAAAGCGATCGCAAAAATTAATATTAAATTCAATGCAAATTTTAACTAATATAGCTGGTATAAGTTCATAAAGTTTATGGTGTGATTTTCAAGATTCAGACAATGCAAATTGTTTAAATTTCCGTATATAGTACAGTTGCTTTTTTCCGTATATCGTATAATTTTTACTCCTACCTAAACTATTAGTACTATGTTAAGAAAAATAATAGAAATATGAGCATTGGGGACTTCAGAAAAATTACTGCATAGCTTGTAGTGCCATCTATTGAATTAAATTTGAAGTTTCTAGATCCATCTTTTCTCTCAGGCTTAAATCTGTGTGAATTACGAATATTTCAGATTTAAATCCGGAAATTTTCTTATCCTGTAGTTTATTTTTTTAAAGACTGAACCCAATTGAAGTAATTGTTATTCCTTATTATTTAAGATTTAATTATCTTAACAATAGATATTCGGCAAATAATCTGTAGAATTTTCCCCGTTAAAACTAAAACCAGTTTTATAAAAACTAAAATGGTTCAAGTGATCAAAATCAGATGAATTTCAGCTAGTTTTATGTAAAAGTTTATGGGATTTTCTAATTGTTTTTTTTAAACAATTAAGAATTGGAAAAAATAAATAAGGGATTGAAATCTTAAAGTTAGAGAGGGAGTACATTTGAACAAATATTTGACTATTTCTCTATAATTTTATTAGATATTAAAACAAACACTATTCATGTAGGATTTTACAAGTTTCCTAAATATTTCGGTTCACTTTTTTGATAAAAAATGATCAAGAATAAAAATAAGAAATTCTGTGCAATTATTTCCCTTTTGTAGGGACACATTTGAAAGAATATTCACTATTCCCTATATTAAGTTTTTTAATGAGAAAAACTTTATAAATATATTGCAATAAGAAAATAAACTAAATGCGAAAAATATTAGAGAATGTTACATTTGATGACAGATTTTCTCCAAATGAAAGTGATCCAGTAGTTCAATACTCATATACACTAGAGTGGGTCAAAAATATTTTTTTTGCATTTTCCCAGGGACACAGCGACAAAAAGGTGCCAAATGGTCTCAAACTAACATGAGTGAAATATTATTCCATTACGATAACTCTTACTTCACCTTTTTCTTGCTGTGCCCGATAGAATTTGTAATTTTTTTCGCCATAGGAAAATGACCCACCCTAATATACACACCACCTAGTAGCAATTTAGTAGGATCATGGTGATTTGGATAAAAAATTGGATTGGAAAGTATTTTCCTTTTTACCTTTTCCTGCTGTATTTCAACCATACTTGTTAAATCCTAGTTTCGTTATAGAACCGATTGGCTTTTAAAATAGATTTAAATAAACTTTTTGGTGAATAATTTTTTACTTTAAATTTAGAGAAATAAGAGCTGTGCCTCCTTCCCCATATCTAAAACATAAATTTTTAACCTATTTTGATTCTCATAATTAAAATTAGAATATCTTAATTTATAACTTTATTATAAGACTATTAAGTTATACCCATTAATTTATATTTTATATTGAGCTAACAACATTTCCCCCTCTTTCTTTTTATATCTCTGTTTAGTATTTTAAAATATGGAAATGATGGAATTGAGATTAGAAAAATTGAACACATGCCATTGACATATACACCGTGAAATCTTTTTTTACAACAATTTTGACTTCGACGAACTTGCTTTCAACTTCAGGAATGTAAAGCTGCTCTTAACGTTCTTCGTTACCCCAGTAAATAGTTATTTCATACACGACTTTATAGCTCCTGATGATAGTGGACCCCTTTCCTTTTTAAATTTCCAACCCAATTTAATACAATTAATACGCAGTCTTTAAATAACTTTGTTAATAAATGATCGAATTTCTCCCCCCCTTTTCATATACAACTCCATAGGTCAAGCCCTAGTCCTCAACAAACACTTTCACACACTAACTCCTCGCTTTTACGACAAAACTTTACCTTAAAGGTGATTACATCCCTTTAACGTCCCGAACACGTTAAACTCGCGTCGCTACTTCGCCTTCCTTTTGTACTTGCCTCTCGCATCACCATAATAATCGCACAATTCGGTTGTTTCCAGAGTAACCTATTTTCGTCCTCCAGTAATTCTTTTATTTGCAAAGGGAATCACATTCCGGCTCATTGTTCCGAGCGAACCCTGAGACAATTGATATTTTATCTGCTCAGAGCGAAAAATGTTTATTGCGGATAAATCTTCCAGGTGCGCAGCTTTTCGCCGTAAAACGCCACGAACTCTTCGCAACAGGTCTCTGAACAGTTTTAGTGCCCCCTGATTGTCCGAAGAATGGGGCTCGGGATTTAATTTGTATTTAATAAAAGCCGCCTTTTCCCTGCTTACTATCTTCTTCTTTTTTTTTCTTCTCTCTCTCGGTTGCCTTAGAAACGAGGAACTGCTCTGAGCTGCATAGCTATGCCACTTGTGCCCCCCTTTGTGAGGGATTTTCGGGGTTTGTCTGTTAGAAGTTGTGTTCAATTAAAGCTTTAACCCTTTATCTACTGCATTATGATTTACTGCAATTGTTTTCGTGCAATTTGAGTCACGAAACCAAAAATTAAGGTAAATATTAATTCCCCTTGAATCAAATCGCTCAGTTTTCCTTTATAAAAAAATTTACATTTGTACATGTATGCATGTTGCGCACGTTTTTTTCTTCACACATGGCTAAAAAAGTCTATTATTTTTATAGCCTTTTAAAAACGTCTCTAAGAAAGCTCTATTGATATTCAAATTTCGTTGGGGAAATGTATTTAGTAGGTACTTCTCTCTTAAATCTCCTGTTTATGTGAAAAGCAAGTTATTTTCTTTTAGTTTAGTTAATAATTCAGAAAACAAGAAAAAGAAACATTTGAAGTATGAAATTAATTTCCAAATATTTTTTTTCTAATTTACTACATTCTTTCAAATTTCAATAGCTTCAGAAAAAAGGAAATTTGTCTAAACGTAAAAGTGTGGTCATCCATAAAAGGTCAAGGAATAGTTAAATGTTCAGTTTTTTACTGCAACAAATTCTTATTTGCGAATTTATATTTGAATTAAGGGGCACTTTCACATAATATTAAAAAGTATGAATATTCCGATAGTATCTCTTGCTTTTTAGCTTTTATTTCTGTATTCAAACATGACTTTTTATATCATGAAAAGTGAAATTCAATTTTAAATTAATTCATTCTCATTATTTTACTTAAGAAAACAAACTGAGTCATAAAAAATAAGTTTAAAAAGCATTTTAAGTCACGGTTTTGGGAAATTTCTAATTAATGCATTAGCATTATGCGTCCCTACTGCAAACGTGTTAGGTGGTGTAACAGAATTCTCATAATACCAGGACCAGTGACTGGTTGTTTTTCTTGCATTAAGAGTGTTACTGGTGGGGAACGGATTTACAGGGTGAGTTGTGTATTGCAGTTAAGCAACATTTACACTTACTCTAACCATTTCGGTTTATTACTTGATGATGTTTTATTGCAGCAAGTTCTTTAAGTAAAGCAACGATTACATTTTTTCATATAATTTTCTTTACATTATTATATTATTAATTATCTTTGCGTTTATTTTAATTTTTATCTTTATATATTTTCAGATTTCATTAGAGTGTAAAATTGTTTTTAAAAACTACGTTTTTTTATATAATGTGAAGAATCATTTATTGGTTATTCTCTTTTTAGTAAGGCAAGCCAAAAATCTTATTCCTATGGATCCAAATGGCCTATCGGATCCTTACGTAAAGCTAAAACTCATACCTGAAAATCGAAACTCTCAAAAGAAGAAAACTCGAACAATAAAAGCTAATTTAAATCCACAATGGATGGAAACAATAATGTTGTGAGTATAAACAGCTGAAAATTTATTTCCCAACTTTTGATTCCAATTTCATCCTTTTATCTTGTGATATGTTGATGATTCCAGAAAAATTACCGATACCTCAACCATTTTCTTTTTGTCAAGAGATTAATTTAAAATCATTGGAACTGTGCGCAATTTAGGGTTGTGATTTAGGGTTCCCTTTTGAAACTGATTAATAAACCATTAAGAATTTCTATTACCAATCTATTGTAAATGCCCCCCCCAAAAAAGTCTATTGTATCTCAAAGAATGGTAATTCTTCTGGATTTCCGTCATCTTAGTTTCTAACCTTTTTTAAAGGTTTTTTTCGCTAACCCTATTGATGTCAGCTAGCGCGGACTGTTTTTACATTGTAATAAAATTACAGGTTGTCAATGAGAACCTTACAAAATCGTTAAATGGGTTAAGAATTAACTAAGTTAACAGTAAGGTAACAACAACGTTTATTAAACATTACATTGCTATCGAGGCTGTATCAAAGTACTCACTCAGTATCAATCAAATATCATAAACATCAATCTGTATCAAAGTATCGATCGAGATTGCAAAAAAAATTACTAAAAAGATTATTAAAGAACGCAATTAAAATTAAATTAAATTAAACAATTAAAGATCAAATTATTATCAAAGATTGCAAAAAAGTGGACAAGGATAACGTAATGAGGGCAAGCTGTGCAAATAAGTAATAATACAAAAATAGCGTTTGTTTTGCACATACAATTTAATTAAAAAAAACTTATAGAACAGACATGTTTTGAGGATACTTGGATCCTCTTCGTCTTGGACGTTGACACTGACGGGTCACACTGACGAAGAGGTTCCAAGTATCCTCGAAACATGCCCGTTTTATTAAATTAAATTATTGTTGTTTTCGTATTATTAGCGGACACCTATGTTTATAGTGGACTTTGAACGTGTATCTTTTGTAGAGATCTGAAGGCTGAGGACAAGGACCGCCGTCTCCTGGTGGAAGTGTGGGACTGGGACCGCACCTCGCGCAACGACTTCATGGGATCGCTGTCGTTCGGCATCTCCGAGATCATGAAGAACCCCGTCGACGGGTGGTTCAAGCTCCTCACCGGCGAGGAGGGCGAGTTCTACAACGTCCCCGTGCCCCCGGAAGGGGCAGCCATCGCCGAGCTGCAGAACAAGATGAAGGTAATCTTCCCAAAGAGTTTATGTCCTTGTGCGATGAATGACTTGCCCCCCCCAGGAAAATGTCGTGCGGGTAGCAGTACCTCACCACCGTGGCTAAGGATTTGGTTGGAATGTAGTATAATTTGTGAAGTTCAAATATCTTTTTAGATAAACAATTAAGCTAAGAGCGCACTAGAGACTTCAGTCACGGTGACTTATAACACTAGTCACTTGAGAGCAATGCATTTCTATCGAGAGATTATTGGCAATCGGCCAAGAGTCTCGTCGCCTGTGCGCTCGCTCTAGCTTCTTGCAAAAGCCAGGGTGATAATTTTGTCTCTGTCGCCGTGACAAAAGTCTCTAGTGCGCGCTTTGCCTTACAGTTACTTTTTAACAATTACAGTACGTCTAACCAGTTTAAGTTTCTTAAATAATTATTAGGTATGAAAGATAAAATTAGAACAAACTTTAATGAATTAATTAAAAACTTGCAATATATTTTCCTCCTGTATTGCATGAAAATAACTTTTCGAGTTTTGAATATTTTTTTCTGATGATTTATTCTGATTATGCAAAAAGAGCGTAATAAGTCGTCTGGAGGGAAAATACCTTAATATTTCAGGGGAGAAATTCCTGTATTTTTATATCTCCCCTACCTAGACTTGCATGAGAATAATTTTTTTTGCGTAAAATTCTCATATTAAGTCTTTGAATAAGACTTCTCACTTTTTTTGTATAGATTGGAAAGATGGTAGTGGCATGGCTAAACTTTGTTTCCCAAATAGTGGCACTTTTTTCAAAAAGGTTGGTCACCCCTGGGCTGGATAAAATTTTAAAAATTTTTTTCACTCATCATATCCTAATGTTTTGGAAAACGATATTCCTGAATTTCGTTTTGTGTTGTTGACTGAAAACGCATCCAAGGAATGGGCAAGTCCAGTATTTTTATTTTATTTTTTATTCGATAGAAGTATCCAATAGAGGAATACGCCCAATTTTTAATAACGCGATTATTATTCATTTTTAGGGCCGTATTCAGAAACTTTAACACGAGATGGAAACGAGATGAGAACGAGATGGAAACGAAAACGTTATGGAAACGATGAATTTGAAACGATATTTTCCCGAAACACTAACGGGAGTTTCCGATCCTTTCCCTCATTGGATAAAATCTCCGATGTCACCAAGCAGACCAAGACGAGATTTTTTTTTCAGCCAATCAGACGGCCATAGTCTGTGCTTTCGGATTTGGATTACTTAAGCGCCCGATCAACGAATCCACAAAGATTAGCGAAATCCGGATTTGTTACATTTGGCATTCCGAGCGCACGGATCAACTAATCCAAATGGATCAGCACCACCAGAGCCGGCGAAAAAGCGAAACCGCTGGCGATAAAAAAAGCTCGATCCTGATTGGTTGAGATCGTTTACATTGATGAATTGGACAGGAAAAAAACTTCGCGAGAAAGTACGACATAAAAAATAAGTTTAGACACAGCGCGGGCGCTTAGAAAACATTACCAAATCGAAACAAATTCCTATAATAATAATTCTTCTTAATTAAAGAATGAATTTACTCTATTGTTTTTACTTTCAACGATTGAAAAAACAAACAGGTTTTTGTTTTAAAATCGTAAGAAAAATAAAGATACTCAACTGTTTCAAACAACTAATCAAATCAGCTAATTTACATACTCTTTTCGCGGGTTTTTCCGGTAAATTGGGACAAAGTATAAAATGGAGGGTTCGAAGAAGTCTGCCAAAAGGAAGTCCTTCAGCAACTTGGAGGCTGAGATTCTTTTGGCTTGTGTCGATAAACGCAAACATATAATCGAATGTCGGGTAACAAACGAGGTATTCAATCAACAGAAACAGCAGTCGTGGAAAGAAGTTATGGAGGAGTTTAATTGTAATGCCTTTGTAACAAAGAGCACTGTTAAGCAGCTCCAGACCTTCTACAAAAACCTCAAAAGAAAAGCAATGACTGAGAAATCAGCAGAAAGAAGAGAAGTGTTAAAAACAGGTGGAGGTCCAAATCCATGCTGCAGTCCAAAAAGCCACCTGGAACAACTGTCCGAAATAGGGGCATTAAGGATTCCTCTTGCATGTGAACTGGATTCAGACGTAACGCTTCTTGATCGTAAGTTTTTTTATTTCCCCCCATTTTAAAAATTACCTAATGAAAACCATCAAACTGAATCAAATTATTGTTCCAGATGAAGTGATTGATGTCATAGTGGATGCCCCATCTTCATTTGCTGATGAACTTTCTGTCCCTGATGATCCGACACCACCAACTAGCACACCATCAACTAGCAAAGAAGCTGTAAGAGCATTTTAAAATCTTTTATTTTGTTATTAAAATTATTATAACTGTTTATTACTAGTTTTTGTCACCTAGAAACAAGTAGCTATATAACCCCAAACCAGATTGGTAAGCTTATTTCCATGAATAATATAAAAAAACTTTAACTAAATCTGGCAAAAAAACTGACCATTGTGGAACGTAGAAAAAAAAATAACTCAATAAGTGTTTCATGTTTTTCAGCCTTCAATTCAATAAATGTGTACATTTTTAGTTTTAAATATTTTACTTTATTTACAAATTTAATTACACTTTACTTGCTGTACTTAAGGATTAGCCTGGGCCAAGAGTGGCAAGTTTTTCTGCTAAATTAACAAAATTTATGAAATGTCGTAACGTTACACCATTAAAACCTCAACTAGAAAGGGTTTTTTAAAATTTTTGTTATATTTTTATGTGTAAATAAAATTTTGACTATATAGTACTAATAAGAGCAATGCCAGCCTTTTTTTTCAAAACAGAAAAAAATGCATTTCCTAGTAAAGAAAGGGTTTTAAATTAAAACCTAAAATAAAACAAAAATACTGGATTTGCTTTTTGAAAAAATTTGAGACTTGATAATCCTTAAGTACCTTATTAAATCAGTTTAACATATAAAACACAAACAAAACAGCAATTTTAATTATAAACTCCTTTTAGGATCCACCGAGGTCCAAGACTGCAAGTCTGTTGACCACTTATAGAAAAAAAGTTAAACGGAGGGAGTCGGCCTCTGTCAAGGCAGCAGAGCAAGTAAGAGAGGAGTCGATGAAGAGGATGAGGGCGGATGAAGAATTGACTTCATTGAAGAAAAAGAAGTTAGAGTTCGAGACTGAAGTTCTCTCCCTACAAAAACAAAAGTTGCTTTTTGAAATTGAAAGTTTAAAAGAGAGGCATGAGTTGGACATTAAACATTCCATAGAACTTCATGAAGCTAAGATGAAACAAATTTAAAACACAGTCAACCACCATGAGAACTTTTTACAGTACAATATTTAAGTCCATCTAGTTTCAAAACCAGATAGATCCCTTTCGGCTCAGCTTTGATAAAAGTCGATCGTCGCCAAATTAATAACTAGCTGGCACAATATCACAGCCTGTACAATTTCACAGAACAGGCAACCGGCCGTGATGTATTGCCAACTAGTCTTCCATTTGGTGATGAACAACTTTTATCAAAGCTGAGCCAAAATGGATCTTGATCTATCTGGTTTTGAAAATAGACGATTCATTATAGAATTGTTTGGGAAAACAATAAGGATCTTGCATGATTTTTTTAAAATTTTTAGTCGATTCTACACGCAAAAATGAGCCACTACACAAAATTTGAGGCCGATTGAGAAATGTTTTGATTGCAAAAAAATTATCAAAAATCTTCTTTTTCGAAGCGCCCGAAAACGCTTAACAGCATGTACCGTGACGTCACATCACATGGGCTTCGCCTAAAATGTTTGCCTTGAATTTCTGATCGTCCCCAGAAGTCTATAGAAGGTAAATATTTATTAAAAACCTAATATAGGTCACTTTAGGAAACTAAAACATAGAACTTCAATTTTAATTGCAATTTGTTCCGATGGAATTCTACGTCACAGAACATGTAAACACATTTTGCGTTTTCAGTTCTGTGCTTTTTTCTCGACTTTTAAATTAAAATATTTAATTACCTGGACACATTTTAGAAAAATTGACAAAATATTTCATTTAACCATACAAAAATCTATATGGAACACTTGAGTGTTTATGAAAAATCTGACACATGCAAGTTCCTTATTATTTTACCCAATTTTGTATCTAAGTGTGTGGATATTATTAAGTTTTGCACTTTTTTCATAGTGCATGCATGGTGGAACAGTTGTTTTTTGTTTGATTTTTATAAATTTCTAGTTTTTATTTTTATTTAATAGAGTAAATTTTAAAATGTTCATTAGAAACATAACAGTATTGATGGTCATTTATACCATGTTTTTAAAAATCTAAAATACTTTCAAATCCATAAGAAAATGTGTGGTTAGTCGAACTGCACCATTTCTTCTTTCATTTTTAAAGTAAAAGTTTTGTAAAAATAACTAATATTTTCTGATGATGTGTTGTGTAAAATATATAGCATAATAAATTATGTTGTATAAATTTTTCCTAAAATAAAAAAAGTTTTTGTGTTATCTCTGTAAGTTCTTATATTTTTTTAAGATAGTACTTTTAGTAACTTCTCAATTAAGTGGATTTAAAATACTATAATTAATTCTATTGTTACATGCATATGAATACATACCAGGGTTATGAGAAAAAGGATTGCACTATTGAATTTCTTTTTGCAATCCCAGCCACTGAACTTGGATGCAATTGCAAGTCTGGAGACTCTGGCTCATCATCATTGGCTCCTTCCAGATAAAGATCACCCAAATCCACTGCTATGTTGTGCAACACAGCAGTTGCAACAATGATGGCTTGAGTGTTCTTAATGGACCCTCGTAATTTTTGGGACAAGCACGCAAATCTCCTTTTCCACACGCCATACTGGCGTTCCACTCCGTTTCTCGTCTTTATATGGGCTCGATTATACCTGAGTTAAAAGTTATGGGCAGTAATGTTTAAATATTCAAAATATTAAAGTCTTAATTCTATAGAATTCTTAGCAAAACCAATTTCAATGATTTTTTAACTATATGAAATTGTAATAACAATAAAAATTCAAACCATCTTAATTTAATTCAAAAGGGTCCAGAATTTTCCCTTTCTATCTTTAAATTGGCAAGCAAATATTAAAAGTTGATCAACAAATTTGTAAGAGAACAGGTAAAAACAATGTGGTTTATTTGCACAATTTAAACTAATAAAAGAGGACTCTTTCATAGCACCGACGATGGGGATCCAGTTGATCCCCCCGAAACAATTGTTTGCTTCTTGAAAGTTTTTAAATTGTGCAAATAAACCACGTTGTTTTTACCTGTTCTCATCAATACTTTGCACAAGATATTTCTGCATCAAATTTGTATTTTTAAGAATTATTATTCTCAGATTAGTGTTAAGATCCAGAGGGAAGTGAAAAATGTACCAGACAGTTCTTTAACCGATGGAACCCTTAAAGGTGATATATATTTTTTTCGACTATTTTTACAAGTCGTGTAACACTTACCTCTCTTCAGCTGCATTCCTAGGATTTAGGAAAGGAGTTAAAAGATAGGGGCGGAGAGGGTATCCGCTATCCCCAAGGACATGGCTGGAGTTATTTGGAGCGAGGTGGTGTTCCAGGTGAACCCTTAATTTGGAATTATCAAAGATGGTTGAATCGTGGGTTCCACCTGGCCACCTTGCCACTATGTTCCTAATTTTCAACATCGGATCATTCAGTGTTTGCACATTAAGGGAGAAATAGCCCTTTCTACATCTAAACAATTCAGCATGTTCACCCCCTGGATTTATAATAGGAATATGTGTGCAATCCAAAGACCCGATTACACCAGGGAAGCCACTGTATAGATAATAGCTTTGACGGATCTAAAATAAAAAGAATAATATTCACTAAACATACTAAATTCATTCACATAATTCCTCATATTAGTAATTCTTTTGTCTAATGGCAGACTGTTCTGAAGATATGGTTGAAACATTTCTTGTCCATTCTCACTTAATATTTTCAACCAAAAGAATTTTATGATTGATGCCTTTATTATAAAAGGTCATACAAACACAAAGTTCTTTTAGTCTCATTCTCTATAAGTAGGTTGAAAGACCTGAAATTTAAAAAAGGTTCAGTTCCATTAACTTTTCCACTTAATACCCCCCTGCTCTTTTGAAGGCCATTATATTCAAACATCCGGACAAATTTAGGAACAGTTTCCATTTCACCATGTTTACCCAATCATTATTGGATCACAAGATATTAATATTTTACCTCGCTCGATTGTGAGTTTCCCATACTTTGATAAGAGTCGACCAGCTACTGTGTTTACTCACAGCTCAAAACAGATTTTGGTTGTGTGTCATCATTTGAGCTGTGAGTAAACATAGAGGCTGGTCGACTCTTATCGAAGCTGTGCCAGGGGGGCTTTGGGCTCAGGCATAAATGTAAAGTAGACTCATACATTTTAAAAGAATCCAATACAATAAAGTAAGGAGAAATCAACATTATCTGGACTGGCAGTATTAATACTTTAGTTGCTTTAATAGTGCAGTCTATTGAGGAGCTTCCCCTATACCCCCATTGGATTCCAACCCCTAGAAATTGACAACATCAATTCACTAGACACTAACACACACTTTTTGCACACGGGTATATAAACTAAGTTCAAATAAACGCCATTCTTACCTCTAGACATTCTCTCTCCGAGGGGATCTGTATCATATCTTTCCCAAACTCTGCCAGGCATTGCGCCACAGAATTTATAGCACGGCAAGAGGAGGATTGGCTTATCAAGCCCAAATCGCCAATAGTCCGCTGAAAACAACCTTCCGCAAAAAAACGGAGAGCAGTACAAACTTTCTCCTCGGTGCTCAAAATACCGGTTCTGCACACATTGGAAGTGGGAAAACTGGGTGCTAGCATTTCGATGACCGATTCGACAGTGGCTTTGTTGAACCTGTATCGGATCTTGAAATCAATTTCATCTAGGACATCCAGGTCCAACGATCGATCGTGTAACAAGGGAGGCCTTCTTTCTAAAAATTCAAGATCTTGTAAATTCTGAAAAGTAGCATAGCGACGTGAGGAAGCCATTTTGAATTGTAAACAAACTCTTTCTACGAGCTGAGCTGACGTCACAGCCTTTGCTCGATTCTGATTGGTGGATCAACCCAAATCCATGCTCCGAGAGCCGATTTCTTAACACTGTGGATTTGTTGATCCAAATCAAATCCCAATGGATCAGGAGGGCTTCAGAATACCAAATCAAGCAAATCCGTGCTAAGAAATCCGGATTGGAGGTTGCCAGAGGCTTCAGAATACGGCCGAGAGTCAGCTAAATTTCTCGCTTTTGAAGAGACGGGTGCTCTTGAACGACCATTTCCAATTTATCGTTTCGTGAGATTTTACAACGTTTCCATCTCGTTCTCATCTCGTTTCCATCTCGTGTTAAAGTTTCTGAATACGGCTCTTATACTTAATTTCAAAATTTGCTTTTAACAAAAGGGCGCGAAAACGCCATATGTCAAAATGTGACGTCATTTAATCCCAAACATTGATTTTTAAGTCCAATGGGCAATACCAGCATTTTTTTAAAACAGAAAAATGCATTTTTCAGAAAAGGAAATAATTGATCTAAATTCAAATGTCGACATGGAAAGTTTAAAAAAAATTAGTTAATTAAATATATTATAATAAAAATCAACAATATCTTTGCATTTGTTTAGGATTGAATGACGTCAGATCTGTTTCGGCCTTATTTTAAAGTGAATACCAACAATCGCTTGGAATTATTTAAACAATTGAACCATTGTCCAATGCCGAAGATTAAATGACGTCACATTTTGATAGTTGACGTTTTCACGCCTTTTATTATATGAAGTCAAACTTTGAAATTAAATTAAAAAATAACTAATGATCGTGTAATGAAAAACTTTTCGCTCGTATCACGTATATTCATTTCTTGAATATCTATCGAATAAAAAATCAAACAAAAATACTGGAATTGCCCATTCAAATCTATTGGTGGTTTTCACTTTAAAGTAAGGCCGAAACAAATCAAACGTCATTCAATCCTAAACTAATGCAAAGATATTGTCAATTTTTATTTTAATATACTTAATTAACTAAATTTTTTTGAAACTTTCTATGTCGAATTTTGAATTTAGATCTATTATTTCCTTTACTGAAATATGCATTTTTTCTGTTTTCAAAATATGCTTGTATATTGCCCCTTACCACTTCACCGAACCGTGTGGTAAGGGAAGAAGGTTTTTCACCCCTTGAAATCTAGTCGTGAAGAAAAATTGACATATTCCGTACTTATAATGAAAGGGTGAAGGCTAATAAAAAGATAATTAGTGCAATCGCTGACATCATCTCACTAGAACTTTGTAGGAGGAGAAGGAGAAAAAGAACTGCCGGACTTGTTTTCAAGTTGCGTTTGAAAGAAAGAATACTTTTTGATTAAGTGAGACTGAAATGGAAATAATGAATCAAAAGTTGAAAAGAGAATCATTGAATTTCTTTGAAGGTTGGTGAAAGAATGTCGTCTAATTAAATTTGCGAACTCGACAGCGTAATTGGCTTTCTGCAGAGTCTGAATGGATCCACTTTTGAAAGGGAAAAAGCTGTAAGTTGTCTTTTGAACACGAGCGCTTTTTTCCCTCGAAAGTCTGATGGCATTTGAGAGTTTCTTCTCTGAGTTTTGATTCGTTCTCAACTAATACACCTTTAAATTGTTTTTTTGGAAGTGTTGGGGGGATTATAGTTTTCTGGGTTCATTCAAATTGTAAAAGGAACCAATATTCCCAAACATCTTCAACTTTTGAAAAAACTAATATTTTCTAGAAAAATCTTCAATATAGGTTAGTTTCTTCTTATAAAAATCAGTTTCTTTCTTATAAAAATCTTCAATATAGGTTATAGTATATCATGTAAACCATTAGAAATGTATACAGTTTTCTATAGATCTTTTGTCGTCCCAATTACGCCACTATAATATCTCTGTATTTAAAAAAAACTCAAAGTAATATGATTTTAAGTTAATATTTAAAATAAAAATCTGATTATAACTTTTGTTTTGTAATTGAATCTCGGATCTCGAGAAGTAGCAGCCGATGGACACTACTTAAAATAAAGGAAATTGAAGTGCTCTAGAAATTTTTTTTAACATTTTCAGCCAATGTATAGTCAGAGTGATCGCATATATGGAATATATTAAACTGGGGAACAGCAATTTCGTTGTCTCAGAACTGTGACTTGTTTTTGAATCACTTTTAGCCCCTGAATCCAAAAGTGACTGTAGTTTTTGTCTGTCACGTCAACTTTTTAAGATACAGGGTACCCCAAAATGTGCATAAAAAGTAAAATAAATGACTTTGAATTCGATTTTCAGGGTCAAAACCATTACTTTAGTCTTTAAATTACACCCGAGAGGGCAAGAATAGTTGAAGTTTCTAAAATCTGAAAATTTGTGGGGAATGGATAGGTTTAAAGGGTTATTACCCCCCTAAAAACGCAAAAAAAATCGCTAAAAATGATAGAGGTTATTTTACGCTATTTTTTATGGAATTCCTTTTCAAAAGGTCCTAACCCATCCCCCAAAGACCCAAATTTAATGAAAATAGACAGCAATGATTTTTACTAAAAAGCGGTTGAGGCGTTAGCAGGGTTGGCAAAAATCCGGTTTTTTATTTGAAAAAACCCAAGTGGGTTGGGTTTTTTCGGGTTTTTTCAATAAAACCCTGAAAAAACCCATATAAAACTGGGTTTTTTCGGAAAAAGTGTGGGTTTTTTCAAAATTAAGTGGTTTTCTCCTATAATGTAAGTGGGTTTTTTTCAAATTTTAGTGAGTTCTTTCTATGTTAAATGTGTTCTGTCAAAATAATGTCAGTTTTTCCACAGTTAAGTGGGTTTTTTCAAAGTTTTTATACTTTGAAAAAACCCACTGAAATTGTAAAAACACCCCTTATTTACTGAAACCTGGTTTAAATTTTGAAAAAACCCACTATAATTTTAAAAATATCCTAAACTTTGAAAAAACCCACTGAAATTTAAAAAATCTTCCTTATTTTTTATATCTAGTTTGAACTTTAAACGTCCTAAATTTTGAAAAAACCCCATTCAATAATGAAAAAACCCACTGAGAATGAAAGAACTTATTTAACTTTTTTTAAAACTCCCTGAAATTGAAAAAACACCATTTAATTTTTAAAACCTAGCTTAAATTTTGAAAAAACCCATCAAAATTTTAAAAATATCCTAAATTTAGAAAAAGAATCCCATTAAGTTTTGAAGGAACTGTCAAAATCTTGATTTTTCTTGAAAAAACCCAAAAATGGGTCCAAAATGTGGGTTTTTTCACATGGGTTTTTTTGAAAAAACCCATTGGGTCCAACCCAATTGGGTCCAATCCAGCCAACCCTGGGCGTTAGCGCCCCCGAAGGGTTCGGGGAAGACTCTCTGGCGTTCGGGGATGCTAACACCTCAACCGCTTTTAGTAAAAACCATTGCAGCCTATTTTCATTAAATTTGGGTCCTAGGGGAAGGGTTAAGACCTTTTAAAGAAGAATTACGTAAGAAAAAATAGCATAAAATAACCTATATCATTTTAACGTTTTTTTTTCATTTAAGGGGTTTTTTCTCTTAATTTTTACACTATTCCTCTTTAAAACGTCTTTACCCTTCCTCTAGGGCCCAAGTTTAATGGAAATAGGCTGCAATGATTTTTAGTAAAAGCGGTTGAGGAGTTAGCGTCCCCAAACGCCAGAGAGTCTTCCCCGAACCCTTCGCGGGTGCTTCGGGGGCGTTAACGCCTCAACCGCTTTTAGTAAAAATCATTGCTGCCTATTTTCATTAAATTTGGGTCCTTGGAGATGGATTAGGACCTTTTGAAAAGGAATTGCGTAAAAAATTAGTGTAAAAAATAGTGTAAAATAACCTCTATCATTTAGTGATTTTTTTGCGTTTTTAGGGGGACCAGAAATTTTCATATTTTAGAAACTTCAACTATTCTTGTCCTCTCGGGTGTAATTTAAAAACTAAAGTAATGGTTTTTGACCCTAAAAATCAAATTCAAAGTAATTTATTTTTCTTTTTATGCACATTTTGGGGGTACCCTGTATCTTAAAAAGTTGACGTGGTAGAAGAAACTAAAAACAGTTTTGTTATCAGTGTTCCCATTGAACTCTAAAACAGCAAAAAAAATTGAATTCAACAGAAATTATGTTAAAAATTGTTCCCCAGTGTTATTGAAATATTAAATATCTTTTTAATCTTTCAGTGTCGGATGTCTCTAAGCCAACGACCCTCTTATGAAAGTGAAAACATTCCTCTCAATATTAGCTCCAAGGATGTCATCAAAGCGTCCGATTTTAATTTCCTAATGGTTCTTGGAAAAGGATCTTTTGGGAAAGTAAGTTACGATTTTTAAATAATAAAGTTGACAATTTTTAGATAGCACATAAATGAATCGGAGGCGTCAAAAAAGGGGAAAGTGTCACACATTTTGGAAGACTCAGCTATTAATGTAGACTAAAAACAATGCTTTTTGTTGTGGATATTATAAAGGAAATGTAATCAAAAGGTCATACAGTCACATGTCTTACTTTACTCTGTTCATTTTGAACTGGCGCTTGAAAATATTTCCTTCCCCCACCACCGATCGGTAACCATAGCAACTATCGACGTCAAAGTGACGAAGAAGGCTTACTATTGGCTGCTCGAAGATCGTAACTATAGTTACGCTTCTAGCGTGGGGGAAAGCACTATTTCTCGAGCGCCAATTCTAAATGAATAGAGTATAAGTAGAGTTTATTATGAATAAATCTAAGTAACATAAGGGGTTTTATGATAGTAAAAAATAACCCTCCTCAGAAATAAATTCTTATAACATTACTGTTGTATATAGTCTATTTAATTTTAGAAAATGTTTTCATGTCTTAATAATTTTGGTTCCTGAAATGGAAAAATTGCAATGAAAAATTAATTTCAAATCTAAATAGCCATAGAGGGTAATGTGAGGATATTAAAAGATTGTTTGGCTTCCGAACTTTGCTCTCAATATAAGTTTTAACTGACAACTATGAATCAATCAAATTGTTTTATATCAGTTACTAACTAATAATTTATAAAAAAAAGAACAAAAAGGTGATTAAAGTTAATAATTATTGATAAAATGTGTTGCCTGAAACCAGTTTGATAATGTAATTTGATAGTTTAATACAAAATATTAAACATCAACATAACATATTTGATGCCTCAGAAGTCTTTATTTTTCCAATTAAAACAGTGTTATTATCTATTTTTGGTTTATAGAACGTCACTTTGTCTAAAATGCCATGCACTTGAAATTTATTAAACAATAACGATTGCCCTATTCGGCTTATAATGTCACAGTAAAGAATGCTTTTTACAGCAGCAGACTATTTACCTTTTTTGTTAATAAATTAGTCTTGATTTCAATGCTCATTGTTTTGTGTGCAGGTAATGTTATCTGAAAGAAAAGGCACAGATGAACTTTATGCCATAAAAATCCTAAAGAAAGATGTTATCATTCAAGATGACGATGTTGAGTGTGCTATGATTGAAAAGAGAGTCCTGGCTTTATCTAGCAAGCCTCCATTCCTTGTGCAACTACATTCCTGCTTTCAAACAACAGTAATAAATCTCTATTACTTAAGTTATTCGTATTTATTTTCATTTGTGATAATTTTTTATTCTGCTAATTCTTCACATAACGCTAACTTAAAAAAATTACTACCATCAAGTACTTTCATTGTTGTATATTACTATTCTTTAATTTTAAAAATTTAATCTTCAATACTATCTTTAAAAACTTGGCGTTTTTAAGAATATTTTTTGAAATCCAATTTTTTACAGGATAGATTGTATTTTGTGATGGAATTTATAAATGGTGGAGATCTTATGTTCCAAATACAAAAATGTGCCAAATTCAAAGAACCAGTTGCTACGTTAGTATAGATATAACTGACTTTTTTCTGCCTTGTTTGATTTAATCTAAAATGTCCTTCTTTAAACTTTGTAAAAAGTTTTTGTTATTTAAAGTATTGTTTTAAGAAGCATTACGCTCTTAAGTAAGCGTATTAAGACGATCTTCTCTTATCGATCGATTATTTTCTTTCTCTTTTTAAAGTAAGCAATTTTGCTTGTGTGCATTTTAATAGTAATATTCTTAAAAGTGTTTTTAAGAGTTTAAAATAATAAAAATAATTAAAATTTTATTTTAGGTTTTATGCTGCTGAAATAGCTATTGGTTTGTTTTTTCTACATGATAGAGGAATAATTTATAGGTGAGTTTTTAACATACTATACATAAATTATGCAAAACTGAGTTGCTTCTCCATTGTTTTTCTGTATATTTTTCTGTATTCTCAAATGTTTTTCTGTATTTCATGTATTTTCTGTAATGTTTTCCAGAGATTTAAAATTAGATAATGTTCTTCTTGACCAAGATGGGCATATAAAAATAGCTGACTTTGGAATGTGTAAGGAAGGAATTCTAGGGAACAAAGTTGCTAAAACTTTCTGTGGTACTCCAGATTACATAGCTCCTGAGGTAATCATTCAATTAAAACTAATGAATGTTTGATTTTTACTATTAAGAAAGTAAACTAAAAATATTCATAAAATATTTTATTAACCTAATATAATACTCATTAATTATTCAAGAGTGTATTTATTTATTTTTTTGCTTTTCTTGGAAAAATAATTGAATGCAAATAAATTGAAAATAAAACATTTAAAAATCAGTAAATTGGTTTTGTCTTGAAGAATAAAATGGTTTTTGTTGTGTTCCATAGATTATTTTATATCAACCTTATGGAAAATCTGTCGATTGGTGGGCATATGGCGTTTTATTATATGAAATGCTGGTAGGCCAGGTAAGAAAAATCTGTGTATATTATTGACTTAACTACATAATACTTTCAGTTTGCTACTTTTTTCATAACTGATTTCAATTAAGTTTTTCTATCTCATCAGCATTTTACTTGTGTTACATAATTATACACTATATGCTGTTGCATTCATTCTCATTTTTTATAGCCTCCCTTCGATGGAGAGGATGAGGAAGAGCTTTTTGCATCCATCACTGACCATAATGTTTCATATCCAAAATCCTTATCAAAAGAAGCTAAAGAAGTTTTAAAAGGTGTAAGTATGCATAAAAGTTTGTTTCCATGTTTTTAACTTCAATTTTTCGACCAGCTTATTTTTGTATTTGCAAATCACATTTATTAAACTGATAGCTTTATATGTTTTTAAATAGTAATAATCCATGCAAATTTAGAAAAATTTTATAAGTTATTTTCTTAAATACTTTGGGTAAATAAATTAAATTTTATTTCTTTTATAATTTAATTTTTTATTAGTTTAAAACAAATGTTCTATAAAAATTGTATGCATCTTCCACAAGTAGACAATTTATCGCTATTGCCCAAATAAATTCTATGCAGTTACAAAGGAAGCATCATGAATAGAATTATATTGCTCTATTTCTTCTTTAAAACCATACTTTATTGAACTAGCTTTATTTTTTTAAAATCCCTTGTTATTAACATGGTTTTAAAGTTTTGGCTATGTGCTGTATATTTTGTAGTAAGTGTTACATAGAAATTTAATATTTTCCTATTGAAGAATTTGTGTTTAAAAAACCGCTTCGCATCAAATCTAATGAAAGAAATCAAAACCACTTACTTTGTGATTCTATTCTATTTGCTCCTTTTATTTTTAAATTTGACAACTGATTTATTCAATTTCAGCTTCTTACTAAAAACCCTGAGAAACGTCTGGGAAGTGGGGCCAAAGGGGAAGAAGACATTCGTATTCACCCCTTCTTCAGAAGAATCAGCTGGGACAAAATAGAGAACAAAGAAGTTCAGCCTCCATTTAAGCCAAAAATTGTAAGTCTTTCATTTTTGTCCTCAAATCTTATTCCTTTCCTTTCAGCTAAAAAATAAGCTTTGATCTCGGCTTACTCTTTTGGTTATTTGGATTGATGTGTTTCTAAAGAAAAAATATGGGTGGAATTGATCCTTATGGAGTAAAACAAGGTTTTTAGTAATCCACCACTTATCTTTTTCTATTAAATCATTTTCAAAGCTGAACGATATCAAAGAAATATCTATCATTTGATACCCTATGTAGGTTATAGTTAGATGAAAATAAACCCTATAAAATCTATGCTTGAAAAGGTGTTCTGCCGTCTTATTAGTTAGGGGGTCTGACTTCTTCAAGACACACTGATGTCTACTGAATATTTTTACTGAAGTTAAGAAATTTGAGTTCCTTCTCTTACCTGGAGGCTTGAAAAAAGCAAGGATTTAAACTTCAATGAATTATATCCACAATAAAGTTTGAGGGATTGATGAAAATTAAACATTCTAAATAAAATAAAGTATGAAATTTGGTATATGTCACTACAAACTACCCTCTTGGAATTTTTTCTGTCTACTGAATTTTCTTGCACTCAAAGTACTGTAAGAAAAGGTTTCTTTCTTTACAATTGGCTTTGCTTCTTTAACAAAATGGCATGTGTATAAGTTTTGAGTATATTTGCTTCATCTACTTTCTACTGTCTTGTATCTACTCACATCTTTTGCCTTTGCACATGCTTTTTCTCTCTCAAGCATGCCAAGAAAGTTTTTAATATACTTGTTGATACAAAAGGAGTATATATTTTCTTAAGAAATTAGTGTTATGTAACTTTTTTAAGACTTTACAGATGATAAAAATTTAGTTTATAATGGCATTTTGATATTGGTATATTTTTCTTTAATAGTTAATGTTAATTCTATTGAAAGGTGTTTTATTTTTCTCATAATGATTAATTAAATGTAATTAACATGAAATACATATACCATTGAATACATATTTTTATTTTATGTATATTATGAATATCCTACAATATTGGGAAATTATGTGAGAGTTAACTTTTTCAGTTCTAATAGCTTTAGACAATTCCCTTTTTTCCCTAAATTTTGCTGATACCTGAATCAATACATACTAATTCAAGAACATTTTAAACATTAGAAATCTTTTTAAAGTATAATTGATTGTAGTTAGACTAACATGAGACACCATAGGAAAATCCATGGGCTTGATTAAACTATAAGACAACTCTCTGACAAGAACTAATTAAAATCCCTACACTGATTTTTTTTATTCAGACTTATAAATAATTTTACTATCCAGAATTATAGTGTAAAATACTCCATAACACATTAAATTTCAGTTACATTACATCATTATACTAAGTTTTATTTAAAATAAGGGACTTGACATTGTGCATTAGTGTATTACATTTATAGAATTTTATGTTGTACAAACATTAGTATTGTAAACAAAATTATTTTTTTGACTCAAATTGAATTTATGTCTATCTTTTTAAGATTCGGATCAAAATTAGATAACAATCAAGAATTATAGTGTAAAATGCCCCATAACACATTAAATTTCAGTTACATTGCATTATAATATTAAACTTAAGTTAAAATACGGATCTTGTGTGACATTGCATTAGTGTGTTACATTTATAGCATTTTATGTTGTATGAAAGTTAACCAAATAAAAACATGTAGTAGTTTCTGCTTTAGCACTTTTTTGTTTTAACACCATAGCTCTTTATTCTATTTATAATTTTAGCTAAGCCGCTTACTGTTTGTTTACTCTTCTTTTTCCTCTCTTTTGCTGCAGAAGAATCCACGAGCAGGTGAAAATTTCGATCCTGTCTTCACAAATGCCAAAATAACTCTGACCCCTGCTGATTCCAGTGTCTTGGACAACTTGGCAGGAAACGAGTTTAACGGATTCACTTTTGTCAATCCTTTCTATGTGCCAGTGCAATCTAAAGAAATGGAACCTTAAATTAACTAAGGCTTTGATCAATAAGTTACCTTTGTTTTCTCATCCTCTAATATATATTAGATCTAAAGCTTTGTGACCTTCTTACTCCCCAAGACATGTTGTGAGATCAAAAAGAAAAAAAAATGAACACAGGGACAGGGAAGAAGGGACAGGTTTAATGTTTTTAAAATTCTATTCATGTTGTTAACTTACTTATGCTCATCTAACTCTACATTGAGTAAAAAATTCAATGAATTGAACTCAATATGTGTATATTAAAGTGTGCATACTATTAATTTTCAAACATAATACTTTTCAGTTTATCTATATGCTAATGTGTACTTCTTCTAACAAGTTAAAATCAATATGCCTTTTAAAAACGTTCATTCTAAAATATTTGGTAAATCCTTGACAGAGGATTTTCTCTTTGCATTTTTTCTTATGAAAATTCAACTAGTCTTTATAATTTAAACAGCCTTCTAAAAGTTGTTTTCCCATTATTTTACAACACAATTATTCATATTCTTTGTTTTGATTTGAGAAAATTGTTATAATACTATAAAATTTATAAAATTGATGACAATCAAGCAATAGTTTCTTTAAAACATAAAAGTTTTCTTAAATCTTTAATTTAAATAAAAAAACAATATTAAATGTTCTAAAAGAATTGTTTAAATTCAAATACTGTATTGAAGATTGGGTGTTTTTGTAATAAAATTAAGATATAGTAAATCTAAAATTATGTATAAAGTTATTATAAATAAAAGGGACCCATTCATTTAATTTGTTTAAACACAACAATAACTAGTTAGGTACGTTTTTTTTAAGTATTACTTACCTTATCACTAAAAAAGATCACTAGTTTGGTTGAAATATTTAAACTTTACCTGATCATCATGAATTTTCAATTCCAGCTATTGATCTGTTCCTTCTTTTCTTTCGTTTTTGATGATATTTCAATACAGTATATCATGTCCGTCAACCTCAATCTGAAAAGTTCAAAATCCATTTACAATTCAATTCAGTATGGTTTTGACTATCAATATACTTTATTATTTTAGATGCATAAAACCTGTTGATTTAATTTTATGCATGAATATTGTGATAAACAAGTGTAAGTCAGAAAACTTAAGTTTTTTTTTTCAAATCTATTTAATCAGTTCAGGTTGCTGTCTTGGTAACAGACGCTTATTTATTTCACTTCTTTTTTAAAATATCCAATTGAATAATGGTAGAATAGGATCATCAGTTTGTGTATTTTAATAATTTTTGATAATGAGCATTTAGAACTTGGTTATGAACAGGTCTTAGGAAAGTATCATGTTCTTTGCCAAGGCAATCAGATAATTTATGTACATATAAAACCGTGTTCCTCTTTGACTTATAATTGTTTTTACTTCTATCAATGGTGGCAATATTCATTGAACTGTACTCATTGTGAGCTTTATAGATTCGTGACATAACTATCTTTTCTGATGCTATTTATAAATAATTTGGCTTTGTATATACTATAGCTGTTGAGTTTTTATCTCCAACTGTTTCTCTTTAACAAGCTTTTACATGTTTTAATCCTCTACAGCACAGTATTTTGACACTGTTCCAGTGTTGGCATAAATATCATCGGTAGCTTTTTTCCTTGCCTCTCTCTGTACTATTTTTAAGTAGCTTAAATTTTATTCAATGTTCATCAGTAGAATTATGTATCAGTTTTAAATCTTCAGCTTGTAGGAACAGCAGAACGCACAAATCAAAGAATCAAATGTGATTTAATTTTCTAATGGCACTTTTTTTTAAGGTAGTCAAGCAGTGATACCAATTGTGTAAAAAAATTCTCTCCTTTAGTGCATTGTATAAACAAAAATGCTAAATAGTATACCCTAAAGCCGAAGAAAATTAATTTGTACATATTATGGAAAGATATTTGCATTTACATATATTCTCTGTATACATATTTTATATCTATACATACATACATAGTTCTTACAGCTACTTATAGTGCACACTTCGTTTTCACCGAAACAATTTATGTAAGTGATGTTGAATTTTAGTTTCCAAAGTATACATAGTCATCAGAACAGGAAGAATCCACAATTTCAAAAGTTAAGCGAACTGATTTAGCGAACTTTTCAAAATTAACTCTATACTAAAAGTTATTTTTAATCTCCATTATCCTCAATCTTTTTAGCATTCAATTCACGCTCATCCTATGCTATTCCATGGATCAAAGTGGTGGTCCTTGAATCAAATATCATTGGATGTTAACCTTTCAAATACTCACCTAGTTGAAAGTTTTGTACATTTGTGCCATTTTCATTCCCATTTTTAATTTATGTTTTTTTGTCTTTCACAGCTCATTTGTATATTTTCATCTCATGTTTATACGTCATCTGTTTTATTTATGTACTTTATGAAGAATTTATTGTTGTTTTTAAAAAGCACTTTTTTTATTTAATTCACCGGAATATTTTTCAGTTAATAATTTCTATAGTATTACAAACCTAACAATTATTAGTTTCCAAGTTTAGGATTCAGTTTTCTTCATTCAAAAATAAATATAACTTTACATATTTTTTGTTATTTTCATCGTTTTTATCTCTATCTTTTTCCCCAATGCAGTAAATCCTAATTACCTAATATTCAATCTCTGAAACAATGGAAGTATGATGGATAATTAATTCTATTGGTGACTACTACTACAAATTGATACTACAGCTAAATTTTAATCTTAAAATCACAACTGTAGGATTGTTATTCGATTACTTTATATCTATCTTTGTTTTCATTTTGTTAATGGTTGGTTTACATACAAGCATTAATGGTTGGTATACATACAAGCAGGGCTCCATTTCTAAATAGAGAGGTACCGGAACGGTAAAATTATTGGTCTAAAAATTAAAAAAGCGAATAACTTTTATACAAAAACTTAAGCATTTATTGTCAAATTTAACTTAACAAAATAAATTAAAATGTGTTGTAGTACTAGATTAGGAAGAATGTTGAGTGTTTGAACTTAATTATTAATAATAAATTATACTAATCTTAATGATTGTATAAGATGAACGTTTTATTAATTTTTTATAGAACACCTTTTTTATTCAATGGGTTGTATTTTTTCCCAACAGGGTGCCTCTTGTAGGAGGCAGGACGGCTTATCATCAATGAACCATTAGTGTTGTATATTTGGTCAAATTTAAGGAATAAAATACGTAGTTAAAGTCCTTAAATGGTAATATTTAAGATGTTGCGGAACGCCGTTCCGGCTGAAATCGAGCCCTGCATACAAGTACAAGCTACTAAATTTCATTTATTTTACAATAGATTTTTATCCAAAATTCAAGTTGTGACTCACACTACAGGGAAGGAAAGTGTTGAAATTTAGTACCTTTTACATATAAACCAACCATCAATAAAAGGAAAACCAAAGGTAGATCTTATTTAATCGAAAACAGTTGTGCCCTACAGTTGTGATTTTAAGATTCAAATTTCGGTAATTTGTAGTGGACCTCACACATAGAATTAGCCTAATGTGAATATTTTCTCTCCAAAAACTACACTTTCTTTTAAGGTTCTACTTAGGGTGTTATTTTAATAAAATTACTCAATGTGAAACTAATGTTATTTAGTGTAATGTGCATTTTATATGATGTTTTTGTTATACATATATACAAACTGCCCAGAGTATGGAATTTTAACAATGAACTCTTATTGCAACGAATATCAAAGGAACTGTACAAAGTAAAAAGGTTGATTTCTACTTTCCAAGTATCTCTCTCACCTTTATATTCCTTTTCTTAATTACTTGTAGAAAATATACGTAACGCAAAAACGAAGGCAGGTAAAATGTTTTTTCAGTTTTGTTTCTTTTTAAATCTCTTTAATATTTATTTTTACTTCTATGGCATTAATTTAATTGAAAAAAAAAACTAAGTACCCCAAATTTAAAATTTAGTCAAATAACCCAAGAACCTGTTGTGCTGTTATGATTTTAAAATATATGCCTATAACTCAAAGGGAACAGAACTAAATTAGAACTGAAAAGTTATTTAGACTCTGAAATTAGAATGTTAGCAAAAAAATGGTGCTAGACTAAAACTTAAAACTTTTCAATAGATCAAGAATAAAAATGACTCTGAAATATAATAAAATAATTGTGTGGCCTTTGATGTACAGAAATTCAAAATCTAGATGCTGTAGCTATGTCATTATATTTATTTAAAATTATCTACAGGGAACATTAAAGTTGGTTTAAAATTTGGCAAAATTAAATTGCTAGTTTATTTGGTGCTAATTCCAATAGGCGAAGTATATTTCCAATCATTCCATTAGTTAGCATTATTTGGGAAACAGTGCTTGAGATAGACTGTAAAGTATTGGTATTTAATGGTTTTTTGTAACACTTAATTTCCAAAGTTAGGCATCAAAAACATATCAATCGATTATAGATTTTATAATTTTTATTATTGCATTTTGGTAAATTGTACCAGATATCTATATTATCTACACATAATATGTAAAGCATATATTTTGCAAAAGCAATAATCTTCAATATGCATTTTGTAGTTTGTGTGAGAATTATCTGTAGCTATTGAATAGGTTGACTACTATGCAATTAATCCATGTAAAAAGAATGGCCAATACCATAGCTTTGATTTTAGTGAATAACATTAATCAAAGAATTTTTCAACGTTTTCTCAACTTGAAACAAGATAAGGAATCGTATATATAGATTAAAAAGTTTGGTAAATTTACCAGCATCCCGAAGGAAAAACCTATGCAAAATAAATAACTTATCAAATCTAATAACTGTAAATAGTATTTAAAATTACGGAATGGGACGATTCGGCGCGGCCGTTTCGGCGCGAAACAAATTTTTTTCTTCTAATTTTTAGAAGGATTATGAAAGAGTTCTATTTACTTTCATTTTATTTCTGGTGCCGAAACGGTCAACGCCCAATCGGCCAGCGCCGAATATTAGTTGACCGTTAAAATTACAATAAATGTGTGATATTTTATGCATTCTTTAATTATCAGTACGAGTACGTATAAAAGAACTGAGAAATGATCGAAAATTTACTGATACGAAATTGAACAAATATTGAATTTATAATTACTTAAAACTATATAGATTTATATGCATTTTTAGGAACAGATTCTCAAAATTGCTCAAAAGTTTCTTTACTCCCTGTTTTAAACGCTACTTTATTCTATATTTAGCCCCTAAAACCCATTGATTTTTCTCCTTTAAATTTCATACATACATTTTAATTCAATCATTCCTGACTATCATAGTTACTTTTAAGCGTTTGATACACACGGAAGTGTTTTAAACAAAAGAAAAGATCGGTTATACATAAACGAATGAATACTAATAACTTAAAATGCGTTTCTTGCTAAAAAGAAACTCTGTCATTTTACTCATTAAACTAACGAGTATTTGTTTATAATTATCAGTAAAAGCATTTATGCTATTTTACACCTAGTCCTGTTTAGAGTTGAATTCTTGATTTATGTTGACTATAAGGGGAAACATTCAAAAAACCATGGAAAATTTTACCATGGGAAAATCGTTGCTATTTTCTTGGAAGTGTAAGTAGTTTTCTATTCAACTATATGAATAGAATGTATTTTTCGAAATTAAACTTCACTGTGTAATATTTATAGAATAACTTTGTAATTTTATTCAACAAAAGTGTCAATTTGTAACGCTCTTTCATCTAGTGTGCTGGAGAGATTCCAGCCAAACGATTTCTTTTCTTCGTTCAGTGAATGTTTTTGTCAAAAGGGAGACGAGGCATTTTTTCGTTGAAATTTAGAATGTGCAGATTAGGTCACTTTGGCCGCAATCATTTTGTGAGTGACGTTTTTTAGTGAAACCCCCTGCAAAGAGCTTTGAAAAATGCCTCTTTCCCCCAGAATTTAGTGCATCATCTAAACAAGCATTTTGTACATCATTGCAAAACTCTGTACTCATATATTCATGTCGGGTTTGAATCACTTTTTGCCTTCCTCGATGAGACCCTTTATGCTGTTAGATCTGAACATTGTACACACTATTTTTTGATCCAATAATCCTTCTGCCTCTTCAGAAGTTTTTCCGCTTTTTCCTAGTGTTTCAATAAAACTTCTACAAAAATTGCCTCTTTCTCTTTTCTTACCTATCGTTTCAAGCGACGGTTTTCGGGATCAATGAACGTAAAAATTAAATTGTTTTCTCTTCTTAAATTGACCCTCAATGTCGAATGCAAAATGTTAAAAAGCTTTCTTTAGACTATTTGAAAATAGTTTCAGGAAAAAAGCTTGTTTGGTGTTATAACATACTCTGAATCAGGGTTGGCTGGATTGGACCCAATGGGTTTTTTCAAAAAAACCATGTGAAAAAAAACCCACATTTTGGACCCATTTTTGGGTTTTTTCAAGAAAAATCAAGATTTTGGCAGTTTTAATATTGAAGAAAAACATTTAACGAAATAACATATCAAGAACTGCAGTTGAGTGGGTTTCAGTAATTAAGGTTTTTTTTATTATTGAATATGGGTTTCTTTAATGAATGGGGTAAGCCGTTTAAAGTTCAAACAAGATATAAAAATTAAGGAGGATTTTTTAAATTTTAGTGGGTTTTTTCAAAATCTAAACCAGGTTTCAATAAATAAGGGGTGTTTTTACAATTTCAGTGGGTTTTTTCAAAGTATAAAAAGTTTCAACTTTGAAAAAACCCACTTAACTATGGAAAAACTGACATTATTATGACAGAACACATTTAACACAGAAAGAACTCAATTAAATTTGAAAAAAAAAACACACTATGTAGAAGAAAACCACTTAATTTTGAAAAAACTCACCCTTTTTCCGAAAAAACCCACTTTTATGTTTTTTTTTCAGAGTTTTATTGAAAACACCCGGGTTTTAGCCAACCCTGCTCTGAATATTAATTGTTTTTACTATTCTTGAAGAGGATGAACTGTTTGCACTCACCACAACCATAGCTGTCGTCACGAACTGAATATTGAGGTGGACCGCCAAGGGAATCGATATTTTAAAAACGTTGCTTAATTATTAACTATCTAAGAAATTATCACTTCTTTTACATCACTCCTTTTTATTTTATGGCAAAGTTAAGAACCATCTGACTTTTTTTTTTCAAATATTTTGTGAATTGTCTGTAATTTTTTAACTGAAAAGGGGGTCTGGGGGTTATGGAAATTAAATTCCTCGGAAATATTTTTAATATTTGACATTTTTAAAATCAGGGTTTAATTCTTTTGTAATGTTCTAGAGTTTATATTAGTTTTTTTTTAACTCGAATGGGAGGACACGTCCCTGACGCCCGTGCCCCCAAATAATATTTTTTTCTTGCATTTTTCCCTTTCTAAGAAAAAACTGAGATTTTAGTAACAAAAGTTATAAAACGTTATTACTTTTACTGTCTAACCCCACCAAAGATGTGAACACTTATCTAAATATATTATTTCTTGGAAATTTAAGAGTACAAGCACACACACACAGCTTGTATATAAATTCCATATTAAGTAATCTTAGTGGATTTAAGCAAATTTAATTCGTGAACTTTTTATTAACTCATTCTATTAGAAATTTACCCTCTTTTTAACTACATAACTTGATGAATCCCTGGAGTCAACCGCTATAAAACCTCTCATTTAGAAATGTTCTCAATATCTCTAAAAATTTTCGCGACGGAGTACCCAGTTAGTATTATTTCCATTGAAAGTATGATGAAAATTCTTTCTAATTCAAACTCTGGAATGTTTGGAACATAAGTCATATTTCTGAGAAAAAAAATCCACTTGTTGTTCCCATCACATGATTAGATCCATTCCTTTACCTTGAAACAGTTATTTTGTGTTTACTCAACCTGCAGCTGTGAGTGATTTTGTCATCATCGCAAGTCCCAAGATTCTGTATACTCTAAATTCGCATGGATATATTTAAACTACCGAACATGATTCCCCTTAATTTAAGCATTATTTAAAAAATACACTTTCTTATTATTCGATACAAAATTTATTTTAAATATTTGAACACAATTTACACGTTTTTCGCTTTTTAAAACACAAAATGTTTTATTAAGTACGTTTAAATTAAATATTTAAATTTATCACTGCTTGAATATTTTTATCACGACGGATAAAATTAACTTTTATTTGATTATGATTACATCATTATCAAAAGAAAAAACTGTTAGGAACTTCTGTAAATGATGTATAATAACTAATTTTCTAGTTTCTAGTTGTAAAAACTTTAGTCTGGAACATTTATAGTGGTTAGTAAAAATATTCAACAAAGTGTATTAACAGTAATAGGTGCTTCAACGTTTGATAGAGCCCGTTTCCTTCTTGTAATGAACACAATCGAATCGACTCAATGCATATTTATTTTATGATATCGCTTTTCTTAAAGAACTTTTTCCGATTCACACACTGATCACCTAAAGAAATGCCGCCGAGAGATATGATAATAAGGATCCTTTTTAGTTGCCATTTGTTTGTCTTTTCTTAAATAGACTATCACGTTGGTTTGAGTAAATGTTTAGGCTATTTTCGCTTATCTCCTTTGTTATGGGTGGATAGTTTTTCTAGTCCGAAAGAGTTCACGAGAATAATTCCGCACTAGAGAAATCAGTACATGGTAATTCAGAGACGTCTATTGATAGAGGACTTTTTTGGAAGGCAGCATAAACAAACACACTCAAGTAAAAAAGTTTTGAAACTTAATTTAGGTAAAGTAACTGATAAACACGGCTTGCAGTTTTCAACTAGATTTCAAAAGACCAAACTATTCTCCTTCGTTATATATTATAATAGGGAAATCCTTAAACTTCATTTCAATCCTGGCCATTTCGCAGAAAGGCAGGACTACCTTTCCATGACCAAAAAAAATTAGTTCAAAATTTTAATCGTAGACGCATGGTGATCATGATACTCATTTTTAATGGGAACAAAATATTTGAAAAATATGTTAAAAGACATGAGTTTTTTGTATGAAGAATATTTTATACACGCGAATGGTGTTACGCACAGCAATAAATATGAGGTGAACTGTATACATCTTTAAGTTTTCCAAACTGTGGTTTTATATTTCGCAGTAATCTTATCACTCTTTTTCAATTAGTTTCATTTCTAATTTCTAGTAAAGTATTTCTGGGAAGCCATCAATATGGTTACACCTAAGACCTAAGAAAACTGCAGCTCACAATGTTGAGTATTTGCCAAGGCCAAAACTATACAGTCAAACACTTTGAAAAACTATACAAAAAAACACTTTGTGAAAGCTTTGAGAACATGCTAAATTCGATAGATCAAGACATAGATTAGTGATTAGAATCTTCATTGCTACTAATCATGAAACGTTTCGTCACACAGCCTTCACGGACCATGTCTTTTCTCAGCCCTCCAATTAGCATCGGACGATAGGTTCACAATGGAAAGTGAGGCAGTCCCGCGTACTTTCTCAGTGCTACAATGGCTATTGTTTGGGGTAGTTGATTCATCATCACATAGGTGTCCCTCACGCATTAGTAGTCGACAAGGAATTGGTTCTTTTTTAGGCTTCTTGTCCTATACTAGAATGAATCATCGAGTTCTCACCATGAACCAAAACACATAAAGTGGATAAGACATTTTTTAAGTTTGTAATTTAAGTGAAAAATATAATTTAAACTAATGTATACAGGGTGTTTCATAAGTCCCTTTCAAGGCTTTTATTTGGATATACAACGTCTCCTAGGGTCATGGAGATGTAAGGTCTACCTCTAAGTAAGTAACCCTGGGGAATCCACTGAGATGAGTTCAATGGCCTTTTTTAACTTTTTTATTTAGCAACAAGGGGCGCTTTAAGTTATCTCAATGGATTCTACATGTTCCCTAACCTAGGGTTACATCTTACGACCCTAGGAGATGTTGTGTCCAAATAAAAACTGTGAATGGGACTTTTGATACACCCTTGTGTAATTTAGTTCTGTCATCTGGTTTATTTTTTACTATCAAACGGGAAGCAGATGTTTTCATGTTCAAGAAATGACAATTTTTAGGGCAACATAGTATTTTTTACAACACGTTCTTTGGTGGTCCCTTCAGCGACGAATGATCTAAAATGCACAGGATTTTTGTAGTGTATTTAAGCCTACAAATTAATCCTACGACAATTATGAAGATAAATTGAACCTCCTCCCTATTATTCTAAAAATGTAAAAATAGTGAGTACAAGATTTTTAGCCAATCTGTGAGGTCAACATAAAAAACTAGCATATGCCAAACTGAAATTTCAAATCATCCTTACTTCACTTCACTTACTCTAAAATTTCACAAATTTCCCTCATTTGTAAATCAAGAAATAATAAAATAATTCCAACAATAACACAGAGCAGCAGCAGTGTAAACATGACCCACAGATCCTTAAAAAAATCTTTCTCAAGGCTTTTTTCGAGGGGCGGCCCCACCGCTCGTATGCCAGGAATGCGATAGAGGTGGCGTGCACCCCGCTTTCCCACGCTGCGCATGAATGAAGACAACCTGTTGCTCCTATGAGAAAATCCCCTTCTTTCATTACACACTTTTTTATGGACTTACGCATACGATGCTCAGCTCAGGTTCTTAAAGACGTAGGATCTCATTTCTTTCTCTGCTTGCTATGGAGACTCCACAGGTCTTCCCTTATAGTTCACGCGATTTACTATAGTCGTAGCTGATGAGTGATAATATCACATGGGGATATTTTCTGCAGATTCATATCCTTTGCATATTAGTATAGCATTGATTAAACTAACACAGGGATATCACATCGACTAGTCGTTCTGATATTTTTTTGGTTGACTGGTGGCACAATATCTGACATGTTGAAGAGTTCTAGATTCAATTCGAACTTTGCAGTTAAATAGTAGTTACATAGAGTACCAGAACACAGAGTCCATGGCCAATAGGCAAAAATGCAAATAGAAAAAGAATGGGGTATGCCTTGTGATAGGGGCTCTGTTGGATCGCAAAAAAACTTACATCTACCTTTATCATGTCACGAGAGTTGGCAAATAGAATCCCAATAGACGAATCATCTAATACCCCTTCGAGAGTGACTGATTGAATAAACACTTCACATCCAATCGCAGCTGTGATCTCCAAATCGTACTGCCTCTGCTTTTGTCAATCATAGACATTTGCATTGCTGGCTTTTATCATACTATGGCCTTAGAAAACAGCGTTTTGGAACCTCTGTTAGGCTTTTTCTCTGAGTACAAACATAAACAACAATACATTACAGGTAGTTAAATAAAACTATGTAACCATATAGTCCCAAATAAAATGTGATTAATTATATTCGAATGGCTTAGTTTATAGTCAGTGACTGAAGGTCCTGGTTATGAGAGTAGTTCTGAGTTCGGAATTAAATTTTTTAAAAACTTTCTTTTTCAAAAATATTTAAACATTTTTGAGTTCGAATAAAAATGTTCCGTAACCAAAAAATAGTAACAGTTCAGTAACAGATAATAATAGTTGTGTAGATAATCATAAAGGATGGAAACCCATATGATTAACCAAGAAACTTACCCCAGGGGTAAGTGGGTCACCCACTCTTTACTTATATTAAAAGCAAGCAAAACTTAAAAGGGAGTAAGTGGGTCTTACTTGATAAAGTACAGAAATTTTCAATATAAAATATTTTATTGTAACTGTATCCACGTTTGAGAAATCTACTCACATTACAATCTGTATGACAGGTAACAATAGAATGAAAAACAATATAAGTATTTTATTGAATGTTTTGAAAGGCCAAAGGGATATGTTTTAATTTAACATATATAAATAGTGTCAAAAAACATAATAATATTGATTAAGATTTATTTTGGCACGTTAGTAAACATTGTAAGAAAAAAAGAAATTGGAAACACTATATGAGAGCGTCTATTTAAGGTTAGCAAAGGAAGAACCATAAAAACGACTTAATATTTTACTTTACTCACCATAACTTAAATTAAAACTCAAATTGATATAAATGTCGATCGAATTATTTATAAATTTTTCAGTAAACTTTGAAGTGGTGAGTAAAAGGTGTCTTACTACTATAAAATGAAATTTTCTGAAAATATTGGGGGACATTTGCCCCTATAACCCCCTAAAATCCGCCCATGTCCTCCGTAATAGTTCCCCTAGACTAGACCCACTTACACCATAAGAGGGGTCCCACTTACCCCATAATGAGAGGTCCCACTTACCCCATTAGGCTAAAATTACGGGGTAAGTGGAACCCCTCCTGTTAAACACTTCTAAATTTAAAATTTTGTAAAAATTTTTATTACAGTATGTATTTTAAGTTAAACGTTGCACAACAGTTCAATAAATATCAAAACATAACGAAAACTTAGCTAGAAATACTTCTTTGAAAAATGTATCTTGAACTCTCCATAAAATCCATTTTGGGAATCTATTTTATATTAGTTCTATAATCTTAAAAAGAAATTAAACAAAATCAAATATATGCAAAACCCATCAGTGTGACAAACTGTAACATAATCAATGCGAGTAATTGTGAAATTTCCTTTATATATTTTAGTTTGAGGGGGTTGACCTACTTACCCCAACTAACCCTATTTAATTATTTGCTTTGTCTAGTTACCCTGCATGAAACCTATCAGACAGTAAGGACGGACGTCTTGACTAAGGACTTTGAGACGTCTTAGTTCAAAATTATACTTTTCCTTACAAAATGTCTGTCGTGTTTTTCAGACGCACCCCAAAGACGCCTCAAACTTCGACAAGCAGTTCACGAGCAGCAAGCCGGACCTGACCCCTGCGGACAAGGTGGTCATCATGAACGCTGACCAGGCGGTCTTCGCCAACTTCTCTTTCTTCAACCCAGAGTTCGTGGCTCACGTATAGCGAATCTCCGGCTCTCTTTTGTACATATGTATACTATTTACATTACACGAAAGGACTTCGTGATTTTACAGCTACTTTTTCAAGCGGTTTTTTTTATGTTAGAAGCGCACAAGCAAGCACTGTGTAACATGCAACAAGGCTAACAGCTGGATCACTCGGAATCACAATTCTGTAAGTCAAGTCAAGGGTGCCCCTCAGTTATACTCTGTTCATTTTGAACTGGCGCTTGAAAATATTTCCTTCCCCCACCACCGATCGGTAACCATAGCAACTATCCACGTCAAAGTGACGAAGAACGCTTACTATTGGCTGCTCGAAGAGCGTAACTATGGTTACGCTTCTAACGTGGGGGGAAAGCACTATTTCTCAAGCGCCAATTCTAAATGAATAGAGTATAGTGCGACCCTTCAAATTCAACCCGAAGTTTTTAAACCATCTTAATTTTTCCTCTAATTAATGATAGGTATACCTTCATAGGTATATTTCGTGTCTGTATGCGGTCACCATAAAGGCTCATTCACATTGTTTCCATTTTCGTGTTCATTTTGGAGGAATCGTCCTAAGTAAAAAGTCTGAACTGGCGTTTCACTTTTTACTTCATCACTTTTCTATGCAAACTATCGATTTACAGGAGTGAATCATCCTCATTTTGGAGGATGCATCCAAAGGGAAAAGTCTGAATTGGCGTTTCACTCTTTACTCCTTCACTTTTCTATTCAAACTAGCGATGATTCACAGGAGTGAATCACTCAGGATGAAAGATTAAAGTGAAACAGTGTGAATGAGCCTTAAGCTCCTTCAGATTTTTTCACTTTTGATGCTCATTTTGGAGGATGCATCCAAAGTGAAAAGTCTGAATTGGCGTTTCACTCTTTACTCCTTCACTTTTCTATGCAAACTATCGATTTACAGGAGTGAATCATCCTCATTTTGGAGGATGCATCCAAAGGGAAAAGTCTGAATTGGCGTTTCACTCTTTACTCCTTCACTTTTCTATTCAAACTAGCGATGATTCACAGGAGTGAATCACTCAGGATGAAAGATTAAAGTGAAACAGTGTGAATGAGCCTTAAGCTCCTTCAGATTTTTTCACTTTTGATCCTCATTTTGGAGGATGCATCCAAAGTGAAAAGTCTGAATTGGCGTTTCACTCTTTACTCCTTCACTTTTCTATGCAAACTATCGATTTACAGGAGTGAATCATCCTCATTTTGGAGGATGCATCCAAAGGGAAAAGTCTGAATTGGCGTTTCACTCTTTACTCCTTCACTTTTCTATGCAAACTATCGATTTACAGGAGTGAATCATCCTCATTTTGGAGGATGCATCCAAAGGGAAAAGTCTGAATTGGCGTTTCACTCTTTACTCCTTCACTTTTCTATTCAAACTAGCGATGATTCACAGGAGTGAATCACTCAGGATGAAAGATTAAAGTGAAACAGTGTGAATGAGCCTTAAGCTCCTTCAGATTTTTTCACTTTTGATCCTCATTTTGGAGGATGCATCCAAAGTGAAAAGTCTGAATTGGCGTTTCACTCTTTACTCCTTCACTTTTCTATGCAAACTATCGATTTACAGGAGTGAATCATCCTCATTTTGGAGGATGCATCCAAAGGGAAAAGTCTGAATTGGCGTTTCACTCTTTACTCCTTCACTTTTCTATTCAAACTAGCGATGATTCACAGGAGTGAATCACTCAGGATGAAAGATTAAAGTGAAACAGTGTGAATGAGCCTTAAGCTCCTTCAGATTTTTTCACTTTTGATCCTCATTTTGGAGGATGCATCCAAAGTGAAAAGTCTGAATTGGCGTTTCACTCTTTACTCCTTCACTTTTCTATGCAAACTATCGATTTACAGGAGTGAATCATCCTCATTTTGGAGGATGCATCCAAAGGGAAAAGTCTGAATTGGCGTTTCACTCTTTACTCCTTCACTTTTCTATTCAAACTAGCGATGATTCACAGGAGTGAATCACTCAGGATGAAAGATTAAAGTGAAACAGTGTGAATGAGCCTTAAGCTCCTTCAGATTTTTTCACTTTTGATCCTCATTTTGGAGGATGCATCCAAAGTGAAAAGTCTGAATTGGCGTTTCACTCTTTACTCCTTCACTTTTCTATGCAAACTATCGATTTACAGGAGTGAATCATCCTCATTTTGGAGGATGCATCCAAAGGGAAAAGTCTGAATTGGCGTTTCACTCTTTACTCCTTCACTTTTCTATTCAAACTAGCGATGATTCACAGGAGTGAATCACTCAGGATGAAAGATTAAAGTGAAACAGTGTGAATGAGCCTTAAGCTCCTTCAGATTTTTTCACTTTTGATCCTCATTTTGGAGGATGCATCCAAAGTGAAAAGTCTGAATTGGCGTTTCACTCTTTACTCCTTCACTTTTCTATGCAAACTATCGATTTACAGGAGTGAATCATCCTCATTTTGGAGGATGCATCCAAAGGGAAAAGTCTGAATTGGCGTTTCACTCTTTACTCCTTCACTTTTCTATTCAAACTAGCGATGATTCACAGGAGTGAATCACTCAGGATGAAAGATTAAAGTGAAACAGTGTGAATGAGCCTTAAGCTCCTTCAGATTTTTTCACTTTTGATCCTCATTTTGGAGGATGCATCCAAAGTGAAAAGTCTGAATTGGCGTTTCACTCTTTACTCCTTCACTTTTCTATGCAAACTATCGATTTACAGGAGTGAATCACTCAGGATGAACTATGAAAGTGAATGTGAATGAACCTTCACTGAAGTGAATGTCGGAGTCCAGAAAAATTTTTGAATAGGAAAATCTTAGTTTTTGAAGAGAAATATAGATTCTAGTTTTTAATCATTTTTTGTGCTCAATTAAGGCAAATTTTGTAATTGTGGGAAAAGGAAGAATCTGACTTACTGATCCAGTTGCCCAATGAGTGATTCAGTTGTTGCTTACTTTTCGCCTTGTCACGATTGAAATGTATGTCATGTAACTAATAATATGTACTAAGGACTATTATTGTTGTTGTTGTTATCCTAGCTTTTTATACCGTAAGTAAAATGAAGATAATCCATTGTTTCTGTTAGGCAGCAATGATAAAACCATCTCTCTCTCTCGTTTATGTTATAATTTCCCAAAAAAAATAATTGTTTTTTTACAGAATTCCATTGGCAACATTTACATTTTTAACTGGTTACTGTGAAATTTGAGACTAGTCAACTATATCAAAAAGACGTAAGTTCTGAATTATACCTTAAAATAAAATCCGGCAGCTATAAATATTTGCATAGTAACTAGCCTTTTTTTCTGAAAGTATTTTTAAATGACAGTTAAGTTTAAAATCTTACCATGACAAACCCATCCAAGTTATGTTTATTTTATTCGAAGACACGATGGCTTTAAAAAGGCCTTAATGACATATTGATCTCTCTATTTTTCTAAGCACTGTTTATCTTAAACATGCAGATGCTATCGAGATTATTTTATCCAATATACATATAAAAAAATCTTAGATCTTTAAAGTTAAAGCTGGGCAATTCCACGGGTAACTGACTGACATTTTTTAAGAAAAACGCTTAGTATTTTGTTATTTTCTTCCCAAAAATAAATGATAAAAAATACTTTCCACCCAGTTTATTGCTTTCTTGTTAGCTTAATCTAATGGCACAATTAAATTTTCAAAATATGTTTTATTGATTTTTAAAAAATTTTAAACGACATGGTAACTGACTGACATAAATGTTTCACAAATGTCAGTCAGTTACCATGTCGTTTAAAATTTTTTAAAAATCAATAAAAACATATTTTGAAAATTTAATTGTGCCATTAGATTAAGCTAACAAGAAAGCAATAAACTGGGTGGAAAGTATTTTTTTATCATTTATTTTTGGGAAGAAAATAACAAAATACTAAGCGTTTTTCTTAAAAAATGTCAGTCAGTTACCCGTGGAATTGCCCAGCTGATACTTCGATAGTTATTTCATTGATTTTGTTCATTCAAATCTATAGTTACAGATAGTTCTTCGTTCTTCTAATGAAATTTAACAATTCTGAATTAATATAATGAAAATGAAAAAACTGAATTAATGTAAAATATTGTGAATTGTTTTAAAACAGAAATGGTACCCCACTATAAGCTTTTGTTTTAAAGATATGCTAATTTCTCCAAAAAATTCCAACCCAATAAACTCTTCTAAAAGTGTTATCTTTCTTTTATTATTGCTTCGTTAGACTTTTAACTAAACATTTTAGGTATGAGAGGTTTCCTGTTAATCTCTACTATAACAATTTTGTTATCATTAAATTAATACAACTTATAACTTATATTAACCGAAATTTTTATCAGGCGGACAAAATACTCGTAAACCCCTTAAAAATTCAATTAAATTTCTTTTTTTTAAATATAGGATACAGGAATTAAAATAGTATAGAAATATAGACAGATATCCATTTTGACTTTTTATCAAACAAACCTTAGATTTTCAAATACATGCAGATTTTTTCTTTTCTAAAAATTTCACATTGGAAATAATTATTTTTAAAGTTATGTTTTATACTACTGCTACTATTAAAATCTATGACTCGAAAATATCATTTCTGTATTTAAAAACCTTAAACATATTTATACCTATCCCATGTAATTAAATTTCATCAGATAATAAAGAATACAAGTAGAGGCTATTGAACCACTTTTTAATAACAGGTGATGGAAATAGTTTTTCCATAATTTTAAAATTATCTAATTTTTGTTTTTATTTCAAACTAAAATTAATAATATATTAGTTCTTTTTACATCTAATATGAAATTTTAAAAAAGTATAAAAGAGAAATCTAAATCCTTGAAAACAAGAACTGGGAAGCATTTTATAAATTAAAAATTGAGGAAAGAAAAAAATCTCGTAAAAGGGTTTGAATGTTTTGCATGCCTAATTAGCCCTTGATGGCAAAAAAAAAAGATGTAAAGTGTTTCTTTTCCCAAAAAGTTTTTAAAAGCCTCTCTTTAAATTTTAGTTTTGCTAACATGTTTAGATTAACTATAGCACTTTGATGAATATAGTTTATTTTATATCAGTTTCTGAACAAAGCTAGAGTATGAAACGGATCGTATATGTCCCTCTGTAACCTCTTCGGTTTCTCAAAATATCCAATAAGGATTTTGTTGCTCTTTAAGTTTTTGTAATCGCGTCTGATACATGTTATGGCACTCAATGCATTGCACTCACATCTGAAAAAAATCAAAGGTTTAATGTTTATTTTTTTCTTCAAATTTGATGTACAGTATAAGTTATACTGTACGAAGGAACTCAAAAATAAATTCGAGATACTCCAAATCTTAAAATTTTTCACTTTTTTCAAGGGGGAAATATTTTTTCGAGATAAAGGTTTTAGTGTAGAGGTATCCAAGTTTAAGATAACGGAGTATTTAGCTCTACGTTTCTTTAAAAGTATAGGTATTTAGATTATTATCCTGAATAGTAATCCTTTCTGTTTTTTTCTTTTGAATGGAGAATTATTTTTAAGAAATTTAGAGCTTCAGAATCAAAAATTACTTCACTTTATGTAGATAGGACACTTTATTGGAAAGAATAAAAGTACCTGCTCTTCCATTTTAAAAAGACGCAATCGATTTATAAAATTTTATATTTTTCGTAGAGGTCCCAGATTATATTTTAATAAAAAGAAAGCACGATGAATTTATTAAACCAATTTAGTTGAAAATAAGATCCACTCCTTCGAAAAAAAAACGTAGGCATAATATGTTTGCCTTCACCCCCGTCCATGTAGAGGTAATGCATACAGTAGATGAATAAATAAGAAACTTGAAAGAATTCGAACTTCCTTTTTTGTGTGAGCAGACAAGGTAGCGTTTCGAAAAATCCTGTTCTATTAAAGAAGGCCAAGAACGCAGTGGGTTCAGTTGCCTCAAACCGCTTTCATATCGCAATGGAAAGAATGCGGCTCAGACTATGAAATGACCATAGACAGGAATAAGTTTCGGCTGGCGAGGTACTTAAAACTACTTAAGGAGAGTTAAGTAAGTTTTCAGGCGGGAGGATTTTCGACCGAGGAAGTTCTATCGATGTTAAAAATCTGCAGAATGATGCTATGGAACAGACCGACCTTTTTTGGGAATCTTCTCGATACTATATATCCTCTTTACTATACTCCATGAGCTGTGTTTAACACAAGTACTAAACATTTTCAGCATGTATTATAAAGAGAAGAGAGGGCATGAACTTTTTTTCATTGATTTCACATTAATTCTTAGACTGAAAACAAATAGACTAAAAGTTATTTGCTTACAGAGTTAACGAAAAATTCGCATATTTGTAATTTTATTTCTGGGTAAAATTGAACGGTTAGCTAAAGTCCAGATTTGAATATAATTATAAAATTCATAGTACCAAGATGACTTTTTTAGGACATTCTAAAAAGAGAAAATACCCACTGCTATAAACCTTCACTTTTAAAAGAAAATGTTCAGCTAATCGTTTTGAATAGTTTTCCAAAAAAAGAAGAAAAATATCTAACAGAGAAACACAGATAAGAACGCAATGTGTTAGTTCTCAAGATAACTACTAAATAGCTTGAGAAACACTAAGATTCTATCATAAAAGGAGGATAAAACTGATTGGAATTATGAAAGCGGGGAATAAAAACGTGTCATTTTGCCTTGAAGTCTAAACAGTCATATTCACAGCCATCAGAGTCGGTGTTAAATCGTTGATCAAAGAAAGAATCCACTAATCAGTCCTTCCTTCCTTCCTCCTCGGCTCTACAGTCCATGTAGGACCTTGGCCTCCCTCACAAGACAGTTCCACTTTCTCCGATCCCTGGCCTTTATCCTCCAATTTTCTAATCAGTCGGCAAAAAGCTTATTTTTCATATTTTCTCTGATGGGATTTTCATATTAATATCTTTGAAAGTAAATTGTTTCTATGGTTTTCATGGCTAATAACGTTTGAAAAACACTCAAAATTTAGAAGTAAATGTGAATAATTGGATATCTAAAATACTCTTTGGTTTAAAAGTTGGAAAAGTTAATAGGTAGGGGAACTTTTCACGTGTTTTCAGATTTTACTTAACATTATCAAAACATGAGCCAACATCCTCATAATAGATAGAATAGGGCCTCATAATAGATAGAATAGAGGGAATGGCTCGATAGAATATAACTGTAAATAATTCTTGATTCCATTGAATTATTTTAAACGAAATTTACTATTAGCGTAATTATTTATGCTTTCCACTAACACTAAAGCATTTGCATTATATTTGAACAAACTATATTATTCTATAATTCAATTTTCAACCTACAAGCCTAACTCTACCATCTATGTCGCAAAGGTAACGTAGAATAATTCACAATAGAATTTTTGTTCACAAATATACATTTTTAAATCAAAAAGTGCAACGTAGTATATTTTTACTAAATATTTTCAAAGCCAGTTTTTTTTTGCCCTGTTAACTCATAAAAAACTGAAATTCCGGCGGATACATAATCGCATAGAAATGACAAACGCAGTCCCTATTATAAAAACTAATCATTTCCGTAAAACGTACATTAATTGAAAACCAATCATACTCCAAGAAATTATAAAACAATGCCACAGTTATCGGCCGATAAAAAAACGGAACAAGTAATATAATTTATCAAAAGCCAACGTGGATAAAACCGATAAAATTGACTAAATAAAAATTGCCGAAACATGGTACTTTTAAAGCTATCTCCTTCCTCTACATTGAGAAATGACATTTTATCTCCAAAAGTCATTGCCTGAAGGTTGGTAAACAACGTTTTTACACTATGCATGTTGTACACATATCAACGAGATGTCTTAGTTCACGTGTATTTAGTACAAATAAACTGAAAGACGTTTTTTTTAGTCTTTGGCATAGCGAAACTGTTAAGCATCCTAATACATGGATTACATCACATTATAATTACAAATTGATATTCAAAAGAATATTATACGTGGTATGAGATCATAGCTGTTAGAAAATATGATAAAACTAGATTCGACATGTGCCAGAGTAGTAAAAAACGTGTGTGGGCCTCCTGCAGACTTGGGTTATCAAATTTTGAATTAATTTTCTGATTTTTCTGCACGTGAATATTTCTACAACAAAAAGGATTTTCAATTTTTTGAAACTGCGTTCAAGAACTATCAGGGTGGCCACAGAAAATTGGTTTCAAAATTCCCTTATAATCTGGTATGGTTTTCCCTGATATTTTATGAATATTGTAAATTTTAATCATCTAAAAAACAGGAGAATCCCTGTGAAAATAGGGAAAGAAGGAATATAAATATGATTATTTTGATCTTTTTCACAAAGGAACCATAGGAAGCCTTTATTTAACATTTGCAGCTATACTTAATTTGTATAGATTCTAGATTTTATTTTGTAGGAATGATAATCATAATGAAAATGCACACAATTGAAGATATGAAAATTAGAAAAATATCGAATTTATTATTGAAACTAGGCAGCTATTTCCAAATTATCGGATTTTCTAAAATTGTGGTCACCCTGATTATGCTATTAAAAACTGGTGATAGTATTTGAATAAAACATTATGAATTATACTCCTCAATAGAGGATGATGGAATTTTGAGGTCAAAAACCGAACATAAATTAGAAAATAAACAATAATAGTTACCAAAACTGCAGGAATTGTATACAACTTAGAATCTCAATGTATTAGAGCAGAGATTCTCTCTAATTGGAAGAAGTTTCGATGAAATATGTTTTTAATAAAAAAAACCTACCAAAATAAGCACGAGTCAAATTAAATACCTTAATAGTAACTACAAAGATATAAACAAGATTAAATTTCAAATTCAAAACCAGGATCAAATTCAAAACCAGGAACCTGCTTGGGGATATTTATCTCATATTTCTTTCCATTTTCCTTTTGACTTTTGGTTTATTTGTTTTAAAATTAATGAAAATATAATGATTTAATAGTAACTACCAAATGTAATTTTTGACAAAACACTCCAAATAAAGATGCATTTAAAAAAAGCGAATTAAAGTGTAGTCTATCACTTTCTGTTATGCGCTTAATTTTTTGTAAGTTTCGTTACACACCCATTACTTTATTAAAAGATTTTTAAAAAATCTCAAATTTATATATAAACTAGGATAGAGATAATTACTTAAATTAAAATTCTCAGTAGAAAATTCTAAACCAGCATAATTTACCCAACAAACTCAAAAAATGTAAAAACAATTCAGGGTAAATTTTGTATGCTTTAAAATAAACTATGGCTATATTTGTAACCATTTTCCAGCCACTTTTATCCTTATTACATGCACATACCCCAATAATACATTCAATTATATGTTTTATGAGATTGTAGGTCTATTACGTTCAGGGTTGGCAAAAACCCGGGTTTTTTTGAAAAAACCCAAGTATGGGTTGGGTTTTTTGGGTTTTTTCAATAAAACCCTGAAAAAACCCATATAAAACTGGGTTTTTTCGGAAAAAGTGTGGGTTTTTTCAAAATTAAGTGGGTTTCTCCTTTAAAGTAAGTGGGTTTTTTCAAATTTAAGTGAGTTCTTTCTATGTTTAATGTGTTCTGTCAAAATAATGTCAGTTTTTCCACTGTTAAGTGGTTTTTTCAAAGTTTTATACTTTGAAAAAACCCATTCTATATTGAAAGAAATCTATTCTACTTTGAAAAAACCCACTAAAATTTAAAAATTATCCAAAACTTTGAAAAAACCCATTCAATATTGAAAGAAATCTATTCAATTTTGAAAAAACCCACTGAAATTTAAAAATATCTCTTTTTTTTATCTTTAAACGTCCTAAATTTTGAAAAAACCCCATTCAATAATGAAAAAACCCACTGAACAATAAAAGAGCCTATTTAACTTTAAAAAAAACTCCCTGAAATTGAAAAACACCATTTAACTTTTAAAACCTAGTTTAAATTTTGAAAAAACCCATTAAAATTTTAAAAATTTACCTAAACTTTGAAAAAAAACACATTAAATTTTGAAAGAACTGCCAAAATCTTGATTTTTCTTGAAAAAACCCAAAAATGGGTCCAAAATGTGGGTTTTTTCACATGGGTTTTTTTGAAAAAACCCATTGGGTCCAATCCAGCCAACCCTGATTACGTTCCACAGCTGGAAATGGCAAGAATTTCATTTGATGTGTTGCAAAAGTTATTAAAAATGCAATCTAAGAAACATGTCCGTGAGAAGATTTTTAAATAACATCCAAATAATGTGTGGAAATAAAAAAATTTTTTTTCCTAATCACACATTCCTGGAAATAGTAAAAACACTACAGATACAAAAGCATAAGTAAAAATTCATACGTCTCATAAATAAAAAATGTTATGTTCTCTTTCTCTCCTATGAATCATTTGTTCATTTCTATTATTTTGCACACTTTTATTCAACAATAGTTTATTACAGAGTAGAAACGAAATGTGATGATGTGGAAAAGTATTGAATCAAATTAATTAAAACTGAGAGGCGTCGGGATGTGGCTAATAAAGAAGCGAGTAATCGGACTTATACTTGGTTTGATACGAAGCGAAGCGTGGAAGTGTTGAAAGATACTTCAAAGTGGGATGCTATGGTCAGACAGAGGGTCTTCGAGAAATCTTGGTATGAAAAGAGGAAATTTCTGAGATACACGTGAAGTAGGTTAGATCGAATATATGAGAAACATTTATTGCAGAAAACGGGAAAGTTTTTCAACACATAAATAATTTTCTATTTTAATCGCTCCTTTGAAATAATTATTGACTTTTGACACGGTTTCTTTCGGGAGAACATCAGCATCGCCAATAAAATTTCCTTTGCCACAACTCACAGTCAGTGCATGTCCAGTTTGCTTTTTTGTGATCAACAGAATTCCTGGTTATCTCATTCGGACTGCAGTTTAATTTAAAGCTAAGTACTTTCTTTCAAATTTAAATCTACTAATAATATATTACCTTATTTGTTGGTTATTAAAAAGAAGAAAAATAACTATTTTATGCTGTTGTTTTTTTAAATCTGTAACTTTTGTGTAGGTGTAAACCCTTCCAGATTTAATAGATAAAAAGGCTTGATAATAAATGGTTAAATGGTCTTTTATAAAAGGTATATTTTTAAATAATTAGATATAAAATTAATGTAATATTAATTTTTCTTTTAAGTTTAATAGATTATTAATGATTCTATTTCGAAACATTGTAATACTCGGTTTCCCTTACTTCAAAAAAAAAGTCAAAATTTTAGACTCTCCATGAGGAATGAATGCACTGAAAAAAGTTAAAATTTTGAAGATGATGGTCCGCGGAGGTTCAAATTTAAGTGAAGTGGTCCGCAGACATATTTGAGTTGGGAACCACTGATCTACAGGGTGTTTCAAAAGCATCTTTCACGGCTTATTTGGAAACAACGTCTCCTAGGGCCATGAAAGTAAGGTAGTAAAGGACCCTGAAGAATCCATTGAAGTTTTAGTAAGTTTAAAAAAATTAATTAAAAAACTAAAGATAGAGCAAAAACCTCAATGATAGTATTGTTGCCAATGCCAGCCCAAGTAGCACAATCTGTCCTGTGGACGTTAAAGTGGATCTAAAGACGGTTCGCTGAGCGTGAGCAACTCGATCAAAAATGATGAAAATGTGTCCGGCAAATCTTGAATGAGTTGGACGTTTTGTTGTGACGGAAAGGGTGACAATCCGAGCGTTTAGCGACCGTTAAACTCGATCTAAAGATCGGGAATGAGCATGTTGGGGTGGCGAACCAAACGATTGGATACGTTTTGCAGACGCTCAACTCGGTATTAATATCCGACCGATGAACGTCGTTTTATATAGATGAGGTGACGGAATCCCCCCTCCCTCGGGAGCATCGCAACCCCTCCCCCCCTGAGGGGGGATGCTGGATGCTCCCGCCTCGACCCTTTTCTTCTTTTTTTATTTTCTTTCCCTTGACCTTGATGGGGTCAAAGTACTCGTTTTGTTTAACTTTATTTGGTGTAGAATGTTAAAAGCAACTTAAGTGTATCTTGTATATAAATCTGTAGTTAGTCAACAATATCTTCTTTAGTTCATGAACGCTTTATTCCTGTTTTTTCCGCTTTCTAATTAGGTACTTCATTCAGTTTGAAGCTTGCTTCTAATCTGAAACATAAGAAAACTGAAATAAAACATTTCTTTTAAAGGAATTTTTTAAAAATACTCATTTGTTTTAAACTTATAATTTTAACTTCTTTAATAAAAAGTTAAAATTATAAGTTTAAGAAAAACAAATGTGAGTATTTTGATAAAATTCCTTCAATGAAGGAATTTTATCAAAATACTCACATTTGTTTTTCCTAAACTCTAAACTTATAATTTTAACTTCTTATTAAAGGAATTGAAATTATAAGTTAAAGAAAATTAAATGTGAGTATTTTGATAAAACTCCTTTAAAAGAAATGTTTGAAATGATAAATTTATAACGAAAGAAATTTTTAATTAGGTGTTTACTTTTTAATTATTTTACTTTAAATTGCACCTGAATGTTCATCAATAAAAAAATGAATGTTCAGTTTGATGTGAAATTTGAGAAATGTTCAATTTGATGTGCTAATTTTCCTTGAATGATGTAATCGTTAATTAATTACAAAGAAGTATCTTTCTCAATTTGTGAGTTGAAGAAATACGGAATTAAGAAAAGGACACCACCAAACTTTCCAAAGGATACATTAAACAAACTCTAAAAAAACCCATTGTTTTTTTAAGAGGAATTAAATAGCACAACCCCAAAAAGTTATGATCAAAATATTTCAAAAAACCATTGCAGAAAAGGATACTTTTTTCATCTTCTCAACAAAAAACTACAAGTCGATTCCACTCCCTATATCTTCTAAACGCCAGAAAATCTTTGATTCCTGAAAGTCAGACACACGTTAGATCATTGCAAAATAGAATAAATTTCATTAAAAAACAAGGAAAATTGTACTTATGAACAACTTCATAGACGCGAGCCGCGAGCGCACTCTTGGACGGGTCCTGCCTGGCTGTCTGCAGCTTGCTTTCTGGTGGTGAGACGCCGGACGGAGAGGGGAGAGGTTTTCTTTCGAGGGGAGGCCAAAGAATATAGATAACGGGACGCGGCGCGGGACAAGCGAGTTGGCGATTGGTGGACTTTGTTGTCAAGGGCTCTAGGGCAGAGGCGCAGAGGTTCTCAAATCTCTCTCCGATGGCTGCATTTGAAAGGGAGCCGGGAAAGGAGGTTTTACGGCGCTCTCCTTATCAAATTAATTGTTACGAAATTAAATAATTCGTTATGCTTTCTATTCATGCTATTTATAAAAGTATAAAACTCAGCATTACTCTCTGTCATAAATTGGCATTATTCTAGCATTAAAAACATTGTGTCTTTGTTTCTGATCCCCTGGAATCAATCAGGACTAGATTATTACATGGGTTCCACTAGAGTTTTTTTCGTAAAATACGAGCAAAAACCTCGAATTTTTATTTTATATTTTATTTACATATTTTAAACTATTTTCGGAAAAGTGCAAATAAAAACAACTACTGAACTTTGAAGTTTCTTAAAATAAATAAATACTTCTTGAAGTTGTTTAAATATATAACATAAAGATTTGGAAAAATACATACGCACATTAAATTCGTATATTGTGCAGTTTCAATTTATTCAATTTTTACAGCTAAAAATACTGTCTGTATAAAACCAACTTATTATTTTAACATTTTGGTAAAACTTCCCCCCCACTATGAATTTTTTTAAGCCTTCAAGGTACCATCCTTCACAATAACAAACCCTCAGGAACTTCCTTCTAATAGGTATTTAGGTAACTACTTGTGGTTTCCTAATAATTGAACTCTAAAGTGTAAAGGCAATTCAAACATTGTAATTATGGATCTTTTGAAATTATTTTATCAAACATTGAATTGGAATTGAAACATGGAATTGAATTTCAAAATCATTTATCCAGAAACATTATTGAAGCAGGATATTTAGAGACGATTATCGTGGTCTAGCATGTTTCGGTTTCATTTAATCAGTTAACAGAAAATATTATGCTGTCAGGCTGAAAATTCTGAGTACCAAAATATAGTTTAGACATTTTTTTCATGCCATGATGAAGGCAAAGTTACTTGGTTAAGGTATCTTTTATATAATAGCATAATCTCAATCATGTTTTATTAAATGGAATATGGCCCAAAACTCTTATAAAAACATTTACTAAAAACCGGATAATAACTTAAAATTTTAAACCCGATATTTGAGGCGTTTGCTGTCAAAACCAGTTAATTCCATATTTTTCTGAAATCCACTTTTTTTTTGCATATTTTGACAGTTTAGAGGGTCCTTCATAACCTGACGAAGGGATATAGTTCAAATCCAGCTCATTCCACCAACCCGAAATTAGATGAAAAGGTGAGAACTGTGATCTCAACTTTGAAATTTCAGATCATTTGAAAAAGTTAAGTGGATGTCATTTATTTACAGCTCGTAAAGACAAATATTAATTGGTAAACTGAAAAAAAAAACAAATTCACACAACTTAACTGAACCAAAAAAAAAACTGAAAAAAGTATGAAAAATCGTTTTTTCCATCAAAATCATGAAAAACTAATCAAATTCTAGGCGGTTACTTATACTACCTACAATTAAATTTTTAAAAAAATTTAGCTTTAGAACTGTGGACGTGAGAAGTTTTTTGTCTCTCCTGTAAATTTCCAAAAAAGCAATGAGCTGGTTTTGATAGCAAACGCCTCATTTAAGCATTTTCCTTTTCAAAGCTTTTGAAAAGGCTTTTTGGGCAAACAACAGACTACGCCACCGTTGCGTCCTCACGAGATCAATGTGCGTTGCATAAATTTAAATGAAAACTGAAATCAATTTCATGAGGGGTAAAAAAGTCGCACTTTCCAAGGATTATTCAAAATTTTGAAAAGACGGAAATATTTTATTAATTGTACTTTTATAAATTTCATCATTTTGGATTGTTTTACTGCTGACATATCGTCGCCTTAGAATCAAAAACTACTATCTCTGAAAATTCACGCAGCTTCATTCACAGTAGTTGTTCATTCTACACGTTTTGTTGGCGGTTTTGGCGTTGTTAAAGGGTTGCTGCTATCCATTGTTAATTCACTTCAGTCCTAGAAAGGGAAAATATTGAAACTTTGAATCTTAATAATTCTAAAACTAATTCGAATTTTTAAAAAAACGAAACGACAATATTTTTGTAAAAAATAATTGTATATGTGTTTAAAATATTGTACTTCTACCATGATTAGTTTTTATTTTATAATGAAAAAAGGGTTCCAATTATTTCATTGGCTGCTGCGAAACGAGCTAGATTCAATGTTAATCTTGGCGGTCTGATATCGTAAGCAGGTTGCCATATCAGGGGCAATATTTTCTTCATCTTAAAATCAAATAATACTGCCTTCTGGTCTGATTCGGAAATATTCGGAATTGCAAGCGAGAAAGCTCATTTCATTGGTTCGTACGCGTGACATCATCGAGCTGGCAAAGAGCCAAACCAATCAAATGAGCGCCTGCAACGATCTGAAGTAATTATTATTATTTTTTGATTTAGTGGTATTTTAATTGGTGGATTTTTTATGGGGAGTGGTTTGAATTGGCGTCTGATTATAAGTCGCCAAGAATCGGGGTCCCCGAAGTTTGCCGAACGGAGATAGTAGTTTTTGATTCTAAGGCGACGATATATGCTCAAATAAAAGGATTTTTAGCCTATAAAAAAGCATTTTTTTTAGATCTTGTTACCTAATATTATTAGTAATACTTTATGGTACAGGAACATTCCTTAGTAGATAGTAAATAATATTTTAATTTTTAAAACTAATTTTTAGAATTGAAATGTTATGGTCACGAAATAGCGTTCTTTTCTCCTGCCCTCACATTTTAGTTCATTATCAGCCATATAAAATTGACTAGTTTTTAATCAATTAGGTACAATCACAATAATTTTAACTTTTCGTGGAATTATTCAATGAGGAACGTTCATGATTTTATAGTGAATATGAAAATTTGAAATCTTAATGTAAGAAAACAAAAACGGCAAACGATTTACTTTTCTTTGATATTTTTTTCTTGATTTTTTGAGATTTACTTACTACTTGGGTTTTTTACCATCTAAATTGATTTCAAAATTTATTATTCCATATTGGTTACCAACCGATATGGGCATCTAATATTTAAAAAAAGTTATGAAAGAAGTTTAATTTTCCAAAATTTGTGTTCCCTTTTTTCACATTTCTAGAGTAACCCTCGTAGTTTGAATAGCTAATTTTTTCCAACAAAAATTACGATAGGAATATCCTAAGAAAAATCGCAATATTTATGAAATTCATTTTTGTGACCTTTTTCTTTTGCCCTAAGTTGTGGGGTATACTACATTCACACATGAAAAGTTAATCTAGTTTAAGGGCTAATCTAGCTTAATTATAGTATTGTCGTAATGTTATATTTAAGCTAGATGAGCACTTAAACTAGATTAACTTTTCATGTGTGAATGTAGTATAAGAATAGGATTCTAAATAAAATCTAAGAAATAATTTATCAAATATTTTGCTAAGGATTAAAAATAAAAATAAAATGTATAAATACAGAAAATATTCTTCATCTTTTTCCATTAGAAAAAAAACTAGTTAAACTGTGGAAATTGGAGTTTTTGCATGAAATTTAAAGTTCAGAAGATCATTATCAATTTCTTTAGAATTGAAATGAATACCTATATCCTTTTTTCCATAATTTTGAGTCGAATTTGGAAAAATATTAGATCTCATCTTCTTAAAAATACTTTATGTATAATTTTTTTCTTCTCGTAAGGAAATGAGGAAGTTGCATGATTTTTTATATTTTTTAATCGATTCTTCTTGCAAAAATAAGCAACTACAACTACCTAAAATTTGAGGCCGATCGAGAAATTTTTTGATTGCCAAAAAAATTAACAAGAATCCACTTTTTAAAAAACGCCAAGAGTTTGGGATCATCGTATGTTGACGTCATCTTACGATAAACATTGTTGGAAAGCAATGGAGTTGATGGTATTATTGTTGAGATCTTTAAACAATATAGCGTTTTCAGTCACGTGTTTTTTCTCGACTTTTAAATTAAAATATTCAATTACCTGTACATTTTTTTTTGAAAATTGACTAGATATTTCATTTTACCATACAAAAAACCATACGGAACACTTGTTTGTTTTTGAAAATCTGACACATGCAACTTCCTTATTGAGGTATTACTAGTAATTTTGTCTGGAGTATATCAGGAACAATTCTACTTATAAAAACACTGATCCCAGGCCTTAACACAGTGCTTGTGTAATTGCATTACCTGGCATTTATCCTGTGTGCGTATTTCAAAGAGGTAGCTAAAGATGTCTTTGATTTAAATTTTACCTAAAGTAATCATATCAATCAAATCAACCTATAAATTCTGTACATTTCGACCATTGATTACAAGAGGAAATAAAAATGAACTTTTAAATAAAAAATATCATTTCTAATCATTTAAAAAATGAAAAAGGGAATTCTTGAAAGAAATATGGATTTTAAGAACGGATTTTAATTTGTATGAACGTAATTAATTCAACGGCAAACTGTAATTCCCGGTATCTACAGATAAATCGTGGTATAATTTTGAAAGAAAAAATAAAGGCAATCACTGGGGATGCTGGAATTTTTTAGGAAGAGAAAAAGAAATCACCTTTTTCTCTCTGAGCACATGATGTACAAGTTTTGTGGAGTGTGAGTCAGAGGTTCGGCTCTCTGGTATTTCCTTTCCCTCCCTTTAGTCTGATGGTCCCCCCTCGCCCCAATAAATGAGAAAAACAGAATAAAGCGTTCGGATCGGCCTCTAGAAGAACGTCGGCTCCGAACGGAAAGGGAAACGGTCCGTCAAATGTATTTAAAAACACGACCGACTGGGCCGAAAGTCTAAATAGTCTAGTAAAACATTCGGGATCGGCCTTTAGAAGAACGTCAGCTACGGACGGAAGGGGGAACGGTCCATCAAATGTATTTAAAAACACGACCGACTGGGCCGAAAGTCTGAATACTCTAGTAAAACATTCGGGATCGGCCTTTAGAAGAACGTCAGCTACGGACGGAAGGGGAAACGGTCCGTCAAATGTATTTAAAAACACGACCGACTGGGCCGAAAGTCTGAATAGTCTAGTAAAACATTCGGGATCGGCCTTTAGAAGAACGTCAGCTACTGACGGAAGAGGAAACGGTCCGTCAAATGTATTTAAAAACACGACCGACTGGGCCGAAAGTCTGAATAGTCAAGTAAAACATCCGGGATCGGCCGTTTGAAAAACGTGAGATCCGGACGGAACGGGTAACGTTTCATTATTTGATCTATATAAACGGTTTCTTAACGTTGCTTAGATAAGACAAAACGCTTTTCGAACTATAGAACCAATATTCAACGGTTAACGGACGCTTCTGTGCTACTTGGGAGGCCTTAAAAAGAAAAAGTTCGCAAATTTACATTTTTTTTTCAGTGTCATTATGTAGTTTTGTGGGTTTTTTTAGATTAATTATAGGATAAAGTTAAATCATAAAATTTTAAAAAACTTGTACATTTGCAAACTTTTTCGTTTTTGAGACTTGAAAAGTTCTATTTTCACATATTAATAGGTATATCTCCGTGAATATTCACGGTATTTTATGAAATTTTTCCAGTGAGTTTTCATAGCATTGGCAACAATACTCTCATTGAGGAGTTTTTGCTCTACCCCCTTTAATATTTTAATTAATTTTTTGAGCTTATTACGCCGCTTGGAGCGCTGTAAGTCATCTCAATGTCCTGGGGTCACATACCTAGGGGTAGACTTTACTTCCATGACCCTAGGAAACGTTTTTTCCAAATAAAAGCCGTGAAAGGTTTTTTTGAAACACCGTGTATAAAGAATTGTCTTAAACATTTGACTAAAGAACAATGAACTCGTCACAGTACGAGTTATTTTATCATAGTTTTACCACAAGCCACAAACAATACGAACTTCAGAGTTTCTACCACATGAAAACCGCAAATCATTTTTAGCCAGAACTTCCTCACCACACAATTTGCTCAGCTTTTCCTATATGCTTAACAAATATTCGATATTTAAGGATTTACCAGAGCCGTATCAGAGAGTAGAGTTAAAGCGTTCAACCCCCCTTTGAAATTTTGAATACTTTTCTCTTTCGAAATTGAGCAACGTACTAGGATTGACAAAGACAGGTGCAGGTCTTTGTCAAGTGTCTCGAATGACTAAAATTGAGTTCCCTATTGGAAAAAAATTTTCTGGTATTCCATAAACCAGTATGAATTATACTGGATCCAGTATAAATGATACTGGAACCAGTATAAATGATACTGGATCCAGTATAATTCATACTGGTTTATGGAATACCAGACAAATTTTTCCAATAGGGTTAAAACACCTTTTAAAGGTCAAACTAAAGAAAAAACCACCTGTTCACCTCATTTTACTCAGAACTTAGTATTTACCCACATGAAATTTTTAACAACCTGTAAGTGTTCTAAAAAGCTATTTATTTGACCTATATTTTAGACAAATGAAGGGCGATCAAAAAACATTTTTGAGTCGACCCTAGAAACTAAAATTACAATCCTGGCTGTGAAAATTATCTTAAAAATTGTTAGTTTGTCATGTTTCCTCAATTCGGTTCACAACATTTGAAAAAAGGTTTAATCAGCTGCGTCGGAAGACAAAAACTTGTGCTTTTAAAACTGTCCAACTAAACTTGACCCAGTGCCCGGTTTCACTGTTACAATACCAGACAATGAGATAATCTCGAACAAGGACGATACTTTGAATCATCATTTATTTACCCTATATATTCAATCCATTTCTAACCCAATTAACACCAAACGCGTCGATCTTCGTCCAAGTTTTGGAGTCTATTTCGTTTTGGGGGCAGTAGGCCGTAGCAAAAAAAGAGCAATTAAAACCAAACTAGCTGATAAGTCAGTGACCTTTCTTATCGTTTTGTCGAATTCAGTGGATTCATGCTTTGCACGAGTTTGGACTTCTCCCTGAGTGACTCTGCATGGTCCGTTATTAGTACTAAACTAGTCTTCTTGCTCATGATGAGCGTTATCAACGAACAGATAGAAGCTGTGTATCGTGACGTTAAACGTTGCTCTGACTACTGAAAATAAGCTATTCCTCGAATACTGTTTACGTTCGCCTATTGCGGAATGTTAAATCATTTACGTTACGTCATCATCGCGTGAAGAGGAAAGAACAGGTAGCAACACCGGTAATTTCCCTTTGAAGCGCGAGATTTCCCTTACTGGATGAGGAAACAGCTGAGATTTCAATATTATATGTTCAATGTTGAATGCGACAAGTTTGCGCAAAATTTGTCGTCGTTGCAGTCACATTCTGAATTGGTTCATATGGATAGAGTTAAATGGTATCTGGTATCACACATTGGTCGATGAGAGATAGTGGCACTTCGGAGGGGGATGTTAGAATAGAATTATAGGCTGGGAGAATATGGGTAAATTTTGTCCTTTAGTATGGTTAAAAAATAAGTTTCCAACTTTCGAGGGGGATATTATTCTCAGATCCTCCTTTTGCAACCCCTTGTGTGGAACAAGTCAAATCAAACTAATAATAGAACGTGGTTAACATTATAAGTTAAGCAATGAATTCTTACACTTTAAAATTAAAATCTCCACAATGTAGTAATGATTTGAAAGAAATAAAAACTAAACCCATTACAAAGCATAATTTATGGGAAAAAAAATTACTTATTGAATAATTCCAAAAGAATGAAAACAAATTATAATTGCAAATTCTATTGAAATCACTGAAAAAATGTAGGACGTTTTATCAAGTCAAAATTTTTTTCACATATAATAAAAGGAAGAAAAAACATCTAAAAAAGTGTTATCAGAAATTTTAAATATGATGAAAAAAAAATTCTAGCATGATTAAATATGACCTTAAACTGATTATTTCAAGCTGCAAACCAAATAAACACCTTAACCGTTGCTCTACTAAAAAAACTTAATGTAATGTATTGTAAGGGTGGTACCTTTAATAATGCCGAGTCGAAACCCCTCCCAAAACAAGTCTGGTTACGGCCCTGGTGGACTCTTTCTAAAAAGGTTGGCCAACTTTCCGAATCAGGATGAAAACTAAACAACTTTGCAATTACACACCCTTTGCATTTTCACACCCTCAAAGTTCTCACGTGAAATCTTTAGGAAAAAGTGACTTTTCCCTCCCTTGTCAATATTTTTAGATCCACCTTGGCTCCTCCCAAAGGTAATAATCCCAACCAAGATCAGTCGATTTTTTTCCTTAACAATAACTCGGATATCACTCCGAAATTAGTTTTTGATTATGATTGATACAAATTGATAATTTCAATTTGCATGCCGTTTACATTCCAATTCAGAAAAAGGTTCACTTGCACTAACAAGATATGTGATAATCCAAAGCTAAACTAGGATTGGAAATGAAACTTCACTGAGATAAGATGAATTATCTCGGAATTTTGCGGTCAAGCAAAATCATGCTAGACTTAGGGGTCATCCATAAATTACGTGAGGTCAAAAAGGGGGGGAGGGGTTTGGAAAAATCTCACCAAGGGGGGAGGGGGGGGTCGATTAAAATCTCACGTCAACTTTTTTTTAACTTAATTAGGTGCTATGAAGCACAAAATGCAAATAATTTTTAGAAAATAATTTTCAAAAGTTGTAGGTAAATCTCACGTGGGGGGAGGGGGGGGGTCAAGAAAAATCTCACTAAATCTCACCAAGGGGGGAGGGGGGGTCCAGATTTTGGAAAAAACACCTCACGTAATTTATGGATGGCCCCTTATGCAAATAAATTCAAACCAGTCTTAGGGTCAGGGAGTCAAATTTAAGGGCTGTTTAAAGGGCCTGATTTTTTAAATCTAGCAAATTCGATTACACGCTACAGCAGGATGTTTTCAGTCAGGAACATCCGGGCGTCTTATCGGCCATTCGGTAAAGACTATAGACGGAAACCTACACCAATCGAAACCGGCAAGCGAGGAGCTTGTTTCAGTTAATTATAATAGTGCGAGAAGTAAAAATTATGGGAGGGGGGCTACTATGTTTTTTTGAGGATATGAGAGAGAATAAGGAACTTGCATGATTTTTTTATATTTTTTAAATCTATTCTTCACGCAAAAATAAGCCACTACACAAAATTTGAGGCCCATTGAGAAATTTTTCGATGGCAAAAAAATTATCAAAAATCGTCTTTTTCGAAGTGCCTGAAAACGCTTAATTGCATGCACAGTGACGTCACAATACATGGACTTCGCCTAAAATGTTTGCCTTGGATTTCTGACCGTCACCAAAAGTGTCTAGAAGGTAAATATTTATTAAAACACTCATATCGGACACTTCAGAAAAAGAAATCATCAACTAAAACATAGAAATTCAATTTTGATAGCAATTTGGCCGGATGGAATTCTACGTCACTGTGCATGCGAACACACTTCGCGTTTTCAGTCACGTGTTTTTTTCTCGACTTTTAAATTAAAATATTTATTTGTATACTTTTTTGAAAAATTGACAAAATATTTCATTTTACTATACAAAAAACCAAATGGAACACTTCTTGAATGTTTATGAAAATCTGACACATGCAAGTTCCTTATTATATTTAGAAAAAGATTCGGGTGATATAGCCCGATATAACTCCTAATTGCAAATTGGAAGATTGCCTTTAGAAGTTTCTGAAAATATAGAATTAACTATATTAACTATATTTGTCATAGTGGCAACGTGACAACCTAATCATTACTATATTACAGTAAAATATAAACTCGCCTTCGGAAATTTTGAACTTTTACATTTATTTTTTACAATAATTATTTTTTTATCTTTTTGCAGGTATGTTTTTTAAGGTAGTAAAATGTAACTTTTTATTTCATAATGCCAAAACTCAAAAAAACTAGATAACACGGGTGAATATTTAAGAAATAAAGATAAAAATCGAAAATGTTAAAAGTCTAGACATTCGTGTCATTGCTACACTGTAAAAAATAATCCTGCAAAAAAACAGAAAATTTCTGGCAGCAAAAGTTGCCAGAAAAAATCTGTAGGTTGAAAAATCCTGTAAACAGAAAAAAGCTGTAACCTACTAACAGGTAAATGCTGTAAAAAGGAACTTTCTGTCAAGTGGGCTACAGATTTTTCTGTTGCCTTTCAGTAATTTTCTGCTTGTGCGCATGCACTTATTTCAGTAGAATTTTTTTAATTTTAATTAATTGATATCCGGGGATAGAACCCGCGACCTACCGCATGCTAAGCACGCACGCTACCACTGAACCAAATAAGATTCAGTATAACGTTGCCAATAGCTGTATTCGTTTTCGATGCAGTAAGTTTCTGTTTAAGTACGGATAAGCTAAAAAACTAGGTAAAAGCTGTAATTTTACATAAAATGGGGGGTATCGAATTTTTGTGGGTATCGAATACACTCGATACCTATAGGTATCGAGTACTTAAGTATTTGGTATCGATACCTGCCCATCACTAATTTTTTTATAAAGTAAGTGCAGTGAGCTGGGTTTTGTGAGGATTGCAAAAATTTCTGCGCAAGCAGTTAACGGGGGTTGGCGAGCGATAGCGAGCAGGGGGCGGTAGCCCCCTAGTTTTATAAAAAAATCAAAATTTAAATGTAATTACAAGTGTACTAATTATTTTAATATACACATAAAAAAGTCTTGGATTACGCACACATCTTATTAAATTAGGAACAAGATTATTCAAACATGATGTCTCACTAAACGACGAAAAATCACTATAATCGAAACGAACTAAGTTTGGGCTTCACAAAGGGAACGTCTATTTTTCTCCTGCCCGAGCTCAGCTCGGGCCCTAAATAGTAATGTTTTGACTATTTTTTGGACAATCCAGTTCACAAATTTTAACATTTCATTTCTAATAAATATAAACCTCAAGATATTTTTTATAATATAATTATGCACCTAAATTGACAAATCTGCCTTGTGGTTTGAAAATGATAAAATTAGCATAATTTTTAATTTACAGCTCTTATGAAATGCTTTCATGTATCATTTTAAGCTAATGTAAAACGGCAAAATTTGGAATCTAAGAATTCAAATAAAGCTTGCAATGAGATAAAATTAGACTTAAGTAAGAAGCATATTGCTTTAATGTTGTGTGTGTGTGTGTGTGTGTGTGTGTGTGTGTGTGTGTGTGTGTGTGTGTGTGTGTGTGTGTGTGTGTGTGTGTGTGTGTGTGTGTGTGTGTGTGTGTGTGTGTGTGTGTGTGTGTGTGTGTGTGTGTGTGTGTGTGTGTGTGTGTGTGTGTGTGTGTGTGTGTGTGTGTGTGTGTGTGTGAGGAATCATTTTACATATTCCCTTGTCTCTTAAAAAATAAGAATACTGATGAAAATTGCAAAAAACCCATCTTCTTAAGACCTAACGAAGCCCAGTGGCAGTGCTTCGCGCTTCCACACCACAGGCCCGGGGTTCAAATCCCGGGCTGGGCAAGGTCCACTCAGCCTTTCATTCCTTCAGTGGGTCGATAAAATGAGGACCAAGCTTGCTTGGGAACTAAACACTGGGGGTCTCGCGTTAGAATGACCACCTAACCGGACACATGCCTAACAACTTGCACCCCAGAGCCCCACGGTCACGAAAACGAAGATGGGCATCGTAGGCCTTTGCCCACTAGGGCTGTTGCGCCAATGAGTTTTTTAAGACCTAAAGGCGGCTTTAGACCACCCGGTTTGCGACAGCGATTCCGCGGTTTTTCGGGAATTTGACAACCGCAGTAACTCAGCGACCTCTCGAAAGATGGCGCTGTTCAATTAAGGGAAGAGGGTCAATTTTTTGTCGCGAACCGGATGTCGCAGAATCGCTGTCGCGAACCGCGTGGTAGCTGGTATTACATGACGCGTATTCCATGCGATCAGGGCGCGCGCGCTACGCGCGATTGGGGGGAGGAAATCCGAAAAATCCCCATCGGAATCGCGCCGAATCGCGCGACATCGCCCGCCACAAACGTCGTTGTGGGGCGCCACGCTATTTCGCCTACTCAACCAATGGCAGGCTCGAGACCATACACGCGTGTGCGATCGACGCAAGGAGCCCAGAGAATCGCGCCGGTTGGAGTTTTTTTAGGAGCGCCCCGAAATCAGCCAATCAAAACCATCGAAATTGGTAAACATGGCTGCTGCGACTAGGCCCATCGAAGTTTTCCTCTCCTCGTCGATCATCGAATAAATCTGTTTGAAATAAATCAAGTGAGTGAATATAATATCTTTCTTTCTACTTTTTTATGAAATGTTTAACATCGCAGCTGATTTATTCCATATCTTTAAAAGCGTTTACTTCTGTTTCTTTTCTATAGCTCATACAGTTGGAGCAGTCTAAAAACCTGTGTCGTTTTAAATTTTTAAATTTGTATCCTGTATCCTTCGTTATATAAAACTTCCAAGTTAAACTTACAGCTTAGTAAGATCACAACACACAGGATGTTTTTTTTCTTATTTGAACTCTTATTGTTGAATCGGGTAGCCGAAGCTGATTGTGTCGTAGATATTCATGTTTTGTTCATTTTAGACCTTGAATCTGATGTATCTGAAGAGAAAGATGTGTGCACGGAGAGCGGAATCGACCACTGACGTGGACAAAACTAAACCCTATTAATTATTAACAACGACTCATCTGTTACATAAGAAGGGAAAATTCCCTGCGGGGATTCTAGCATCCAGCCAATCTTCCCAGGTACTTTATATTATATATGCTCTTATTTAACTGCTTTTGTGTATCTCAAAGCCTTCAAACCAATGTAAACAATTGTACCATATGACCAAATAATACAAGTTTCAAAAACAAATAAATGTAATGTACTTTATGATTAGCTGAGTGCAAGTCCTAAGGGTAATTGGATATTGCCAAAAATAATCAAGATACTTGAACTAGAAGTGGTTCTTTCATACATTTTTAGTGAGATTTGTGCCAAGCTTATCCTTAAGTACCCAAAACACAAAAAATATACATTTTTAATTGCTCAGTTTTACTAATGGTTTCAATAAGGGAAGGTATTTGATTTTGTTTTGTGCAAAATGCTTATTTCCCTTTAACAGTCATCTGTCTTCCCTTAACGTTTTTAAATAGATTCCGTGTATTTAATTTCACATGAAGTTCAATATTATCGTGGTACTTTTTTAAATAATGGATACTTTTTACTAATATAATGGATACTTTTTACGTGGTACTTTTTTAAATGGAGCTAATATCTTGCAAATTGTATTTTATTGGTAATGGTTTATAAAATATTTTGGTACTTGTTATTAGCCTGTCGAATGTTTTGGACAATGTATCAAAAACTCTCGGCTTGTATTATAGGGCAGTGGTCCCCAACCTTTTTACCACCACGGACCGGTCAACGTTTGATAATTTTACAGCGGCCCGCTGGGGGGGGGGCGTTGATTGTTTACATTCTAGATTATTTTGATTTTTTAAAAAATTTAATTGTATTTAAACATGCTTTTAAAATAAAATACAGTTACACCAAAAATAAATATAGTGATTTATAATTCATTTCATTCATCGATTAATCGATTCCTCTTACAAAAATAAGCAACTACCCAAAATTTGAGGCCGATCGAGAAATTTTTTGATCGTCAAAAAAATTAACAAAAATCCCCTTTTTAAAAGCGCACTAAAACGCCAAGAGTTTGGAAGTGACGTCATCTTATACTAAACATTAACATTGTTGTAAAGCAATGGAGTTGATGGTATTATTGTTGACGTCATCTTATAGTTTAAACAATAAACGTTTTCAGTCACGTGTTTTTTTCGCAACTTTTAAATTAAAATATTTAATTACCTGTACATTTTTTTAAAAAACTGACTAGATATTTCATTTTACCATACAAAAAACCATAAGGAACACTTGTTTGTTTTTGAAAATCTGACACATGCAACTTCCTTATTGTACCATATGACCAAATAATACAAGTTTCAAAAACAAATCAATGTACTTTAGGATTAGCTGAGTGCAAGTCTTAAGGGTAATTGGATATTGCCAAAAATAATCAAGATACTTGAACTAGAAGTGGTTCTTTTATACATTTTTAGCGAGATTTGTGCCCAGCTTATCCTGAAGTACCCAAAACACAAAAAACATACAATTTTAATTGCTCAGTTTTACTAATGGTTTCAATAAGGGAAGGTATTTGATTTTTTTTGTGCAAAATGCTTATTTCCCTTTAACAGTCATCTGTCTTCCCCTAACGTTTTAAAATAGATTCTGTGTATTTAATTTCACATGAAGTTCAATGTTATTGTGGTACTTTTTTAAATTAAGGGAGCGAATATCTTGCAAATTGTATTTCATTGGTAATGGTTTATAACAGGTTCTCAAACTTTTTAACATCGCGACCCACTTTTGAGAAACAAAATCTAACGCGACCCACCAGCTTCAGTTACTTATAATTAACTGAACTGAGATAATTATCTCATGCCCCCTCCCCACAGAATTTTAACTTCTCTGACTGGGGGGTGTTCACCAACTATTTAGTTACAAGGGTATGAAATCGTTTAATTGTGTTCTAACAATGATCCCTACAGTAAAAAGGGGGGTCTGGGGGTACTCCCCCAGAGAAAATTTTTAAAATTTGACCCTTAAAAACATGTTTTAACTTGTTTTTTAGCAATATGGGATAAATTACATCAGTTGCATCATTTGCCAAGAAAATTCTTAAAATTTGCATTGACCCCCCCAGTGTGGATGGGGAGAAACACTAAATATTTTTTTCAAATCTTATTTGAATAACCGACTAGATTTGCATGATCGGCACATTCTCCAAGTAGTGTAGTTTTTTCTCAAATTTTTATTATTTTTACTATAGTATGGTAATTTGATAATTTCTAAAGTTCAACTAATAGTTTGATAATTCAAAAGTCAATAACACTGTTTGTGAAAAAATTAAAAATCTTCTCGCGACCCACCAAAAACTGACTGGCGACCCACCAGTGGGTCGCGACCCACAGTTTGAGAAACTCTGGTTTATAATATATTTTGGTACATGTTATTAGCCTGTCGAATGTTTTGGACAATGTATCAAAAAACTCTCGGCTTGTATAAATGGCATCTAATGGTGGCCATAAACTGGCCTAGCGGCGAAGGCCAACAGTCGCAAATGCGGCTACTCGCCTTCGCTGTATTCAAAAGTATTTTTGGAATTGGGGGGTCTCCTTGAAATTTCATGGGAAGCGACTTTTCCACCAACACTGTGATACAAGTGCCAAACAGCCATTTTGCCTTCACTGTGTTTGAAAGTATTTTGGGCGATGGGGGGGTCTCCTTGAAATTTCAATTGAAACAACTTTTCACCTACACTGCGATACAAGTGCCAAAACAGTTTACAGCCATTTCGCCTTCGCTGTGTTCAAAAGTGTTTTTGGCGATGGGGGTCTCCTTGAAATTTCATGGGAAACAACTTTTTCACCTACACTGTGATACAAGCTCCAAACCAGTTTACAGCTATTTGTGACTGTTCGCCTTAGCTGCTTGGATCTAATTTATGTGCACCTTATAAGTACCTCTGTTCATATAGTACAAAATCCTGCTTTGAATTAGAGTTTAAACAACTGGTCTTTCGACTCCACCTCCCTTTAAACAGTGTGAGTTGCAAACAGCGGAAGCTGATGGTGATCTAAATTGCTGAAAAAAATTCCATCAAAAAATTAGTTGGTAAAATTTTACTTAAATTTGGCAATTTTACGTTATATTGTAAAAAGGATTGTGAAATATTCCATTTTTTGAAATGGTTCAAATTTGAATCATTTATCAATTTGTGTAGTTCTTCCCCTGTTTGCAACTCATTCTTCCCCACTGGTGTAAACTTCATACTTAATTTTATAAATAAGTAGATTTTTATTTTAAATGGAGGGATAACATGGCAAACATTAACTCCTGATATTTCTTTGTAGTTTCCCAGTGGCAGAGATTCAGCCTTTTTCCATGGAGTTATGCAGTTGTAATAATTGTCAATCCCAGATGTTATTTGTCCACAACTGAATTAGATTTAGAAAAACCAGGTATGAAATGTTTTGTTTAACTTCATTTTCTTATTGTAATGATTTAATTTGACTAAAATATCATTGTAAATATGTATAAATTTTCAAGGTCCTTAACTTTATTGACAGTTGATATATTTTTAACTGTTTTAGACAACTTATCAGATTATTTTGGGCTTGTGCCTGGCATATCAAAAAAAGTTCTTACATATTATACTGTCAACCGTGCCGCTTAATCAAAAACGTTATCAATTCTCATTGACTTTTCTATTGATGTACCACTGAATTAGACAGCCACTGAACAGTAAATGGGATAATACGTAAGTACCTAAAAAAGTATTTATGTAGGATGGTATATGTAGGAAGCTAGTGTTTCGATTGTACTTCCTCTACTGAGGGAAGAAAGGCAATTAATTTAGCTTCTAGTAGAGAAGCTTGTCTCTACTAGAAGGTATATATGGTGTATATGGTAGAAGAAAATCCCTTAACTATGATGCCTTTCAAAAAATCCCTTTCTTACTACTTTAACCCAAGTTGTGAGGTTTTAAAATTGAATCGTTTATTTCAGAAACAAGTTAAACCCCATTGGATTAACACAGCTTTTAACTTGTTTCTGAAATAAACGATTCAATTATAATTATCAAGTAAATTTATAAGAAATGCAACTTCATTAATGTGTCCGATTAATTGAAGTCCATTAAAAGTCAAAGTTTATAACTTTATTTTACAAAGCAGAAATTAACTGCAGAAATTTTAGTTATGATATCGCTTGAAGCCAAATTACCTAAAGGCTCATTTACACAATTTAAATTTCGGTGTTAATCTTAAGTGATCCTTTGTGATAAATTACTCAATTGTAATGGAAATTGGAGGAATGAATAATGAAAAGACAATATACACTTACTCTTGAGAAACTTGACAATATTTTTTTGCCATCTTGGCTGGGCTATTTAGAGATTATGCTTTCATATCAATGTTTTTTACTCAAGTAAGTTTTAAAAAAAGACTAAATAAATCTGTGGGATAGCATTTTCTGAAATTGTAATAATGTTTTTGTGGGGACTGGTTTCTTATATCAAACCAAAGGCCTGTCACATCAAATTAAAGGTCTATGTTATTACAAATTTAAAAATAATCTTGATTTTAAAATTTTAGAGATTCAATTTTTTTCATTGGGTGTTATGAAATATGTAATTTAGTAAGCACTGTCTTGCTAGATTTTTAATGCTCTCAGTAAAATACGTCTCTTTAAATAAAATCATAGATATTATTCAAAGTGTTATTAAAATAAATATTACATTGTTGAGTTTATGAATTATTATTTTTTATTTCAGATATGGGCCTGTGAACAAAGTTGCTGATTTGGAAATCCATTAAATGGAATTTTGTGTACTCATCAAAATTGAGGGTGTGTTGTATAAAAATTGAATGTTAATAAAAAAATGGTTTTCTTAAGTTTTTCAAAAAGTTTTGCATGCTTTTAAAAATTGCAATAAAGGGGGGGGTTCTAATGACTTTTCACTATTGTAAAGAGAGGGAGGCTAGCATAGTGTGAGTTTCCAAAGGTAAAGGTTACGATACTTTACAGCATGCATTGAATTTTCATCATTTATTTTTAAAAAAATTATTGTGCTTGTGTATTAATATAGCTATGTTATTTATGTTATCAATAAATAAAAAAATTTTCAAAACAAATAGTGAAAATATTTTATGATAAAATATCATAGACAATTAAATTTTGTATGACATGCAAGTGTGTATATAAATAAGGTGCAACTTTTGAGTAATTTCAAAAAGAATCTAGGTTACTTAATGAAAACATCCAGGTAAGAAATTTAACCTTACTAGTTGAGATGGTATATCATTTTTTGAAAACTGATTGGATTTAAATCAGATTTTAAAAAATTCTATTAACAGTTTTTTAAAACTGGTTTAAAATAGTTTAAACATAAAACAACAAATTCAGGTCCTATTCTACAATTAGCTATTTTAGTCAATTTTTATAATGGCTAATTTTTGTACCTATGTTAAGTATCCCTTATCATTTTAGACTTCTTAATCAGCATGATAATTAATTTTGGTACAGCTTTTTAGAAACCGTCCTCCAGCCACCATGTTTACTCACATCTAAAATGACAAAAAAAACCCAGAGATCTAATTATCATTATTAGATCCTAAAATAATTAGTATATTATTAGAGATCTATTATTACATCTGTATGCTTACAACACCTAATTGTAGTACTGGTTACACATGGTGACTGGAGGACTATTTCTAAATCTGTTCCTTTTATTTATATTAAAGGAATAATTTAACTATGCTTTACTAGCACACTTTTGTTTAATCTTTTTTGGTATGCATATTTTCCAAGATTACTAACGCTAATTAAAGTTTTAAAATCAAGTTATTTTTATATAAATTTTAATATCTTACATGGGTTATGAAAAAAATATATAAATCCATTCTTTTTCAAATAATCTAACTATTGGAGAAAATTTGCAATTGAAAAGTGGCCAAGGAAAATCCCCTCCTGAATAAAATAATAAATTAAGAGTACAAGATACTAATTTCTATTAGCTTTGTTAGTTATAATAAATATCTCAATACCCTGAAAATAATCCTTTTAATTTCTACTATAAAAGTGAAATTTAAACTTTTTCTCTTGTTCTTTTTATGTTGTGTGAAAAAAATATTAATAAATAATCCTTGAAAAAATATTTATTTGAAGCTTTGTAATAATTTAATGTTAAAAAATTGCAAATTAAAGTTTTTGATTTAAATTGATTTTATAAAAAAGAAAAGTATTCAAATCAAGCAACCCTGTTTTAAAGATATGTCACGACCACCAACACAACGTCGCGCGCCGATGGAGAACAGTCGCTCCAACAGCGCCACCTGGCCGCAGCTCCACGCGTCCAAACGCCCAAGGTTTCCGGTTTGCACCGCTAGGTAGTGCTGTAGTAGCGCTAGGGAAAAAATGCCAAACGCGCGCTTACGCTCGCTCCCAAAACGCGTGGAATACGCGTCATGTAATACCACCTTAAAGCCGCCTTAACACTGACTCGTGACAAGTCGTTTTTCCCGCAAACGATCGGAAAGAGAGAAGTCGACATCGCCGTCAGTTTGTAAAACTGGCCGCGGGTTATAAAGAGTTGTTTTAAAGAAAATAAGAAAATTTCTAGAAAAAACAAAGATCTGTAAAAATTAAGTTGGATTAGTGGCTGAGAGAAAATTCAAGGACCCAAGTCATTTTTCCAGGACTTAGAACGTTTTTCAAGGACTTTCAAGTACCTAAATTTAGCCTTAAAAAATTCAAGGATCGTGGGACGTGGGAACCCTGTCTCCAAAAGCATTTGAAAATTTTCTAATTAGCTCTAATCTGGCCCTCCAGTCATAAGCTTTTTGGAGACCTTTGCTCTACAAATACTTACTTCAACAAGAGGAAAAAAAGGCCCATAAAAATCATTCAGAAAAAGGAGAAATATAAAACAAATAACTTTATTCCATTCGAACAACAGTAAAGTACTTGATAATTTAACAAATTTTTAAAGAGAAAATATGTATCTGCATTAAAGTTGGTCAAAAATATTAACGTTTCAATACAATGCTTTTCAACTTGCTTTAAAAATTGCTTTCTGTAAAAATGCAATCCAGTGGAATGTATCAAAATGTTCAAATATATTTCATAAATGTTTTAGACATTGAAAAATAACAAAACAATGAGGGGAAAACTATTAGGATATACGAAAAATTCGGTCAAGGCAAAACCGTTCAATAAAAAACGAATTTATTACATATGTAAAGTAAAGCTGGGTTTTTTACCGGTTTTTGAATTGACCAGAATTTTTGCAACACCAACCTTTAATCTTGTCTAGAAGCCTTTAACCAGAAAAAAGTTAGAGGGAAAAATTGAAAATTTTCATAATAGGGTAGAAAAGAAAAAAAAAGATATTTTAACATAGCCTTTCCATATATTTGTAACAAGACAATATTTCCCAAAAATATATAAAAGTGTGAATACCATTTTATCTAAATTATTATACATGTTTGAGTTAGTATTCTCTCCCTAATATAGTAGTGAGAATATCAAGACAAAAAACATATGAAACTTAATGATTATGTACAATTTTTTAGCATCTACAAAAATTGAGTTGTACATGTTTAGCAAAGAAAAATGAAAATGCACCGGAACAAAAAGTATGATAGATAGAATTTGAAAAATGATCCTATACACAACGTACAAAAAAAACACATACAACTGCTATCCTTAGGCTCCAATAGCAGAGTTTCACAATTTCATCTACACATATGATTAGTACTCAAAAATAGAACAAAACTAACAAACCTGACATTGTTTGTAAAGTTTTTAAATTTCCACAATTAAATTTCAGACAATGGAGACCTATATAATAATTTTATAGCGTTAACACAGTATCCATGAAATGGAAATATTGCACATATGGATTTTCGGCTTAAAAACTCAATATAACTACAATATATACTTTGCATCAAAACTTTTATACTTTAGTACACATAAACTAAACATTGAAATAAAAATTTAGCATACAAGTTCTCCTGTACCAATCAAATCTCATGATCTATTTCTCAAAATTATGAAAGACTAACTTTAGTTTCAATAAGAGAATCAAAGCAAATTTTAGAGAGAATATAATTTGACATGAATACAAACATTAATAACATTCACTTTCCTCCAGCTTTTAAATTACACCCTTAATTAAAGGCACTTTAAAATTGAAGCATACACCAACTTAGCACTAAAGGCCTGAGATTTATGAACTTGTGTAGGCGAATATCCAACTTTCAAGGATATCCTTGAGTCGAATTGGCAATTTGTGCTAAGGTTCCTATCATTCGCACGGTACCATACAAAAGACTTTTAGTCCATCCTTTATTTGAAACATCAGAATTGAAATTTTCAGTCTCAACACACTGTGAATCTGAAGTGTTATTCCCTTGTGCACGAGACAAAATCAATATGCCATCCTATAAAACAGAAATATTACTAAAATATGTCTTTAACATAAATAATTACAATCTTCACAAATTAAGCGAACGTTTGAAGTCTAATTAATCTAATTACAAACAAATTTCCTATACTCTTTTAAACTAAAATTAGTTTAAAATCGGTAAAAATTTCGGTACAGCTTTAGAAAAGGTCTGCCTTTGGCGCGGTCACCAAGTTTGTGGTACTATTTCAAGGCCGATTGGCTGTGAAATCGTAGGTAAACATGGCCCGGGTTTCAGTCGGTGCCGAGGTCGCCAAAAGCGGACCTTTTCTAAAACTGTTCCAAAATTTCAGTTGACAAAGCAAGTTTTAAGCCATTAAATAATAAATAGAAAATAATTGAAGAAATACAATGGTACAGCTTTAGTAAGTCCTCCAGCCACCATGTTTAACTTACCATGTTAAATGATAACACTTTCGCATGTTGCTGTCTGCTGTGGTTACACATGGTGACTGGAAGACTTTGTCCCAATTCCAATATATCCCTTTATAATACTATTTTTATGGGATATTTCAGACAAAGTGATAAATACTCAATGATAAATGCTATTGAATTTATCAATTGCCCACAGACCTGGAAAAAGTTGTTATCTTCCCCCGAACCTAATAGAATTTCCCCAAACTTTATGTATTACTCCTATGGAGCTGGCAGGGGCTTCCCTTGAACCAGGTTCGTAGGTTCAGGCACTTTTTCCAGGTCCGATTGCCCACCTCCCTTAATTAATGCCGCATTAAGGGCCTTAATGCCTGGCTTAGCATTTTGCCTGTAACATAGTATTCCTTAAAACCCTAAGTCAGAGGTGCAGAATATGTCCGAACGATGTTCGGGGGAAATTCGAGCAGCTCTGGGTAAATTTTTCCCCAAGATAGAAAGAAAAACAAAAAAATCCAACATCATTAGCTGAAAAACAAATATTTTGTGCTGCGACTACATCATAACCTCCATTTTCAACGTGAAAACAGCGGAGTTACGGATGTAGAGTGGGAAAAACTATGCATGGATCTGGAATGCTCATGGGATCTGCACTAAAAAACCTAATTTTCTAGGTTCTTAACCTGGATGTTGGCTTTTTCTTGCTTTTCCATTGGTATGCAGAAAAAACAATCTATCTGTGGTAGATAGGTAGAATGGGTAATTTTCACTATTAATAGCGTTCTTGTTCAATCACATCGATGTTCTTAATTAAAATGTTGAGTTCATTAAGGAGAAATTTAAGGGTAGCTTAAATTTTGAGATAATTAGAAAATTTTTCATATTTTAGGGAAAGGGGCACTTTTTTGAGCAAAGATTATAAATGTGTAAGAAAGACTAAAAAGGAGTATAAAGATCATTAAAATTTAAATTTATGGATTATTTGAAAATTATTGAATCTGAAAGAAGTTTAAGAACTGAATAAACTATTTTTTAATGAAATTTCATTTTGGGGGAAATTTTGGAGAAAAAAATTGTATTCTGGGGAAATTTTGGATCCTGGAACATTTTCTGCACCCCTGCCCTAAGTTTCCTAAATTTTAGAGTTTAAATTTTGATATTTAAACTTTTTCTGCAATACACCTGACAAAATATCTGCATCAGAAAAGAAAACTACCTTTGACCTCTGTACAGACCACTGGTAAAGACCCGAACAAAATTTCAAGGAATTTTTATGGGTCCAATTGGATTTCAGTATCATACCTGCCAACCCGTTCCGATTTTTACGGTTTCTTTTTCAATTTTCAACCCAGTTTTCCATTTTTTAAATTCGGAACAATTTAAAATTAGATAGTTGTTTTTTACTATCTACGATTGTATTATTAAAATTGTATTGTAATTTGTAGTATATTCGTTCAAGAATTGAAAATCGGAACCGTTGGCAGGTATGCAGTATAAAGCAGAGAGGTTGAAACAGGTACAAGAACTTTTGATGGAAGCTGACAGTTTTATGACTTAATTCTCCAAACCAGTATGCCCCACCTCTTATGTTCTTTGCTTTTGGTATTGAATGGGAAATGAGCCAAGTTACCGAGACAAGAACAATGAAAATAACTAACAGTCCTAGAGTTTTCAGCATACTGCATGAGGTGCAACCATTTTAAAAATGGGCCAGTTCCGGTTGGCAGGGCTCCCAGCAGACATTTGGTTTGTCTTTAGGGAAAAAAGAGACCTAATATCTTTAAAAAAGAGGAAAAAGAGACCGAAATTTTAAGCCAAAATTTAACAGTGTCATGAAAAAATAGGTCGATGAAACAAAAATTTCAGAGTTTTACCTTCACAAAATAGTTAATGTTATAAAATTAATGTAGAAATTAGATAAAAAGGCGATTGATTGCCAAAGATTGAGATCCCAGGTGGCTGTGAGCTTGTAATTGTGTTCTTTTTTTATTTTTGGTTCAATAAAAAAAATTAAATTAAAATAATAAAAAAAGTATATTTTCAAGGTAATTTTTAAATGTTGAAATGAAATATTGGAATAATCCTTCACAACAGAAAGTATACTTTTCATAACTTGAATCAAATTAAAATTAAAACACTGAAAAGTTAAGATTATTCTTGAATAAAAAAACAGTGCCGTAGCCAAAACTGGGGGGGTTCTTTGGGTTCAGACCTAAAATATTTTAGACCCTATAGTTTTGGTTTTATAATAACCAGTTGCCACTCAAGGGAGACATTTTGATACTGTGCTTCTCATAAAAATTCTACACTTTAAAAGAGCGATCCTCTTTACTAGTAGTTGTAACCCAATAGGGCTCAAATATGCGAGTTTACACATTACTCTTTTAATGTTTAAATAACAAAGATTTTCTATGGGAGGACCCCAAACATCCCTTTGAAACTCAGTGTGGCTTGCAAGGAAATCTTTGGATGTAACTGAAAAGGTCTCAAAATGAGCTAAAACACTGCTTCAAAAGATCAAATTTCCAAAATTTTTCTGGTGAAGCGCCCTCAAACTTTAGACTTATTATACACAGATTAACATCCTATCACAGTAAGCGTTTTAAAACAAAGCATGTAAAAACACTCATAAGTAAAATAGTATTGAGTCAAATCCCTGAAACAAATATCTAGTTATGGGCCTGACGCCAAAAACGAGTTCGACACTGTTTTCAAGGGGCAAATTCGCAAGAAGTTTTTGAGGAGAAATGCATTTTTTGGACCTCCAAAGGAAAAGCCTGGCTATACCGCTAAATAAGGATGTCATAAGGTCATAATTATCCTTCATACCCCTATAACAGACTATTTTTCACATACAATTTTTTCCATGGCTTCCGCAAAATTTTTGTATTTTACCCTAATAGATGCCTTAATTCTACAGGTCTGCAACCTAAAAGTTTGTTGTTGAATAATTTTAACGAATTTCTATGTATTTTGGGGTGCTAATAACAAAATAAATTGTTTCATTAAGATTTGACATTAATTACAAACAATTTTCAAATTTATATTAATTGCTTTATTTCACACTAGAAACCCATAAACAGACTATTGTGGGGGGGGGTTGGAGGGGGAGAATTGATTCAAACTAACAGACCCTGTAAAATTGTGTTCGCAGTTTGTATAAAATATGAACCCCAAGTATAGATACAGGGATGAGGGTTCTTCACTGGAAAATTAGCCTTCAAAGTATTGTTTCAACTAATATTGTTGACCCATTGATAACACCCAAAGAGACCGATATCTTGTAAGTCAGAATTTTCTACGGAGAAAGGATATAGAGACAAAAATTTCTAAGGTAGAGGGGGTCTGGGGGGGCTCCCCCAGAAAAATTTTGTAAATCTAACCCTTAAAAGTAGGGAAAAAAGGAAAAAAAGAGACCTTGATCCTAAAAAAGAGACTTTTAGAGACCTCAGGTGAAAAAAGAGACTTTTAGGGAAAAAAGAGACCTGCTGGGAGCCCTGGGTTGGTCAGTTGACATGAGACTCCAACCAAAAAATGGTGAAATTAATAGGTACAATTTATAAAAACTTTTCAATTCCATTAACATTCCCGTTAAATATCGGCAAGATCTCTTTCAAACACATGTTAAAATACAGATAAAATTATCTGATTTTTAATGATCAACGGAAAAGTTATTGTGTTAAACATTTGGCACAACTTTGATAAGAGTCTACCAGCCTTGTTAGGTTTACCCACAGCTCAAATGACACACAACCATTATAGGCAGGGTTGGGTTTTTCCCGTCCAAAACTAGTTTTTCCCATACCACTGGGAAAAACTGGTAAATACCGGGAAAAACTGGGAAAAAGTGGGAAAAACTTCCAATTGACAAAATAATGGAAGTATTAGGTTATGGCCTTTTTAAACATATTATAAAAACGTTTAGTTAAAAATGACTTTTTTTTTTGGGGGGGGGTTAAAATTATTAGGTGGGAAAAATATAAGTAAGCAAGAGAATTATGACATTAAACATAAAATTTGCGTATGTTTTTTAATATTAATGAATTTCTCAAATAAAAATAAAGAATATTTTAAAACAAATTTACTTATAATAATCTGTGTCTTTAAGAGAAGCATTATATATATAGTTTTTTTAAATGTAAATAAAAACGTCATTTAAATCAAATAAAACGTAAATGTAAATCTTGATTGCAAGATAACTTTTTTGAAGTAACAAGGTATGATAATCCGATGAAAAGGGCAAAACCATCAAAAGATGATATTCCCTCAGACAATGATAAAATCCATATTCATAACATAGGGTAAAGCTTATTTAAGGTCATTTTTCTAAAAAAAGGGTATAAAAACTTTTAAAACATTCATTTTTAACAGAATAAATTCAATAAATAATCAGTTTTTCCCACTTTTTCCCATGTGGGAAAAACCTAGTTTTACCTAGCCTTAGTCTAGTAAATACCGGTTTTTACCATGGTATTTACCGGGGGTGGGAAAAACCTTGCCAACCCTGATTATAGGTCTAACTATTAATATCATTATCCTAAGTCCTAAGATAGTATATTTAGTGGATTATTATTTCAGGATCTAATAATGATGATATTAATAGTTAAATCTTTGGTTGCCAGTCATCATTTAAGCGGTGGGTAAACATGGTGGGTGGTAGACACTTATAGAAGCTGTGCCTAATATTTTAATCTTAGAGGGATTATGTAGCAGGTTTTCTATTTTTTGTGTCAAAAAGAGCAAGGCAGTATTGAATGGAAACGTTAAAGGAATTGAACCATAAAAATTCCTCTACAGCAATTTCAGGATATGGATATAGCTTACTAATTACAGTGTTGGTACTTCCCTATTATCCCATGGACCATGCAGCTGGAAACTAAAATGTATAGCCACAGCCAGAAAAAAATTTCAGAGGGGGATATTTGAATTTAGGGGGGGGATATGGGGTAAATTTGGTCCTTTTCTAAAAAAGGAAAATTTCTGAGTTTCAGGTGGGAATATATCTCCAAATCTCCCCCTCTGGCTATGCCCCTGGCCACAGCCCCTCAACTGTGCTGAAACTGACAGCTGACAGGATGATACACAAGAACCAAGTTGTTTCAAGTCCTGTTGCCTGTCCAGCTACAAATTGCCCAGCTGTTTTGAACAAAGATATTTTTTTACAATTGAATATTTGGCATTCCAGGGATGAGTTTGTCCCAAGATGAAAATAGAGGAAACAGTGCAAGAGTAATTTTAAATTATTTTTTAGCATAAAACGGATAATTTTAACAATGAACAAATTTTATTTTACCTGGGTTATATTGGGGGGATTTTAATCTTTAAACTTGCATAAAACTAATCATTAATACTATATCAGCCACGTTAATATATCTATACATAGAATGCCTATTTCAAGTAATCTGGATAAAAATAACCAACATGAAACTAAAAGCAAATAATATGGAAAAAGCAGTTTATCGCAGTTCTGTGGAAACTCATGCCTGGCATCCAGAGCAGCATGGGGTTCATCCAAATAATCTGGGCCTCACCAATAAACAGCATTGGGAACACCAAATATTGCCATAATTGTCACCCAGGCCCGGATTCAGTAATTAAAGCAAATCCAGGCTGAATAAGCTGAATTTGGCGACTTTTTTTGTCGCCAAGTGGAAAACTGGTGGGGTTTAAGCATTGAATTACTATCTCCAAATTTGGCGATGAAAATCTGCAAGCCGGATTCGCTTCATTACACTCAAACCTGTTTTTGTGCAGTCCTTTATCGTGCTTTTTCTATTTTCCTGTCTTTTTTCTGAGATTTTTTTGCGCTGTACATAAAAGTCGCTGTAAGAAAGACCGAAAATAAAAAAAATATCACAAAAAAGGACCGCACAAAAACAGGTTCGAGTGTAACCCCAGATTCTTTGGATTTACTCAGCTTGGAAATTTAAACAGCATGGCTCTGACAACTCCAATTGAGTCGTCTAGTTTCAGAACCAGATAGATCCATTTTGACACAGCTTTGATAAAAGAGTCGACCGCGAATCGGTCGCCAGATGGAAGACTAGTTGGCGCCTATATCACAGCCGGTCGCCATTACGGCCACCATGTTTTACCATAAGTCAAAAATGAAGATTAACCCAAGAAAAAGGATGCTTTAACAAGTTATTACGATTTCAGTATATCCCGCTGGCTCTGGGGTATGGTAACGCTCTGCATGCGGGAAATACATATTTCGATCCCCTGTACTTATTTAATTTAAAAATAAGAACAAAATTATATTTCGCAACACACTTCAGTGTTATCATTTGAGTTGTGGTAAAACATGGTGGTCGGAACGGGTGACCAGCCGTGAAATAAGCGCCAACTTGTCTTCCATTTGGCGACCGCGCTGACTCTTACAGAAGCTGTACCAAAATGGATCTATCTGGTTTTAAAACTAGACGACTATTTAGCAATTGCTTTCTTTGACATTGACCATTGTACTCAAGTTGACACAACAAGAATTAAACCTTGATTTTTATAAATTCTCAGAAGTGTTAAAAACTGATTTAATGCTTGCGAGAATGTAAGCATATGCTTAGGTAATTAGAATTTATATGAATATCTTTCAGTCATAGGAGGATGTAAATAAAGTACAAGTACTAACGCTTTGTAGTAGGTAATTCAAGAGTAACAGGAAATTCGCTCTCAAGTTAAATGTTAAACCTCTTTGGCTACATAACTCTTTTAATTTAGGCATTATAAAATATTTGACTTACCCAACCGCCATGGTCTTCTATCCAACTAGTCAAGCTTTTTTTCACCAGTTGACAAAAGCAATTGTAAATCACATCGGTAACTGGATAGTCAAGCCCCTTTTTGAGGCACTCAGCTGTGAACTCTCCAACAAATGCAAAAAGAGCTACAATTCGGCTCCACGTTATACCTTCAGAAAATAATTCATTAGCGACACCCTCTAAATAGCTGCCAATTGTGTTTAGTCCAAATTCAACTTCCAAACAGTAACTTCTCATGGCGGTACGAAATTTCATATTGAAATCATCTATAATTTCAAGCAGTTCAGGTAAGAGGTACTTTTCTTTCTCAGTCATAGCAGGAATAGGTTTAAAAGAAGTGGCCGATTCGACGACATGAGCGTAAACATTCTGGAGAACAAACTCTGTCCTTATTATGTTTTGGTCCACGGGTTCTTTAGGAGAGTCACAATCACTTTTGCAGATGAAAGCTGATTTCACGACGTTATTTGGAGCCATTCTTGAAAGGATTAACAAAATTCCAGGGGTTCAGAGCAATTTCTTATAAATATATTAATTTTAATTTCATTTCCCGTGTTTCCTACAGAGCAGTACCTCTCCGCACAAAGAATTTGAACTATTTGATGGAATTTTTTGTGTTGCCAATGGTGATCTTAGCAGAAAAATCATTCATGAAATGAATAGAAATAAACTGTTGCCAAAAGTGGATGATCACTTGAAATTTATATCATTATTTGTTTTTTAAAATCCTCTCTTATCTCAAATAATTCCTAAAACAATGTAGAAAAATATAAGCTGATTAAAAAAAAAGTGTTAGAAGTGGTCCAAATCATTTCCTGTAGCAATTAATCTCTTTAAAAATCAGTGTATCAATATGGTATTCTGGTGTGAAAGATTGGGATGCCTGCGAAAGCCTGTGGGTTTAATGTTGATGTTTTTTATGGCTTAAATTTATAACTTTACCCTAAAAAACATAAATCAGATATTAATTTTCATCCACACAGTCCAAGGGATTACCCTTTTATAGTGAAGGTGAACGTCGAGACCTATGTGTGGTCGAGACAGACGACGTCTTTTTTAGAGCTTTTCGAACCTTCTTTCTTCATATAGTTAATAATTTATTAATAAAATAATTAGTGTAATAATTATGATTAAGTATTACTTCGATTGAAAGTTCTGATCCACATAATTTTTTATTAAGTACAGAGACCGTCGAGAAACATAGTTTTCTGTAGCTCCATATTAAAGAGGGGGGTTTGGGGGTCCACCCCCAGAAAATTTTTGGAAATTTGATTTTAAAAAGGAGTTTTTTTACTTCATTCATGAGGTAATAACCGAGGAGCACCGCTCCTTGTAAGCCAGATAATTTTTAAGGAAAAAAAGTACAAAATCTGACGTTTCTGAGGCAGTAGTTGATCCAGGATTCGTTTTTTTTGGGGGGGGGGCTAAAAATTTTGAAAATCATATTGAATCTCCTCAACGAATATAATATTAAAATGGTTGAAAATAATCGTGTTCGAATTACTTTAAGGGGGGTTTGGGGGACCTCCCCCAGAAAATTTTTGGAAATTCAAGTCTAAAAAGCAGGTTTTCAACTGGTTTTGGTACACCTAATACGAATTTCGATCATTATATTTTCAGGAATTTATTATTTGCTAGGAGTTTTGTATTTTGACGAACTCATCATTAAAAAAGTGATTTAATAAAGTTCCAAGTCCCAAGGGGGGTCTGGGGGTACTCCCCCAAAATTTGTTTGGAAATTTGACCCTAAAAACAGGGTTTGGTTTACTCGTTAAGTACCCTTTATCGCCCCCTCCCCTTATATCGTCCCTCAACTAATACGTTTTTATAGGTAAACCGGGGGATCCCCCGGAAAATTTTAGATTTTAACAAGCTAAAAAGGTGGTTTTTAGATACTTTTAAGGGACATAGACGCCCTCTTTTGAGTAGGCACTGGAATATTTAAAGCCTAAAAAGGGTTCAAAAATTTTAGGTCGGGCCCATGGGGGGGGGTCCGGACCCGGGGACCCCCCCCCCTTCGCTACGCCCCTGCCCTCCCAAAATATAAGTATTCTTCCACGAAATTTTTTTCGAACTAAGCCACTGACCGTCCTTCAAATGCCTTCTTAAAAAATTTGATTACCCTAATATTTCCCTTAACGGAACTTTTTTAACATTAACCAACGATGAGATTGGAGATTGATGTAATTTTTTGAAATATAAGTTTCCTTTGGTAAAATAAACATGGAAAAGGGGACACAAAAGGTTAGTCCCCTACTAATATGTGTATCCAACTACAGTACAAGTTACTCTCCTAATGGTTAATTGGAATTAAGTTTAGGAGGCAGAGGCAGCTTGTCCATAAACCCCTAAGAAAACCATGAAATAAAGTTGATTAAATAAAAATGTCTTCCTTTTTTCGATGCTCAGAATATCTTAAACGTCTTTGACACAACTTTTTTATAATTACAAGTTAACAAATGATCTGAAAACATCAGTGGATAAATTAGAAACATCTCCCCTGGATTGTAGACTTTTGACATTTTCATAAGAAAATAGTTTGCTGAAAAGTTTTTAAAATTGTTTTTAGGGAAAACTTTTGGAAAAATTGGAGAAAAAACCTTTTGGTCTAGCATGTGCACATAATGTCTAACGGGAGATTAAGTTTAATTTTGTAAATAAATAATTAAAAGAAAACCTTTTGAGATTTATACATTACTTTTGTTCAAACCTACTATAATTTAATGCAAGTTTTATCATGTTATGTTTTATAACTGAACAGATAGATAACTGAACATAAAAAACAATTACCCAAATACTATAAAATCCCAATTTTCCAACTTTCCATTAAACAAATCCCCAGATTCTTATCCAACCATCTTCAACAAATCACATACCAACAATATTGATTGATTTCATTTAAGAATTTTAAACTTAATATTTAAAAATTAGATTTTTTGTGTCTTAAATGTTCTGAGCAATAGTAATTAAAATTATGGTGTCGAGCATATAAATAGTCATCAAGGCAAGGGTTTGCATAATTTCTAAGCTGAGCACCTTTCAGCATTTGTGAAAGCAATTTCTTTGCAAAAAATAATCTCAGTTCATAATTATTCTCTGACAAGATTTTTATAGAAGGCATTTCTATTTCTCAGAAGAGAGATGGTTATGTAATAAAACTTCAAAAATAGTTAAAAGTATTCCCAGTTTTCAGAGTGTGGCAGAAAATATGCTGGTATGAAGTTAAGTGTAACTCAGAAAGATGGGAATCATATAAAAGGTAGCTCACTTCATATTGTTTATTTTTACATACTTTTACATTTTTAACTGGTTTTTTATTATAATAAATATTATTTTTTACAATATTTTATTTTTTGGAGACAGCAGACATTCCTTAATAATCAAAAAAGCATGTCTCATGGCTATATTATGAAACAATCTTAAATAAACTTTTTATAAGGTTGTTTGCATGTGTTCCAGAGATTAAATAAAAAAAGTAACTATAAATTAAGGTGCCTCATTTATCCTTTGTGCAAGTTATTGCCAGATAAGTTTTACTTGTTGTTGTAAAGTATGAAAGATTAAACTTATATTTATCTCATTCATTTAAAAAAAAGCATGAGTACTTGTTAAAAACATCAATATTATACAAGCTTCCCCACTCTCCCCAATATTCCGGGTTGTTGTAAGGATTTTCTCACAATAAAGTTAAAAGTTGATAAGCATTTGATTAGACATATAACAATGGAGAATTCTATAAAAGAAACATTGGTTGATAAAAGAATTCAAGCATGCCAGGAAAAATGAGTATTTACCAACAAACTCAAAAACTGTTGCTTTTTATTTAAAATATCATAGACTAGAGTAAAAAAATAGGTTTTATACAAAGTTAAACCATTTATTTACAAATGAAAATACTAATGAATACTGTCAAACCTCAGGTAATTATTATGAACTTTCCGTTCATAGATTTACATTTAGAGGAAGTTTTTTCTGTCCTAACAGTGCTTTTTGAATGTTAACATCTTTCTTTTTTACAGAGGGTTCAGGTTTGTATTTATCTTCTACCTCTAATGGTTCTCTCTTATTGAAATGGATATCAGAATTTTTTATGGTATCTTTAGCAACGGAGATCAGAGGTTTTTCTTGAACCACTACCTTATTCGTTGGAGCGATATGCTGTTCTATATTCACAACTGTTTTATCAACATTAACAGCAGAAATATTAGGAACCACTTTCTCAGAAGGCATATTCATAACCACATTTTCATATTTAGGTTGCTTTTTTAAAAGCTCTTCAACTTTCGGAACAGCTACATTTTCCTTCTTCTCGGGAATGACCACTACTTTTTCTTTTGGAGGGATTTCTTTTACATTGATATTATTGTTTTCATCTTTTAGAGGTACATTGGAATCTTTTTCAACAATAACTTCTTTAACGACATTTTCATTTAAAAGCTGAGGAGTATCTTTCTCCTCCGTTTTCACAGGTTCTAACTTTGCCTTGAGTTTCTGCTCAGCCTCAATTTTTTGAAACTGTTCATGACTTTCTTTGTGCAGTTTCAGCTGCCCTAATATTTGCTTTTGCTGCTCCAAGATTTTCTTTTGCTCATTTTGCTGCTCTTCTAATTTCTGCAACAGTTTTTCTTGCTTTTCAATATTATCATCCTTTTTTACAACTTCTACAGCATTTGATGAAGGTAAATTAATGTTCTTTTGTATCTCTTTATCTTCTTTTTGTAGAGCTTGGGGATCTAAATCAGCACTTTGTACTACCTGGGCCTGAAAATATTTTTTTTCAAAACGTTAATAAAAAAAGCATTGGTGGTATCTGTAACTGTTTAAAAATATAAAATTTTCATAGCAAGAGGTGTTAATGGGCTTTCAAAGGAATAATTATTGAGTCCAATAAAAAATATTGCAAGTTATAAATATCGCATAGTTATAGACAGTGATAATTTTAACACCTCTGAGAGCGTATTTCACGCATTGAAAATAGGAAATACGCTTTTAAAAACTAGCCAGGCGTATTTTCAAGCTTTAAATATTTATTAAACGTTTTGCTTAAAAAATACATGGCACCCCACTGATATCAAAAAATTTTTCTACTCAAATTTGTAATAAATAAATATTTCATTTATAATGTTGAATGTAAAATAAATTAATTTATAATGTTTAATATTTTCTACTTCTATTAACAGATGCTATAATTGTTAAAAACCAAAATAGCATCCTTATTTTTTTCTATTTCAGTTTGTCCATTAAAAAAAGCGTTTTCATAAAAAATTTGTCTCTTTATATATAGTTTATGCTATTTCCGGTATTTCACTCCTCATAAATGAATTTCAAGCCTCCTAAAAAAGCCAAGGAGTATTTTTACTCCTCCAAAAGTATCCCAAGAACACTGGTTATAGATATTAATTTGAATAGATGTATTAAATCAAGAATTGAAAAAACTATCACGAAAATATAATAATAAAAATTAGAAATGTATAACCTAAATCAGAGAAGCAATAATAAGGTTTATCAATAAATAAAATGCATTTTTTAGGTTATTAACAAAAATATAAAATTGACTAAGTATAATTTAAATTTTTTTTAGGATGACTAGTTTTAAAAGCTGTTTGTTTTTGCATTACACAAACACCAGAGCATAATTTAGGAAAACTTTATAAATGTAAGGTTAAGTAAGAAATTTAAAAAGAATTGGATGTCAAAAAATCTAATATATTATCCCTAGATTGGAAATGACTACATATCTGTTCTTCTAAAAATTAAGGAAGAACAAAATAGATAGAGCTAGTTTTTGAGATAACAAGGAAAAATGGAGAAATACTTTATTTCAGGGGGAAATATTTTTTAGAGATATAAAGATTTTGGAGATACTAATATTCAAGATAACAAGGTTGTACTATATTTACTTTTAAATTTTAGATTTTTTAGCTTAAAAATAAGTTTCTAGTATTAATAAAAGTCAAATTCTTCTAATGACTTATAATTAATAATAAAAATTTATAACAACAATAAATGGAATTAAAGAAAAATTTACTAACAGGAGAGAATTTTTTGGAATTTAGGCCTTATACTTATGTTCAAATTGAATTTAAAATAAAAAAACTACTGTCATACTAAAAACACTAAATAATATTAATAAAGTTAAATATATTTTTTAGATTAAATGATCATTTATTAGATTAAATAATCCTTTATCTAAATGTCAGTTACCTTGACTTCAGGCTCTTGAGGAATAGGGGGTTCAAGACGTTTTTGCTCTGAAATGTAAAAAAGAAAAATTAAAATAAAAAAATCCAAAGCCTAAATAAATATATATACTACTGTAATTTTTTACCACAGGTTTTGAGTTATCTTTGTTTCTTTCCTAGTTTTTTTTACTCTACAAATACAACATTTTTTTGAAATAAATATCAAAGATCAGAGGTTCCCCCAAAGCCAGTTTACAGATAATTATAGTAAAATTGTAAATATCTGTAAAAAAGTTAAATATAATAAAAATAAGGGTTGAATATTAGTTTACCATCAGGGACATTATCTGCTATTTTTTCTTTCTCTTTATCCAAAAGCAGGATAGCTTCTTTTGGAGGAACAACTATATGAAAAATTTTATAACAGTAAGAAACAAAACACAGATATGTTTAAAATATGCTTATTAAAGATTTGAGAATAATTAAATACATACTAGGTGACTGAATATTTTCTGACGAAATAGAGCTCATGGCCAAAAAAGATTCTGGAGTAATCTTGATACTTAGTACTTTTTCAGAAATGATGGGTTGGGGTGGAGTGCCAGATTCATGGAGAGTAGAATAAGTACATGCAATCAAGATAAACGATCCGATACCCATCAAGATCTGTTGAAATGAAAAATAAAGAACTTTTTATAAAATGAACTGAAGCAAAGGGTTAATTAAAATTAGCCAATGTTTGCTTACAAACAAAATAAAACTATTTAAACCACATTAGAAAATTATTTTGCCATTATCAATTTACATGAAAAAAACCTTATTTGTATTAAAATCCCATAAAATTCAGAGTAGTAAAACTTAACTTAAACTTTATTTACACTTGTAAAGAAAATGCTAGGAAAGGAAACAATAGGGTGAATGTATATTATCTATATATATAAAAATCAATGTCTGTCTGTATGTTTGTATGTATGTTTGTATGTATGTCCTTTATAGTTTTAAACTTTTCGAACCTACATTAACTATTAAACTATACCACGTTGATCTACTCGCTCCAAGGAAGGTTTCTGAAGAATAATAATTTAAAATCGATGCATCCTAATAACTTTTTTGGTCAATTTTATGCTCAAAAACCCATATTTCGTGCCTAACTTCATGGAAAACACCCATTGTTGTAAATATCATAAGAGATGATGTAACTTTAATTGTTGTAGGCGTATTCTTGATTGTTGCAGTTTAAAATCCATTGTTGTAACATAAACATAAGTGACTCCTTTATTTAACTATTTCCACATTTGGACTGGCGAAGCCCATCTCTAACACACCAGAAGAATTTTTTTAAATGGACTGGCGAAGCCCATCTGTAACACACCAGAATAATCTTCTTTAAAAATGGACTGGCGAAGCCCATCTGTAACGCACCAAGTGATATTTATTAAAAAAAACTGGAACCCGGGCGAAGCCCGGGTCTAGCGCGTCAGCGCTAGTTAGAACATAAAAATAGAACTCAAATGTTGGTGTGAAGGAATTATAATTTTTCACATCGAGGAAGGGGTCGCATAGACCATTTCCTTCCGTGCAGCCCAATATAAACTAGCCTTGGAAGTGTAGTTGTCAAGAGGTAAAAATTTAAAATTTATGTTGGCCAGAAAAGCATAACTTGTCATATGGTGTAATTAGCTTGGTATTAGAATGGGAGAATAGACAATATGCATGATTTTCAAATTCATTTTAAAAAGAAAGAGCATGAAAAATTACGTTGAAAAATGCTAATTAAACTGCAATTCGATCAAATAAATTCGATTAAAAACGCATTTAAAGTTGCTCTGACGTCACTATCAACAAAAACTTCAGTGCTTGACGATTCTGACTTGTGACGTCATACTTCAAGTTCAAATTACGCGCGAAAGGCATCCATTGAAAAGCAATGGTGTTTGCATTTATGTTGGGGTTTTTTGGTAGCCTGTAGTTTCTTATTTCGGCAGCTATGGACGGCCCTAAACAAGTAAAAAGGTACTATAAAGGATGTTTAGTACCTATGTGCAAAAATACAAATGTTAGAACACCGGATGAATTGTTTTTCTCAGTACCAAAAAATGAAAGAATTCGTCATAAATAGTGTAACTTTATGCTTAGAGACACAAAGAAACAAAGAAAAACGTTATGCCAGCTGCATAAAATGTAATAATTCATAGCAAAAGAAAACTAGAATTTTTGTGATACTAGTACATTGACATTGCTATAAATGGAATGCTTGATTATCATCAGTTTAAATTAATAAACGAAAGAATTTAATGAAGTCAAATAAATTATTTACTGTTGCAACAGTTCAAAAATTCAAAGATTTTTTGGTTTTTAAATGTGTTTTACATTTTTATTTTACTAGTGATATTTTAAATATTTTATACTGACTATAATTAAACTTAATATTGTGAGAAAAAACCTACGAGACATTCATTATTTATTTACAAAATTTCCAAAGTTAGTCCAAATGCTAAGAAACTGAATGAAAATACAAGAAATCTGTACAAAAGGAATAAAATTTTAATTCTAAAAAGAACATTTTTGAGTTTCAAGAACAGTGTTATCCAGTCTTAAACAGATGCATAACGGGAGAATTCAATAAAGTAAGTTTTTATGCTCCATGTGCTCAAAACAGTATTGCCTGAAACAAATCTCTTGAAGTATGACGTCACACAAGGTTACGCCCCGTTTTGAGTCAGGTGACTTAAGGGCTTTTTTTAAACACTTTTTGCGCTTAAATTAAAACTTTTTGTGATTTTTAAAGTTGATTTTTGGGTTTTTTATGATCGAATTAGTAAATTGGGTAAGTTTTAGGATGTTTCGTGACATAGTGCATATTGTCTATTGGTTTAGAATTTGGAGATTTGCAACTATTGCACATTATTTATGTACATAGTTGTCAACAACACACTAGGTAGTCTTAAACTTTTGGAGCCAATCTTGACACCCTCTAGGTAGGTGGGAGTTAAGATGTGTCACACATTACACTTTATTCACTTTGAATATATAGGAAAATACACTGAAAATATTTCCTTCCCCCACCACCAAATCAGTAAGGGGGCATCCATAAATTATGTGAGGTCAAAAAGGGGGGGGGGTTTGGAAAAATCTTACCAAATCTCACCAAGGGGGTCAACTAAAATCTCACCTCAACTTTTTAAGTTAGAAATTATACTATTTTCTTTTTTTAAGTATGAGAAAGGAATATACACAGATAAGATACTGTGGGGATTTTCAGGCTTTATTCCTTCTTTCTCAGTTTGAGCTTCCTCACTTTAACCCATTAACGCCCATTGATCTATTTTTAGATCGCTAAACATAGGGTCAGAAATGGTCTTTTAAATTAATTTAAATTTACCCCACAAAAACAAAACTGCTCATATGGCAAGAGAAAGCCTTCTTTAAGAATAATATCATGTGTTTTTTTCGTTTGCAACATTTATTTTGTTACAGTGATGGGCAAAACTTTGTCTTGGGGTTTCATTTTGCAGTTTTTTCATCTTGGTTCATGTTTTACGAGAAAACTATAAAAGTATACCACCAATTGAATCCTTTTCGGATTTTATTTTATCTTTATAGATGTAGCTATTAGGATACAATGTAGAGTTTTGTAAAAAATAATTCATTTAGTGAAAAATTAGGTCCCAATATTGCTGATCTAAAAATAGATCACTGGGCGTTCGGGCGTTAATTTTTTCTGTGTTGCTTGCGATACGATTATTCAGATTTTTCGACTATAAACTGTAAAAAATGAAATGAGAATACTCAGTTATGTTCAGGATGGCCACAAATATTGATTTTCTTAAGAAATTATATTATTGTGAGTTAAATTTTATAATTTCTTCTGGTGGATGAATGAAAGGTAGACAATATTGATTGATTACTTAGTAAATCACAGGATTGCAAATAGTATTATGAACTCAAGTTTATTCACATTAATTTATTTGCTGATACAATTTAAGTCAATACAAGCATTTCGTTTTGAAATGCATTATAGGTAAAATTATTAGACAATAATTAAAGGTTTTTGATGAGATGTAAAAATCTCAAATTGAAAATTGTAATAATTTTTTCTTTAAATTCGCCCTAAGACTGCTTTTAAAACCTTAAAATTGACGTAATGACAGGATAGTAAGTTAATTGGATAAGTAGTTAATAGGAATAGGCCGGCGAAAAGCTTCAACACGTAGCAATTTTGAATGTTGCCGAATAAGTTACATTTTATTTCATGACTATCATTATTTTATGATAAAACTAATCCATAAAATTTACAAAAAAATTACCTAATGCATTTTATTTAACTTAAATACACAATTTTATTAAATATTATTTCTATAATATACTTATAAATTTAAAGTTCTTGATTCAACTCCCACTTTTTCATCTATTATTACTTTCAACATAGGCTATTTATGTAATAAATCTTGGGTAAGTTATTTAATTTTATAATTATTTAATAATTTTTCCACATATTTATAAATAAATACGTATTTTTTAAAGAAAAATACTAATAGGTCTATTTATTTTATATTTTTTAATGATTTTTTGAGGTTCTACTATTACATAGCTCTGTGACAAAAAATATCCTCCGAACGCCCAGTGATCTATTTTTAGATCAGCATTTTTTAATTTAAGTAATGACTGTTTTCACAAAATTTGTTCATAATATCCATATTGAAGGCAAAATACACCAGATTCATGATTTTTATTAAATTCGCCCAAAAAAATAATAGTTTGGGCGTTAATGGGTTAAAACAACACTATGTGATCCTATCTGACAGCTTATCTGTTATCAAAGCTTTACAATCAGTATCCTATAAATCACCAAAAATCATAATACAACTATACAACTCGCTAAATGAAGCTTTGAAGACAGCCCTAAGCATCGAAATCATTTGGACTCCAGGACATAAAGGAATTCCGGAAAATGAATTAGCAGACAAAAACGCCAAAGAAGCCCCAAATGAAGTCATATTCAATATTATATCCCCAGAAGACTTAACAAAAGAAATAGCTAATAAGATAAAAAAGGAGCAAGAAGACGAATGGACATCAAGTAAATACTTCTCAAACTTCAAATACTTAAAAGAATACGGTAACAAAAAAAAATTAATCCCATTTAACAGAAAAGAAGACATACTTATAGCAAGACTTCGCACTCAGACCCTGTTAACTAATGAAAATCTCTTCAAAATCAACAGATACCATAGCCCAATCTGCAACATATGCCATGTAACAGACACAAATGAACACATGCTACTTTGGTGTAAAAAATATAACAAACAAAGACTAAAGCTATTTAAAACCCTCAATAACTCTCCAAAAAACTTTCTTGAACTAATGGATATGAACAAAAATAATATAAAACTCAAAACTAGGGCTATCACATCGTTCTTAAAAAGCACAGAAAACAACCATGTGAGCTCTATTATACCGGAGTAAAGAAGAAGTACTAACAAGACTAAAGAAATAGGAAAAGAAGACGAAGCGACTTATTAATAGTCAGCAAATGTCTCCATCCAATCAACAAGAACAAGAACAGTTTGAGCGAACTGTTGGCTTTTTCCATATCTTTTGCATGTCATAAGATTTCTCAATTAAAATTATGCGGTTTCGCGCGGGCGTTTGCCTGTTCATCTGTCGACACTCCCACGCTTGTAGCCTTTCTTGTACTACTTGATTCCTCCTCCTCTGTCGCCTGACTAGTCATAACTTTTCCGTCCAATGTAATATTTTAAATTAATTGAGGGAATAAGAATACTTTGTTGTAACCCATTTAAAATTAAGTAGATCATTTCTTTACTTCATTGGCAGTTTTTCTGGCGTAAATAAATGTCTATCGAATGAGTCAATATGTATAATTTTAAGCTAGATATTGTAAAATCTTAAATACGTAGTTTTGAGTGATTTTCATAATAAAGAAAACCCGATGATAACATAATGTCCTCTTCCCTCACATCATTTATAATGTAAAAGTTTTAGGTGCTATGAAGCACAAAATGCAAATGAATAGGATAGAAAATTATTTTTAAAAAGTTGCAGGTAAATCTCACGTGGGGGGAGGTCCAGCAAAATCTCACCAAGGGGGGTGGGGGTCTAGAATTGGGAAAAAACACCTCACGTAATTTATGGATGTCCCCTAACCATGGCAACTATAACCTCAAAGCAACAAAAAAGGCTCACTACTCTTTTCCCACCTGACATCTATAAATATCTCCCAAAGATGCACCTTATATTTTCTAGTCAGCCTTAACTGCAGTGAAAAATTCATACATGTGATAACTCTGACAATAAATTGGCATAAAATATAAAAAAATTCTATGGTTTCTAAATTTCCCAAGATCTACGATTCGATTTGCTAGAGTAATATTTTTCACCTTAATTATTAAATAGTTTTCATATCACTTCGATATTTTTTGGAATTTACTTAAAATTTATTACTAGGCAGCACTTGCGGCCAGAGCAGGGATGCCAGTGTCTAAAAAGGGTTTTGGAGCACCTTTGGAGCAGGGAAAAATACCATTTTGGAGCAGTAAAACCAAGTTTTGGAGCAGGAAAAATACTATTTTGGAGCAGCAAAATTAAATTTCGGAGCAGGAAAAATACCATTTTGGAGCAGCAAAACTGAACTTTTAGAGCAGCTTTATTTTAGTGGTGGAAAATAAGATGGAGAAATACAGTACTCAATACCTTTTTAGTTCAGAAGCTATTTTATAAGCCTAACATATTAACTTTTTGAAATCCTTAAAATTTACATAGGCACCCTTTTAGAAATTGCAATTTGATAAACTTAATAATTTAAAAAAATTTTGAATTATAGAGATAGAAGTGCAAAGGAGGGCAGGGGGACCTCCCCCAGAAAAATTTTGAAAATTAGACCCTAAAAACTTGGTTTTAGGTTTTTTAGACACATAGCCTGATTTTTTTTGAGGGGGGCAGGTATCCCTTGTCCCCCTTGAAACAGGTTATAATTCAACAGATTTTTAAAAAGGACTGCATTATTATCTTAATCTTGCTTCAAAAAGATCTTCCAGTAAAAATTTGCAACTTAGGAAGTCCTTAAGAAATATTAGTTGAAAATACTGAGTAAAATCAATAATACAATCTGAGAGGTATCACTAGACTTATTATAGGCTCCTCTGACCACGCTTAAGTTTCTTCTGCATCGCAATTGCAATAAGAAAAGAAGCCAACTGCAACTAGGCACCGAAAAACGGTACTTTCGTGAAAAATCGCTATTTTTTACTTTTCTGCACAATGTAATCCTAAACTCTGAACTTGATGGCTTCTAACCCTCATAAAGTTGTTTTCCCCACATTGCTTAGAATACTAGAAAAAGCCGACTTCAACTAGTACCCGCGGTCGAAGGAAGGGGTCACTGGAGGAACGGAACACTCCGCAAGACAAACGAAACTTGCGCGGAAAATCGCGATTTTTCCGACTTTTCCCGCTATAAATCGTCATTATTCTTGGAAATAATATGAAAAGTGAAAAAAAAGCTAGGGATTAGCTGGAAAAATCCAAATTAGTTCGTGGGCCACAGGTTGTACATCACTACACTATAGTATTTTCTTTGCATCTTTCGAATATGGCCCTTGCAAAGATATCATATAATTAAATTACTTATCTTACTTTCCTTACATCTATTTCTTAGACATGTCTTTACTCTTTTGCCTCTTTCAGCTGCAGCAGATCCTACTGAAATAACTGGGGGAAATCCTGACTGTATGGTGGCCTTCCTTGCCTGTATGGACCTCTGGGCCAAATTCGGGCCACGAACTAATTTTAATCTTTTTTAGATAATTCATACTTTTTTACTTCCTAGATTATTTTCTAGAAAAATCACAAGTTATGGCGTAAAATAGTCATAAGATTGCGAGATCTTATTGCTTCTCGCGAGTTTAGTTTTGCTTGCGGATTGTTCCGTACCCTCTCACTACTGCTTTCGTGAATGGCTGCGGGAGCCAAGTTGAAGTAGGCTTTTTCTTGCGTTGTTATGCGATGTAGAAAAAAACAACTTTACGGTGGTCAGAAGCCAATTTTTGCAAAATTCGTCCAAAAATTTACGCTTTGGCACAGTTCGTCGCAATTTCGGCTCAAAACTGCCATTTGGAGCAGGATGGCGCACGATTCCATGATTGGCGCAGTTCGACGCAATTGGCGCAGCACTGGCATCCCTGCCAGAGGTTTCAGTTAAAAATTTATTGGAAAATAAGAAAGTGGAATAATAGTTTTGAAAATCGAATTGTCTGATTTTATTTTTGCTTTAGCAAATTGGCGGATTTCCGCCAATTGACGGAGGAATCACATGTATGAAAAATACAACCAAGGAATCAGTCTCTGAACGAATCTCTCAATCTGACGCGTAGCTATGGTAAAGCTTTTGATGAGGGGGAAAACACTATTTTTCAGGTGCCAAATCTAAATGAACAGAGTGAAGGCTGCCTTGGTTTATTTATAATGGCAATTGGAATATTTTAGAATGAATTTGCAAAATTCAATACTGATATCAATTTTGGGTTCTTATCAATTATCTGCATGCCAACATTTAACTGCCAAGGTTTTTTTTGTTTTGTTTGGTTGTATTTTAGTTAAACCCTTTAGTTAATGCCAATTGGATTATTTGCAATTTCTTGCTTTCATTTTTTTTTGCAAAAAAACCATGAAATGTACCAATGGCATGTAAATAATACACAAGTACCCAAATTTATAACAAAATCAACAATCCAATTATTCAGAACACTTTCAAATCTAAAAAATTAAACTTCTCTGAAAAACTTTAAAAATTAAAAAGCACGAAATGCACTAAACTCACTTGCGCCATTCTTTTTTCAGTGGTGTTTTTGCTTGTGTCATGGATGAAAATAACTGCAGGAAAAATTAAGCATATCAGAGTTCCAATGGTAGAACCAACAATTCCCAGAACAAATTCAATATTTGGAAGCATTATTGCAATGCCAATGGTTACAATAACCAAGCTCACAGTTAGTATGCGAAATCGAAGTTCAGGAATGACTGTAACAGTAATGTCATGATGACCAAAACCCTAAAACACATGCAAATTATTTGAAATAAAATGATTTTCAGTTTCATGCAGTTTTACAAAAAGCAAACATAAGTTCTAATGCTGCAAATATACATGTTACACAAACAATTAGTAAAGAAATTCTTCATTATTTTAATTATATTTAAGTATGCAAACACAAAATAGTTTTCTTTAAATAATTAAAACTAAAAACTCAGAGTAATGTAAATTGTTAATGTTAAACTATTTTTAATATTTAAATGAAGTAGCCATGCTTTTTTCACAAAATGACTTTGCTAAGTAAAACTACAAAATATTTATACTATTATATATGCAAAAAAATATGCATTATTAATTTATGCAATACAGTGAAATCCCTTTACAACAAAAAATCCCGTTATTACGAAAGGTCTACAAAGTCCCCAACCGTTTTTAATTGAACTATCGAAATACCACTACAATGAAATTTCCGTTACAACAAAGACATTTTAAGGTCCCTTGAAGTTTGTTATCACAGGATTTTAAAGTAAAAGAAAACTGGAAAATACACATAAGAAAATCATGTTACAACTATATCAACAAATGTCATCAACTATACAATATTTATTCAAGACAGAAAAATTTGCAAATAAAGAGTGGGTTCATTTATGAATTTCTTAATGCTACTTAAGTATTAGAGTTAATTTAAAAATAACTTATCTTTCATAAATTTCATGGGAAGTTACATTAAAATGATAAACATTTTGCATAAATTTGACTTTTTAAAAAGAAATTTTTAATATTGAAAAATTTCAACAGAAGATTTATATACTTAAAAAGCATTTATATACATAAATGTATAAACATATGAAAATATCTTTATTGGAAATTGGTACAGAAAATGAAACAAATGATTAAAACATACTCTGAAATGTAATCTCACCTGTTTGAAAAGTAAAGAATGCAAACTTGATCGACAGGGAAACAAACACAGAGGAAAACTAACTGCTATGGTCAAAATGAACCCAAATTTAATAAACTCTGTAATTACAGAGGGTGTCAACAAAACTAAAACATTTCCAGTTATTGATTTATCATGAAATGCAATGTATCCCAAAGTTCCAACCTATGAAAAAAGTTTATTGTAAGCAAAACAGTTCAATGATGCATCAATTAATATTTAAAAAATATATATTTCTTTGAGATTGAAAAACTAAAAACAAACTTAGTAAAGAATGAGGTATCTTAAATTATTAAAATACAGTTTAGATTTTGTGGTATGCTGTATTAGTCAAGTGCTATTTCACAGCAAATATATATTAATAGAAGATGAATTCAAATATACTTATCCATATTTCAAAGATGAAAAGGCATTTTAAGTTTGTCTAGGGCAGAAAAAGGTGTATAAGGGGTCTATCAATGATGTCAACCACAGCCAGGTGCGGATTAAAGTGGGCACTCTGGGAAGTGCCCCCCCTTGGACCCAAAAAGGTTCTCAAAATGAGTTAAAACCCTACTTTTACAAGTCAAATTTCAAAATTTGATCAAATTCCCCAGGGGTACCACAAGTGGATCTTGCGAGATACTTTTTAGAAAATCCCAAACATTTTGAATTTTTTTGTTAAAAGGTATAGGTGATGGTCTGGAAACATGCCCCCACCCCTGGAGTCGTGCTGGATCCGCGCCTGTCCAGTGTCATAATTATCCAAAAATTAGAATACCCTAATTCTAGAATAATGAAAATACATATATTCAGTAGCGAACCCAAGCAGGTTGCACGAACCAAGCGGGGGCGAGAACCAACCCCAATAGGGTTTATTGGATAAAATGACATCTAAAGATAGTTTTTAAAAAATATTGTAATTTTGAAGCTTTCAAATCAAAAAACTATAAAAACACTGCTGCCTCCCCAGAAGTAAAACCTGGAATTTTCAGAATTTTCCCTGACTATATTTAGTGATCAAATTTTGAAAACTTTTCTGGGTGAAGGGCCCTCAGACCCCCCTTTGGTAACTTGGAACTTTATTAGCTACAATTTTTTATTTACATTGATCCTATAATAAATGCATAGAAATAATTTCAAATCCTATCTTCCAGTGCAAAAAATCTAGCTTTGGGTTTAAAAATGAGTAACTTTTTTAGCAGACATTTTAGGCCACTCATTTTTGACTGAAGAATAACTTGCATCATAACTCGTAGTTGCAAAGTTGGAAAATTACAGGCAATGGTAAATTAAAACTATTTCAATTTTGAAGTTAAATTTTAAAATTATAGGCCATAAGAGCACAAATTTAAATGGGGTGCCACCTGAGAACCCCAGTTCTAGACCAGTATTGCAAATTTAATTACTTTTTATAACCAAATTTAAAAGGGGGTGACACCAAGAGTTTTTGCCACGGGTGACACCCAGGCTAGCTATGCCACTGAGTACATGCATAGCCATCTAGAGCTAGAAGACCTGGACAGCTAAGAGGATGAGTCATTCTTTCCGTCGAAAACTTTTGAACAATTGGTTTGAAGAGCAGGGGAAAACACGAAAAGTGCACTTATTGGAGGTTTGCCACCTTGAAGATGGAGAGAATGACTCATCAAGGCGAAGTGTCCAGGCCTCCTTGTTCTAGATGGCTATGGTACATGGAGGTGAAATCATAATGTTGTTACAATACTACATAGTTGTAATACACTGTATGATAGAAAATAAACATGCTTTAATATTACCATGATATACACCACTGAACATAAATATACTGCTCCCCCAACAACAGACTGCATTCTCTTCAACGATGGATCATTTTGGGTGTCGAAAAATTCAAACAATTGCCTGAAGGAAATTAGCGTTATTTGTATTGATTAAAATAGAATAAAAGTTCTTATCAGGTGTCATTAAATTCATAACTTAAATTACAGAATAACATTAAAACACTTTGCCTTTTTAACTGTCTAAGACATGAAATTATAACTTCCCTCAGACTAGTATCACATTTCATAAACTTAACTTTAAAAGATCCAAATAATTACTTCAATAAAATAAACTGAAAAGGTACTAAAAAGATTTCGTTACGTTTGACAAGAAAGGGCCATAGAGAAAATCGGTAAACAAGGAAGTATTCCATCTGATTTCCACCAATTCACTTGATGCCACCATTCGTTTGCAGCTAGATTAGGAACAGCTTCAGCAAATATCTAAGGGAAATAAAAATAATTATTATATACTCAGTAGAACAAATAACTGAATATCTAAGAGAAATAAAAAATAATTATTATGAACTTAACAGAACAAACAAGATCTAGGAAATGAAGACTTTTAAACAATTAATACAATTCAAAACATATATGACATAATTTTAGTTACAGTTTTAAAACATTGGATAAATTTATAGGAAATTTACATTATTACTTTGAAAGTTATGAAATAATAACTTTTAAGAGGGATACAATCAGTAATAGAAATTATTGCTGCATCGATAAGAACTTGATCAAGGGAATATGGAAATTTCCATTGACTGCTAAATCAACAAAGCATATGGTCAAAAGTTACTTTATTGTAGTTAGTAATTTTTACGATATAAAACAGTAAAAAACACTTACTTTTAAAATCAAGCAAATATAAAATGCTATTGAAAGAGCACTGAGACTAGTAAGACTGTCAATTTTTCTTAACATCCCTAGAGGCAGAGCTACACAAAGCCCAACAAGCATCAAGACATTAGTTCTTAGATGAGGTGAGTTCTAAAAGAATAAGACGCTTTTTTAGGTTTGCTAAATATTAATATAGAAAAGTATTAGAGTTAATATTATATTAGCCGCACTAGATAAACATTAAATGTAAGTACTAAATATAGGGAATGCTATGAATCTTATGTGAATATATTTATAATAATATTAATTGCGTAGATTTTTGCATTAATATTTGCTGTTACATAATCAAAATGACTATGGAAAAATACATTCCAGCTCCAAGAAATTAAAAAAAATTCTACAACAAACATACAAATAATTCTTTTAGATTTTTTTAAATAAGCCATGTTCTAGCTATTTCTAAACATTAACAAAAAAGGATAGAAATAAAAGGTTTGTTACTTCGATAACTAGAAATTCACTAGCTAAAGGAGGACCCAAATCTCCAATAACCACAAAGAATGCAATACAGACACCAATTAGGAAACCTATAACACTGAAACAAATTCATTTAAAAATGAGCACATTCATGATTGCTACTATTATGAACCACCATACAATGAAAACTGATTAAAGATAAATATGAAATCCATCTAATTAAAAGTGTGATTTAAATTTAAAAAAAAGTAAAAATACTTTAAGATGGTTTCTCTTGATACAGTTTTAGACAAAGAAAGTTTAGTTTAAGCAAATTAGTAATTCTTATTATAACATGTTAGTTATTAAGTGCATGTTAATCGATTTTGATAACTACTATTAATTTGATAATGGCAGCATAATAATTCTACCCAACCATAAGCAAATTGAAACAAACAATTACAAACAAGTCCTTAAAAAGCTGAGGGAAACCAGAAACCCAGTCATAGAAAGGGAGTTAAATCAAAGTAAGAATTATTATGAATAGTTTGGTTTAGTAGGATTTTATGAAACCAAGCCCATATCATGACAAATGCCGTCAAATAAGACAAAGATTGTTATGAAAATGGAATATCATCTGTAGGTAGATACAATATATTAATTATAAAATATAAAAAATAAGTTTTAAGCTTAGAAAACATTTAAGATATAGGTATGATCCAAAAAAGTATAAAAAATTGAGCATAACATTAAAAATTTTGGTACAAATGTAAATCATTAACCATTTTGCCAATACCAAAATTGGCACCAAAAAGTATAAAAATCTAGATGTTGAAGTTACTTTTTTTGAAAATTTTGATGGTGTCAAATTGGTCAAAGGCTTAATGCAAAAGTATGAAAAATTGTAACAAGAGGAATATGAAAACAAGTAAATGGTAAACTAATCATATAATGAAAAGAAGATTTCTTCACCAGTAACCTCTGGTTAGAGGAATGTGATATAATCATATTATGTTCTCTACACAAGAAATTAAATTTTATGATTACTTTTAAAGAAAGCATAACATGTGCTGCCAAACAGGTTAAAAACAAACACAAAAACCTTGTTCCACATAACTAAACTTTTTAAGTACAAGTTGTTTATATATCAATTATATTATTAAATGTAAAAATACACTTAACAAACTAAATGAAATTTAAACATGTGTACCTTATTTCAACAGCTAGTTTACCAGTGTAACCAAAAGTGTGAAAAGCTGGAAAAAATTGTTTTATAAGTATTTAAGTCAACATAAAAGAGAAAACTAAAGTACTTTTTTTAGCTATGAATAAATAAAAAATAAAATTTTCAATTAAAAAAGTTTGGATACATTAAATTAGATCAAAACTCAAAAAGATTATTTACCTAAAAACTCAAAATTTCTTCTCCGGGAAATTATTGCAGATTTAAGAAGTAAATAACAAGCCAACCTCGTTAAAATACCACTTAAGAACACTAAAACTATGCTTAGTAAGATTCCACACTGAAAGTAAAAATATGGCTATTATATTTGAGTGAGTTTCAATGCTATAAATTCAAGAAAAAATTTGAAGGTATACTTACTTTTCTAAAGCAATATGGCATTGCTAGAATACTAACTCCTATGATGCTGTTACCAATATTGATAACATTCATCATACAATTATATGTACAAGAAGCCATCTTACTATAAAAAACAAAAAATAAAGTATTTATTTTTCCTTATTATGATCATGGTTAACATTATCAATTAGATAATGCTATCAAACTTTTCTACTATTTAATTTAATTTGATCAACACACTTTTCTTAAAGTTAACAGAATTTGTTCATATTCCTTTAAAAACCTTGGTTTTTAAGTTTCCTTTTGAAGGTCAATTTTTACATGCAAACATCTGCTCTATAGAGCATCTGATACTTTTTTCTCTGAAAGTCAGTATAAGTCAGTTGGACTGTTGGACCTTATGGTTCTTTGCATTAATAGTAAGAAAAATAAAACATTCTATTCTCTGCATGCATTTAAAGAGAGTTAGGGGGCCAAAATTCATGTTTGTGGATGGTGAAGGGATATTGCAACTACGTGCAGATTTGCCCTGTTTAATCGAATTTGGATTAAAATGAGTGGTTAGTTGGAACAGGTATCATGGGGCAAAAGAAATTTTAGCTTCAAAAAGAAATTGGGCATAATTTATCATTTGTTAAGTCAAACGAAAGATATTCAAAATTCTGTGATTTTTAACTATACTACTCATATTTTTCCTAAAAAAATAAATAGCCCAGTACAAAATGTAAAATTGTTTTAAACTTGGTAATTAAGACTACATAATTTTAAATCTCAAGCAAACACTCTAGTTTGCCAATTGTTATTAGGAAATTAATTGTTATTATGAATCAGATATTGTTATCAGTTTTATCTCAACCAAAAGCAGTCACATTAAATGAAGTTGACTATATTAAATTTAGCCAAACAAAACACAAGAAGTGTTTTAGATTTAGTATTATAATCAGGCCCGTATTTAGGGTTTTTGCCAAGGTTAGTAGAATAATACTAGGTTGGCTCTTCACATAGAGATGAAAAATTCAAGGGGCGTGTAATATTCAAACCAGTGACATCAGTGGTTTGCAGTCTCTCAATTAACCAATCCCTTTTACTTGAGTGAGACTGAAATAGAGGCACTATGTTTTAGGGACCTTTTCGTTTCTGAGAGGGATATTTGATCTTCGGCTCAACAGGTTTAGTTGTACGACTTTTCAATAATAGGAGTTTTCCCTTATAATGTGCAATATAAAACCCTCTCATATCTGGACAGAGAGCGATACAATATTGTGATTCCGGCATTTATTAAACCAATTTAAATGCTTACGTGTTATAGGTAGATTAAAGTTATAACTGTCCCTTGGCCAGACTCTAATTCCTTTCCATAGTAGCACAGCTCGAACCAAATATGTTAAGTTTACGTAACTGCAACTCGAAGTAAACGAAATTTGGTTATATATGACAAAAATTGGACGAATCTTTAACATTTGTGCTGCTTCGGTTACGCTCTAAAACTCCAAACAACCAACTGGATCTATAGTATTACGATGATTTCCTTGTGACATTTTCTATTGCAGTCTATCAGCCTATAACGCACGGACCTGGAAAAAGTTGTAACCTTCCCCCGAACCTAATAGAATTTTCCCAAACCTTATGTATTGCTCCTATGGAGCTGGCAGGGGCTTCCCCTGAACCAGGTTTGTAGGTTCGGGCACTTTTTCCAGGTCCGATAACGCATGCTTGTTTCAATTATTGGTTTGGTTTTGATTAAAATAACCACTTGCATAAGATTTTACAAAAAGCATTTGAATTGGTTGAAATGCCGGAATTGAACAATTGTATCTCTTTCTACCCAGATATGCGAGAGTTTTTTGCTAATTTTCCATCGTGATTTTAACCCCTTGAACCCCACTTGCGACTCTCTGAAACACCCTGTATAAAACTCCATTCCACCAATAAGAAAAAAAATACAGAAAAATAATGTATCCGAAATGATAACAAATATTGCTTTAATTTCAAGATTTATTTTCATAAGAAGAAAACCACTTGTTTATATTTCCCCTGTGTTTTACTTTTCTCTCAGCGATTTTCCTTAACTATCCTGATTGGCCACTCAGTTCGGAAGGAGGATTACTTTCAAACCAATGACGTCACAAATCTGAACGCAAAATGAGAGCTGATGAGCCCCCTGGGTTTTTGCAGCCCTATGCATATTGATTTATTGCCGCCCCCTATTTCATTTTCTGTTTCATATAAATGCCCCCTCCCATTCGACTCTCTTTTAACTCTCCTTCAGGGCCGCCGAGAGCCAAGTCGAGGGGACAAAGTTGAGAAGAGGGTCCCCAGAGACATATATACTACTCATTTCAAGGGACGGGGCAAAATTTTTCTGAAGTACCTCCACACTTGCATACTGGAATTAATGTAATTTTAGAATATTTCTAGGCAAGATTTGAATTTCATTCAACTTAAAAAGTTTTGCTTTCTTGATAGTAATACGATGAGTAACAAGCACTACAAAGGGGGTCTGGGGGAATCCCCAGAAAATTTTTGGAAATTCCACTCTTTAAAAATGTTTGAAACTCATTTTTGGATATTGTTCACAATTGAGTACCATCCAGGGATGGTTTTTTTGTAGATGAAGTTAAGCCCTTTAATGATTTATCTTCTTATGCATATATTTTTAGTGAATTTTTATTATCACCCTCACCCTCTCATAATGAATTCTTTTGAGGGTCAGTGGGTACCCCCAGAAATTTTTTGAAAATATGCTCCTAGAAAACTGGTAATTTACTAATTTTTGCCCTTCAAGTGAAAAACTGTGTGGTACATTTAAAAAAAAACTGTATAGTATGTAACATTTTGAATTGTTGTAATCTGCCGCCCCCCAAAATTTTGCTGCCCTGTGCTATAGCACATGTTGCACGTGCCTAAATACGGCCCTGATTATAATTAATTTAGTGATTTATTGAAAAACAAGAAAAAATATGCAATGGGATGTCTTATTTAAGATTTTTCATAGAAATATTTTAACCGTATGATATGTGTCAAGGTGGGAATCTAAAAAAGGGGCTATGGGGTGCAGCCTCTCTCTAAAGTTATTAACTAAATTTAACTAAAACACACAAAGAATAAACACAAAGAATTTAACTAAATTTCTTGTGCTATATCTATTTTAAATCCTTTTTTACTTTTATGAAAAAAGGTAAACACATACATGTGATTACACAGACAAAAAATTGACGGAAAATATTTAAAAAAATTTAATGGCACCTAAATTTTTCTTCATTTTAAGTAGAGGGGGTCCATCGGCTTCTACTTCCCGAGATCTAGGTTGGCTGGGTTTTTATGGCGCATGACCCAAGACAAGTAATAGCCCGAGATCTAGGATTCGATATGCTAGATTCATATTTTTTAGCTTAAATCTTAACTAATTTTTATATTACTTCGATATTTTTTAATTCTTTTTATCGATTTTTCTTAAAATTTAGTACTAGGTCACACTAGCGGTCAGAGTTTTCAGTATAAAACGATTGGAAAATAAGAAAGAGGAATTTCAGTTTTTCCAATCGAATTGTCGGATTTTAATTTTGCTAAGGAAATTGGCGGATTTCCGCCTATTGGCGGAAGAATCATATGTATGTAAACAATAAGGCATTTCTGAAGTAAATTGATGAAAATGACTGTTTTTTAAAAAGGGCCGTCCATAAATGACGTCAAGCTCAAAGGGGGAGGGGTTTAATCAATTTGTGACAAAGGGGAGGAAGGGGGTTTAAAAGTTGTGACATCTGACATCACATCCTGCAGCTGAAAATAAACAAAAAAAACCTTTAATTGTTAAAACGACCTGCACATACTTAAGTGTTCTTTCCCCCAGACCCCCTTTTCTAGAGTGCTCTCCACTGATAGGCATTTTTATCCGACACATTTTTATCACTAACTTCAGCTACTTTTAAGCAGCCAATTATTCGTATTGAATGAGAACAAAAAAAAAGAAGAAACACCTGTTCTATAGGCATATTAATGCGTAGGAATAAATCCTTTTATTTGGAAGGATATTAGGGGGGTTGAAGTCCCAAGTTTAACAAATTTGGTGCCTAAGTTTACTAATATTGGGTTTATTATACTTAAAATTACTTTTAATTTTAAATTATCGCCCTACCCTATACCCTAAATTCTATAATTTTTTTATTGGAGGGGGTGTTGAAAAGTTTTACACACAATAAGGGGGTGTTTGCTTTAAAAAGGTTGAGAACCACTGGTTTAGAGTTTCTTCTGTCTTAAATTATCATTTAAAATTTAATGCTCACAATTAAAATAACTCTGAAAATGAAGGCCGCCAAGTACTATAAGACACCTATTCAAGATACCTTTGCTGAAAAGTTATAAGCACTTGAAAGGCTATTTATTTTTAATCATAAGTTGTTTCATGTTAGGAATATACTAAATTAGTCATAGTTTTTTATAACTTAATACGATTCTTTTAAGTTTTTAAGGTACGTTTTCTCTACACGTAGCACAACACTTTATCCAGCTCTTGTACCATAGGTCTTTCAGTACCTGGCCAATTACCTCATTATTTTAAAACAGAAAAAAAAATTCTAAGAAAAAAATTGTTTTAAATTCAAAAATCGGCACTTAAGTTGAAAAATTATTAATTGTACTCATTTGGGGTACCTTAGAATTAACGTTGAGTCAACCCCCCAAAGCAAAAGTCCTGTAACTGCTGTGTCCCAGGTAGGACTAAATTTTTGGAGGTGCGCCCCCCCCCCCAAAAAAATAAAATCCTGGATCCGGCCCTGTTTATGGACAGCCCGAAAGTAAAGCTGACACTAAATTTTTGGGATCTGCGACCCCCAACGAGAGAAAATAACAGTATACAGCAGTAGTCCCCAACCTTTTTACCACCACGGACCGGTCAACATTTGATAATTTTACCGCGGCCCGCTGGGGGAGGGCGTTGATTGTTTACATTCTAGATTATTTTGATTTATTAATTTTAATTTTATTGTATTTAAACATGCTTTCAAAATAAAATACAGTTACACCAAAAAATAAATACAAAGTGATTTATAATTCACTTCATTCATTAATTTGGAGTATAAACCTAGGAATTTAAATTTATTTTCAATGAAATGGTCGGCCCGCGGCCCGGTACCATTGGATCCACGGACCGGCACCGGTCCGCGGACCGCACTGGTATACAGTACTGGACCCTTTATCCCGAAACCTGGCCTGCATTCAGAATTTTTTAAAAAGAATTTTTAGTGAGCAAATGCTGCTACAACGCGCAACCATTGCATCCTCGCACCGAATCATCCACGGCCGTTTCAGGGCAAGATATAAATTGAAAGTAAATAGAACTTTTTCATAATCATTCTAAAAACTAGATAAAAAACATTTTGTTTCGCGCTGAATCCAGAACGAGATTTACGAGAACGGAAAATGATAGTAGGGAGGGCGAAGCAGATATTTTGGTTTTACTAAAGCAGCTGCGTCTTTATGGGAGTTTTTTCCAGAACGGAGCCGAAATCCGGGATGATGTTGGTCTCGAGCTTGCCGGATAAAGGGTCAGTTACTGTATAAGATTCTGATATGAGCATATATCACACATTCAAATTCCCCATTCAATTCAATATTAATGTTTATTATGAAATTTGAATCAGAAAAATAAATATTTATCATGGTGTTCTGATTCACACCTATCTGGAGTGAATAGGAACTTCATTAATATTAATAAAAGAGTAAAAAAAATTTACTCATTCTTTAGCTCAAAGCTAAAGGAACAGAACAAGAATGAATATTCCAAGACAAAATTTCACCCTAAAAATAATTTTATTACCTACTAATTTTTATGTTGAAAGTTGAAAAGTCATCTGATTCACCCTGTTTATGATACTAATTATATTGTTTATTATTCAGGGATGAGTTTGTGTAAAGATGAAAAAAGAGGAAAAAGCGCGTGAGATTAGTCACGTATATTTTTTTAAGTGCGTGAAACAAATAATTTTAACAAGACAAATTTTAATTTACCTGGGCCTTAATTTACCTATTATTTGGGAGGATTTTAAGAACTTTAAACTGGCATTAAACCAGTCATTAATTAAATTAACCAGTCATAGTGTAGAGTCTAGATAAAAATATCTTTAAACAAAGAAAAATACATATTTCATCTTCATTTGCAAGAAAATAACCAAAATGTAACTAAAAGCAGATGAAAAATTAGGAAATAAGTTAAATACTAGGATAATTTATTGATTACTTAAAATATAATTAAATTACTGAGGTTTTTTTTCAATATAATTTTTGCTAAGTGAAGAAAAAAGTCAAATATATTTTTAAAGTATTATTAGAATCTCAAATCATATCATATATCTAATACAGGTTAGAATCTAACACGATTTAAAAAACTTAACTATTATCTTAAGTTGCTTCTCAAAGTGGCCTTTTAAAAATTTTACAACTTAGAAAAACCTCATAAGTTGAAAATACTGACTAAAATCGATAAAACGCTCAACAGGGATTCGACCCGTAAGAAGCAGTTGCGGGAAAAACGGAACTTTCGCGAAAAATCGCGATTTTTCTTACTTCCGGACTTGTTGGCTTCTGACTATGGTAACGTTGTTTTTTCTACATCGCAATAAAGGCCGACTTCACCTTAACGCCGCGGCCGTTCAAGAAAGCATCGCGGGAGAAACGGTACACTCCGCGAGCAAAACGGAACGCGAGAAGTTGCGATTTCCCGACTTTCGCGATTCCGATTTTGTAAAATCGCGATTCCGCGGAAGAAACTAATACCTGAAGGCAGAAAAATTAATAAAAAGCGGAAGTAGCGGGAAAAATGAGAAAAGGCGGAAAATCGCGTTTCGGCGGAAAAAACTCATGCCTGTAATTCTTGTTTTGTTTTATTTTTGAATTAAAAACTGCAAAGCATGCCAATGGCATACAGATAACTCACCAGTACCAAATTACTAAATTCAAAACAATTTTTATAATAAATGTTGTAAATAGTTTCTGTTTAATTCCGTTAAATGTCTGCTAAGTATTACCAAAAACCACTTTAGATGCCAAATATTTAAATAATGATAAATTTATACAAATTTCATTAATGTAAGTGTACATTTTTATCAGTTAGTTCGCAATTTTTAACAATATTTCTCAGGTACAAAACAGCACAAAACAATATTTAACGGAACAGTTAATAATTTATTTTGAATTTTACGGAATAGAATCCAGTGTCATACAATTAATTATCTAACTTACAGGTATAGAAGATCTTAAAGTTCACAAAAAACCAGGAACTTAACAATGCTTTTTTAACTTCATTTTCAAGAAGAAATAAGACCTGAAAATAACAAAATTTTAAATGAATAAAGAATATGCATCTTACAAAGACTAATAATACACAGACATAACTTAATTTTACTAAAAATAAAAAATATTCAAAGCAAGTTATTTGAGTGCAATTTATTAAGAGAACTCCATAAGGGAACGTACCCATACTACGTGACCCATTCAGGGGAGGGAGGGGGTCTTCAAAATACCACGCTCGGTCACAGGGGGGAGGGGGGGCTTAGGGTTTCGTCACGTAGTAAATTTCTAGTCAATACGACAAAATTAAGCCAAATTAATTATTGAAATTTGCCAAATTAAGACTATTTAAGCCAAATTAATTATTAAAATTAGACAAATTAAGCAAAATTAATATTTTTAAACCTTCTGTTTTCAAAAAATGATGGCAAACCGTATTTATGAATTACTACGTGAAAACTAGAGGGGGAGGGGGGGTCTGGGCATATACTACGGATGGTCACCAAGGGGGGGAGGGGGGTCAAAAATGGCAAAAAATGGGTCACGTAGTATGGGTATGTTCCCTAAGAACATAACATACAAATTTCAGACTTGCACCTTATACCAACTAGAAGTAATTAGAAAGGGACAGTATGTAATATACAGAAAAAGGTATAATAGTCTGATACTTTCGCTGTCAAAGGAACATTTTTAAATTAAATAAAACCAGAAAATCACAAGCACATCACTAATAGTTAAGACATATTTCTGGTTCTACAACTCAACGAAAAACAGACGAAAAAGAAATACTTCTTTATCTCATAAACCTCAAGGAATGAAAACGATAATCTCTTCAATAAAATGTTTGGGCAAACAAGACTGATTTTCTCATCATTCTCAGGAAATCAAAAATTCAATGAGCAGCTGTCTCAACTGGGTCTTGTTTTGAAATCTGCCGAAGAGAGAGATGGAAAGATTAGCAGAATGCAGCTACTTCTAGGCTTCTAGGGTTCGGAGAGCATGTTTTTTACAAACTTTTTTGTGCGAGAGTTTAACTTAAGGTTGTTGACATTTTGTTTTCTTTTCTTTTTTCTCTTTCAATAAAATTTTCTTTTCACTTTTCATAATGAATTAATTTCTTGAAAAGAGTGTGTAAGAGAGCTATCAAGAAAAGTTGAAGCAAAAACCTACAGGTAAATGTAAATAAACAACAATGTGTTTGGATTTGGAAAACGGCGAGATTCTATGATGCAACTCGGATTTTTAGGGATCCATCCTTGGGATCGTAATTAGCGCTGAAATTCTATTCTGGATTGGTGTAAAATTTAAGGAATACACTTCTTATCAATTGATTTATACATTTTTGTGCTACATAAATTAGCTGCTATGAGAGTCAAAGAAGTAAAAAGTTGCAGTTTTGAATGTTGGTATGAATCCTTCAAAGCTGTGACAATTCGCAGGTAACTTCACTTTTTAATTATTTTATTAAAATTAATTTGGTATTGATTAGTTATATATGCACTCTTGACCTTATACTCAGTGATTGATTTATATCTTTAATGATCCAAAATTTGCAAATAAACTTTTTATAAAGTAATAATAAAAGTTGGTGATATTTCTGTTATTTGGCACCTAAAACAGTTTGGTGATTTTTAGCTGGACTGATAACGGAATTGAATGTGTCTCAGAAAATATCTATTCAAGAATTATTCTTTTCTCCAACTTTAAATTTACTTTTTTATACTGCTTAGCTTTTAAATGCATTTCATGTAAATTATATCAAGTAAAAAGTAAATAAAACATGTTTAATTTTTAGCTTCTAAGATCTTTTGGTAAATGAAGCAAATCCGCAGCTGAATTTAGTGATTTTTTTGTAGCCGAGGGGAAAACTGGTAGAGTCCGAGCATTATATCGCTATTGCCAAATTTGGGGATGAAAATCTGCAGGCTGAATTCGCTTCATTAACAGATCTTTTTATTGAACTTAAGTTTATTATGTTAGAAATATGATTATTATTGTGAGAAAACTCCACGTGTCATGGTTTCACTAGATTGGTTTCTCATGTGCTTTGTTGACACATTTCAATAGCACCAAGCCTTTAAGTTAAGGTATTTAGGGTCGAAGTTGGAAAATGTGGTTTATATTTAAGGTATAATCATCATCCTTAAATGAAAAAATGTAGGGTACTTACATATTAGCCCATTGACCGTGCTGCTGAATCCAAAAACTCAAAAATCCCATTAATTGTACTATAGCTGTGACCCTGAATTTGATGGTCACTAAACGGTTGACGGCCTAATATACGTAAGTTAGGTTATTAAGCCTAATACTTAAGTACTGAACTTTGATTTAAACTACTTTTTAATATATTATACAAATAAAACTTGGTAGCTTTTTCACTAAACATTATTAAAATATTTCTTTTTACAGTATCATAATACCTATTCCTGAGGATTTTATTAATTACATTTTGAAGGATGGTATAGTATTACCTAAGAAGTGAGTACTTTTCCCTTGAGTATTGAGATTACTTTTCCCATTTTTGTTTCTTTTGATTTTATAATCTTATGTGTCCTAATAAGTTATCCTAGCTATGCTGTTAATTTAATTGGGTAAAACCTCTTTTCAACAACCCTTTTGATATCAAGACCCTCATGTTACAATGACTTGTATAATTAAAGTACCAATTGTTTATCATAGTAATAGTCCTTTTATAGACTTTTCGTTTAAATAACTTTATATTATTTTTCCCAGTGACGGTTGCTCTATCATTGCTCTGTTGTAAAATAAATTTAGGTACTGTGTCTTTAGATCAGCGTTTCCCAACCAGGAAATCTAAAACTCTTGATAATGCTTCAAGCAATATAAACATTCAATTAAAGTTCCTGGAAGGGGATGTCCTTTATCCCCATAAGAAAATCATAATACTTTTAGGAGTGCTATAATTAAAATTTTTCTGGGGAAGGTACCCAGTCCCCCATGTAATTAGCACTCATGACATGGCGTAGTTGAATTTGTCCTTTTAAAGGTTTAAAAGGAAATCAGGGGGTGGAGTTAAAACACTTTTTTTATTAAAATTCCCAAAAATTTATCCCTCAGCAAAAAACTAGGTATTCCTCCACAAAATTGAAAAAAGCCTAAGCACAAAATTCTTTACCAATGTCCAACAGTTTTACAATTCATTTAATTAATTTTGACCTTTTCTTTTAAAAATTTGTTTCATTTTTCAATTCAATTTTGTATAGTTTTAATTTATAATAATTTAATTTTTTTATCAAGCATGCATGTATACAGGGTTTCCACGGTTCTTGAAAGTCCTTGAATTTTTTAAGGCTAAATTTAGGTACTTGAAAGTCCTTGAAAAACGTTCTATAGGTCCTTGAATTTTCACTCAGAACTTTAAACTCTATTTTCAGGGTCAAAAAGCATTGCTTTACTCTTCAAATTGCACCCCAGGGGACAAGAAAGGTTCAAATTAATAAAGTATAATAAATTTATAACAAATGGATAGGTTTAAGGGGTAATTACCCCCTAAAAATACAAAAAAATAGCTACAAATTATAGAGGTTTCTATACGCAATTTTGTCCTCTTATTTTTAGCGCAATTCCTGTTTGAAGGGTCCTAACCCTTCCCCAAGGACCCAAATTTGATGACAATATGCAGCAATAATTTTTACTAAAAGCGGCTGAGGTGTTAGCCTCCCAGAAGCCCCCGTGGAAGAGTTCGGAAGACTTCCAGAATCGCGAAGGCGCTCGCGAGCTCAGGAATTAATATTGATGATTTTGAAAAGATTACAAATGACATTTTTCTTATATTTTGGGTCTATCCTAAGTAGAAACTCTTCAGTTCTTTAAAAACTGACCGGTTTTAAGGAGTGAGGATTCCATGTTTCAAGATATTAATAGATGCACGCCTGTGGATAAGAATTAGGGGGCATCCCCTTAAAAACTGAGGGTGATGGAGGAAAATGGGTGTCATATTTGAATTCAGCAGATCATTTTACACTAGAATCAGCTGAAATTCAGTTAGTGGTTTCAAATTTTTTTGTACAGCACAGTTTTACTCTAAGTGCGGCATTGAACCCTTCCGTGGGTGCTTTTGGGGCGCTCTCACCTCAACCGCTTTTAATAAAAATCTTTGCTGCATATTGCCATCAAATTTGGGTCCTTGGGGAAGGGTTAGGACCCTTCAAACCAGGCCCGTAGCTACGGGGGGGCCAGGGGGGGCTGAGCCCCCCCTGATATCTTCATTTGCCCCCCCTAGAAAATTTTTACAAATTTTATCCACAAGCACAGCCATTGGGGCAGCTGCCCCCTTCTTTTTTTTTCCTTCTAGCTAAGTTAAAACCCAGTTTTCTAGGGTCAAATTTTCAAAATTTTTCTGAGGGAGGACCCCCACACCCCCCTTTGATACTTGTATCCCCTATTATTACAAACAAAACTCTTCTTATATTAATATAAGAACAGATCACACGAATTAATGAAGTTCTCTTAGACGAAAATTCAACCAAAAATGTATAACAAAACATACTGCATTAAATATATTAAATATGCATTGGAGGGGCTGCCTAATAATTTTAGGCCCCTTTTGATATAAACTTCTATATACCCTAACACTGATTGAAAAGGGAGGTCAGGTTGACACCTTTTATAAAATTATGTCTTTTTATACGGATTAACAAGGAGTGATCAAACTCGATTTTTCCTTTTCAATTCTGGGGCAGTGGCGGATCTACGGGGGGATTTCGGGCTGAAGCCCCCCAAAAACGTCTAATATTTAACTAAGTTTGTCAAAACGCAAAAAATCTATATCCGAAATTCGAATGAGGCGTGCCAAAACGAGTTGAAAAAGTGGGGTTTTTGACTTAAGTTTCCGAAAATTTTCTGGGGGAAGACCCACAGACCCCCTTTTTAGTGTTTTGAGTAGGATAATTCACTACCTTTTCCGTATTACCATTAACAAGAAGATTCAATTGGATTATGAAATATCTTAGCCCCCCCAAAACCAAATCCTGACTAGCTTACATGGCAGTTCCTTCTATACTTTACCCCCAAAGGATCTAGAAATGGGCTAAAACTACTTTAAGCTTCAAATTTCTAAAATTTAAAAAAGGAAAACTTAAGAAAACAGAAAAGGGAAAACTAAAAAAATTTAGGACCTGACTCCTCCCGAAATAAAAGTCTTGTAACAGCTCCTTAGGCCAATGATACTGGTGATACCTCCTGAAAACTGAAAACCCCCTTGCCCCCCCTGAAAAAGTGGGTGCCCCACCAAAGGGAAATTCCTGGCTACGGGCCTGCTTCAAACGTGAAGTGCTTAAAAAATAAGAGGAAAAATAGCGTATAAAAACCTCTATAATTTTTAGCTATTTTTTTGCATTTTTAGGGGAGTAACTACCCCTTAAAACTATCCATTTGTTAATAATTTTTCTTATTTTATTAATTTGAACTTTTCTTGTCCCCTGGGGGGAAATTTGAAGACTAAAGCAATGCTTTTTGACCCAGAAAATCGAGTTTAAAGTTTTGAAGTCGTCGAAAAACATAAAAAGGGGGAGGGGCTGTTCCCCGAAAATCCTGAGTCAATTGAGAACTTTAATGGTGATTTTCGTATTCAGCGACCCAAAATCTTTAAGAAATGACTATTTTCATCAAGGAAATTTTTTCATTGTTGAACAGTGTAATCAAACTTAATTTTTCCAGATCTTTCTTTGGTTTTTTTTCCTAGAAATTTTCTTAAAAACTACTCTTGTCAACATAAATTGTGGCCCGTTTTACAAACTGACAGTTCCTCTCGTTCCAATTGTATGCGGGAAAATGACTTGTCTTGAAATACGACTAATTTTTAAATATCTGCGAAAAAGGTCCTTGAAAAATTTTGTCAAGGTCCTTGAAAAGTCCTTGATTTTCAATGTTTTCAAAGAGTGGGAACCATGTATTATTTTATACACTGGTTATACGTATTTGTTTCACAACGAATGAATTATGATAATTATTTCTTTTAGTTATTAAAATATTGTAATACAATATTTATTAGGGTTCTGTAAAACTTGAACATTGTCACAAGCAGAGAACATTGTGAGGATGAAAAGGTTGGGAAACACTGCTCTTGATTTCTAGTATATGCTGTTCTTACTAAGTGATTTTTTTCTGTTCCATGTAATATGCAGCTCCCAAACAACTTATTCTGCACCTGAATCTAGTGATAGTAGCGATAGTGAGGAAGAAGTGAGTTTTCTTTTCATTTTCATTTAAAAGGATTGTTTTTAGGCATTTTATTTAAACACCTTTAATTTTCTTAATTTCAGACAAGCTGGGATGATGTTGAAACAGCTGAACCAGAGGTTAGTAAAATTCGAAATAAGCTTCACAACACTCAAAATAAATCTGTCATCATCTTTTAATTTTAAATATTTCCTAGGCTCCACATTTCCCAGATTTTGATGAAAAAATAGCAGATGCTATCAAAAGGCTTGGAGGGAAAGTCTTCCCAAAGCTGAACTGGAGTAGTCCTAAAGATGCATCGTGGATTGGTCTTAACAGTAGCTGTTGTTGTTACACTGTATCTGATGTGTATTTGCTTTTAAAGAGTTCAGATTTTATCATTCATGATTTAACACAAAGGTAATAAAGTGCTACTTAAGTACTTTTACTTTTGATTGCTCACTTATTTTTTTTATTATTTTCTTTATTTCTTTTCTAATTTTAGGACTTTTCTTGTATTTATTAATTGATTTATTATATAATTATTTTACATGTTTTACAGATACAATCTTTGTGATGATTATGACTTAAAAAGTGTTAATGATATATCATCTGAATCGCAAAAATATTATCTTATTTTAAGAAGATGGACTGATATAGACACTTCTGGAGAGTTCAGATGTTTTGTAAAAGATAATGAATTAATAGGTGTGCTATTAACACTTATTTATCCCCTTCTTTACTTTTAGAAGCTAGTATTTTTATACAAGCATTAAATTCTTTAATTTTATAGGTATTTGTCAAAGAGAACACAGTTCATACTATGATCATATACATCAACACAAAGATGAAATTCTAGAAGATATATTATCTTTCTTTGAAGAAAAAATTCATTCCAAATTCAGCTGCACAAGTTGTAAGTATTTTTCTCATTTAAGAAAATAGGTTTGAATATGAAGATGAAAATAAACCATCTAATGTAAAGTAAAGTACATCCTTTGGAAGATAACTAATTGAAACAATTTGTTTGAATTCTGTTTGTAAAAACTGATAACCAACAGTTTTTATTTTACGTTAGAAAATTTGGCATACTGTCAAATCTGCTTATTCCAGACACAGTATTTCCTCATCTTTTACTTGCTAATCAAATCAAATCAAATCAAAATTTATTTTTACTAATATATATACATAGTTAAGGTCAAAACAAAAAAAATATCAGGGAAAATGACAAAAATACATGTATGAGACACCAAGGAGTCAAATTGACTCTTACAGGTGACCGAAAATTATACATCAATGGGTTTTCAAGAAAAAGAAAAGATAGGAAGAAAAGAAGTTTAGATGAATAATTAATAAAATACGGGTAATCTCAAGGCATAAATCTAATTGTGATTATAAATGATGGTGAGGTGCTGTAGGGTGAGCTTCAGATTATCTTATTTAGTGAGCATATGTTTTAAAAATATTGTTCAATGTCAACTATTGAGTATAAAAATGATTTTAAAAGCTTTTTAAATTTTAGAGATTTTTCTAATTTAATGTGATTAGGCAAGCTATTGAATAGTTTTGGGGATAAATAGGTGAAGTGTTTTCTAAAGATTTCTTTTCAAGCTTTAGGAATTAAATAAGGGCTATTAGAACGTAAGCTATAGTTTAAGTTTCTGATTTCGGCAGTGTTATGAGAGAAAAAATATACTATAGTTTTGAAGAAAAACAGGTATCTGATGGGAAAAATATTAAGATGTTGATAGGAAATTAAATTAGACGTGTGATTACTGCTTAGAAATTTAACAATTTTATTTTGAATTTTTATTACAGGATTTAAATTACTTAAGTAGTCTCCGCCCCATATTATAAGGCCATAGCTAATTAATGAATGAATTAATGAATTCTAAGAAAAACAAACAATAAAGGTTGAAATTTCAATATAAATAACTTGTCAGAAATTTTCCTAGAGTGTATTTTTTCTGAGACATTTACTAGTCAGAAATTTTCCTTTTCCATTGAAAACAAAGTACCCTGTATAGTAATCAGTAAAGTAGAAATTATGAATAAATTGCTTGTTATATTTCAGTTTTCCTTGTATTATGTGTGTTTTGTAATTTTATCCACAGAAACTGGGATATCTAAGTTTCTTTTTAGTAGGTTAAACTGGTATATTTAAAAGGTTGATATGTTTTATTTTGGATATTAGTATAAAAAACCTATTTTTCTTTTTCAGTTGTTTTTGATGTTTACAGAAAGAAAAAGGTTAGTAGATTTTTGTCTCTTTGTAACTGAGTGAAGAATTATTTGATAGTATTTTTTCTGAGTACAAAAGGGAGTTTTACAAATAACTGATGGTTTTTAATGAGATATTTAATCTAATTAAACCAACAAAATTTCTTTAATTTATCTCTGAAACTAGAATTAAAAGCACTCGAATGCTCACATGTAATAGAGAACTTCTATTAAGTTGAGGTTGAGAGAGAAGGAAAGTGTATAACTAAACCCAATAAATGAAATGTCATCATCAGTTAACTAGGAACTTATAATGTTCTTCTTGTTAGGTCAGTTATTTTTATAAATTTAATGATAATTTTTTTTCCTTTTCACTCAAATTCACTGTCTTTTTTTTGTAATAAAAAACTGATTGAATGAAAAACTGCCCCAAAATAACCAAAATTAGTAAGAAAAATTTTATGAAAATTTTCAACCTTTTTATTAGGAAAAAGTGTACTTGATTGACTTTAATCCATTTGGAGTTGTTACTGATTCCCTTTTGTTTACCTGGGAAGATCTGAAGAATAGATCAATAAATTGTAAAGATGGAGTAAGTATTATGTGATTTATATACTTTATCTTCTCATGAAATGTTAAGAGTAATATAAATTTTTGAAAGATTAGTAATATATAAATTAATATAATTTAAAGATCTAAAAAAACAAATATTGAATTTTTTTTCTAAATTAGGATTTTTTATGGCAAGGAAACAATTCCTCAACAGTGCAAAGTTTCCTGTGTTTCTAGGGGGGTTTGTCGCCTTGGATGCAATTAGCATTGCAAATTAATGTTGACCACATAAAGCAGTGGTTCCTGAACTATTTTGGTCGTGGAACCCTGATCATTATTTAATCAACGACTTTTCAAAATTTAATATCTGATATTAAATGAAACCAGGCGTGGATCCAGTACGGGTCCCAGGGGGGTGCCACTTTTCCAGACTTTTACCTCTTAAAAAAATGTCAAATTCTTGGGGATTTTCTAAAAGTATGGGGGGTAAAAGTATTGGGTCCAAGGGGGGGACTTTTCTAGACCATCACCTTTATCTTAATTTTGACAAAAAAATGTCCAAATGCTGGTGATTTTCCAAAAAGCATCACGCAAGATCTCCTTGTATCAAGGGGGGTCTGGGGGTCCTCCAGAAAAAATTTTGAAATTCGACTGGTAAAAGTAGGGTTTTAACTCATTTTGAGAACATTTTTGGATCCATAGGGGGCGGCACTGTCCATTCTGAATTTTTTTACATCATTCTTATTTTTTTAATGAAATAGAGTCCGTCACATGGGGAACCCCTAAATTTTTTCGTGGAACCCACTTTGGGAACCACTGACATAAAGTATCATTTAATAGGTACTGTTATACTTTTCAAATGATGGTGATTAATAAAAACCTACACATTGCTAAAATGTTAAGTATAAAAGTGTAGTCTTCATTCATTTAAAATGTTTTTACTATTTTTAATGATGATTTTCTGTCTTTATTTTTCTAGATTCCTCAATTCCTGTTTGTTGAAGACAATTTTGGAGTCCAGCCCAATACTCTAAGCAACCATGCATTACCAACTGATATCATTGACATAACTTCAGGGAATGATAGCTTTAAACTAGTTGATCTTTTAAAATTGGTAAGATTTTTTTTATATTTAGTGATACAATCATTTGAAATTATAACTATTTTCTTTTAATTTTATTAAAAAGAAATAAACACATTTGATTATAAGAAACACCATTTTTAGCACTATTTCTGTGTATATTATCCAAAAATTTTTAATTTATAATCGGAACTTTTGTGTAAAAAATTTCAAAATACCTGAAAGGAGTCTAGCTATTTATATTTAACTGTAATTAGGTATGTTTCCTCATAAACTAACAAGAGTTCATTATTGTTTTATTTTTATCAATTTGCATTTCTTAATATATATGAGTCGTCTAGTTTCAAAACCAGGTAGATCCATTTTGACATAGCTTTGATAAAAGGGTTGACCATTTGGCGACCGATTCGCGGTCGCCAAATGGAAGACTAGTTAGCGCTATATCACGGCCGGTCACCGTTCCGGCCGCCATGTTTTACCACAACTCAAATGAAGATTAACCCAAGAAAAAGGATGTTATAACAAGTTATTACGATTTCAGTATATTCCGCTGGTATGGTATGGTATGCGGTATGGTGCAAGCTCTGCATGCGGGAGATACATATTTCAATACCCGGTAATTATCTAACTTAAAAATAAGAACAAAATTATCTTTCGTAATTCACTTAAGTATTATGATTTGAGTCATGGTAAAACATGGCGGCCAGAACGAGTGACCGGCCGTGATATAGCGCCAACTTGTCTTCCATTTGGCAACCGCGTCCACTCTTGCTGAAGCTGTGTCAAAATGGATCTACCTGGTTTTGAAACTAGACGATTCATATGCTCCCACTTCATAGTTTTAACTATTCTCTTGCATTCTTACTATTTATAAAGAATTCTTTTAAAGCAAATTATGTTGGTAATTGAGTAGAGGTAAGTAAAATATCTAAAGTAGTGAATTAAAAACAATGTGTAATATGTGGTGAACTCTTAATTATCCTACACAAAACAGGCTGTTTTTATGCCTTTATTTTTGCATTGATAAATTATAAAAATCTGTGTGATGTTATAAAAATTATGTCAATCTGGGGATAAATTCGAAATTAACTCTACTGTAGTGATTAGCCAACTTATAGGTATCCTCATTCATTTTAACAAACCTTATTACAGAACATTGAGATATTTATTATCTGAATGTGAAGTTTAAAAATCTTATGTTTAAAGTATTGTATTGAAACGAATCATTCTTATAAAGATTGTAATAATTTATTTTTAGAAAATAGAAGAACAAGGCAAGGATGCTAGTGATGAAAGCGAAGAAGACTGGAAAGTGTAAATAGATTTTTATCAGTAAATGTCTTATCTGTATTATGCATCCAAGTTATTCTACTGGAAAACAGTTATGCAAAACAATATCATAACATTTTATTGAAATACTAGGCCTAATTACATTGGAATGCCATGAAAGCTATTTACAGCATCACCTAAAAACAGTTAATCAAATTTTGGAAATCAACAGTATAATTAAATATTCCTGATGTTGCATAAAATATTAATTTTTCTCTCAACAGCTTTTTAAAATTTTTATTTAGGAAGAACTATCAATAATGACATTTTATCTATACCTATAATGTATTGAATAGTATTTCATCTTCTCTATTTATTATGCAAAGGAGAAAGTATAAAATTCGAATATTTTCCATGCTCATTGAAAACAACTTATAACTTTAACTTGTAAATTTCCAATATAACTAGTTTATTTACATTTTCGAAGATTTCTTATGGTTTATAGGTTCACACATTGTTAGAAATTACAATATTCATACAATTGACTTACATCAAACAATTATTCTCCACTCATTCAGCCTGATGGAATAAATACTTTTAAATGATAATATCTCACAATGATACATGAAAAGTCAAAAATAGTTATAAAATTAATCATATAAAATGCAAATTTTTTAAAGAAATAGCTTGATATGTTTACTAAATAGAAATTTCTAAAACATAGTGCCAATTTTCATGCATTTAATATTTCTCATCATGGCATACAATACAATAGTACACAGTTAAATTCTTAACATTACAATGCATATGTCACATGATTGAATCAAATTTTAAGAAATTTTTCTATCTTGACTGTTCTTTTATATTTAAGAATACTTTTAAAGGATTTGGGAAAAAAGAATAACATTTCTTATATTCATGCCTTTCCCTAGTCCACAGTTTGCGATTAGTTATAATTACTAGTAGCCAATACAATGATTGCATTATTTTTTTTTTGAGAAAGCAGTAAAAGATCGAGATTTATATTCATGAAATAGAGTAAATACCCTAAGAAAATGCATTTAAAATATGGTACTTCAACTAAGAATCCACAATGCATTTTGTAATTAAAGCTTGATAATATTTTTCATAGTTTCATCTACAATCAATATATTAATATAATTTTAAACTATTAGAAAATTATTTATTTTTCATTAAGCCCCAAATTAATTTTAGATTACAGCAGTTAGTTACTACAGCATGCTATTAAAATACTGTTCAAAACTAATTTATTTTGAATTCAATAAAAATATTCTTTAGGTAAGTAATATTTTTGATATGTGTTAACTACTCTTAAATACACAGAAAACAAATTTAACGAATATATTTTTCTTTGAGAGTGGGAAAAATGCAGGAGTAATATCACAATTATATGTAAAATAGATTATTCTAGCATCTTTTCTATTAATTGTGCCATTTTTCATTAGATATGTAATACAATAAATGAGCTTTCTGCATGAAATGTAAATACCTTAGCCTTAAAAGATGATTGATGGTACAGAATGTTATACAATTGAAAGTTTTAAAAAGTTGACATAACTTATCTGGCATGATGCATAATTATTCATTTATACTATCTGAACACATTTTTACACCTAAACTAAAACTTCCATCATTTGATTATTCATGTAGCAGCTAAATAATGACAGAACCCAAAAAATATTTAATTGATTTTCAGTTTGTAAAGATTTGAAAATTGAAGCAATCGTATTTTTAAAAACAAAATACAGTATAAAATTAAAACAAATTAAGTTGCAAATTTATTTTGAAGCTACATATTTCATGCCGGACAAGTTCTCCTAAATTATAACCATAAGAGTATGATGAGAAATATTGTTTTTAATTGTTTGAAAACAATCAAGCCATGCTGTTATAAGTACTTTTTCAAAACCTGGAAAATTTTGTTTGAGCACTATACATTAAAATCTATCCCTTGACATTAATTTATGAATACATTAGTTTATTCATCCAATAAACTCACAAAAGTATTAACAATCAATATATCTATGAAAGATAACTAATACTTAGTAAACAACATTATATATTGTGACTAAGACATCTAATATGACAAATCTGTTTTCTTTGGTAGATAGCACTTTGTCATTAGAACTTCTCAAAAGACCTTTATTTGTCTTAAAAAATATTTATAAGAAAGAATTAAAAAAGATTATCTAGGACATGCATCTTTCCTTAATTTATTTAAAATTATATGGTATATAAATTATTTCTTGTTACAAAATCATATAAAGGATTTAAAATAATTTGTACATGAGGAATTTAAAAAACTATACAAATGAATGTCTTTTTAAGCACTTAAAATCACTTTTTAAAGCCAAATGTACATCACAGTTATCTATATACCTAGCCATTTGGACACTTACATCTTTTTACCTACTTTTCACCATAGAATTCTTGTTTGAAAGTGACTTAACTAATATTTTTCAAGAAATTAAATAAGATTCCCTTCTATTGTCTGAAAGCAACACATCATTTGCCTATGCAAAATGAAATATCTACAAACAGCATGTTATTTGATTAAAAGAATTATATTTATTGCAAATGAGACTAGATTATTTCATAAACCTACATAATGTTCAAGTGAATTTATTACATAATGTATTTACATGCCTTAGAAAATAACTATTTTGGTGAATATCATGCCTAGTACATAAACATGATGTATTATTTGCATAAGATGAGATAATTGAGTGATGATTTCACCCAGTCTATGTGAATAATATATTTGAATTATGTGCTTAATTCAACAGTTTCCTATTATGAACTATCAAATTAAAGCATCCATAATGTAATTATTATATAGAACATTGTAAACCATGCTCATAGTATTCAGAGGTACAAAGTGCAAAGATGTTAAAGTCAATATGGCACACCAATTCACGGTTCCTTTCATTGTTTTACTAACACTTCCTTTAAATTAAGATTCTTTTGCGTAACAGTTTTGGTCAAATTATAATATCAGTAAAAACTACAAAATACCTTTCACACAATACTATTTTTATCTTAAATCAGGATTTTCACAAACAAGACTCGAACAAAAAAATCACATTTAAATGTTACTAAAATGCTTATTCTCAAAAATAGGCAAGAAAGCTCCCATCAACTTAGAGAGCTCCTTCAAGAACAGAATATGTTTAAACTAGTTTGAATAACAGTCGTTGCTGATAAATCTTTGAAAGAGCATCTCAGTTGGATGTCAAGATGGCTAAAAATGACCACAGATGGCCTCAAGAATGAATCTTAGAAGGAACTCCTACCATTATGTGTCAGATAATGCTTAGAATACATGCATTTAACATTAAGTCACATTCTAAGACTGATACTGTCACTTTTCTTAAAACGAAGGTTGATGCAATCATTATTTTCTTTTTAAGTTATTCATGTTCTTTTACATTCCATGTATGAAATTTAAAAAATGTGTTAATGAGATGAAGATGAAAATCATCTTCTGATAAATTACACAGTTTTGACTAGCATATTTAGTTAAGTAGTTTAGTTTTATCCCTTGAATCTTAGGTAACCTTGGTACTGTTTCTAATACACCTTAAACTAGTTCACACTCATTACAGAAAAAGTATTTCTTTGGCAAATCAATCAAATTTAAAAACAAAATAAAATGAAAAACATGTGCAATATGAAGAGGATACTGTCACATGTTTTATCGATGCAGCATAGACAAAATACTTAAAAATTGCACATCTGACAAGTATATGGAGATCAATAAAAAGTAATAAAAGAATCATATAACTGGCTATGAAGTGAAGCAACTATCATCAAAGAAGTTGAATGTGGTTCATGATTTATTTAAATAATGCCAAGTACAATAATTAAAAAAGAAGCAAAAATGCAAATTAAATTTAAATGAAAAAAAAACATTTCTTTAAAGAAGATGAAATGAGAAGGAAAAAATTAGCTGTAATTCAAAGACTTCGGGACTGGCACCAAAAATGGCCATAAAATAGTGAATTCTGGAAACCCAGTTCAATAGAAGTTGAATTGCTAACTCGCCAATAATCGGCATTGGCAACAACCAATTTTGCCAAAAACGTCGCCCTGGCGCGGTTTCTTTGGATTGGATTTAGTGCATAATAAAACTCCTTTTTATCTTCAATGTTTTCAAGTTATGTTTTTTGGTAGAAAGTAATTTTCTGAGTAATTTCGATTTAAAGATTTGCACTCAATTTCAATAAGTACCAGATATAAGATGGATTTAAGCCTAATGTATGACTGCCTGATTCAACTGATATCCTCTATCTCTTACACCAAGCTCATTCAACTTCTTCAATGTCATGACAGCTACATGATTCTCATATACGAATGGCACCAGTGGCAAGTGGTAACAGAGCACTATGCTTTAGCATAAATTGGTTAACTAGAGTAGTCCATGGCAGTTTTAATGTATCCTCAACTGATGAGGGAGCCTTTGCATGAGGATAGCACACAGGAGGCTGAAGACTAGGAAGCAAGGCTGAGGAGTTACAGCTTTCTGGAAGACAAGATCAGAGAGAGAACAGGCGAGCAGCACCCTTTTCAGCAGATGAGGGAGTATCTTGGGACAGCAAAAATAGTTTTGACTGCAAAGGAAATTATACCATACTTGTCAATTTGAATCCACATAATTTACTAACTGAAAGTGAATTCATTAACCCTTTATCTACTGACGGTACTTCAACTTTAAAATTTTATAAAATAACCATTAGGGTGCCTAATGCCAGATTATTTTGAATTTGAAAACGGAATACTCTCTACTTTTTTTATAAATGCCTTATCCTATTTCAGTTGTAAAATTTTATTCCTCTACGAGTCTACGATAATATTAACCTGTGCCAAATCTTCTCCAAAGTATAGAAAATATCTATAATAATTTTAAAAATTTGGAGAAGATTCGACACGGGTTAATATTATCGTAGATGGATAAAATTTTATGTCTGAACAGGTCAAGGTTATTTATAAAAAATAGAGGTTATCAGTTTTCAAATTCGCAAAAAAAATTGTCATAAGGAACGCCCTAATCCTTACGAATATACTGACGATACTTTGCAGGAACACTTTTAATTTTCCTCTTCCAGGATGAAAGGCAGCACGGGTAGGGGTTCTGCAATGAGTATTTTAGCGGGAAATGCCAATAGATTTAAAACTGAAGTCTTTCTTTTTTCAGCTGCCATTTTGATCAGATTCCCATGATCGTTATTTTTGTTCTCTCAAAAGTGGCTTAGGTCAAAAGGAAAGTATTATTTTTTAAGACCTAAAACTGCGATAAAAATTAATATGTTTTTTTTTGTATTGTGATAATATTTTAGCCCTCGTGTACTGACGATACTCAAAAGTATCAAGTTAATTAATTAGCTTTAGCTGATTAAATTTCCCAAACATGATTATTTTATTTATGTATATCCCTTATTTTTCAATTTAGTGACTCAAAAAAATAATTTCCACGAAAAAATTGCAGAAAATCGTAATGCAGTAGATAAGGGCTAGTTGCTTATCAGGCGATGTCCATCTCCGTTTCATTAGCATGAGGTGCTAATTACTTAGCTTGTGTCTAGTCGAGGGGCTAGCCCGACCCTGGATCCTCATTTGATTCCCCACGCGAACTTGGTGCTCATACTCACCCCGGAGGGGTGGGTACGGAGTTGACCCAAGCAGAAGCCACAAGCCATCGAACCTGGGTCGGTAATGCTTGTAGACAGACACGCTTGACCACTAAACCACCGCAGCCACAATGTTTTCTGAATGAATCCAAAAACTAATTTTGTTGCCGAAAGAGCTTTTGAGGATTATAACATTTTAATATTCTTGGTGTTTTGAACTGTTCATAAAGAGTTACAAAATTAAAACTTACGTTCTTTTTTATGACAATGATCGTAAACCATCTTCTTCAGCATCCTGAAAAAAATTACAATTATCATTTTAGAGTTTGAATGCGATTTTCCCATTGTTTAAAATAGCATACTTATAATAATCATATCTAAACTAATCTTAAAATTATAAAAAAATCGTTTTTCTCTAAAATTCATTGTTAAATTCCTGGGAAGACAAACCTGGGAAGCGTCATTGTCATTGATACTGGTAAATTTCTTGTTATCTAAATCGGAATCTTCCAAGTCCATTAGTAGTTTAACTCTTTTTTCATTCTGAAATTTAAACAAAGGGTAAATTTTAAAAAGAATCCCTTATAGATATTTTGATGCAATTTTATATTTGTAGATAATTTCCCCTACTCTAAATAATGTGTACATCGGTGATTTCAAAATTAGCGTACAAGATTGACGGCACACATTACGCAAACTTTTGAGTTCAATATCCAGCAATAGCTAGAAACTTACCTCTATTTTCATTTTATCCATCAGCCGTTTCTTTTCAGCTTTTAGTTTATCAACCTGTTCTGCAGTTTTAGCATTCTTAATGCCGGACATTTCGAGGAATGCTAAATGAGAATCCTTCTCACTTATTGTTGCTGATAAAGCTTCCTGCCTGTTGAATAGGAAAGCGTTGTGAGTCTTACAAATCAAGTTGAAATAGATATAAGAGTCGAATATATGAGCATACAAATGCTTAATCAAACTTAAGTAAAATTGGGAAAAAAATAATCATACTTCATTTCAAAGAGCTGCTCTAAATGAAGTTTTCTTTCAGATATGAGCACTTTGAGTTTTTTATCCGTTTCTATCAGCTTTACTTTTAGTTCAGGGCAGCTTGTACACCTTGCATTGATTCCTTTTTGTAATCCTCTCAATTCAGATTGCAAATTTCGAATCTAAAATAAGGAAGAAAATATATACATGGCCATATCCACCGAGTAGAGCTTAACAGAGATGCCAAACGGCCGTTTTCCTCTTTAGGTAATTAATTTAATTCAGCTCGCAGATTATAATTCAGTTCACTAGCACCCAATCAGAGAGAACGCGAAATGTATTTGATTTGATTTTTACTCTGATTATAGGCGATTTGGATTTGAGTGACAGCTTCAGTGGGCAAATGACAGAATTAGCAGGAATGACTTGTTATTAAAGGAGGCGGGTCCGTTTGGCCTAAGGTTTTTCAATGGGAAAAGCCCTGTTAAAAAAGTTGTCATTAGCGTCTATGGAGATGAACACTCTGTTAAGCTCTATACTCTGTGGCCATATCGGCGTATTTTTACCCATCATGAGGCAGATTTAGGAGAAAGGAGATACTGGGGGGCTTACTGCTTTTAAGGGTTATAGAAACATCCTTCATCATCAATGAAGTCTGAGCAACATCGAAATCGATGTTCATTCATTGAATTTTATTTAATTTGAAATTTAAGTTAATTTGTCTTTACCTTCTTATTCTTTGTGCTGTAAGCCAAAATAATATTTGTTTTAATTTGTAAAGGTGTTTTTACCTTTTTTAATCCAGTGAATGTCCGACTCCATTAGATACTGCCTTAAACCCTTTCAGACCTAGCCGCCCCAAATTTCCCATTGGATACAATGGTAATGTCGGGCGGCTTAGGATTTAAAAGGTTAATGACTGAATTTCATGATTACTTTATAAAAATTTCAAACTGACGAATAATGAACATGTCTTTTTTACTGCGGTCGTAGGAAAAGAACTTGGAGATGGTAAAAGATAGATCAGGGATTTCCAACTGCGCTCTGGAAACCTTCCAAAAGTAGCTTCAGAACACTTTTTAGCATAGTAAAATAAAAAAAAATTTTCGAAGGTGGACCTCCGAACCCCTTTTTACATCTTGGGTTATGGAGCAATTTTGTTCGCTTTCTATGGTGAAAAATTTTAAAGTCTGGGATTTCGGGGCAGAGAAAGGCTTTTGACACTGAAATTCCCCCTCTGGGCTTAGGTCAACCTTTATTACTTGGAAGGCCAAAAGAGAGTATCCAAAATGATTTGAAACAATATTTTTAAAGAAAACAATTTTAAAGAAAGTTACAAACAATTTCTGGAGGAGGACCCCCACTTTTAAGTAATATTCAATATTAAAAAATGTAGGGTCAAAAAATTTATATACCCCTAAAATTTATGAAAATATAGTAGTACCTTCACATTATGGTAATTAACCCTTTCAAAGACCTAACTGCCTCAAATTTTACAAAGAATCCAATGGTACTCTCGGGTGCCTTAGGATTGAAAGGGTTGAACCTTCGCCGAAAAATGCCATATTAAAGACTTCCCTGAAAAATATTCGATGGATAAAATATTACTTTGCGGCCCGCCAACCGACTTTCGATTGCGGCCCACTTGGAGTTTGGAAACCCCTGGGATGGGATTAGGGTTCTAAATATTTCTGAAAGAATCGAATCAGAATCGATACCAAGGAATCGAACCCTTGAAGGAATCGATTACAGCATTAATCGAATCTTAGGAATCGTACTTAATTTTCTAATTAATACAGATTGTTCACAATTTTGTTCCTAATTAATTAGTATTTTGGTAATTATCATTTTGCTACAGGAATCGAATCTTAGGAATTGTACTTAATTTCCAAGAATCGAACCTCAGGAATCGATTCCGGAATCGAATTGAACGATTCTATAGATCCCTAGATGGTAGAGAGCCTAGAGTTAGAAGAGAGGCGACAATAAGTTTGATCTTTCGAAATTTTGTCCTAAGAGATTGCGCAATCGAAATTTCGTTTCATCAAATAGTCTCTGCGCAGACTCAGTGGACAAATGGACAGTGGATCGATCTTGTTGTCACCTCTCTTCTACTTTAGGATTTCTACTAGATGGAATAGACGGACTCACCTTTTCGTCCGCATTGTCCACCATCGATTGTCTCTCGGCCACTGCCACCTCTCTCTGAGCTGTGATGCGAACACTCTCTCGCAGAGCCTCTTCTAATTCTTCGATCCTCTCTTGCTGCTGTAGCACTTGCTCCTGATGATCAAAAAGGAAGGCGGGGAATGGGGGAAACCAAACAAAACGAACCAAGGATAAATGCAGCGAACGTCCGAGGAAATAAAAGCAATAGCAAAATATTTTTGATATAGTATGGCATCAACTTGAGGCTGATATGAAGTAAAATGAATTAGTTTTACGTATGAAAATATTAAACATTAAAAGAAGCTAGAGAAGAAACCAGAAGGCCCAGATGGCTGATTTTGTGGAGAAAAAAATAAAATAAGCAAATTAATTGTAAAATAAATAATAGGGGATAGGGAAGGAGAAGAGATAGAACTGTTATTTCAAGTATTGAGTGGGAAAAACAGTATGATATAAACTTCAATATATCACACAATTAATATCAATTTAAAACTATTTCAAAGTTACACTATACAACTATATTTTTAAAAGTTAAAAGTAATTTTTATCTTTTATCGAAAGTGAGGGAATCCTCTTTCAAGTACACTATAAGTTGTTAATGATTAAAATAGGGGAGATGCAATGTATGAAAACTTATGCCATTACCTGTGCTTTAGTTGCTTCTTGCTTCACTTCAGATTCTCTTCTCCTAGCCTCTTCTAACATCTGAGCATTTTTATTTCTATCTGCTTGTTGGCCCCTTTTAGCAGCTTGTACTTTAGTCTCTTTTTCTTTCATTGCTCTGAAAAGATTAGAGACGCAAACACAAGAGTTGACATACCATTTAGTAGTTAAATCACATATAAATGCGCACAAAATGTAATTGCGAATCAATAATTTTATTTAAATTTTAAGGGTTCTGACTGTTCTTTATCTCCCTCTTAAGCAGGGTTTATATGCAGCCGGCAAGTGCGGCGAGTGCGACTGCGACGGAAGATTTTTTCCTGCCGTTTGTGAACGTTTATGCCGCGTCTACAATGGCGCTGCGTTTCATGCGAATGCGGCGAGTGCGATCGTGCGATTGTCTGCCGCATCGTTTGTTTTGGTTTGGCGACGACGCGTTTATTTTTACATTCCGCTTTTGATATTCGCATACATGATAATTGTATTTCAAACAAATTATTGTATTTCCAACGGAGCAATCTTGATCACGGGACCCTGCCGCAATTTGATTTTTGCGATAGTGCGTCTATTCCCGCAGATCTCCATTTTGCTGCGCGGGAAAGATTCGAGGCTTCATATTGTCATTATGTAGTAATGATGGTAATCGTGATGCATATTCTGTCTCAAATGGACGATATTCGTGCCACACCCATTTAATCACGTGAAGGGGGAAAACAAACTCACTATCAAATCATATCTCACTATCATCATATCTCACTACAAGCCATCTCTGTGGCAGCCAATTGAAAGCTCAGTAGGTCTCATGATGGGGAAAATGTGACGTCAGACGGATATGGTCCATTGTTCAAATTTATTTTTTAAAGAATCTTATAGAAGTTTCGTGCAGTAGAAAAACAAGAATTCGAATTAAGGTATATATACAAAAGAATCTAGTTGTACTTCACTGGTACGATTACAGATGGCAGCACGACTAAAATTATCCGCTAATCTTTGGTTAAAATACTAAAATTTATTATTTATTAATTATATTAAAAATAATATTTGAAATTTTCAGAGACCTACGGTTAAATACGTGTATTTCAAACAAATTATTGTATTTCCATTGGGGCAATCTAGATCACTTCACCCTGACGCAATTTGCTTTTTGCGATAGTGCGGCGATTCCGGCAGATCTCCCTTTGGCTGTGCGGGAAAGATTCGAGGCTTCCTATTGGTCCTTTCCAACGGTGTGAAAAATAGGAAAGAAATTCGCATTCGCATGCGATTTTACCGCACTTGCCGGATGCATATAAACCCTCCTTTAATAGGTATTTGCTTAAAAAAAATAATTTTTTTACATACTCTGTCAATTCTCTAATCTGTTCATTGAGAGCAAACTTTTCTTTTTCTACAACTGTCATGACGTCCAGAAGTCGGTCCAACTCGGCTTGCAAGCGTTTCGCATCCTCTTTCGATTTCGCAACTTCCTTGTCGGACTTTTCCTTCTCTTTTGACAGTTCTTCTAGTAATTTTTCCAAAGCTTCTAACCTAACTTGACTTTCATTATTTGATGGTGGTTTCTGAAATGGAAACGAATATGAATATCTTATTAACAATTACTTATAGAAAGGAAATTGTAATTTAGAGCTACAGTGTAAGTAACTTCTGATAATATTAATTTAACTGTGCACATAGAATGATTCAATGTTATCCTACCTGTTGTGGTTTGCTTTCCAGTTCTTTAATCTTTTCTTTTAGCTTCAGCATTCTTTTTTCCATTTCATCGATTCTCGCCTGCTTTTCGTCGATCTGCTTTCGCATAGCAGCTGTGTCCGGCTTCTGAGGATCTTGAAGCTGAAAGGTAATGGAAGAGCTTGCTTTATTACAAGTTAAAAACAGGTTTAAAATATAAAATTTATACAGAAAGGCCAAGATCATCCATTTTTTACACCTAGATTTTAAGAGTAAGCTAGGATAATACCGCATATATGAAAATATTACGGTCTGGAATATTTTGAAGCAAATGTGGGATTTTAAAGTTTACAGATAGTAAATAAACATACAGAATTACAATGTCCCAAACCAGAAAGGTGACACTAGAACATTGCTGTATGAAACAGTTTAAGTAGAATATTAGGGATAATTTGATGTCACCCCCTGTCAATAGATTTAAGTTTTCATGGGAAAAATTATAGGTACTTATAAAAGTTAATTATTAGTTTTACAGTACTATAAGTATTATTCAAATTATACTAGTAAAAATAGTTATTTTGCACATTTTTTTAAAGATTATGGGTGATGTAATAATTGGATGATCTTTTAAGGATTAAATTAAAGCAAACTATAGTAACTAAAATAAAGTTCGAAACAATGCATAAATGAATTGCAAGCGGTTCTAAAATAATGCAAAAAAATTTCAAATCGTGAAGCGACAACAAAAAATAACTAAACGAGCCAACAGAACTAAGTAAAACACAAACGAATCTGAAAACGAGAACCCAAGAGAACAACAGAAATAAACGACTAATGCTTGAAACTCAGGAGGGGGAAGCCAACTATATGGTTCACACTAACCTCCCTCGACTGCCGTTCAAGTTCTTGAACAAGCATCTCCAACTGAGCTTGAAACCTTTCCCTTTCTACCCCAAAAGCTTGAATTTCGCCATTCGCCTTGTCCAGTTTAGCCTTGAGATCTTCCGCTTCCTTGGCCTGTTTCTGTCCATCTTGCTTTTGCTTCTCGACGATCTTCTGCAGTTTGGCCACCTCTTTCTCCCACTTCTCGGCGCCCAAGTTTTTGTCGGCAGTTTTGGGACCTGCTGCCTTCAGCTGCTTGTTCAGCTCCCTCACTTTCTGCAGCTCCAAGTGGCAGTCTTCGAGCTCCTTCTGGAACACAGCGATGGTTTCGCCGGACTTGGCGAGCTCGGAACGCAGTTCTTGCTTCTCGACGTCGGTCGATTGGATCCTCTTCTCTATCTTGGTCAGCTCAGCTTCCATGTTCTTCTTGGCGTTGGCGATATCGGCGTTCAGCTTGTCCTTTTCCTTCTTCAGCTTCTCGATCTCTTTCTGGTCGTCGGCTTTCTGCTTCTTCAGCGCGTTGGCGGCTTCCTCGAACTGGTTCAGCTCGGTGCTCATTCTCTCGTTCTCGACCAGCAAGGCTTGGATTTTCTCGACCAGTTTTTGCGTCTCGCTCTCCGAACTCTTTAGATTCTTGGTGCTTTCGGCTTTCAGTTTCTTGTTGCTCTCCTTCAGCTTTTTGCATTCGTTCTGAGAATCTTCGATCAGCTTCTGCAAGCTGGCTATACTCTCCTGAGCTATCTTATACTCTACTCTGAGGTCTTTCATCTCAGCTTCGGCGGCAATCAGTTGGTCTTCAACCTTCTGGAATTCGGTCTCTACTGTCTTCTGGGAATGCAGCTTCTCAGATCTTAACTTCCTGTTATCCTCTCGCAGCTTTTTCAGTTCCCCCAAATATTTCTCCACTTCCTTCTGCAAACTGGAAACGGTTTCGTAAGATTTTTCAATTTCCTCTTGGAGACCGGACACGGTTTCATACGATTTCGCCAATTCCTTTTTGATTTCGCTGTTCTCTGAGTTTTTGTTCTCAACGGTGTCTTTTAGAGTATCTTTCAGCGTTTTTATTTCGTTTTCCATGTTTCTCTGTGCAGCGTGGTGAGACTGTTTTAGGTTCCGGTTCTCCTCCTTATTGAAATCCAACTCCACTGCAACATTTTCGAGCTTCTTCTGCAGGTTGGAAAGTTTTTCGTGGTACTCGCTCAATTCGGACTTCAGTTTTTGATTTTCAGATTTTTCAGTCTGAAGTTCCGATTCGAGTCTCTGAACTTCGCTCTCCAAAGTCTTTTTAGATTTCGAATCCGACTTTAGTTTCTTATTCTGATCTTTAAGTTTCTGATAATCAGCCTGGCAACTTTCCAATTGCTTTTTCATGTCTGATATTTCGTCGTATGATTTACGAAGTTCCATTTGTAGCTCTTTGCTTTCCAAGGTTGCATTTTGCAATTCTTCTTCCAACCTTTGAAGCTCTGATGAAACAGTTTTCTGAGTAGTGCTGTGTTGTTCTTCTAAAGTTTTACTTCTTTCTTTGTATTTCTCCAAATCCAAGTTAACTTCTTGCAGCTTCTTAGTGGTTTCCGATAGTTTCTCTTTAACATCCGCTAACTCTTTTTGGGCTTCCCGGTACATTTTCCCAGTATCGGAAACAGTTTTCTTTGAATTTTCGAGCTCTTTCTGTACGTCTGTGTACAGTTTCTGTGTCTTATTGAAGTTCGCTTGAGAATCGTCAAGTTCTTTTTGAGTATCTAAATAAAGCTTTTGCGTCTGTTCCACAATTTGCTTATATTCTACTATTTGATTTTGGTTTTCATTGTGATTCTTTTCTAGTTTATCGAATCTTTGCTGAAGGTCTTTCAGCTCTTTTTCGTGCGTTCTAGCTTTTTCAACTTCTAACTTTTGCAGGTTCTCGCATTCCTTAAGCCTCTTATTCTCATTAGTCATATCCTCCACTTTCCTACGTATATCAGAGATAGTTTCCTGACAGTTGGCAAGTTCGGTTCGTAAAGCTTTGTTTTCTTCGTTTATGTCGTATAAAGACTCGGTCTTTTGAAGTTCGCTTTGCAGTCTGTTTTCTGCCTTTTCCAATTCGAACTTCAGTTTCTTGTGTTGTTCTTGTGCCTTCGTTTTCTCATACGCTTCATCGCTCACTTGCTTTTCAAGAACGGCGATTTTTTCATACAGGAGTTTGATTTTTTGGTCCAAAGATTCGCTTTCGTTCAAACTTTCATTGAGTTTTTTCTTAAGGTCACTTAAGTCACTATCGGCATCCTTTTGAATTTTCTCCATGTTCACCCTTATCTTTCTTATCTCCTCCTCTTTCTTGCCCATCTGAGAGCTAAACGCTTTGATTTCGTTTTGCAAGTTAGATATTGCTTCATGACAACGAGCCAACTCCTTACGGAGCTCGCTGTTTTCCCCTTGGATGCTTTCTAACTGGTCTTTCAGTTTATCCTTCTCTGCATCCACCTTAGAAAACTTTTCGATTTCCTCTTGAAGCTGCGTGTTCAAGAGATCCGATCTCCTCTTTTTGTCCATTACGTCATTGTAATCTCTTTTGGAAGAAGCCAGATCGTCTTGCGTCTTTGAGAGTTCTGATTTCAAAAACTGGTTGTCTTGCTTGAGTTTCTTGAGTTCGGTGTCAATTTTGCAATAATCTCCGACTCTCCTTTCGGTTTTTTCGAGATCCATCTTGTATTTATCGTTTTCGTGTTCAAGTTTTAATATCTGAGCATTCAAATCGTCTTTCTGCTTCTGAGCGTTCGAAATAGTCTCGTACGCCTTCACCAACTCCATTCTGAGTTCCTTATTCTCTGCAGTGGAGTTCTGCAATTGATCGGATATCTTACCGACTTCTCCGTCCATCTTTTCTTTCAGAGACTCGACTTCACATCTCAATTTCCTGTTCTTTTCTTCGTGAGTCATCTTATCATTGTGAGAGTCTTCTAATTGAAGTTTCAAACTAGATATCTTCTCGTATAAGGATGTTATCTCCATCTTCAGCTCCTTATTTTCGGCGCTTAAAGTCTGCAACTGGTCTTCCATTTTCTTTATCTCCTTATCTTTGTCTTGAGACTTTTCAAGTTTTAGTCTCAGTAGTCTGTTATTTTCATCAGATTTCTTCAGTTCCAAATTAGCCTCGTCCAATTGTTTTTGTATTGCCGTGACTTTTTCGTACAGTTTCTTAGTTTCAGCCCTAATGTCAGCATTCTCAGAGTTGGTCTGGTATAGCTTATCTTCCAGTTTAGCCAATCGAGTTTGGGCTTTTTGACTCTTCTCTAAATCGATTTTCAATTTGGTGACCTCGTCCTCAGCTATGGACAAATCCGTCTGGTACTTGTCCAACTGCTTCTGAATGTTCGAAACAGCTTCGTAAGACTTCGCGAGCTCCATTCTGAGTTCCTTCTTCTCAGAATGGGCGTTCAACAACTCTTCTTCCACTTTGATCAGTTCGCTTTCTACCGTTCGTTGGGACTTAGCCTGATCAGCCCTCAACTTTATATTTTGGTCTTCAACTGTTTTGAGTTCTCTCTCGAGGTCTTCCAACCTCCTCTGTTGGTTCGACACTGTTTCATAAGTCTCAGCGAGTTCCATCCTCAACTCACGGTTCTCCGCATTCGCACTGAACAGTTGCTCCTCGATCTTCTCCAGCTCGTTCTCGGCCTTCTGAGACTTGATCTTCTCGCTCCTCAGCACCTTGTTCTCCTCCATGAGGATCTTCAGGTCCTTCTGCATATCGTCCACCTGCTTCTGCAGAGACGCGGCGTCTTCGTACGACTTGGCCAGCTCTACTCTCAAATCCCTTATTTCAGAATTAGCATTCAGGAGCTCCTCCTCCGTCTTGAGCAGTTCCGTCTCGAACGTCCTCTGCGAATTCGCTTCGGCCTTCAGCTTCCTGTTCAAGTCCTCCACCCTCTTGAAGTCGCTCTGCGCATCCTCCAACTGCCTCTGAATGTTAGTTATTGTTTCCAAGGACTTTGAGAGTTCTCGACGTAAGTCTTTGTTCTCAGCCAGAGTTTCCTCCAGCTGTTGCTCCAGTCTCTGCAATTCTCGCTTCACTCTCTGCAGCTCCATGTGGGAGTAGTCCAGCTCGACTCTCGATTTTTGCTGGTACTCCTCCGTCTTTCCCCTCACCGAACGGTGGTGGTCCAGTTCTCCGACAACTTCCTGCAACTTGGCTTCCAGTCTGTCCTTGTCGTCGGAGTTTCTGCGGGCTTCGGCTTGAGCTCTCTCGAGCTTGTCTCGTGCCCGATCTAGCTCCCTCTGCAACTTCTCGACCTCTCCCTTGCTCGAAGACTGGTCTTTCAAGTGTCTGGACAACGACTGCTCGGACTCCTCAAGCTCCTGCTTCAGTTTCGTTATCTCTATTTGAAGTTTGCTGTTCTCGGCCCCACTTTTGTGGAGTTCTGCTTCAGACTTGTGAAGCAATGCTCGAACCCGTTCCGTTTCCGCTTTGGCCCTCTGAAGATCAGAGTCTGAAGCGTGGTGGATGGATTGAAGACTATCCAGTTGAGAGCGCAGCTCTTTCAAAGTGGACTGGTGGTTTTTGGCTTCAACCTCCAACGAGTCTTTTTCTTCCTGGACTTTCTTCAAGTCGGCAATGGTTCTTTCGTGACGATCTTTCACTTTCTCTAATTCGAATTTGACTTTCTCAACTTCTTGTTTTTGTCTATCCTCAGAAGTGGCGTGACGTTCCGCCTTCAGTTCGGCCACTTCCAAATCGTGCTTCATTCTCTCGATTTCCATGTGATGTTGGTGCTTAAGATCTTGGAGTTTTTTTAGTTCGTTATTCGAACTATCTACTTTTCCTTTCAACTTCTCAACTTCGATGTTGAGTTTCGCGATTTCTTCCAAATGATGTTCCTTTTCTCTATCGACTACGTGCTTCTCGTTCGACAGTTTTTCGAAATCGGTTTGAAGCCTGTGATTTTCTACGACGGACTTTTCTTTCTCCCTCGTCGTCTTATCCAAATCCAACAATGTTTTATCGTGTTTTTCTTTGAATTTTTCGAGTTCTTCTCGAAGATTGTCTATTTCTAGAATAGCTTTTTCTTGCGCGGTGTGATGCTTTAGCATCTGACTCTGATTTCTCTCTATCTCCGATTTCAAGTTCAAATTTTCCGTTTGTAGCCTGTCTTTCTCAGCGTGCACTCTGTTCAATTCCGACTGCAAGCGCTCAACCTTTTCTTTCAGTTTTTCTATTTCAGTCTGTGACTTGGATAACTCTTCTCGAGATCTCTCATGGCTGGTTTGCGTTTTACCAGCCTGAGTCTGTACTCGGTTCAACTCGTTTTTGAGGCTATCTATCTCTGACTGAAGTTTCTCTAACTGCGTTTGCGATTTCCGAAGCGAATCTTGAGACTTGTCGTACTGTTCCCTCATCACGTTCAGTTCCATCTGAGAGCGGTCGAAATCATTCCTAAGCTTTTCTTCAGACTCTTTCGATATGGTGAGTTGAGCTTGCATTCGCGAGTGCATCTCTCGGAGCTTCTCCAACTCCTCGATAGTGTTTTTATACTCCTCTTTCGTCTTGTTGGAAGTCAACTGGGACTTCTCCAGTTCCAAGTTCACCTTCTCCATATCGGTCTGCACTTGATCCAGCTTCGCCTGGAGCTTGTAGATCTCGGTGTGCGATTTCTCGGACTTGTCGGCCAGTTTCTCGTACTCCCTCTTTGCGGAGTCGCGCTCCTCCTGCACTTTGGTGAGCTGCGACTGCAGCTTCTCGACGGTCTCCCGCATGGACTTGGCCTCCTTCTGCGCCGAGTCGTAGTCGTTGTAGTACTTCTCCAGCTGGTTCTGCGTCTTCTCCAGCCGGTCCTTGATGACGTCGAACTCGGCCTGCGAGTTCTCTTTGTCCTTCAAGGCTTTGGTGAGCTGCGCCTGCAGCTGCTCCGTCTTCTCCTGCAGCTTCTCCATCTCCGTGCTCACGTGTTCCTTCTCCTTCTGGAGGCGCTGGAAGGAGGCGAGAGTCTTCTCGTACTTCTCCTGCGACTTCTCGGCCTCCATCTCGATCATCTCCTTCTCCTTCTGGAACTTGAGCATGCTCATCTGCGTCTGGCTCAGCATGGTCTGCATGTTCTCAAGCTCCGCCTGCGCCCGCTCGCGCTCCACCTGCATGCGCCGCGTTTCCGCGCCCCCCTTGTCCAGCTTCTCCTGCATCCGGTCCGCCTCAAGCTGCGCCTTGTCCAACGCCGCCTGCGTCTTGTCGTGCTGTGCCTGGCTCTTGCTGAGCATGGCTTGAACCCTCTCCAGCTCCCCGCGCAGTTTTTCGGCCTCCGCGAGCGCCGCGTCGCGCTCGCTCTGCGACCGCGCCACCGTCGACTGCACGCGGTCGTACTCCTCCTGGATGCTCTCCTTATCCGCCTGCGCATTCTCGAGCTTCGCCTTGAGGCGGTAGATCTCCCCTTGCGATCGCTCCACCTTCTCCTGGAGCTGCTCCACCTCCCCTCGCGAGCGGTCCTGCTCCGCCTGGTGCATGCGGTACTCGGCCTGCACCCTGCGCAGCTCGTTCTGCGCCTTCTCCAAGCGGTCCTGCACCCGCTCGTACTCGTCCGTCTGCTGGTAGTACATCCCTCCCCCGTACTGCTCTCGCCTTTCGAGCGGTGGTCGCTCCTTCTCCCTGATGCGCTCGTTCTCCAGCGCGAGCCTGTTGTACTCCCCCCGGCTGCGGTCGCTCTCGGACTGCAGGCGCAGCATCTCGGCCTGCGTCTTCTCGAGCTCGGCGCGTGCCTGCCCCAGCTCGGACTGAGAGTTCTCGAGCCGGGCCTCCACGCGGTCCTTCTCCGCGGCCGCCTTCTCCAGCCTCACCTGCATGAATATACAACGGGGTTTATTTTGAACATTTAATTTTAAAACTTTAAAAACAAACGCGCTTCGAGCAGTGCTCGAATTGGTGGTGGTCCGCTGGTCCGATACCACAGAAAAACGGCTCGGACCACCATTGTCAAAAAATCACTGGTCTGCCGTACCAGTGGAAAAAGTATCCCACCAGTTCTAACCGCGTTTGATATTGGTTACCAAACTAACTAGAAGTTTTAAGTCAATTAGTGATGCAACATTAAAATTTAAAGAAAATGAGTACTTCATAAATAAGGTCTTTTCATAAACTTACTTGCTTATTTCTTAGTATAGTTTTACTAAACTATTTATTGGTACTCAACTTTAAGTGCAATCGTTAGTTACTTTAAAAATCAAAACCTGTACCAGTTGTAAACCTGTTTTTCTAGTCAAATTTTCTAAAAACTTCTGGGGAGTGCCCTCTGACCCCCTTTGGTACTTAATTACTTGTTGAACTTTTCTGATTATACAGAGCATTTTCAATCACATGACTCGAACCTAGTAACGGCAACAAATTGTTTTACCGACAGCAGTTAACAGTTAAAAGAAAATGACTGGTCATGGAATGCTTCTATTGGAGCATTTGCAATCACATGACAGCAACAGATACCGCCGCACCTAGCAACGGCCTTAGCAACAAACTTTTTGACCTACAGCAAGGAAGAAAATAAATGGTCGTGACGTCACTTGAAAACACTATTAAGGCACGAATTTTACCTAAATCGTATTAAAAAGTTTCCCTAAACCTATTCAATATGTGTGGAAAACGCAAAGAAATAACTTTGGTCCCTCCCGAAATTAGTTTCTATAAACGCCACTGGTGTATCATCACCTGCAGCTTCTCCATCTCGGACTCGAGCGCGTGCATCTTGAGTCTGTGTTCGGCCAGCTCCCGCTCGTGCAGCTCCCGTTCCTCGTTGCGCTCCTGCTCTGCGCGGTCCCGCTGGTCGCGCAGTTGCGAGATCTGCTTCTCCTTGTCTCCGATGGCCTCCTCCAGACTGGACAGCGCGCCTTCAGAAGAGGAGTGATGCGCCTGCATGGCCGTCAGCCGCGCGCGCGCCATGTCCACCTGGTTGTCCTTCTCCTTCAGCAGGTCCTCCAGGTTTTCAATCTGACAAAAGAAACAGCGTCACCTTAATGCCAAAAACTACCGTCTCCGTTTTCGGAGATCCCCGATCCTTGGCGACTTACTATAGTCAGTGTAAATAAAATCGGCGACTCGCTACTAGTCATTTCGCATTGCATTTCTATTGAGTTGCCATGGTGACAAGTCACCTATTTTAATTACACGGACTATACCAGAAGCAGTGGCGGATTCAGGGGGTGGCACTCTGGAAAGTGCCCCCCCTTGGAGACCCAAAAAGGTTCTCAAAATGAGTAAAAACCCAACTTTTACTGGTCTAGTTTCAAAAATTTTTTGGGGGAGGACCCCCATTAGTATCAAAATGGGATATTCAGTGTTTATTTTTAGGAAATCCCCAAAATTTTGACATTTTGGGTCAAAAAGTAAAGGTAATAGTGCTGAAAAGTGCCCCCCTTAGACTCAAAACGTTTCTAAAAATGAGTTTAAGCCTTACTTTTACACGAAAAATTTCAATTCTTTTCTGTGGGAGGACCCCCATACCCCCAATAGTACCACAAAGGGATCTTGTCTGGAAAAGTGCCCCCCCCTTGGAGCCGTGCTGGATCCGCGCCTGACCAGAAGCCAATTCAAACCACTACCCATAACCAATCCACCAATTAAATACCACTAAATCCAATAATAATAACTTCAGATCGTTGAAGAAGCTAATTTGATTGGTTTGGACCTTTGCCAGTTCGATGATGTCACGCTTACAAACTAGGGACGGAAGAGAGGGGGGAAATCCCCAATCACACAAAGAGCTCCTCTATCTACAGGTATCATAAATCTGGGGGTTATAAAACTAACCAACCCGCGAAACAGCTGTTTATGAGATAGGCCAATTCAAAAGTCATAAGTAGGACTGTGATTTTAAAATAAGGAAAAATGCAAAATGAGCAGTTTTAATGTGTTTATATGATTGAAATGTAATAAATATGAATTGAAAAACTTAAAATAGGCAAGTGAACACGAAAAGGCAAGAAAATATTATGGTTCTAAAAAGTTTTCAATGAACTCTGAAAACAAATACAAACAATATCTTAGTAACTCAATTGAAAAAACAACGTTTATTTTACACAATTTAAAAGTTTTATAAAGTAGACAATTGTTTCGGGGATCAATGGATCCCCTTCATCAGTACTGAAAGACGAATATAAACATCAAATCGGCAATTTAATTATATTCATCTTTCAGTACTGATGAAGGGGATCCATTGATCCCCGAAACTTTCTACTTTTTAAAATTGATTGAAACGATCTACTTTTTAAAATTGTGTAAAATAAACGTTTTTTCAATTGAGTTGTCAACATTTGCACAAGATTTTTTCGCAATATCTTAGTAGTTTGAAAATATTAAGAAAGTCATTCTCCTGTAAAATATCCTTTTATTAGTAATTCTCGAACGCGAAATTTCAGCTCTATTATGGCCTTAAAACGTTTTGTATGGTTTAAAAATTATTCAACATTGAATGATGCATGAACGATGCTATTTCGGAAGGAGCCAATTCAACGCCCATCTCTTCAGTTACATTTTTTCTGCTGAAGATAACATAGATCAATAGATAATCGTCCCAGTAATATAATAAATATGATTTCAATAGATAAATATGTAGTAAAGTATGTATTTATTACTTGGTAACTTTAAAACAATTTCCATCCGATCTTAAAAGGTTAAGTGTCAATGCTCACCGGAAATTATACAAACTCCCATGCCCGTTTATAAAAATCCCTAGGTCAATAGGGGTAGGGGTGCATTTCGATCCCTCTTTGTTATATGATTCTAAGTCTCCTAGGGAAGTGTTCTACCCCTCATGTATTTTTATCCTCTAATATTGGATCACCATTGAATCAATCATTTGTGCAAAAATATTTCTACATTCATATACTGTAAGATAAAATAAATTTTGCATAAAAATATTTTTAAAAAAATTAAATCTATACTCACAAGTCATATCTCCCATATATGCGAACTTACCTTCCTCTGAAGAACATTGACTTTTCTATCTTTGATTTCCATGTGATCTCTGAGTTCTTGGACCTCCTGAGTCAACCTGTTTCGTTCTTGACTGGCTGTCATCGTCTGTTGAGTTTTCTTTTCTATCAGCTTGTTTTTCTCTTCTAAGCGAATCCTCAGCTCTTCAACCTATAAACAAATAGTAGACTTCAGATGTGGATAGGATGAAAATGCATATTCACAATACTTGCAAGTTTTTATACTTTGATTACAATGCACATGCGTGTGGACTTGATTTTCGCTGTTTTTTGGAAATTTTATAAAAAAAAAACTGGATAGAACCTGCGAACTGCCGCATGCTACGTGGGCATTCTACCAATACTCCAGCGGGGATTCATTAATTATAAAACTTATTGACATGTTCTTGCGCATTATATCAAAGTATAAAAACTTTGCAGGTATTGCGAATATGCGATGAAAATACGTAATAAAGAATGCATAATACATTAACTGTTGTTGTTACTACAACAGTTACATTAACTGTTGTTGTTGTTACTTTTGGAATATCCAAGCTCCATCCGCTAAGGCGTATAAGAATAAAGGCAAAGGGGTAGGCTCCTGAGAAAGTGAGGCCAATAAACGGCAGGAGTCCAACTTAAGCCTGATGCCGCCACCATCTATTGCCACCGCCCCAATTTTGCCATGCCTCTGAAGGTCAGAAGACCTGGTAAACTGCGTCATGACCGACCACAGGACTTTCGGACCCACTTATTTAAAGAGCACGTACTCCCCATATACTCGGTGGGTCTTTGGTGGTGTCGGGAATCGAACCCAGGAACCCCCAATCCTGATTCCTTAACCACTAGGATCCCCACAGCACAGCCTAGAATTAACTTTTACTGTTGATCTATGAAATATTTTATTCTTTACTTTTTTACATAATTGTGTTCCTTTCATTATTTCTTGATTACTATTTCTATTTCCCCTTATCAAGGTTACGCATAAAAAAATTGCTCCCACAAAATACTATTCTTATTACACACTAGCTGATATGCCCGGCCTTGCACGGGTGAAGAGTATAAATTTATTATTTGAGGCGTTTGCTATCAAAACCAGCTCATTCCATATTTTTCTGAAATCCACTTTTTTGCATATTTTGAAAGTTTAGAGGGTCCTTCATAACCTGGCGAAGGGATATAGCTCAAACCCAGCTCATTCCAACCCAAAATTAGATTAAAAGTGAAAACTGTGATCTCAACTGTGAAATTTCAGATCATTTGAAAAAGTTAAGTGAACGTCATTTATTTAAAACTCGTAAAGACACAAATATTAACTGGTAAACTGGAAAACCAATTCACAACTTAATTGAACAAAAAACTGAAAAAAGCATGAAAAATCGTGTTTTTGCATCAAAATCAGCTCATTCCAACCTAATTAGTGTAATTACGCCCAAGGTAATGCAACTGAAATGAAAATGAAAAAATAATCGAATTTTCTAGATGGTTATACCTACAATTAAAAATTTAAAAAACAAATTTAGCTTTAGAACTGTGGACGTGAGAAGTTTTTTGTCTCTCCTGTAAAATTTCCAAAAATGGAATAAGCTGGTTTTGATAGCAAACGCCTCATTTTTAAGTTTCCCAAATACATTTCTAATGTACAATCAGCATTTACCAATCATACCGGTATCCCAGGCGTCTTTTTCATATTCCGGTGTTCCCGGTAACTTTTCCTATCCCGGTGTTCCTATAGTAATTTTTCTTATCCCGGTGTTCCCGGGTTGATTAAAATTCCTTCAGTTCTCAAGCAATATAATTTTTGAATGATTTCCAAATTTACATGGAAAAAGTATTATAAAAATTATTTAAAATGCTTAGATCCCTTGATTAATCATATCTTTAGGAATTAACGTTTTCAGTGATATTATTCAATAATTAAAGCTTATTCCATTTTGCAATTTAAGAAAAAAATCAATCTTGTTGTGTTGTTGCTAATCCCAATTGGCCTAATAAAGATCAGACCAATTCCAGGAGTCCATGAACTTTCAAGAAGTCAAGAAATAAAAATCTGTCAGAAAGAACCTCGTCAAGTTTAAAATCGGTACAGATTAAAATATGCTCAGGCGATGCCTGAGCAGCTCTGCACTTCGTGCAAACTTTAAAAACCTTCTGTCTCTGAAAATCAATCTTTTCTAGTTGAAAGGGAGTTTTAATAGTTTTTTGTTTGTTAACCAACTTTCTTAAAAGCTAAAATATTATCACCTTTTGATTTTACATTATCGTTTCCATGGATACTATTTTAACAACAATGGTATTCCATGAAGCTTTTAAAATATAAAATTAGATAAACTCTCAAATTAAAATATGTTAAACTATACTTAAAACTTTTAAATTTCATTGAAATAGATTTTTAAAATATTAATATAATTTTTAAATAGATTTGTACCTAGTGTTTCTATTAAAAAATTGTTGTTTAGCATTAAATTTTCTTTGTAACAATGGAGTAAGCAGATCTCTTCTTGAGGGGAAATGAAGCTATTTCAGCAAAATGACCATAAAAAGGGTCAAAAGAGGGTCAAGGGGTCATTAAAAGTTTTCGAAACATAGCCTATGTTTTTTCTGGAGTTTTTTTACGTAGGTATACCAAGTTTGGTGCAGATCGGAAGAAAATTGTGGATTTGTATAAAAGACAAACACATATACCCACACTTAGTTTTATTATATTAGATTAACTAAAAAACTTGGGTACAATACATTAATCTAATATTTAATTTTGTCAAACATGGTAGCTTTCTATATGCATCTTAGATAGGCTTATTTGTAATTACGTATATATAAGTAGTATTTTTTAAAAATACTCCGTATGAAAGTGTTTAGTTTTATCTTCAATTCTATATAATACAGATTTCCCTCCTATACGGATATATTTTAAGGTACAAACTTAATTAGTTGCTTGATCTAAACTAGTGATGTCAAACATTTATGCATACTAAAATTTGCGCTTTAACATGTCCGTTTTATTTTAGTTGCAAAAGGTAATAAAATGTTTATGACTCGTATATTCATATTGAATTCCTTGGTAACCACATATTGGAAAGGATAAAATATGGAAACTTACGTCAGCCTGCAGCATATTGTAATGTTCTTCTTTGGCACATAAAGATTCTTTAAGCACAGCTATATGCCTTTGGTAATCATGATGTTGTTCTTCTAAAGTTTTCATCTTAGCGTTCATGGCCATTATTTCTTGGTCCCTCCTATTTAGTTCTATTCTTAGTTCTTCCATCTATGGAACATTGAAGATATTAATAATTTGCATAATATTTTTGGCATTATCATAATTTGTGGAACTTAACTTTCGTATAGTTATTACTTTAACAGTACCAATTTTAATCATCATAAATTAAAAGTAAACGTTTTTCATTCATTATAATAATACATAATCGATCAGCTATAATGGATCATAAAATTTTAAAGTATGTTTATTATTTTAAGAATGATTTTTTGTGTTTAAACATTAAACAATACATGAAATACAAATGCAATATTCAAAAAAGTCGTTCTAAAAACAGCCGTTCATCTTAGGTATCAATTTTACCAAACTAAAAAATTAACAAAAAAACTGGAAAAATTTTAATGCTTACTTTATTCAGCTCTTTTTCCCTAGATTCTAGCATGTTTTCTACGTGCCTATACCGAGCTTCAGTTTCAAATAGTTTGCTCTTAACTCTTTCACTTTCGAGGCGATCCTCTTCCATAATTTTACCACCTGATAACACAAAAATTGATTCATTATTGATGAGTAAAATACTCAAATAGACATCCAAATTATTTACAAAGTTTAACACAACGTAGAAAGTTTTTTCATTTGGGACAGATAAAAATAATGACGTACATTTAAATAGGAATTTAAGCAGTACTTTTTATTATTAAGTAATGTCAAAATGATAAATTGAGAAAGGCCCTTAAGATCTTAAATACTCTTTTCCTCTATTTTATGTATAGCAATTAATAGTTTTCTTAACCCTTTATGTCCCAAATTATGTTTTTCAGAAAAATTGTGCTGTATTTTTTTATACGTTATACTTATACCTATTAGGTATTAAGTATATAAGCTTCATATTAACCCTAGTAGCATACCTCACCCAAAATATGTGTAGTTTACGTAACTGCAACTAGAAGTAAACGAAATTTGGCCCTACATGACGAAAATTAGACGAATCTTTAATAGTGGTTCTTAGACAGTGGGACTTTCAAGTCCCGTCGGAACATAAAGGGTTAAGCTTTCTTTCAACATTAGCCTGAAATATGCATAATAGTATACTGCAAAAGTAATACATTTCTTATAAATCAACCTTTAATTAAAACTAACCATTATTTTCACTATTGTCATCTCAACTGAATTTGAACCTTTTGAGTTTTGTTAGTTTTTATTTTATGAGTTATTCTGAAAAAGGAAAATTAAAATTAATTCTTTACCTACTCCCTTTATTTCCATTAGTTTTTTTATACTTTCATCTCGTGCTGCCAAAGTCTGCTTCTGAGTTTCTATCCTAAGCTCTAGTTCCTGAAAAAAATTGTATGACCTAGTTTAAAGCAGTGGACAACAAAATAGTTTACCTAAAAGTAGCAAGCTTCTGTAAAACTATGAAAAACTTATCAAGTGAAAATTAACAGTGAGTAACTGTAACTGTACGAGTATAGAAAATGTAATTTCCTTAAGTAGTATACAGAAATTGAAGATGGGTCCTAATGTATTTTTCACCTCTAGATTTAAAACAAAGTCTTTTGTGACAAAGTTTTCAAATTCTATCTGTAACTGATTTGAATAGATCGAGAACTTTATCCTATACCTAGAATTAAAATTTTCGGAAGGATTTAGAATGTTAAAAAAATATTATTCTTTGTTTTTAGGAAGATACAACTAATATTATAAGCTACAGAACTTTAAAATAAACTTATCATTCCTTATGCATTTAAAGCTATGATGCTTAAGTTGCAGTTAGAAAGTTCAGAATTGGACATTAATTAAAAAATGAAGATTAGTGAAACCGATATTCATAAATTTTACAATACCGTAATTTACTAACTTTTTTAAAGATTAATTAAAAATTATCATTCTACTAAATGCTAACGGCCGTAGTCATCGGTAACTTGACCGTCAGGTAACCGGAAGTGAATCATCTGATTAGTGGAAAACTAGATTTCCTTCTTTAACTGACAATCAGAAGTTTGACTGCAGTTTAACCGCCGGTAAAGTTACGAATAAGAAAAATGAAATGTAGTTAAGCCACATAACTTAACTCTAAAGTATCATTCAAAACTCAAGATTTTCAAGACCTTATATTAATTAAAATGATTTAGACTTCTTAGATTAAAAACAGATTCTCAGCATTTTATGCATAATTACTGAAGCTGTAATGAACAAAGTAAAACAGCTTCTAAATTTTCTCTGTCCAAGATATAAATGATCATAAGCATCCAAGATTCATTTGCGGTCTTTCTTAGTAAAGTGAACAAAAAGAACGCAACTTTGTCACTGTCCAATGTCAATGGAGCTGGTGCCAACTGTGTCAAATCCAAGACAATGTCAAAAATTTTTGACAAATCAAAGTCGCTTAGAAAGTAGGTCCTTTGAGAGAAAGAATGCCAAGTCTATTTAAAGATCATGTGTTCATCATCAAAACTTTTAATGATGTGAGAAGTAAGATTATGGCTTTGGAATTAATATCTGGATAATGCGAATTCATATTTTAACATGAAAAATAATTTGGTACTTGCGTATCATACCGTCGACCGTTCAGCAGCCGTTAAATTCAGCGTCACATCCATACAACAGTAAATAGACTTGAATAACGTTTTCGTATTCAGCGGCACGGTCGACGGGATAATACGTAAGAACCAATAATTTTTACTAGGGGAATACTAAGAATAAAGGAGATTAGCATTTACGAGAACCTGAGAAGAGTTTTGAGTAAAAATGCTATTAAAAATACACTTATTCTTAGCCGAAAATTAACATTTAATTAGTTACACATCACGTATATTACAAAAAACTTACAATGTAAAAATATAACTTCTATGTTCTTAACACTAATAGTTTATGTGCATTAATACATAGGGTGGGTTGGTAAAGTGGGTCATGGGGTAAAATGGGTCAGTTTTAATTAACTCGATATAAATCAAATTTAAATTGAATTATTTTCACCCATTTTTTTGTATTATAATCTTTTATCTGATGGCAACATTTTCCGACTGTCAGAAATTTATATTTATTATGAACTTGAGAACTGAAAAATATTTAATTTGAACGGTAAATGGTGTTGTCGAAAAAACAGGGTTTACCAACTTCCAAATATCTATATATTGTAATAAATTACAACAGATTTTTGTAATATTTTTCCATAAAAGAAAGTCTGAGAGACATTTCAAGCCAATAAGCTTAGAAAAATATAAAATATTTTAACTTTTATAACAATATTTTGTACTTGGGGTAAAATGGATCACCGTTAGGAGGCCTTCTGTATTAAGTAAAAACAATGTTTTAAACTTATTTCCTTCAAATATACATTGAACTGTCAAACAAATTTATTTTTTTCTCCAAATGCAGTATTTTAATTTCTACATTTGAACAATGTTCATTAACTTCGGAGTTTTACAATTTCATTAAAGTACAACTTAAAACAAATTTCTTCAGATAAAAACGGCTTAACCGATTGCCTTTTTTCTTATTTTCATGTATATTTAGTAATCAATATATTTTTGACATCTTTTTTCAATGAGACCCATTTTACCCCAAGTTGGGGTAAAATAGGTCATTACTTTTGATGCTAAGTTTAACCAACTTATAGGGTGGGTTGGGGTAAAGTGGGTCAATTTTTAGGTACTTTCAATTTCTTCAGTTTTATTTCATCAAAACTATTACTTTTTAATGATTTCTTTCAATTGGATCTTGACGTTACAATCCTTCAGAACATTTTCAACTAATTTTATCAAATATTTTTAGCGATAAGTTGGTTAAACTTAGCATCAAAGTAATGACCTATTTTACCCCAACGTGGGGTAAAATGGGTCTCATTGCAAAAAGATGTCAAAAATATATATATTACTAAATATACATGAAAATAAGAAAAAATGCAATATTTATGGAAAAATATTACAAAAGTCTGCTGTAATTTATTACAATATATCGTCGGCTTACAGGCGAAAGGCACTAAGTCATTTCTGGATCTAATACTTTGTGAGAGTTTGCCCAAATTTGGCAATAGACAATTGCTTTCTTTTGTGCCAAGCCAATTGTTCACCTTACATGTTGCGAGATTTGGGGAATAGTCCAAGGATCTGCTTATTTGGTGGCGATTTCTACCACTTTAAAAAGATTCACTAAAAGTGAATTAGTGCCTTTCGCTTGTAAGCCAACGATATAAATATTTGGAAGTTGGTAAACCCTGTTTTTTCGACACCACCATTTACCGTTCAAATAAAATATTTTTTCAGCTCTTTAATTCATGAATCTAAATTTTTGACAGTCGGAAAATGTTGCCAACAGATAAAAGATTATAATACAAAAAAATGAGCGAAAATAATTTAATTTAAATTTGATTTATATCGAGTTAATTAAAACTGACCCATTTTACCCCAAGACCCACTTTACCCCAACCCACCCTACGATTTCTTTTTAGGTTAAAGAATCATTTCACGATGTAGACAAATCCTCATAATGTTAGAATAACATCAAAATAAATGTTCGATCCTTATATCCGATTTCTCTTACCTTTATCGTCTCTCTAAGTAGAAAGATCTCTTTGGTCATGTGTTCTTTCTCCGTATAGAGTGCTTCTAAATGCTGTTGGACCTCCGCATCCGGATTCCGCAAATGCGAGATGCGAAGCTCCTCCTCAAGCTGCCGTATGAGGGCGGATTGTTTCTGAAACAGAAAATAATACATGATCTTACTCTTGCGAAAACTCTACTTGAATATACATCAACAATATAAAGCTTAAAGAAATTCTAAAAAGATTCATAGGATATTGGATCAATTCCGTATTATCCCGTTGACTGTGCCGCTGAATTCGAAAACGTTCAAAGCCCATCAAAACTATGCCGCTGAATTGGACGGCCGCTGAACGGTTGACCAGATAATACGTAAGTACCAAAATCGCCAAGCTGGTTTAAGCGCGAAATAACAGAAATATCGCCAATTTTTAATGTTATTAACAATGCAGGGTGTCTCCAAAGGATGGTGCCAAACTTAATACGCAGGTCTGTTATGCCGTGACACTAAAGTTTTTTGTACAAACCCATCTCCGCAAATGTAAAATGTGACGGCTAGAGGACAATGATCGCCAGTAAAGAGTCAATGTTTAACCTTTTTTTATTCTATGGAAAACTTCAATATATTATTTATTACACTAGGGGGCTCTGCCCCCTGCTCGCTATCGCTCACCAACCCCCGGAACTGCTTCGCAGTTCTTTGAAGATCGCTTCGCGATCTTAGCGAGCAGAGCTCGCTTGTTTCCTCTCAACTATCCAGTACAACCTGGAACTTGTCTGCTTATAATATGTTCACTAGCTGATTTGCCCGGCCTTGCACGGGTGGAGTGTATTAATTCATTTTTTAAAGTTCTCCCAAGTTATATGTCCGATTTTTCGAATCACCAATAACCCCGGTGTCCCCAGTACTTTTTCCATATCCTGGTGTTCCCGATACTTTTCATAACCCGGTTTTCTCGGAAACTTTTCATATCCCGGTACCTTTTCGTATCCTGGTTTTCCCGGTACCTTTTCGTATCTCGGTGTTCCCGGTACCTTTTCATGTCCTGGTTTTCCCGGTACCTTTTTGTATCCCGGTGTTCCCGGTACCTTTTCATGTCTCAGGTTTCCCGGTACCTTTACATACCCCCGGTTCCCGATAATTTTCATATCCAGGTGTTTCCAATAATTTTCATCCCGGTATTCCCGGTTCCTTTTCCCCATCCCAGTTCCAACTGTGACATCTCATTCCATCAAATATTTATCCTTTCCATGTGATAAAAACAATCACATTGAAATCATCTCTTTTTTTAAATCTAGTGTTTAAAATGTACCTTTTCATATCCGGATGTTCCCGCTACCTTTTCATATCCCGGTTTTCCCGGTACCTTTTCATAACCCGGTGTTCCCGATAATTTTCATCCCAGTATTCCCGGTGCCTTTTTCTCATCCCAGTTCCAACTGTGATATCCCATTCCATCCCGATTTTTGTCTATTAAACATTTATCCTTCCTATATGTGATAAAAACAATCTACTTGAAATCATCTCTGTCATTTGAAATCCAGTGTTTAAAATCTTAAACAGAATTTTCTTAAAGTATTCCCCCTATCCTTTTAAAATTCCGCAAAAAATAAATTTCAAAATAAAATAAATTTCAAAAATCCCTCGATAAAAAGTTACCAAAGTAAGCTAGTCTTCTTTTTAATAAAACCAACTTCTTTAAAAGCTTCTCTGAAAGAGTAAAAACAGAGTGCTAGTTATAATAAAAATCTAGTGATTATAGTCTTGTAAACCAATTCCGCTATGAAGCAATGAAATTTTAGCTCTGTTTCCTTGGAAACTTTTAAATTCTTGCTATTTAAATATATTTATTTTTGAGAAATCAAAATCTTAAAGAAAGTAAATTAATTATTTTAATTTACTTCGGTTTTCTGATAAATGTTATAATATTTAAATACAGATATTCACACTGTTTTTCTTCATAAATTTTGTTGTAAATAATAAAATATGTATAAATGTTAATCAGTTATATTCATTCAAGTGAGGCAAGACGTCGCCTTAAGATAGAGAAGTAAACACTGCATTTTATGCATTTCAACAATGCACAATGCTATTTCAATGGGTAAAACGGAGTCGAAAAAGCGCCGAAAAGCAGAGAAGGAGTCGTTCGATTTTAAAATCGTTTCTTAGTGCGCGTCTAATGGCTGAGAGGAAGGTCTCTGTCAAATTTCAAGCCAATCGGTCCGGCAGTTTTGGAGATTTCGTGATGAGTGTTATGAATGAATGAATGACCCGTATTTGGATTATATATATATAGATTACTAGCTGTAATACCCGGCCTTGCACGGGTGGGGTGTATAAATTTATTTTTTTTAAATATTTCTTAAATACATTTATAATTTTGTAAATTAGCAATATTACAAATCATCCCGGTATCCCAGGCGCCTCTTTCCTATCCCAGTGTTCCCGGTAATCTTATCCCGGTGGTCACGGTAATGTTTCTAATCCCGGCGTTCCCGGTAATTTTCCTATCTTAGTGTTTATGGTAATTTTTATATTCCGGTATTCTGGGTGTCTTTATGGTAAATTTCCTATCCCAGTGTTCTCGGTAATTTTTATAACCCGGTAATTTTTCCATCCCGATGTTCTCGCTAATTTTAAAATCCCGGTGTTCTTGTCACTTTTTACAATCCCGATGTTCCTGATAATGTTTAATATCTTGATGCCTTTATAAAATAACAAATTTGAAACCATAGTAAAAAGTCTAGTAAATTAGTAAGTCTAGTGAACAAATTAACAAATTTAAAACCAGTGTTTAAAACTAAAATAAAAGATATAGTAAATGAAAAAGTCTAGTGATCTGTCTCATTTGAAACAATGTTTTATTTTTAACTCGTTGTATGACTGGTAAAACAGGTTTTCAAACACGGAAAAATAAGTGAAAAAAAGCAGGAAAAACGGGAAAAAAAGAATGAAGGACTGATTTTCTCTTTATAAATTATAGCCCATGTCCTATTCTGATGTATAAGCTACATTATGGTAGAATTTCATTAAAATCCATTCAGTAGTTTTTGCGTGAAAGAGTAACAAACATCCAGACAAACATTCACAATTATAATAGTAGTAGGAAGAATATGGGCCTGCAACAGGATCAAAAACGCTCAAAAATGCTTAATAACGCTTATCAGACAACTTTTCAGACCGATTGTTTCTACAGTGTTTTAACTACTTCTGCTTAGGCTGCCTTGTCATTGCAGAAGAAAATTTTTTCGACGATAATAGAATAATAACTGCTTTTAACACAATACGTCTCAGGCACTAATTCTAAATGAACAGAGTATATAGTTAATGATCATTTAATATTGAAACTTTTTACCTTTCAAACTTTTCAATAATTCAATTCGGATCATTACCACGAAAATATCAAAAGAAAACTTACTGAAATATTACTTTTTAAATTATCAATAATTTAATAGATAGGGGGCTACCGCCCCCTACTCGCTTACGCTCACCAACCCCCGTAACTGTTATGCAGCTCTTTACAGATCTCATCGCGATCTGTAATATCTGCAATCGATCTTTAGCAGAGTAAAACAAACTTCCCGAAAATCCTCTTCCTTTCATCGGCACAAATAACACTTATAAAAGCTAAATTATTTATTTCTCTAGTAGTTCAAAAATAGATTATTAACCAAGTCTATACTATATCGCTAGCAAACTTAGAGCAAAAATGTGCACCTCAAAAATTTTAAATTTAAATATCCATGCTCGCGACAATCTAGTGAACAGGCAAATATAAAATTTAAAAACATTAAACACGTCTGATAAAGACCTACTAAAACTATGAAAAAAATGACACTTTGATGCTTAATAATTCCAAAACTAATTAGAATTTTTTAAAGAATTAAACGCCAATCTCTTTCTAAAAAATAAGAATATAAGTGTTTAAAAAACCATATTGATACCGTGATTAGTTTTCATTTTAGATAGAAAAAAACGAAAAAGTGTCAAAAATTTCGAAAATTAAAAAATTAATTACTCTAAACCAAATTCGAAATTCGAAAAACGGGCGACGTAGTGCACATCTTCATACTTCAGAGTATTAGGCTGCAAAAAATCTTAGTTCTGCTGCTAATAGATTTCGCTGAACTGGATTACGCGGCAAAAAAAGAAAAACTTCAACTTTGACCTTAAAAATACCCCAGTAAAAATTATCACATCAGTTAGCTTTTTGTTCGAGAATGTGCCCCAAATATTCCTCTACAAATATTTCAAATTTCATAAATTTCTATTAAGTAGTTTTTGCGATATGAGAGTTCAAAGAGTTGAAAAATTAAATTTTCTGAAACAGCGGCGGCGGCAGCGGCGGCAGCGGTGACAGTAACTTTTTTTTAATATAGAGAGATATGCGGAGAGTGCACCCCTCGAGAACCCCAGTTTAAACCAAAATTCATTGAGAATAAAAAGGGGATTATATTCTGGCGGTAATCAGCAGATATATTCAATATTATACTTCAATTAATATTTAATATTATTTTGCAGACCGTCTTCAAATTAGGAAAAGGTTTTCGCTGCTAATTCCTACACAACAATGCCTTTTAAAAAGTTAATTTACCTATTTTGGCGATTTTTTTTATTAGGCGGCAAAACAGCTTGGTGATATCTAATGGAACAGATAACGGAATTTTACCAAAATGTCAATAAAATTAGTTTTTAATACATATCATTTAATAAACTAGTTCGTTAAGATATTTTCAGGAAGGATCTCCGGGAGTCAATTACACCCATAGTAAGTTCATTTCAATCTATAGAAAAGTATTAACAAATATATCCCTATAAATTTTAATAACAATTTTTATAGTCTTACGATGTTAATAAATTAAAACCATAGATAAGAAATTCCCGTTTCACAGGGTAGATTTGTGTATTGAAACGTCGGGAATAACGCTTTGAGAAACATTAATAAAGAGAATCAACAGGCGAAATTAATTTACCTCTATCAAAGTAATGTGTATATTCTGTGCCATCTGATTAGGAAATGTATGACAAAAACGAAATTTCTTGCAGTGAGGTTTCACTCACTGCATTAAAAAGTGTTTACAAAATAAAAATTGGATCCCATTTATTTATTTTTCAACTTCTGCTTCACCTGACGAGCCATTTCCAGATGCAATAATGGTAATTTCAAATTTATTTCGCATTTCAGGCGAAAAATTATTTAGTTCTTAAGGCGTGTTATGAAACGGTTAGAAATAATTAGAGGTTTTTAGTATCAATTGCGTGCTTATATCTTTAAATAGATAGGCATAAGACAGTCCTAAACTAACTAAAGAAAATAGGCATAAAAATATAAATAAAGGTTTGATATAAAGTTAGTTTCTCATTGTACAGCTTCAAATTATGGATATGACGGATACGAGCATGTTATTTTTAATGCTCTACTTAGATATTTCAATCATTGAAGAATTGATTTTTAAGAAAACTATATATTTAAATAAATTTTCATATCACTGGGGCAAAAAGAATTTTTCTAATGAGTTAAAATTACACGAAATAGTTCATATAAGATCTGTTCATCTTTTTCTCCCTGTTCAAATCATCCCATATCAACACATAAAAACCCTAAATATTCAAAATAATTCAATAAAATCAAATTAAAGGTAAAAATAGAAAATAATAATAAATTTATATCACGTTAGTTTTATATTAAGTAAATTGCATGTTAAATAAAATAAATGACTTAATTTAAATTCCTAAAAAAGATAGATACCACACAACCAGCAAGTAATGCATTTTAAATTTAGTACATCTTATATATTAAAATAATTGGGTTTTTCTTTCCGCCGGCCGCCAGGCCGAACCCCCGAACCGATTTGGACAAACTCGGTCTCTATCGAAAGCTTTCCACCCCTAGATGAGCCCATTTTAGGTCGCATCCCTCTCAAACCTTCCATTTTAAAATTATGCGTTCTTTTCATTTTGCCCCCATGTTAAGTCTATGGAGAGGGTCCTTTCGGCCGGCCGCCAGCCCGAACCCCTGAACCGATTTGGACAAACTCGGCCTTGATCGAAAGCTTCCACCCCTAGATGAGCCAGTTTTAGATCACGTTCCTCTAAATCCTTCCATTTTAAAATTGTGCGTTCTTTTCACTTTTCTGTAATGTTAACTCTATGGAGAGGTTCCTTTCGGCCGGCCGCCAGGCCGAACCCCTGAACAGATTTGGACAAACTCGGTCTTGATCGAAAGCTTTCTACCCCTAGATGAGCCAGTTTTAGGTCGCGTTTCTCCAAAACCTTCCATTTTAAAATTATGCGTTCTTTTCGCATTTCTCTAATGTAAACTCTATGGAGGAACTTTTTTCCGACCCCCAGTCCGAACCACCGAACCGATTTGGACAAACTCAGTCTTAAACGAAAGGTTTCCACCCCTAGATAAGCCATATTTGGGTGTAATTCCTCCAAAACCTTCCATTTTAAAATTATGCGTTCTTTTCGTTTTGCTGTAATGTTAAGTCAATGGGGAGCTTCCTTTCGGCCGGCCGCCAGCCCGAACCCCTGAACCGATTTGGGCAATATCGGTCTTAAAAGAAAGCTTTCCACCCCTAGATGAGCCAGTTTTAGGTTGCATTCCTCCAAAACCTTCCATTTTAAAATTATGCGTTCTTTTCGTTTTGCTCTAATGTTAACTCTATGGAGAGGTTCCTGTCGGCCGGCCGCCAGCCCGAACCCCCGAACCGATTTGGACAAACTTGGTCTTGAAAGAAAGCTTTCCACCCCTAAATGAGCCAGTTTTAGGTCTCATTCCTCCAAAGCATTCCATTTTTTAATTACAAATTGATTTCAATTTGTCCCATTGTTTTTAGTCAATATTTTTACCAACACAGGCAAAACTACCTTGAAAGAGCGTGAAGAAAATCTACATTGAAATTAAATTTCAAAGTTTTGACGGTTCACTAGATTTATCCCAACGGGATACTAGAGCCGTATTGAATTTATAAAAAAATATGGTACATGTTTGATTGAAGTATTTCTTCATTCCCTTTACACAGAAGGGGATAAACATTTAACCTCAAACAATGAGACAAATAAAAATCAAATAATAATTTAAAGTGGAAGGTTTTAGGACACTTAAAATGGGTTTATATCGGGGTAGTAAGATTTCATTTAAGAGCAAGTTTGTACAGATCCGGTTCGGTGGATTGGGCTGACGACCGGTCAAAATAAAATGACAATTACTTCAATGTAATAAATTTGTGACAATGCCATGTGAAATCGGAGACAAACCCCTTTCGAAGATAATGAATTAAAACTGCATATTTAATGATAGGGGATGAATAAATACGAACAGGTAGTAACGAGTGAATAAGAAGGCTAGCTGTAAAACCCGGCTTTGCCGGGTTGAAACAGCTAGTATTTATTTTAAAAGTAATACAAAATTTAGATACCAAAATATTTCAGACTATAAGTATTCAGTAGATCAATTTTATTTTTTAAATATTACAGTTGGCATGTATTTATGACCATTAACCTTTAGGAATAGAGAGAGAATATTTTATGGGGTGCATATTATGACGTACAAAATTGCGTGACACATACTATTATATTTCTCTGATGTGACATAAAAGTTTATGATAAAAGATATTATATGAGAATAAACAACATGAGAGCTCCGTGTTAAGTTGGAAATTCGTGGCTATTTGAAAATAAAACGGAATCGAACATTATATTGTAGACAAACTTGGACATTTTACATTGTATTGTAAAATATGCTCCTTTTTCTGTATAATGGGAATTTTATTTACCGACAAATATTATACAGGGTGTTTCAGATAAGTGTTTCATAACTTCTAGAAGGGGTAGGGCACACCTAGACGAATCAGAATCACCTAGGAATGGGGGGTCGGAAATGCACCCCTAGGAGACTTATGGGTTTTTATAAGCCGGCGTGGGAAGTTGAATGATTGAATCGTCAGTTTGAAGAAGGGAATAAGTCCAAAAAATGACAAATTGACTTTTTGTGCTCAAAACAATCTCCAAGCTTTGCTGTACACATGGGTGAAAAGAGAGGGAAAATAACTAACCCCTATAGGACGACATCGCCCCATGAAGTTGTGAAATTGATGTCCATTCATTGTATTTTTTAAGTTAATTTGGAATTAAAGTTAATTTGTCTTTCTTTTCATTTTCTTAGTGCTGTAAACTAAGTTAAAATAAAGTTTTCTCTTAAAAAAAAATTACAGACCTATTGCAATTATATCTGGTTTTGCTAAAATTTTTGAATCCATAATTTGTCATAAAATTACTGTTCAGACTTCTCAAATTATATCAGCTGCCCAGCATGGTTTCATCAAAAAAAGATCAACCGCTAGTAACCTAATGTGTTTAAATATTGATATTTCAAATGCCTTAAAATTAAATAAACAATTGGATGTCATTTATACTGATTTCGCAAAGGCTTTTGATTCTATTAATTTTGAGATTTTATTACTTAAGTTATTTAAAATTGGTTTTAGTAAAAGTTTCATAAATTTTTTGCGTACATTCACTCAGAGGTCTCTTTGTGTTAAATATAATTACGCCTTTTCTGATTGCTTTTTTGGTAGTTCAGGGGTACCTCAGGGATCTGTTCTAGGGCCCCTTCTATTTATTTTATTTGTAAATGATCTTTCTGATATTTTTGGGTCTTGTTTATTATTTGCTGATGATCTAAAAATTTACCGTTGTATTTCTACTGAACAAGATTGTGAAATTTTACAGATTGAACTTGAAAATTTGTATGAATGGTGTACCAAAAATAGGCTTTATCTAAATATTGACAAGTGCTTTATTGTTTCCTTCACTAGAAAACTAAATCCTTTCATTAGAAATTATAGTATTGATAATAAGCCTCTCATTCGGAAAAATAGCATCAAAGATCTGGGTATTATTTATGATTGTGATTTCAGTTTTAATTCACATATCCTTCAAATATCCGAAAACGCTCACAAAAAATTAGGTTTGCTCAAAAGAACTACTATGCAATTTTGTAATGTGTCTGTACTGTACTTATATGTCTATTAGGGTGTATCGAAAAAAACTTTTTTTCGATTTTGATGACGTAATAGTGCGGAAAAGTTGTCTAAGGTGCCAGAGAGTACCTGTGAATTTTTTCAGAATTTTTGGATAATTTCTTAATGTGCCACATTGGCCCTGAAGTTCCCCATGTTAATCCAATGGGGCGCGCCGCCAAAAAGGCCGAAAATCGGTTTTTCGCCCCTCATTTCTACCCTAATCACATGACGAATGTCTCGTCTCGAGTTATGGACTCTATATGATCTAGGCTATCCGACAAAACTTGAATAATAGCCTAAATATCTATATTACGTTTTTTTGTATGCTCAAATTTCGTCGAAAATCGCGTATTTCCTCGTTCAAATCAGAGCCCACAATCAACATAATATAGAGATTTAAGTTATTATTCAAGTTTTTTCGGGTAGCATACATCATATAGAGTCCATAACTCGAGACGAGACATTCGTCGTGTGATTAGGGTAGAAATGAGGGGCGAAAAACCGATTTTCGGCCTTTTTGGCGGCGCGCCCCATTGGATTAACATGGGGAACTTCAGGGCCAATGTGGCACATTAAGAAATTATCCAAAAATTCTGAAAAAATTCACAGGTACTCTCTGGCACCTTAGACAACTTTTCCGCACTATTACGTCATCAAAATCGAAAAAAAGTTTTTTTCGATACACCCTAATGTCTATTTAATACTTTAATTCGTTCTATGCTTGAATACAACTGTGTCATTTGGAGTCCTTCTACGAATAATCTCAAGTATGCTATTGAAAAAATTCAAAACAAATTTCTACGCTATATTCATTACAAATCTAATAATATTGAATATCCATCTAACGCTTTGGCCAGGCTGAATTTTAATTTGTGCTCTTTAGAATGCAATAGAACAATATCCATATTTAAATTTTTTATAACCTATTTAATAACAAAATTGATTGTCCTGTTTTACTTCAGGAATTTAATTTTCATGTCCCCATATACAACTCACGTACTAAATTTGTATTTAAAGTTCCTCTATTTACGAAAAATTACTTAAAATATCAACCCATGGTAGAATTCATAAATTTTTTAAATACTTTACCAGAATGTGATTTATTTTTTCATAATTTTTCTTTTTTTAAATCTATTATTATTTCTAAATATCCTTAGTTCTATTTAAATGTTTGTCTTTTTTATGTTGTATGTATTGTTGTAGGTATTGTATATATTGTCCTTTATACTGTAGTATTTTGTCCTTTGTACTGTCATTTAATTGGATATTTTCTGTTTGACAGTTAAATAAATAAATAAATTCATTTTTTCAAACTTTTTTTATACAGGGAATGTTTGACTCCATTTATATTAACTCACCCCATTGATACTGCTTTAATAACTGAGTTTCACTACAATTTAGAATTTTATTTGTCTTATTCTTTTTATTTCACCCTTTTGTGATGTAAACTAAGGAGAAATATAATTTAAATGTGAATTTAAGGTTTTTTGAAGGTTTTTCATCAGAAAAATTTCATAAGGTGGAAGAAGGGAATAAGTCCATCAACTTATTTTGACTGTAAAATATTTTATATTTGTTTTGATGATTGCTCTGTTTTCTAAATAGGGTTCTGAACTTCCAGTAAAAATTTGGTGGTTATACAATGAAAATTCCATTACTTATACAGTTTTTTTCGATTTTCTCAAAACTTGGTTTTTGGACATATTCCCTTCTTCCAACTGACGATTCAATTCATAGTGGAAATCGACACGTAACCTTTTAAGATCGAAACAAAACCCTCGATTCAAGCATTTATTCCATAAAACCAACTAAAGAGCTGAAATTTCATCTTCTAAATAGGTTTTTATGTAAAAAATACAGGAATCAAACGATTTTCCAGGTTTAATCCCATTTTAAAAGGTTAAGTGTTTCTGGGGATTTTACAACTTCCCATGTCCGCTTATAAACACCCCTAGTTCGTTAAGGGTGCATTTCCGACCCCCCCCCCCTTTCATAGGTTATTCTGAGTCCTCTATAGAATTACTCTCTAGATTCTGAGTCCTCTATAGGGGCCTACCCCTCCTAGAAGTTAAGAAACACTTATCTGAAACACCCTGTTTAACCCTTTATGCCCCAAATTATTTTCCTCATCCTCATCCATAATTTGTGAAGTTAACGTAACTGCAACTATAAGTAAACTAAATTTGCCCTTACATGACGAAAATTGGACGAATTGGGAACATTGGCAAGTGAGACTTACAAGTCCCGTCGGGACATAAGAGGTTAACTCTAAAACCTGGATAACTCTGGACCCTGTATAACTCTAAAATGATGGGCAACGATATTCAACTTATGCCATCGTAGTTTTTTTACTGACCGCTGTTTTCCTTTTTTCATGACATATCCGCCTGACGTCACATTTTACCCATCATGTGACCTACTGAGCTTGCAATTGGTTACCACAGAGATAGCTTGTAGTGAGATATGATTTGATAGTGAGTTTGTTTTTCCCCATCACGTGATTAAATGGGCGTGGCAAGGATATGGTCCATTTAATCGGCTGAAAGTAAAATAAGAAAATAAAAAGTATTTTTTACTCTTTTAAGTTTTTACCCACAACAACTTTGTGAAAACATAGAAAAGCTTTGATGAAAAATAAACGTTACTAATTCTAAATCACCGCTATGAAAAAAACTCATGAAAGTGAGTTGTGCATTTAAGAAGCAAAACCACAATATCAACAAATTGTTGCAAGTTTGGCATCATTTTCCGAAACGACCAACCCACCGAAAGAGTCCTTTCATCCAAATAATCTCAACACCTCGGCGTAATCTAATTTATGGAGCGATTTTTCCTCCCGCCCAAATAATTCTGCAACGCCAAAGTGCGTTACAGGATGTCTAAAGAAGTGTCTCCTCTCGTCATGAGTAGGTTAAATTAAGAGTCCATTTCCAAGCGATCCGTTGGACATGGTCCAACTCTTCTCTCCTGCGCTCGCCGTCCGTTTATGCAAAACTGCGCAATTAAAACAGTAGGATATCGGGGCCTCGCAGAAAGTGTACTGTGGTTTCACTGTCGGAGCCAATGACTGAAACGGACTTCAGTAATTATTGAGGCAGAGTGTGAGCGATCTCTGGGTGGGGATAAAACCTCAATTACTTTAAGTGATGTGTAGCGTTTCTAATTGAAAAAAGAATGGAAGATTTAACATTCGAGAAAATATAAAAAATTTTACATCTGAACTATTAAAAACTTCAAAGTTTAAAAAACTGTCGTTGAATGCAATATTTAATTACGTAGGGAAAACTTGATGTTTCTTTTAACACCGGTTGCAAAACTGCTAAATTATACTTAAATATGATCAGGTATTGGTACTGTTTGTGTTTAATATACGAAACGAAATTTCAGAACTAAATTATTTGTGTACAATGTACATACTCGATAAAATGTTATATTGGAATAATAATTTAAATTGTCATTTACACTAATAACAACTTAAAAGTTATTAATACATTTTAAGGAATTCTTCAATCAATAAATATTTGCTTAATAAGAATTAAATTCATTAAAAAGGCCTTAAATAATATCCTTGTATTGAATAGCATTGCATACATGCATTGGAAGTAAAACATTGGCTTTTTTAGCCCCTATAAACAAATATAAGCTAAAAATTTATTTTCCCAGAAGCTTTTTAAGAAGCCCAACTCTTTTTTTCTCCCACGAAATTGTTATACACAACTAGCAGTTGAAATTGAACTTAACAAAACATAGAATAAGAATGTTCTGGAAGTAAAACATTGCTGCCATTAAAAGTAAAACATTCGCTTTTTCAGCCTATAAACAAATAAGTTAAAAATTTGTTTGCACAGAAAGCTTTTTAAGAAGCCCAACTAATTTTTTACTCCCACGAAATTCTTATACACGACAATTATCAATAAGATTGAATTTAACAAAACACAGAATAAGAATGCCCTGTATCATAAAAATATTAACTACAATGTTCAAAATATTCAAAAAATAATCAATCATCCCACTTAAAACTCCCCAAAAGTCCATTGATTGATTGATCCCTCTTCAGCCTTCAAAACGTTCGACCGGGGATAACCTGCCCGAACGAGAAGTTGAACTCCCGATCGATCGGACCGTCCTCGGCAATGAAATAGCCCCACTCACTCCCTAGTACACCAGCCACTACGAATTTAACGATTTCTCTTTTTGCGGGCAAGCTCCTTTCCCATTCAGCAGAGAGCTCGCGTGCACGCGCGTCGTAGTAGCGCTACTAGTACTACTACCGCTGTGCTAATCGCTGGCATCATGAGATAATTTGGTTGGCAGAGTGATCGGTTGGCGGGACGGTGCGGACATTCACGTCCGAAAATGGAGCAGGTATCGGGTAATTTGAGGTGTTTCTTGCTGTGAAGATTGTGGGTGATTCGGTAATTTGGTTGTTATGTAATGGGCAAAACCAGCATTTTTGGAAAACAGAAAATTATTTTCATAGATCTTAATTCAAAAATCGAGATGAAAAGTTTCACAAATTTTTTAGTAAATTCAATATTTTAAAATAAAAATCGACAATCCCTTTGCATTTGTTTAGGATCGAATGTTGTCAGATCTTGTGAAAACCAGCAATATCTTTGAATTAAAATTAAACAATTGAACCATTGTTTAAAACCAGTATTTCGAATTAAATGACGTAACATTTTGACATTTGACCTTTTCGCGCCCTAAACTTTGAAATTAAATTAAAAAATAAATAATCATCGTAATTAAAAAGCGTAACACAACACAAGTATAATTACGCTTTACCAGAAAAATGCTAACAACTTCCCGGTTTATCTATTTTCATTATATTTGAATTTGTAAACGAAGTAAATAATTAACTTTTAGAAGGATTCTACAGTTTTCTTCTCGGCACTCTTTCCCACAAGTTTTGAAACCTTCTCATATTTAGCATCATGTAAGTTGAGAATATATTGGAAGATATTTATACAAAACTTAACAGTTGCAGGATATACTGCTTTTTTTCAAGGATGATAAGTGAATTCCCGTTTCCATGGAAATTAAGATACTTTTTGCTTCAGTTTTCGAGAGTTCATCAATAAGTAATTAAAACTAATTACTTCGCTAGACAGAGAATAATTTTTATTTTTCGAAGAGGAGATCGAAGTTTATTACATTTCGATCGTGTTTTTAACTTTTTCTGTATGAAAAGAACGTAATTAGAGAACCGTCTAAACAAAACTATAACAGTTTTCAATTTTAAACCTTTCATTTTTAACCTTTAAAAAAGGATTACAGTTTCATATGGAACTACTTTAACGCCTGGATTTAAGATCCCATAAGTATTAGTTTAAGGTTTAAGAAATTTATTTATTGCTTTTAATTGCACAAAACGTACCATATTTATTGGAGGATACTCATAAAAGATGTACTTAAAATATTTCTATTTAATTAAGTTAATTCAATTGAATTTTATTATTAACTTAATTAAGTTAATAATACAATTCATTAACTTTTATAACGTTAATAAATAAAGTCATTAACTTTATAAATTGTCTGAGTCAATTTGTAGAACATGCGGGGAGAATACATAATTTACTTACAAGTACCACCCACTTTAAAATTACATAGAATAACTACCCTTACGAATATACTGACGATACTTTATAGGAGCAGTCATTTAATTTTCCACTTCCAGGATAAAAGGAAGAATGGGTTCTGTGATGAGTATTTTAGCGGAAAATACGAATAGATTTATAATAATAACGTAATAACGTTTATTTCCATCATACAGACAAAAATCCATTTACATGAGGAAAACAGAGGAAAACACCGAATACATACACATACATTCAAATTATTTTATTATTATGATTATTTTATTTCAATGTATCCCTTAATTTTCAATTTAAAACTGAAGTTGCACCTTCAGCTGCCTTTTTGATCGGATTCCCATGATTATCATTTTTAACCCCTTAAAAGTAGGTAAAGTCCAAATTAAAGTGTATTATTTTTTAAAACTTATAACTCCAATAAAAAGCACTATGGTTTTTTATGTACCGTGAGAATATTTTAGCCCTCAGTGTACTGACGGTACTGAAAAGTATAATTTTTTTAGCTCCAGCGGATTAAATTTCCCAAAGATGATTATTTTATTTCAATGTATCCCTTAATTTTCAATTTAGTGACTCAAAAATATATTTGCACGAAAAGAAAATAGCAGAAAATCATAATGCAGTAGGGGGATAAAGGGTTAAAAAAATTTAAAAAATTTATTATATTACAAAAATACATTCTCCGTGTTACTCTCATTATTTCAACATTTTGCTCTTTAAAAATTAAGAGATTAAAGTTTTATTTAAAAGGCATAGGGGATTGACCTAAATAGGGGTTGATATCATATGGCAGATATTTATTTAATCTAAAATACTGCGTGTTTGAGATTAATGGTGTAGAACTAGGATTAATGATAAATAAGACTTGCAAAATATGTTAACGTCTTTGTAAAAAAATAATAAATAATAAAAATAACAACAGTTCACTGTGCAGAAAAATATCATTGTACCTTCATATTTTGGTAGATGTTTTATTAATACAGTAAAGCACCGTTTATACGTTTCTCATTTATACGACTTTATCATTTATACGTCGTTTTCGCGAAGTCCCAATTCATTCCTATTCTTTTTAATACAAAAATTCTTCGTTTATACGACGCGCAATATCGGTTATACGTCGTTTTCGGCTGTCTTAAAATTCGAAAATATCCAGTATCAGTTGTTATTCCGTGGGAAAATTTCCCCAGGAAAGGTTGAAGAGCATTGCATTCCTTGGCCATTGTTGGGGTCATGACCGACCAATGCAGTGAGGGTGAGAAAAAGGGCAGTTCGTTGAACTGATAACGGGATGAACTACACTACAGTTTTATGGCCCTTATCTCTGGTTAGGGGGTCTCCAGCACCCCCTGCAGAGGAGAAGAATTCTTTTGATTGCTAAATGACCCCACAAAGAAAGCGGGACCATAAAACTGCCGTTATATAACCCTATCACTATAAAGGTAGAGTTTCTTTAATTTTTATGTTAAATGTTTTAATATTTTAAAATATTTAATACTATTTTAAAGTTTATTAGTTAATATTTTTCAGTTTATAGACTGTTTTGAAGTAATTTTTTTTCTTTAGAAAAACCTAAAATTTAACGTATTTTTGTAAATCTGCATTAGGGGCGTTATAAACCTAATATTAAGGACATTTTCGTTTATACGTTTTTTCATTTATACGTCGATTTACGTCGGTCCCTTGAAAGACGTATAAACGGTGCTTTACTGTATTTGGAAATGCTAAATACATTCTAGTATTAGTTAATAAAATTAAAGTCGTACAAGCTTTATAAACAATAATAAACTCACAAGTTATCTTCGTGTATAAAATTATTAAGAACATCGTGATCTTTATCATTGCTACTATATTATTCCATAGGGGAATTGACAAAAATCTTATTTTATTACTAGAATATCTGCCATTTTAAGTTAATGTGACTCAGGGGAATAAAATAGGATCTCGATATTTTAACTCCCCCATCTCCGATTATTCTTAACCTATCCTCTTACATCCATTAACTTCCTCCATTAGAGATAGGAAAACCTGTAACGATTTTGATACCAATCACTAAAGATCCCGAGAGGAACTTTTGATAACTTTCACAAATCTTTTTGAACACGAAAGGTTTCTTGAAACATCTCTAGTAAAAATATTATTTTTCTTAACTTATTCATTTGTGAAAAAAGTAAATTGTCGCTCTTTTAATAAAATTGTATGTACTTTATTCAGAAATCTATTCGGAGTAAGATAATCTATTTTGGAGATTAGAAAATATACAGTTTATGCTTACACACCCTTAACGTTGATAAGATTACCGAACTGAAAAGAAGGTTCTTTCTAATAAACTACTACTTGATTAGATTATATTTCTTTCTTCATTATGTTTGGCTTAATTTTACAAATCGTATGTTTTGTTCAGCTAATTAAGTCACTCTAAATATTCTCATTTATGCAAGTATGAAATTTTCTAGCTTTGCCATTTAGATGCATTTTCTCTCTCGCTCTTGGCCAGTAAAAATTATGTTTGTGTCTGTCTTACTTGAGGAAGGTTTATTAGCGGATCCTTGAGATCAAACACACAATTCGGAAAATATATGTGACCAATCCAATCCATCCCATCCCATAAACTTTTTTAATAATTATGTAATTTTAGGATTTATTTTTATCATAGAGTTTTTATGCACTTAACACACATTGGGTGAATTTTTGAAATCCCATGCACTTCAGGTTAAATGCAATACTTAACAATGAAATAAGAGAGTTCAACTGTTTTTATTTAAGTTAAATTGACCAATTTTTAATTTTCAATTTTTGATGTATTTGTGATTTATGAATGGGACATAGTGGAAATCTAAACACTACTGTTCTGCTTTATAATATAAAACTTAATCAGATTTTTAAACACATTTTCTCAGTACAAGATAGAATTTTGGAACATTTTAACTCAAGTCTGATAATGTTTTCAAAAGGAAATGATGTCGAATTGTTTATTTCATCGATGCTAAATACAAACAATATATTATTTTTCAATAGTAATTTTCAACAGCTTAGAAATTTCATTTAAACAATCATGTACAATTTTGAAGTATGTTTTGAACATTCAGGTAAAAATGATATTTTTCTCTAACGTTTACTTATACAGGGTGTCCCACGAGAAGTGGCCCAACCCTTTAACTTTTGAACCCCTACAGATATAGTCATGAAAGTGGGGTCTAGGCATAGTAAAGTGACCATGCTCTATCCGATGAGATAACTTTCAACGCCCTCTAGCGGAAAATTTAGGAGTTATAATTTTTATTTTAAAAACTGTGTGAGGTATGTGAAAAAAGTCAATGACTAAGTTGTAGAGCATCATCTATTTAGTAGGAAAAGACACCTTAAGCAGAAAAATATCTTGAATAAAACCCCTAAAACGCAAGCTCAATTAGGTTGAATTCACGTAGTTTTTACGTCTTAAGACGCCCCTCACGAGGTGAAAATGAGAAATTTTTATTTTTATGATTTAAGTAAATGACTAAAAGCATTCTTAGTTCATTAAATTGAAAATTTCTCATTTTCGCCTCATGAGGAGCGTTTTAAGATGTAAAATCTACGTAAATTCAACCTATTTGAGCGTGCGTTTTAGGGATTTTATTCAAGATATTTTTCTGCTTAAGGTGTCTTTTCCTACTAAATCGATGATGCTCTATAACTTAGTCATTGACTTTTTTCACATACCTCACACAGTTTTTAAAATAAAAATTATAACTCCTAAATTTTCCGCTAGAGGGCGTTGAAAGTTATCTCATCGGATAGGGCATGGTCACTTTACTATACCTAGACCCCACTTTCATGACTATATCTGTAGGGGTTCAAAAGTTAAAGGGTTGGGCCACTTCTCGTGGGACACCCTGTATATAAATTTTTTGTTTTTAATGTCACGAAAGCATACTTTGGAATTTAAATTGATATTTTGGCTTTCGATATCAGCTCAAACTGGATTGTTGGATCGCGACAAATTAAAATATCATGATTTATCCCACATAACATTAAAATTTGTACAGGCAAACCATATGTAAATGCATTCTTAATAAAAAAAAATGCGAAAATTTTGCAAGAACTAAATGAATGTACTTTTTAAATTTATTGCACCTATCATGTTTATATGTAGTAGTTAAAAAAATGTTTCCAAAAATTAAAACAATCTAAAAACATAAAATATCTATAGAAACTACTGTTTCCCAGGATTAAAATCCCTTTTTTACAAATAAGAAAATGATTAAAAGTTACAACAGGAAGGAGTTCGATATCATGCAATAGTGGGCAAGATAAAAACAAACGAAATAAAAACTAGTTTCTCTCTAACGTACCATAAGAAAGTTGAGACGATCATCCATTTCATAAGATAACAAAAAAAGTTACATTCAAATATGAGTTGAATTCTTCACCTAATAACAAAAGTCATAAGAAGTACCAGTGTAGGTCGAAGCTTGGAATAAAACATCTGTATTTGGATTTGAAATAAGATTACTTAGTCGGAGCATGACCAAAGCTGTAAGATAAAGTTTGCTTGGTCAGCCATAAGCATTTTGCCCAGTGTTTCTCATTGCAACTAAGCATTCTTTTATCTGATAATTAAAAAACTATCAAAGCAATAACCCGTTCCTCTATCAAACTATCAAAAACCTTTACTCTTAGAAATTTGAATTTACTTGACACTATAGTGTTTAAAATACTACTCATTTTTCATTTTTGTATTTTTAATATATTTGCTATTAAATATTCTTTTTATTTGAATGCATAAACACTAAAAAAATTTAAAATATCAGTACATTTAAAATGTGAGTATTTTTTGTGGAAACTATTTCCTTTTTTTAGGATGCTCGAAATGAGAATGGCTCGAGTTCAATATTAAAAACAATTGAGATAATCACATATTTTTTTAGGGTGTTTAGATCCTTTTTTTCATGGTGTCTGAAAAATTTTATTTAAGAGTAGCCCCCGAAAATGCTATCTCTATAGGAGAAACATAGACATCGTTACTGAAAATCTTCTAAAACAAAAAATTAAGTGAAGCGGACCTAGGCCACTTTACTGTCATTCTGTGCTGTGCAGTTCAATGGAAACTAAGATATTCCTTTAACTCCACACTCACTAAATAAATATGCAAATTACTCAATGAAATAAACATAAAAGGTAATGCTAAGAGGGATCTTGAAATCCAAAGCGTTAGAATTCCTTCGCTAATTATAGAACTGAGAATACGGTTTAAGGCAGCAGGCAACAACATTATTAAAGTGCTGCGTTTCGCCGTCACATTCAAGATATCACTCCAATGTTGATGAATGGTCAACTGGTATACTGTTTGCTTTCTACATGTGAATACAAGTTGCTACGATAACAGCAACAAGCTCACATGACTATTATCGGAAAATGAATCTGTTTCTTGCATCGGAGCCAAAGTAAGTTTTGCGATGGTCATTCATCCCATGCCCAGCGATTTGAAAAAACACGAATAAAATTTCGGGCGTTTTTAACGATGGTGAAAAATGGAAGTTTCTCGAATAAAAACTTGGAAATGCGCTTTTGTTCTTGGGGTAGAGTTAGAGGAATTTAAGAAAGAAATTATTTTAATTGAAATTAAATTTGTTAAATTCCGGGGGTTGGTGAGCGATAGCGAGCAGGGGGCAGAGCCCCCTAGTTGAAACAAAAAACATATAAAGATTTCTTAAATATGTTATTTTAAAAATTCGTTTCAAAAACATATTTGAAATGGACATAACAATAAAATCCAACAATCCAATAAACTACATTGGAATGAATGGTTCTACACAGGACAATAATTCAAATCGAACGACCAAAAAGGGGCGATCAATCACAGATGGTAACATACCACAGCGTAATTAACTATCCTAATGGTGCCTTTCAATAAGCACAGTTGGACGGTGGATTATAACTTCGTAAGGGTAGTTTATAAATAGAATCCTTTTCATAAGAGAATCTTTTATATCATGACAGGCTAATTTTTGAAATAAGTTTGACAAGTAAAATCTCAAAAAAAAACAATATGGATGGTAATATGGATATTTAAAGATATATTTTTTCAATTGTGTTACTCAAAGAAGTACACACTAACAGTTGTTTAATTGGTTAAGATTTGAAATATCTACTTGAAATATAGTTTAAAATGTAATTTTAAATTCAATGCTTAAACAAAAAGCATGTATGCTTGTTGTTTAAGTAAATAAACTATAATAATTATTACTATTATATAGTTGAGTTTCTTTTTCAAATAAGCATGTATGCTTACACTTAATATCGCTATGAAAAATATTTTTCTAATTTTAATTAACTTCCCATATTCTTTTGTAGGAGAAATAATAAACAAAAATTTATGTGTTTCATCCAGTTATTTTTACTACTTAACAATACCGTGAATCTAAGAAAATATTCTTTACATATTAAACGTTTTTTAATTTAACTTTAATTATGCATTCATACAAAGACAGAACTTGAATCTCAATTTTTTTAGAGTGTGTGTGCAGACATTTTGAAGTAATTCAACTAAGATAAATTCAAAAAACTGGAACACTTACACACTATGTTAGAGTACTTGAGAGTATTTTTGGAGATCGTCCAACACTAAAGGTTCAACCTTACTGACACTCAAACAAGATGTAAATTATGTATTTTATTCAAATTTCTCGTCACGCAACAAGACAACACTTGATCCCAAAACTGGACTCAAATATCCGATCTCAGACAATTATCTGGTAAACAAACACCAAACTGACTTAGTTAGCAGGAGAATGAATTTTTCTTTTCTTATTCCGCTCTTTAACTCTCCAGACCGTGAAAACGGAAATTTTCTCTCATCACCATCCACAGAGGATAAAACCCTCCGAAAGAACAAAACGATGAAAGCATCATAAAAGAAGAAATTAACTCATCTCGAAAACTTCTGGAAGGGCCAATTAGAAGCCAGGAGTCGTTCTCCCCATAAGGCGTCGGAGATGCTGTCGCCGATTCCGCCATTTGCATATAGGGGGGGTCCTAATACGGACCATTACACTAGGACGTCCTAGAGGAGCGATGGGTTATTAAAGACATTCTCTCTGGCAGAGAAACTGTTTGTTTTTCTGGCGGAAGTTGTTTTGCGTTCACTTCTGATTTTATGGAGTGGAAGTAATGCGATGAGCTAAAAGGTGAAAAGACGGTAGTTTGGAAAGTATGTTAAGAGTTTAGAGGAGACATTTTTTTCGTTGTGGATAAGTTTTTTATTAGGTTGTTTGATTTGCACACGTAAGCAAAATAAGAGTATTTCTTTAAATAGACATTAAAAATATGGAAAAATGTACAAACATAAAAGTCTAAAGCTAAAGCGTAGAAGGAAAACAATCTAAACATGAATTACAAAATTTGTAACGCAGCAGTTAAGTGGGTTAAAAACTGGAAAATTAACTTAAAAACCTCAAGGGGATCATATTAATAGACTTAAAGAGAGGGGTTTACTAAGAACAACGGTATATTTACACTGAGATAAATGACAGTTTCAAATTTGAGTAAATCGATGTTATCATTTTGGTATGAAACTTTTTGTCTCAATTATGACCATCCAATGCCTTCAATTTTGAAACACCAGGCATATACTCAGTTTCAAACAATTTTTTTGTCACCACTCAAATTATGCTTATTTTTAGTTAATATTTTAAAATTGAAATATTTGCAATTAATCAAAGGCAAAGTTAAAATGATGTGATGACGTGAAACACAACATTGTGACGTCGCACTCAACTAATTGGTCTACATCACACGTCATAATAACGTGGTTATAGGGTCATCATAACAGTAACACATTTCACCCTCTTTATAAGAATGTCATGGACGAATTAAAAAATGAGTACCTGATATCTTATTTTTGAGTATCTGCACATTTTCAAAAATGAGTACATGCATGTATTCAATCTTGATTAAATTTGGATCGGAGCCTGTTTGAGAGCGTGACATACTCAGATTTGAGTAATTTTTACTCATTTTTGAGACTGTCGTTTTAAGAGTGTAGGTAATAAAATAGTTTATAGATAACATAAACTTTAAAATAAATATAATGAAAAATATGCACTAAAATACGTTTTAAGAAAGTCGAAGGGAGACAGGTTAAACGAGAAATCGTATATTTACATCAAAGATGAAAATTATGGATATTATTAACTTTAAAATGGGTATAAAGGAAACAATGTCATATTATATTTAAAATGTTATAACACTTATTTTAAACGTCCCTCATCTTTAAAAGGGGCTCTAAATTCTACCTCCATAATGTTGATATCATCAAAGCTTAGAAAACAACTCATTACACTAAAAACAAGTTATGAAATTCAGTGTAAATATTTTGTTTACCTAGATTTATCTAGTGTAGTGTAAACTCAATGAGTCATTTTCAAAGTTGGAACTGGATCAAAATGCTAGGATAAACCGTTTCCAAAGTATCATCCTTTATATTGTAAGAAGAGTACATAAAACACAAGTAACTTTTCCTTTCAGAAATATTTTCCCCATTTTATAAAATTAAGAGTTAAAAACTATTTTTATTAAGTGAAATTAAAGTTTTAAAAAATCAGTTTCGGTAGGAGTGTATACTTGTTTTCTTTTCAATTCTGTAACTAGTAATTTAAGATTTTTTAAGGATATTCTTATAAGGATCTTTACTATAAGTAGGGATAGGATAGTAAAGACCGAATATTAAGGTATTAAAAAAACGAAGTGTATATTTGAACGGCTAAAACGGCCAGTGGCGCATGCGCTGTAGGTCTCGTGATGACGTAGCAGTCTCGGAGCTTAGTGATGGAACCAATGGAACGCCTAGCCGTGGAAGTTAGAGTAGAGTTTAGTTGAAAAAAAGCCGTGCAAATATACAGTGCCTTAAAAAAATTATGTACACTAGAAGATGATATGAGACAAAATGTAGACACATCAGACACCTGAAATATTAGGTCTAATTAAAATAAAAACTAAGGCATTACACGATAGGTGCCACATAAAATATTATAATCTCTCTATTCTAAAAAAAAGTTTTTGGTGAACGGTTTCCAGAGAAAGGCTTTTTAATTACTGAACCAAATGACACATATATGGTATCAAAATGTCCGAATTCTTTCCGGATTTCCGAGTAAGCCCTTCGATTTTTCAAAAAAATTCTTAATTTTAAAATATTTCCATTTTTTTAGATTTCGGATAAGGTCGCAGTTACAAAGCAAGAAACTATGAATTTTAAAACAATTGAAAATATATTTCACTGTTTTTTTAACATTCAAATACATTAAATAATCATATTTCTATTTATCACACTAATTTAAAAAATATATATTGGATTCTTTTTAACAATATTTATATTTTTGCTGTTCAAACTATTTTAATTATATTTAAAACAATGTATAATTAATTTATCTTTTATTTTTAAATAATTAATTCATATTTATATATTTATCTTTGTCGTTGTGGCAACCTAATCATTACTATATTTACAATAAAATATAAACTCGCTTTCAGAAATTTTGAACTTTTGCATTTATTTATTACAATAATAATTATTTTTATATCCTTTTGCAAGTTATATTATTTAAGGTAGTAAAAGGTAACTTTTTTTATAATGCCAAAACGCAAAACTAGATATGGCGGGGGAATGTTTTAGAAATAAAGATAAAAATCGAAAGTCAGAACATTCATGTCATTGCTATGAAACTGACACAATTTCGATGTTTATTTGTTCTCATGAAGCAAAATTCTAAATTTTCGTGATGTTTACGATAATTACTACATTTTTCACAGACAATCAATGAAAATCATTACAAATTTTAAGAAAGTAAAATTTATTCCGGAGATGTTTCAGTGCTTTTGAATGGATCTGTGTGAGAAAAACATTACCTTGGGGAAATGGTAAAAGAAAGTTTACACTGCTTTGTTACTAATTTTCTTGGAATTAAATGGCGATCCGCCAATTCATATTGCCATAAAGGAACTGTTAAAATTTCGCCGCTGAATGAATATTCCCCTTTTTTGAAAGAATACCCCAGAGAAGTAGTTCCCCTGTTTTAAGAATGTTTTATAAAATGAGTAAGTGCTGTGAGCTGTGTTTTGTGAGGATGGCAAAGAGATCCTTAAGTATCAGCGTCAGCAGTTAACGGGGGTTGGCGAGCGATAGCGAGCAGGGGGCGGTAGCTCCCTAGTTCCTAAAAAAATAACAAAAGGTCAAATCCAATTTTATAAGCAAAACCTTTTGAAAAGAAATTTGAAGAAAATTTCTTTAATTAATTTTTCTGTACATAAGTACCCTTTGTCACAAACTCTCCTATCCTAACTCGTTAAATCTAGTAACTAAATGTAAAGCATTAAACACCTTAGACATAAAATCAAGGAGAAACTGTAATGAACATTTTAACTCATTAATTTATCGCTTCGTAATTAAATGAATGAAAAAACACAGGGCGTTAACTTCTAATGGTTCTTCTTTCCAGAGCACCGTTATCTCCGCGTTTTGTTGCCATGGGAACAAATATGAATGAAAATAAAAATAACAAAAATATACAGGAATTTTTTTAAAAGCTGCGGTTATATATTAGTTTTACATAATTATGTGTCACTCGTTCGATAGTATAAAACACATATATTGATCAGTTTTATATTTTATGGATAATCTAAATATCGATAAAATTTTTATTTGTTTAACTAGGGAGCTACCACCTCCTGCTCGTTATCGCTCACCAACCCATATAAAATGCTTACGCAGGACCTTTAGGATCACTTCGCAATCATCACAAAAACATGCTCAGCACTGAACTTAACTCATTTTATAAAACATATTAATCAAAAATTGGCACTAGAAAGGTCAACAAACTTTCCAAACATACGTCACAGGTCATCTCTATGAATAACACTCGCTTAAAAGTTTGATTATTTTAACTGTTATTTATCAATAATTTAATCAAAATTAAATTTCCTTAAAAAATATCCACCAAGCCTATTTATAAATATTATTAATCAACATTCTAAAAAAACTGTAAAAAATTAATCTTTTAATTTCAATATTGTTCCTTGTGACTTTTTAGTATACCTAATGTTTTATCATTCGTATTTTTATTTCGACCAAGACCTGTTAAATAATACCTTTTAAACCACACCATTGAAAATAATAGGAGACAAAATCTACATGCCACTCAATGTTTACAAATAATTTCGATTATTAGAGTAAAAATTATAAATTTCAGATAAATGTGTGAAATTTTGTGTTAAATAGCATATCTGTAAGTTTTTAGAATACTTTTATCAGTCTTTGATTGCTATTTAATTTGGAAAAGTACTATTAAGTACATTTTTAAAGCGTGAAAAAATTTGTTTCATCATATAATATGGCGTCAATTGGTTGTGATTGGATGCATAATCTAAAAAAATGGGATTTTTTTAGAAATTCTAATGGATTATATTGTACATCCTTCAAAGAATCTGAACAGTTAAAAAATATACCAGTAATTAAAAAGCCTTTCTGTAGACACCGTTCACCAAAAACTTTATTTTTTAAAATATAGATATTTACAAAGTTAAGAGCTTTTTTTTATCTAATACTCTGCTCTAAAGGTTTTCAACTACAATCATACAAAAAATTGACAATAATTTTTATAAAACAACTTTCTTAGAATCTTTCATAATATTTTAGCTTCTTTTTTCATATACATAATTTGTTCGTAAAGACTACGAGATCACAAAACTTAACTTAAACATAACATATGTGCATTGTTATATAATCCAAGTGTTCTTTTCTTTGTTTAGCCTTAGAATGCATCAAAATTGTATGAAGAATATTTCTAGAAGCATGCAAACATCGTTTTGACCATTTCCTGGCTAAAATGGTTCTTGGCAATTGAGAACGATATCACGTTTCTGCAGAACTCTCGATCAAATGAAGTTTATAAAGAAACTCGATATTTATCTTGCTCTAGACATGCTGAAAGCATTTCCAAAGGTCTGTGATATTTTTATGGTTCTAACGTTCAGAAACCAGTTGAACTGGACCAAAATATCTCCCTTTTTTAAATTTATTTTATCAGTTTACATCCTTTCTATACAGAAAATATTTTTTTAAAGATGTGAGTGAAATATTTTTGTGATCGTTTTCAGGAAATAACTAATGTGATGACAAGAAGGTGAAATGCAAAATGGTTGTGAAAATTGTCTTTTAAATTCTTTACCATTGATTTAAGTAATATTCATACCAAACAAACTTGCAAACAACCAAATAAATAATTTTGACATTAAGCTAACAGTTTAACAGGAATTAAATGACAAGGAACATACTTAATATAAAATAATAATTTTATTCATCAAGTGATTAAAATATGTAAATTGAAATTTTGAACATTATAAAAGTCTTCAATTAAGGATTGAGTAAGAAATATTAATTTTTCAAATAATTACATTAATTTGTAAATTTGGGCGATAATCCAAATTAAAATCTAAAAGCATTTAAATTTTTTAAATTTTTTTCTTAAATTCATAAGAAAAAAAAGTAGCAGAATCAAACTGTATAAAGTTATAGCCTGAATATTCTTAATACTTCCTTAACCCTTTATAAGTCTATTTTTTTCTAGTAATGTTATGTTAGAATACTTTTTTGGGATTGAGACTGATTTTAAAAAGGAAATTCATTTTCCTTATTACCGAGAATTAATTTGATTTTTAAGATCATTTTTTTGGTGGAAAGTATGTTTCCCACCCCCCACTGGGAGGTGGGAAACAAATTCAAAGAAACCTATTCAAAGGTAGGACATCTTATGTTTTGCATTTATTTTTATAATGCAATACCATGATATTTATAAAATATAATTTTCAAATACTAAAATCTACAAAAAGAATTATAAATTAGATATATTTTGCATGCGTTATATGTTTGGTAGGATTTAATTTTTAATTTTTTGATTATTGATTTGATTTGATTTTTAATTTTTTGATTTTTGGTAGGATTTGATTTTTGAATTTGATTTTTAAGATCATTTTTTTGGTGGAAAGTATGTTTCCCACCCCCCACTGGGAGGTGGGAAACAAATTCAAAGAAACCTATTCAAAGGTAGGACATCTTATGTTTTGCATTTATTTTTATAATGCAATACCATGATATTTATAAAATATAATTTTCAAATACTAAAATCTACAAAAAGAATTATAAATTAGATATATTTTGCATGCGTTATATGTTTGGTAGGATTTAATTTTTAATTTTTTGATTATTGATTTGATTTGATTTTTAATTTTTTGATTTTTGGTAGGATTTGATTTTTGAATTTGATTTTTAAGATCATTTTTTTGGTGGAAAGTATGTTTCCCACCCCCCACTGGGAGGTGGGAAACAAATTCAAAGAAACCTATTCAAAGGTAGGACATCTTATGTTTTGCATTTATTTTTATAATGCAATACCATGATATTTATAAAATATAATTTTCAAATACTAAAATCTACAAAAAGAATTATAAATTAGATATATTTTGCATGCGTTATATGTTTGGTAGGATTTAATTTTTAATTTTTTGATTATTGATTTGATTTGATTTTTAATTTTTTGATTTTTGGTAGGATTTGATTTTTGAATTTGATTTTTAAGATCATTTTTTTGGTGGAAAGTATGTTTCCCACCCCCCACTGGGAGGTGGGAAACAAATTCAAAGAAACCTATTCAAAGGTAGGACATCTTATGTTTTGCATTTATTTTTATAATGCAATACCATGATATTTATAAAATATAATTTTCAAATACTAAAATCTACAAAAAGAATTATAAATTAGATATATTTTGCATGCGTTATATGTTTGGTAGGATTTAATTTTTAATTTTTTGATTATTGATTTGATTTGATTTTTAATTTTTTGATTTTTGGTAGGATTTGATTTTTGAATTTGATTTTTAAGATCATTTTTTTGGTGGAAAGTATGTTTCCCACCCCCCACTGGGAGGTGGGAAACAAATTCAAAGAAACCTATTCAAAGGTAGGACATCTTATGTTTTGCATTTATTTTTATAATGCAATACCATGATATTTATAAAATATAATTTTCAAATACTAAAATCTACAAAAAGAATTATAAATTAGATATATTTTGCATGCGTTATATGTTTGGTAGGATTTAATTTTTAATTTTTTGATTATTGATTTGATTTGATTTTTAATTTTTTGATTTTTGGTAGGATTTGATTTTTGAATTTGATTTTTAAGATCATTTTTTTGGTGGAAAGTATGTTTCCCACCCCCCACTGGGAGGTGGGAAACAAATTCAAAGAAACCTATTCAAAGGTAGGACATCTTATGTTTTGCATTTATTTTTATAATGCAATACCATGATATTTATAAAATATAATTTTCAAATACTAAAATCATTGCGCATGCAAATTAGATATATTTTGCATGCGTTATATGTTTGGTAGGATTTAATTTTTAATTTTTTGATTATTGATTTGATTTGATTTTTAATTTTTTGATTTTTGGTAGGATTTGATTTTTGAATTTGATTTTTAAGATCATTTTTTTGGTGGAAAGTATGTTTCCCACCCCCCACTGGGAGGTGGGAAACAAATTCAAAGAAACCTATTCAAAGGTAGGACATCTTATGTTTTGCATTTATTTTTATAATGCAATACCATGATATTTATAAAATATAATTTTCAAATACTAAAATCTACAAAAAGAATTATAAATTAGATATATTTTGCATGCGTTATATGTTTGGTAGGATTTAATTTTTAATTTTTTGATTATTGATTTGATTTGATTTTTAATTTTTTGATTTTTGGTAGGATTTGATTTTTGAATTTGATTTTTAAGATCATTTTTTTGGTGGAAAGTATGTTTCCCACCCCCCACTGGGAGGTGGGAAACAAATTCAAAGAAACCTATTCAAAGGTAGGACATCTTATGTTTTGCATTTATTTTTATAATGCAATACCATGATATTTATAAAATATAATTTTCAAATACTAAAATCATTGCGCATGCAAATTAGATATATTTTGCATGCGTTATATGTTTGGTAGGATTTAATTTTTAATTTTTTGATTATTGATTTGATTTGATTTTTAATTTTTTGATTTTTGGTAGGATTTGATTTTTGAATTTGATTTTTAAGATCATTTTTTTGGTGGAAAGTATGTTTCCCACCCCCACTGGGAGGTGGGAAACAAATTCAAAGAAACCTATTCAAAGGTAGGACATCTTATGTTTTGCATTTATTTTTATAATGCAATACCATGATATTTATAAAATATAATTTTCAAATACTAAAATCTACAAAAAGAATTATAAATTAGATATATTTTGCATGCGTTATATGTTTGGTAGGATTTAATTTTTAATTTTTTGATTATTGATTTGATTTGATTTTTAATTTTTTGATTTTTGGTAGGATTTGATTTTTGAATTTGATTTTTAAGATCATTTTTTTGGTGGAAAGTATGTTTCCCACCCCCCACTGGGAGGTGGGAAACAAATTCAAAGAAACCTATTCAAAGGTAGGACATCTTATGTTTTGCATTTATTTTTATAATGCAATACCATGATATTTATAAAATATAATTTTCAAATACTAAAATCTACAAAAAGAATTATAAATTAGATATATTTTGCATGCGTTATATGTTTGGTAGGATTTAATTTTTAATTTTTTGATTATTGATTTGATTTGATTTTTAATTTTTTGATTTTTGGTAGGATTTGATTTTTGAATTTGATTTTTAAGATCATTTTTTTGGTGGAAAGTATGTTTCCCACCCCCCACTGGGAGGTGGGAAACAAATTCAAAGAAACCTATTCAAAGGTAGGACATCTTATGTTTTGCATTTATTTTTATAATGCAATACCATGATATTTATAAAATATAATTTTCAAATACTAAAATCTACAAAAAGAATTATAAATTAGATATATTTTGCATGCGTTATATGTTTGGTAGGAAGTATACTTCCAGGGGTAAGGGGGTATAAAAGGTTGATGATGATGATGTCGTGTCCACGACTGGTCCAAAGTCATGGCCAACTAAACTCACTAGATATGGCGATACTTTAGTTGATATTCTTTGATTACAGATATTATTTGACAACAACTCAACTTTACTCTGAATTAAACAAAGCATTCAAATGAAACTTCAAATGCATTTTAAGTAATATTAACAGGGCGGTTTTTAAATTTAAAAAAAAGTATAAAATCGCTAATTTAACAGCGATTGGTAAAAATTAAATTAAATATATTTTTTGTTGTTGTTGATAGTTACAGATTCAGTCTCTACTTTTTGAGCCACTATAATTGTGAAGCTGTATTAGCCTATATTTCTAATTAAAGAAGTATAGCATGAGCGTTAAAAAGATAATTTAAAAATAGAGAAATCTATTGGGCAATTCCATGAAAAAGGGGACACAGAGTTGAAATCCCTTTTCCAAGGAAAAAACCTCATTTTAACCCTATATATTTTAAAATATGGTTACATTTAATTGAAAAAGGTTAGGGAATATTTTTACACATAGTTCTGCAACAGTCAATAATTATTTTTTGTTCTATGAGAAAAATGTTCCAAAATGCATGTTTTTTCCAATTTTTTTAGCAAGAATTTAGTGAATTTCTAAGCTCTGTGGAACTTTAAATATTAGAATATGTTTCACATCGATAGTGAAATTAGAAGTAACATAGTATTCTTATACAAAAAATATAAGACAGTTTCAAAATAAATTCATTTTTATGCTCTCTGGAGATGGATCTTGGAGCAAGCCCCGCTCTCTCTCTCTACTCCTCAGAGTTAATTGGCACTCAGCCGCATAAGCACATGCGCCGGTTGAAGAGCAAATCCTCGCCACACACATTCACCCGTTGTCACACTCTTAAATGGTGCTTTAGAAGACAAGAACGTTTTATGACGGGCTTTTGGGAGAAGGGATGATACCCCGGAATTTTTATTTCGGAAGCGGTGGAGTAAGACGTGTTTGAAGTTAGAGACTGTCGAGAAACGATTGAATAAGACTAGGGGGAAAATTGTTTTCTTATTTAGGGAAACGACGATTTCGAAAGTCGTAAATTTTGAAGGGAATCAACCATAAGGTGAAGTTGGAATATTTGTACCATATAAAGATTTGGATTTGTATTGCTTAAATGATATTGAAATTGAAAAGGAATAGGGATGTAATGATAAAATGTTTAGAAAGTTCTAAAGATAAAATTTCTATCTTTATAATAACAGATTTCAAACAACTAAAATGACACAAACTCTTTTTTTACACAATTAAATTAAAAGTTTCCTCTTATGAGTTAAACTATTTCACCTAAGAACCTTTGAAAATTCATATTATACAATGTAAAAAATAAGTGTCACGTTGAATAGGCTTCTTAATAGCTGCTTTAGAAGAAAAATGTGATCTTCAAAGAAAAAACTCCTGCGATAAACGCCAGGTATAGCATCTAATACTCTAGCTAACTTTTGGGAGAGGAATTTCAATGATTGATATTCTTGATGGATCGATATTACGTGATTTCAGTTCGAATGAGGCATAGCTATTTTTGTTCAATGAAAGAGAAAAAGTTTCAACTTCAATTGGTTTTAGAACCTTCCCTTTCTCTGAATTGTCTTATTAAAAACCCATGCTTTAAATACCTTAACAATGTATCGAAATTCGAAAACTTATAACAGGCACACAAAAATGCATTCAAGTAAACCCAAATTTCTATGCATATTTTTTATTCTTTAGTGTATCCTTAAAGCATATGTGTTATATCTATCTAAATGTGTTTCATGAGTTAATTTAGAGCTGTTAATAATTTTTCTCTGGTTTAATGAACTGATTTACAACACTGACAAAAGTTTTGTTCCTGGGCCAATGTATTTATTTATTCTGATTTCGAATCATTTATTAAAAATCGCCCTTAAACACTAGCTTTACATAATATTTTTTTCATCTGTTATAGATGATGCTAAAAAACCTTAACATGCGGCTTAAACACATTGAATAAGGAATTAGTTCTTCATTAAGAGTCAAACAAGCTGCAAGTATTTCTAATCAAACTATCGTCTCTACATTCATTCTCTTGTAAGCTATAGTTTTTAGAAGTATACGTATAACCATCATAATTAAAAGTTTTAGAAAAATCTTAATCATCAATACAATAAGTGTCCCTTCAGACGCATAAGTATACTCGGTCAAAACCGCCCAAGATGATTCTGACAATTAAATAAAAAGATTTTGCCTTTACAACAAATAAGCTGATTAGAAGGAAAGTAGTATAAATCCACTGAACATAGTTCTAAGTAATTGTAGGTTTTTCTGTATCGACGCCTGTGTTGTTCCTATGGAGAAGGCATTTGTTGGTCTCTTCTTTTGGCCCGATTATTTAATATTTGACTTTGGCGACTACCACACAAGGTAAAGAGCCTTAAAAGAAATCCAAATCCACACTGATCTCAAATTTTGTATTTTTAGAAAAATGACACTTTTATCCTAAACAGCTCAAATACTGAAGATGTCAGTTGGTCAGTACATTATTAGCTTTAGGTCTTTTTGTTTTTTAGTTAGCCGAATCGGAAGTGTCGATATTTATGGGTTTCGTCCGACCGGAACATGAAAACGGATCTTTGACTAGACTCACTTTGAGTGAAAATAAGAGGATAGGAAATACCTTCTATCAGTGAGAAAAAAAAGAGAGCTAGGGAATAGATGAAATATTGGCATTCTAGTCTCTTTAAGGATTCGGTTATGGGCAGTAGATTAATGAAATATAAAAGTAAATAAAAGAGCAAACAAGAAAATAAAAATTTCAGTTATCTCTTTAGTTTTCAACAACTTTGAAACGAAACTTTAAATAGGATGATCTTATCTATTATTTAAGAAATATGTTTCGGGTTAATAATTATTTTAACAAACCAATAAACTAAGTTGAACAATTCCGACTGTTCGACTGTTAATATGCTACTTTTAAAGTAGTATTTTAAAATATGTTTTTTCTCCACACAGATTATTAGTCTGTATCGTCACAAAATTATAAGATATAAGGAAATTCTTAGGTATGTTATAGATTAAATATCAAAATGTTGTATCTGAGGTAACACGTAACTGGCAAAGTAAAATAACTGTGTTGAAATAATGTAAAAACTGCTGCTCGAAGTACTAAAAACACGCATGAATACTGAAATTCTATGTAATACTCAGGGAAGAAGTCAAATGATTTTTCATTATTAATATTCCAACACTTATAACAAAATTTCAGTTTTTAACAAAAAAAAAGATACTGAGTTTTATCCTTTTGACAAATTAACAAAAAAGGCGAGAAATATTCACACCATGTCCACGATAAATCCATTATAAGCACTTCTCGATACATGAATACAGCTTAATATCTTTTAGAATAGGTTGAGACAAAAACTACTTTGAGAATGAATCACCATCACTGCCAAAAAAATATAAAGCTAGTGGGAATTCCCCTTATCATAATCTAATTAGCTAACCAGGTAATCCTCCGAGTCACAACCAATTGGAACATTTTGAGCAGCCTTTGCATCACTCGAACCCATCCTTAGGTTGCGGCAGACATCAATTACTGGAACTTCCCCCAACAAATCGATAGCATACAAAGGCACGGAAGAAAGGGAAGAAAAGGGCAAAAAAGAAGAAGAAAAGATAGAGGAAAAGGAGTTATACCTGAGAAGGAAACATTTTAACCGACTCTGGAGCTTTCCTGAATACAAATGAAAGAAGAGTCCGATTTTATGTGTTTAAGGAATTAACGGTAAGTCACGGCTGCCCTAAATATCGACGACCGTCAGCTATGATAAGGACGTACGTGATTGTCTTTCAGAGATAAATAACTGAAAAAAATATTCGAACCTAAAATATGATTCGTAACACCAGTAAGAGGATGTCTTAACTAAAGAGACGTGTTGTAATAAACGAAGTCAATTACATTGAGCTTATTTGTTTTCACATTGTTTTATTCTAAAAATAATTGCAAATTCATAAATCATTAGCCTTGTCTCATCCTCCACTTTTTGGTCAATATGAGGCTAAAGGTCGAATAAATACTATAGTCTGTTCAATGTTCATTTAGATTAGGCGGCTGAAACATGATAAAAAACGCTCAATAACGCTTAATAACACTACTATCAATTTACTATTATTACTATAATTACTATAATAACTATTATTACTAACAATATTACTATTATTACTATTAATAACACTAGTATTTTACTACTTCAGTTTAGGCTGCCTTGTCATCGCATAAGAAAAATGTTTCGATAATTACAATAGTAACTGCTTCTAATACATTACGTCTCAGCCGCCTATTCTAAATGAACAGAGTATAGTATAATCATCAAAACAAAACCACATTCATAATTTCAAAAAAAACATCTCTGTCTCTAGAACGACGAACATTATGGAAGTGGCACCTGCAGTATTGAAAAATTCAGGGTACTCTTAAAAAGCATTTAAGAGCTCTTGCCACACACTGTTAGAGGTAAGAAAGTAATTTAAGAAAACTATAACTCCTTATCAAAAGTTTCTTATAGAGCTTATCTAACATTTCATAAACACTTAATTAAAATTCGTATAACTGGAACTAATATTAATTAAGGTAAAAATAAGTTAAATACTATAGGTATACCATAAAATTGATATTAAACTTCATTAATCAGCTATAAATTTAGAATAAAATTATATCCTTAATTAAAAAATTAACAAAATTAATATATAAAGTAGTAAATTTTCCAATTCAATGCAAAAATTGATTTTTCTTTAACTTTAATGGCCACTCTTTTTCTCCTTTAAACTTTAAGGGAAAAACACAATACTCATAGATAAAAATATAAATTCACATATTCAAAAAACTTGTATTTTAATTTTACTTATTTATTACCTAAGGCACGAATAATTTTATTTAATATCATTTAAATATAATAAATATGTTGAAGAACATTTTTGCTAAACATATATAAGTGTTTCGATTTTAAAAACAATGAAGTGATAACTATTTTAGACTTCACAAGATCTCTTCTTTAAAAACAAAATAAAAATATAAAGATGAAAAATAATCGAAATATTTTTTAAAAAATTTTTCAATGAAAAATTATACGAAAAGGCTAAACCACAGAAACGTGTAACTCATAAACTTATCGACCACAGGCACCTGAAAAAATATAAAAAAACAAGCCAAATGACAGATGAAAGTCCTAATTGCTCGTGTTTCACTAGGCGCACTCACTCAATTGCTTGACCGTGAAAGAACATCAATAACTCTCCATTTCCCCTCACCACCCCTTTTGAACTAAAAATGGACCCGCTGGTAATGCGATCGTGTTTATGTGCATTTTTTTCTTGCGCTCCCGTAGCGGTGAAAGAGAAATCTGGAGAAACGAGAGAGAAAAAGAAAGAAAACAAGGGAGACCAAGACCGTTTTATCTGTTCTAGCTCTGTTTAGTGTTGAGAAACTGACGAGGTCCAACCGTTGCAAATAGAATACGGGAAACGTATGGATCGTTTTTCCAAAAGTGGGTCACCGAATTTTAAGAAGGGGTTGAAAGTTTTGACGGAAAGAATCATCCTAACACAGAATTTCAAACCATAGAATAAATAAATAAAGGAAATGCATTGAAATAAATCACGAATTTCGTTGTAAGTTCAATTAATATCTGAAAAGGGATGAGATTATCAAAATACCAGTGGGTAAAATACGAAGGAATTTATCACCAAATAGATCGATTTAGATAAAAAAATTAATGATCTCAAAGCATTAAAATATCTTCAGAGTCGGTTCATTTAGAATTGGCGCCTGAAACAGGATCAAAAACGCTCAACAATGCCTAATGACGCTCATCACACAACTTCAGTGACCAATTACACAGGTCTGCAATGAAAAAGCTGTTTGAATAATTTTAGTGATTTCCTATGTATTTTGGTGTGCTGATAACGAAAAAAATATTGAAAAAAATCCTATACGTCAGGATTTTTCACAAATTGCAAAATTATATTCGAATTTGCCCCTTTTTCATAGTTTTTGTGCATTTCTAGCTCCTTTAGTTTTAAAAATTAGGAGCTGTGAATGGTGCACATAGTAAACTATCTCATCAGGAAATTATAGAGATGGAAAGAAAATATTAGGGAAGATTTAATCGGGGAATAATGAAAGATTTTTGTTGTATAGTTCAAAGAAACGTTCTTTTTGCTACTCACAAGGGTAAAGGTACAAAGAAGAGTTTCATGAGGAAGGGAAAAATTGGCTTTAGAGTGTGTAAATGAGTTTATTTTAGTTATATAATGATTTTCATGAAGAATATGTAACAATAATTTTATTTTATGAATCTATTTTCATGAAAATTGAAATAATGACTTATTTTACAATTTTACTTAAATTGTCAGGTAACATGACATTCTATGGCAAAACAGAGACCATTTTTGAACTCGGGGCACAAAAAAACCTTGAAACTAACAACCTTAAAAATAAATTTGGATTAAAAAATCTACTTTTTAAGTATACTTACATTTTATGTGAAATGTTGCTATATTTTCTCAATTTGTTACAAAATGTGGCGTCTTAAAAATCAAAAGAGGTATTTTTTGGATTCAGCACACCAAAAATCATAAAAAATTATTTTCAAATAAAGTTTGAGTCGAAAAATAATTTTTTTAAATATTTACTTTTATTTTCTTACAAAATTGACGTTTTTACTTAAATTGTGAAAAAAGGTGAAATCCTATGACAAAACGGAGGTCAGTTTTAGATTCAGCACATCAAAACACATAAAAAAAGATTTTGTGGAAAAAATTTGAATAAAAAATTTAGTATAAAAAGTTAATTTTACAAAATTTTAAGGCATTTCCCAATAAAACCTAAAAATCTGAATTGTCAAAAAACGTGACGTCCCAGGACAAAATGGAGGTCATTTTTGGATTCAGTGCACCAAAAATAACAGTATTTTAACTACCCCTGTTTAGGTTACCTTGTAATTGCAGAAAAATTTTCGATGATAATTACAATAGTAACTGCTTCTAATGCATTTTGTATCAGGCGCCAATTCTAAATGAATAGACTGTAATATCTTAATTTTTATCCTTCATTGATATTTCGAATTTTTAAACCATTATGAAAGGAAAAATAAGCTATTTTTAAATTATAAGCGCTTGGAAAAATTATTAGATAGGTTTAAACTCACAACTCTGAAGCGTCGCCTCCAACTGTGGACCGGTTTCGTCCTGGTTAGGACTCATCAGCACGGTATAGGAAGGTAACGCAAGGGAGTGGAGGGCAAGTACTAGTCTAGCCGACTATAACTGAAAGAGGGGTGACCATTGATTAGTCCTCCACTCATCTGCTGGAACTTCTTGAGAGTTGTGAGTTTACACTTATTGTTCGCTTAACCAGCGATAATGGGGCAATTCTCCTTTCTATTAGATAGGTTGTTTAATATAGATTGTTCATGTGTAAAATGCAAAAGTAATAACTTCCTGGTTTCTTCTTTAAAATACATTTATTGATTCAAACAAATAACACAAAAAAATTTATTTTTTGAACTCAAGCAATTATGCATCAAAATAGAAAAATTAAAGAATCTTCCAGAAGAAAGAAATAAAATTGATGTCCGAAACATAAAAAAAAAGTTAAAAACCAACTTTGAAAACCTAACTAGGTTACGAAATGTCTGGTCTGATACCAAATCGATGCGTTCCTAAATTCCATCCTTTGGCACACCTTCACAGCCCCAAGGCCATTTAAGTCTTCCATCACTTGAGTAAATGTTATTGTTCCCTCTAGGACAGTCAGTAAGATGGCGAGAGAAACAGAAACCTATTTGAGCAAACATTTATAATGGTCTTTGGCAGAGGAAGAAAATCGAATCAGTACAGTCCAAATGAGAAAAGTTGTGCGTTGAAAGGGTTAGGAAAGAGCTCTCTATATATGGCATTATTAAAAAGCCGGAGTGAGATCAGCTTTTAAAATTGGAAAAGCTGAAATGAAAAGGAAGAGAGGTGGATAGCATCAGTGTTTGAAGAAAGAGAGATTATTAGTTAAGAAACATGTTAGATGGAAAAGAGAAATCATGGTTGAAAAAATTACTTACTTTATTATCAGTTTAGAAAAATCATTATATATAAACTAAAGAATACTTTGAAAACTACGTTTTAAAAACTTACTTTTATTCAAACCGTAAAAGAAATATAAGACCCTTTGCTCAACGAAAATAAAAAGTACTCTACAGGAAACCAGACTCACATATTAACATAAAAGTAATTATACTCATAAAAATAATCTATAATACTGAAATATAATTAGTACTGAAATATAATTTTATATAAACGATAAAAATTAACTTTTAAAGCTATTTCCTGCAATTTATGAGAGTAATTATTTTTTTGGAGGTTTCAACTTTTTATAAATCTATTTATATTCTTCACTGTTGAAATAAAGATGGTGGAAAGAATATACTGAACCATTTAGCACAAACAAAATAGAATCGAATCGAACAAAATAGAAAAATAATTTTTGTTTTCTTTTTTAAGGGTAAAATGACGTATTCCATAAACTCCTTTAATTGAAATACAATTCAAAACACCAGTTTGAAAAAAGATCCTATTCTATATCACAAAGTTAATGATTCAAACCATCTTTTGATTGCTGTGTAAAATTTTAGTATAAAGAGCACTAGAAAATATTCAAACTAAACCGATTTTGGTTGGTAGTTACACTAACAAGAGTAAGATTAATAGAAAAATGTTGATAAAATAAGAAAAAGCATTTCAAAAAATAGTTTTCTTTTTTATAAATGTTTAAAAAAGTATGATAAATTACATACCTTTATACACATTATTAAGAAAAATCATAACACAAATTTGAATGCCTTTTATTAAATTTTAAATTAATTAAGGAATTTATAGCAAAGTATAAAATGTCATTAATATTGTAAATTATATTTAATTTCAATAATTGTAAATGATTTTATTATTATATGCATCTTTTAAGTACATTTTTTAATTGTTAAATATTTTTATTACCACAAACGTAGTAGCTAATTCAGAACAAGGCAATGACTAAAGGAACATATGGATTCCACTTATTCATTTTTAATAATAAATGTAACGAATATTATTCTATTAGTTACATTTAACTAATATAAACTAATGGTAATGTTACAAATACTAAATTATTGACTTTGAATTGATTTTTGCAATAATGGTTTATAGAAATTTCACAAGATCCATAAATTTTCATTTGTGAGTACAAAAAAAATTTTTTTGTTGATAAATGGTTTTATCAGCTTATATAATTTATATACCCACTAAGAAAAATATGTCAATAAAAACATGATTATAATTTACTTCTTTTATAGTTTAAATTTAGAAATACTATCTATAAATTAAAACAATTTATTGAATTTGCAAATTTGCCAAAATTAAAGAAACTTTGGAGATGAAATTTTCGCACAATTGACTATCATGAAAAATGAACGCATCTTCTCTAAACGAAAGAAATAAAGTTCGCATTATTGTTAATGAGCTTGAGCTTCCAGTATGATTAATTAGAACAAAAAAAGAAAAGTATAATATTAGAAAGAGAGTGATAATTTTTTCCTTCCTGTTCTTAATGGTAAATAAAAGTACCTTTGAATACAAGATTACACAACATTCTTATGCAAAGAAACATTTTGTTCGTTTATGAAAGGGATTGTTATGTTCTTAAACGTATTTTATCGCGGTAGCTTTATCTACAAGACACACGTGTAATAAATTTAATTACTACTCATTAATTTTACTTTCATGCATGTAAATATTTACAAGAGGAAATTTTGAATTGTATTGAAATTCATAATTAAAGCATTGACTTTAAAAAGGATTGAAAAGACACAGTAAAAAGTATTTTGAATCTGTATATTTTCTTCCTTTTTTTCTTTTCGAAAGATTCAGATTATATAACTTCCTCGGGAAAAAATGAACTTTAATGAAAAATATTTGGAAGTTGAAATTTGAATAAGGAAAGAATAGACTAATCGGAAAAACCAGAAAAGTTTGGAATGATTATTTAAATTTTTAAAAAATATATCAAAGATCTGTGTTTTAATACACTAGGGGGCTACCGCCCCCTGCTCGCTATCGCTCGCCAACCCCCCGTTAACTGCTGACGCAGTAACTTTTTGACCGCTTCACAATTCCCCACAAAACCCAGCTCACTGCACTTACTCACTTTATAAAACATTCTTAACACAGGGGTAGTACTTCTCCTTGGTATTCTTTCAAAAATGGCGAATATTTATTCAGTGTTGGAATTTTATCATTTCCTATATGGTAACATGAATTGGCGGATCGCTTTATAATTAAAAGAAAGGTTCATATATAGTTCCCGCTAAATATTAACCTTCCCTTAATGTTTCAGTGCTTCCCTTAATGTATCTGTGAAAAACACATTACCTTAGGGAAATGGGTAAAAAAATGTTTACATTGCTCTGTTGTTAATTTTCTTGGGGTTGAATTCCGTTATAGTTCCCGCTAAATATCACTAATCTCTTTTGGACACTATAAAGTATAAATATTGCTAAATTGTTTCAAATTCATAGATTAAAGTGTTTAATTAGATCTATAACTATTCAGTTTATCATTAAAAATTAGAAAAATTGGTTTACATTTGAATATTGAGCGTTCGAAAGAGATTGGTGATATTTAGCGGGAGTTACTATAACGGAATTGAACCCCAAGAAAATTAACAACAAAGCAATGTAAACATTCTTTTACCCATTTCCCTAAGGTAATTTTTTTTCACAGATACATTAAGGGAAGCATTGAAATATCTCAGGAATAAATTTAACTTTCTTAAAATTTGTAATGATTGACTGTTAAAAATGTAGTAATTATCTTAAACATCGCCAAAATTTAGAATTTTATCTTCATGAGAAACAAACTTCGAAGTTGTGTCATTTTCATAGCAACGACACCGAATGTCAAGACTTCCAACATTTTCATCCTTATTTCTAAAACATTCACCCGTGTTATTTAGTTGTTTGCGTTTTGTCATTATGAAATAAAGAGTTACATTTTACTACCTTAAAAATATACTTGCAAAAGGATATAAAAAATAAATGCAAAATTCAAAATTTCCGAAAGCGAGTGTATATTTTATTGTAAATATAGTAATGATTAGGTTGCCACAACTACAAAGATAAATATAAGAATATTAATTTGTTATTTAAAAAACTAGGGGGCTACCGCCCCCTGCTCGCTATATCGCTCGCCAACCCCCGTTAACTGCTGACGCAGTAACTTTTGGACCACTTCACAATTCCCCACAAAACCCAGCTCACTGCACTTACTCACTTTATAAAACATTCTTAACACAGGGGTAGTACTTCTCCGTGGTACTCTTTCAAAAATGGCGAATATTTATTCAGTGGTGGAATTTTATCATTTCCTTTATGGTAACATGAATTGGCGGATCGCTTTATAATTCCAAGAAAGGTTCATATATAGTTCCCGCTAAATATGAACCTTCCCTTAATGTTTCAGTGCTTCCCTTAATGTATCTGTGAAAAACACATTACCTAAGGGAAATGGGTAAAAAAATGTTTACATTGCTCTGTTGTTAATTTTCTTGGGGTTGAATTCCGTTATAGTTCCCGCTAAATATCACTAATCTCTTTTGGACACTATAAAGTATAAATATTGCTAAATTGTTTCAAATTCATAGATTAAAGTGTTTAATTAGATCTATAACTATTCAGTTTATCATTAAAAATTAGAAAAATTGGTTTACATTTGAATATTGAGCGTTCGAAAGAGATTGGCGATATTTAGCGGGAACTATAACGGAATTGAACCCCAAGAAAATTAACAACAAAGCAATGTAAACATTCTTTTACCCATTTCCCTAAGGTAATGTTTTTTCACAGATACATTAAGGGAAGCATTGAAATATCTCAGGAATAAATTTAACTTTCTTAAAATTTGTAATGATTGACTGTTAAAAATGTAGTAATTATCTTAAACATCGCCAAAATTTAGAATTTTATCTTCTTGAGAAACAAACTTCGAAGTTGTGTCATTTTCATAGCAACGACACCGAATGTCAAGACTTTCAACATTTTCATCCTTATTTCTAAAACATTCACCCGTGTTATTTAGTTGTTTGCGTTTTGTCATTATGAAATAAAGAGTTACATTTTACTACCTTAAAAAACATACTTGCAAAAGGATATAAAAAATAAATGCAAAATTCAAAATTTCCGAAAGCGAGTGTATATTTTATTGTAAATATAGTAATGATTAGGTTGCCACAACTACAAAGATAAATATAAAAATATTAATTTGTTATTTAAAAAATAAAAAATAAATTAATTATATATAAGTTTAAAATATAATGAAAACCGTTTGAACAACAACTAAACCCTTTGTGAACAACAAAAATATAATATTGTTAAAAATAACACAAAATATATTTTTTTAAATTCGTGTTATAAATAGAAAGATGATTATTTAATCTATTTGAATATTAAAAAACCAGTGAAATATGTTTTCAATTGTTTTAAAATTCATAGTTTCTTGCTTTGTAACTGCGACCTTATCCGAAATGTAAAAAAATGGAAATATTTTAAAATTGAGATTTTTTTTAGAAATTCTAAAGGCACTTTGCACATCCTCAAAAGAATCCGGACAGTTTGATACCAAATATGTGTTATACGGATCAGTAATTAAAAAGCCTTTCTCTGGAAACCGTTCACCAAAAACTTTTTTTTAGAATAGAGAGATAAAAAATAAATTAATTATATATAAGTTTAAAATATAATGAAAACCGTTTGAACAACAGAAATATGAATATTGTTAAAAATAACACAAAATATATTTTTTAAATTCGTGTTATAAATAGAAAGATGATTATTTAATCTATTTGAATATTAAAAAACCAGTGAAATATGTTTTCAATTGTTTTAAAATTCATAGTTTCTTGCTTTGTAACTGCGACCTTATCCGAAATCTAAAAAAATGGAAATATTTTAAAATTGAGATTTTTTTTAGAAATTCTAAAGGCACTTTGCACATCCTCAAAAGAATCCGGACAGTTTGATACCAAATATGTGTCATTTGGTTCAGTAATTAAAAAGCCTTTCTCTGGAAACCGTTCACCAAAAACTTTTTTTTAGAATAGAGAGATTTTTTTGTTTTAAATAGACAAAGTGGGTAAAAAAATATAAAATAGTCATCATCAAAATAATACCAGTAATATTACAATTTTAAAAGCTCGTTTATTGAACACAAGAGTTTACTTTTAGCTTTAAAATAAAAAACTTAAAGTGGCATAAAGAAGCAAATATTGTAAAAATAAAATAAACACATTTTTTCTAGTCAAATAAGATGAATTTTTATGTATTTATGATTATAGTACAAATGTTTTTTACATGAATTGTTCCATTTCCAATTCAATCTTAATATAGAAAGTTTTGTTAAAAGTTAGATCTTCAAGAAAACTTCTTCAACAAATCAAATTAACAAGCAAGTCTAGACCTAACGGAGGTTTACAGTTAATCGACCCTAATGCTTTATGATGTGGGGTGGGAAATAAATAAGATATGACTCCATAGTTTTATAGCATCCATATTTTCTCTTTACCAACTAATTGAGGTTATAATAAGGTAAATGAGATAAATTATTAAGCTTTTATACAAAGTTTTTAAAAAAATAATAATTCATTATATAATATTATATTATTGTAATCATAAATAAATTCAAGTACCGTAAAACGGGGTGAATCGGATCAGCGGGGTGAATCGGATCACTTTTGAAAAAAGTTTTTTAAACCATAATAGCTCCGGTTGTGTTAGAGTTATAAAATCAGGATAAATTCTGACTTATTCTATGCATTGTTTAGAAGTTGTTTCAGCCATCAAAAATTATTTTGCGATAATATCTTAGGTCTACGACGACTTTGAAGTTGAATACATAAAAGGTCACAAAAACGTGGCTGTCAAAACTTTGCTTATTGAACCATGAAAATAACTTTCTTTTCTCAATTTTCGGTATCCCCCGTGTGGTCCCGATTCTTCCAAAGAATTCTTCGTAGTCAAATTTTAAATAAATAGTAATTCCTATTTTTGCTGAATTTTTTAGTAAAACAAGTACATTCCGACTACTGATGCGGGGTGAATCGGATCAGTCATAAAAATGCGTGTTTGAAATTTTTTTTTGAAAAACTGGTGATAGTTGGAGATTTCAAACAAAAGGGATTTTGGTTTATGTATATTTAAGAATATAATGTATGATTTTAGTTAGTTGTGGTGGTTTTATTTCTTTTCAAAATGAAGGGTAGAAAAGAAGACTGTAAATGACGATTTTAGTTAATTTTTTTGGCCACTTCAAAAATTGGTAAGAATGTATGATTCATGGTTAATAAAAGTTTTGCTGTATGTTTACATTAATGTGTCAAAGTTTTAAGGTTAACCGATAAGTTTTAGATGGGAAATTTTGATCTCAAACATAAAATATATTGCGAAAAACCTGTCTCGGTATTAATTGGTCATTCGAAAGAAATTTTCACTAAAACGACATCAAAATCAACAAGAACACGTACATATAGACCCAGCTGTTTAGTGATATGCTGTATATTAAATTATCTTTGAATATAGGTGCAGAAATCAATGTGATGTTTCGCATTATTTTTTAGCTTCTGAGCATTGTACTACTCGCTAAACTTACGGTAAAGCGAACGAAGCGATTGTTTTCTACATTACATATGAAAACACTAAAAAAAGCAACGCTTAGGGCTCAGACACATTCGGCGGTTTTCGGCCGCGACGGCTTTTTGCCGCTGCCGCGTGTTTCGTTCACACTGGGCCAAATAAAAGCGGCAAATATTGGCCGCAAATATTTTGCATCACCTGTCAGTCGACACTTGGTCTTGTTTGAGGTCGGATGCCTTTTGTTCTGTGCTCTACACATGATGGAAAGGAATCAGCTTCTCGCAATCTTGCTTTTTCGCCGTCGCTTGAGAAGAAAAAGGAGAAATAGACTTATTTGGGTGCATTCCATTAATCAAAAGAGGGAAAATTTTGGGGCATTTCACACATTGTTTCCTGATTTAAGAAACGATGATTATTGGGTGCATCCAGTTAATCGAGGGTTTTTTGGGATTTCACCCATTTCTCCTCAATTTAAGATATACGACGAATATTTTTTAAATAATGTTAAAAGACCATATCCTTGTACAAAATAAATAGGAAAGTATCGAAAATGAATAAAAGTTCACATATTTCCACAATTTTGTATCTGGTATATAGGGTGCTTCTGATAACTTTTTGTGCACTCTACCGATTTTGAGTACTTTTTTTGGTGTTATAGAATGAGATTGTACTCTTAAATTGTTTTCTTTTTATTAAAAACGAATTTTTTGTTATAGTGTCACTCTTTCATACATAAATGTGCTCTTTTAAATTTCTTTATGAATAATCTAATAAAAGAATAGGAACATAAAAAGTTTACAGCCGTTAAAAAAGAAACAGGACCCTCTGGGGCTAAAATAACTCCCAAAAAGTGCTCGAGATTTCTAATATGATATTTTCAACACTTTGTATAACAAAATATGAGTGTACCAGAAAAAAAAAACTTTTGGCATAGTTGTAATCAGGAGAAAAAATTACATAATAAACACCCAATTTCATACCAGATACAGAAAATAAGGTAAAATTTGTGGATATGTTCATTGAATTCTTTTCAGCAGCCGCCGCCGCGGCATTGAATGTGTCCCCGCCCATTCAGTACTGTGAGCCACTGGCAGGTGGAACGCGGCGAAAAACCGCGAGAAAGTAGTGGCAGCGGCGGCTGCTTTTCTGCGGCGGGCGAACATTTCTGGCGGTTTTTCTGCCGCGAGTCGAGTGTGAACCGGGCAATAGGATTTCCATTGCCACTACTGTAAAAGCGTTTGCGGCAGAAAAACCGCGACTCTAGTGTGTCCCCGGCCTTATTGTTCGAAACTGGAAACAGATAAAACAATAATGTTGTGGAAAAACTTTCAATGCTTTAATAAATAATTTATTTCAGAAAAACATCTGTCACATTTCATACACCAGCTGCTCAACAGAGCGAGTGAAGTGCTAAAGAACTATGGAAAATTTCCAGTTAAATGCAGTTTTAAAGCCAAAATTTGCTATCTTAAACTTATCAAATCATCTCAAATCTTTCACATCTTAATTTAAACATTGCAAATATACAGCAAAACTTTTATTAGCCACGAATAATGCATTATTCACAGTTTTTAAAGCGGCCGAAAAAAATTTACGAAAATCGTTGGCAGTATTCTTTTCTAACTATCATTTTGAAAAGAAATAATACCACCAGAACTTCCAAAAACATATATTATATTCTTAAATATTCATAAACCAAAATAACCTTCGTTTGAAATCTCCACGTATTATCAGTGTTTCAAAAATGTTTTTCAAACAAGAGACTTTGGTAAAAAAAGTATCATAACTTTATGAAAACCTTATATTTTATTTTAAAAATGTTCATTATTTAGTAAAATGTATTCATTTTACCTTATTAGACTATTTGAAGGCTAATTTCAGGATCCTGTATCACTTTAAGAAGTAAAAATTGCGTTTTTTCTACAAAAACTGGCAGTGATCCGATTCACCCCGCATTGAGGGTGAATCGGATCACGGCACTTAAAAATTTATTTAAAATAAACCGTTCAAGATAATTGAATTTTTTCAACGGGTTCTTAAAGTATTAATTTAATTGGGACTCGAAATATTATTTTCAAAGCATTCCAAAATCTTTATTATTAATATTTCGGCAGCAGTTCAAAGTTCAAAATTGATCCGATTCACCCCGTTTTACGGTATTATTAAAATTATATAACATTTTTAATACTGAAAGTTATAACTTTTAATATACGTACTACAATTTTATTATACTTATTGAATTTTTAATAACTATCATAATTTTAACTTATAACAATTTTATTTTTTGCTATCATAAACAACTTGTTACAATTGGGATAAGGTTTTTAAATCATTCAGAATTTTTTATAATGCATTATAGAGTATTTTATATAATTATGAAACCAATTTTCTACATTAGTACTTGCAATTTTATAAAGGTAAATTTTTTTTTACTACTTCTGTTAAAATACTTTATTTTTTTTCTTAAAAAACTTGTAAAGTGTTGATTTAGGTTATTTATTTATAAAATACATAATTAAATAATACTACATCTTAGGGTATCATGAAATTTAAAAAAATTTGGTATAATTGTTATATTACTACAACATATAAAATTAACATGAATGTGCAAATAATTATAAATACATAACTTGTATACAGTTTCAAGGATTATGTTTTCCAATCAATCAAAATCATTATTAATGCATCATAGATTTTTTTATACTTATAAAACAATTTTTTTATATTATTTATTCTAATTTTATGAAGGAAAATTTATACTTTTTACTAATTTAATTTTTAATTTATTATTTTTAAATTTGTCAAATAAAAATGAAGAATAGTTTTGCAAACATAGCTAAGTCATTATTAATATGTAGTAAAATATTTTGTAATTTTTGTCATAAAAAATAAGGTATTTTTATACTTAATTTTTGATTATATTTTAATAAAATTTTTTAAATTGAATAATGGTTATTTCATTAAATAAGTAGTAACACAATCGCATCATGACATTTATCCTCAGTATCAAGATTATTTTATTATCAATCATTATTTTTATAATGATCATCAAAGTATTTAATTAAATACTTAAAAGCTTTAATTAATTCTTATACTAAATTAAAGAAAAGCAAGAAAATGCTTAAAAACAAATAAAATCTGATATCAAATGATGAAAGTTCCTCGAACTTTATTTCATCTAGATTAAAAATATAATTAATTTGTATTGTTTTACAAGGTACAACATTTTTTATAAATCGGAATCATTGCATCATAAAATGTCATCAAACTTGGGGTAATTTTAAAATGTAGACATTTTAAATCTGAATAATTGTTTTGGAAACATAAGATCCTAATGCATATTAAAAAACAATTGGGCATTCGATACTAAAATAAGTCCTATTTTGACTGTTACTATAAAATACTGGAAAAGGAAAAGGTTGACAGATAAATTATATTTTAGAATATAGTGATGACGATGATGACGTTATTATTGGTGCTATTATATTCTATATAGTTAACTTGAGATAACTTAATTTTCAGAATGATGATAGTTTGAAATGCATTTTTAAAAATTATTCAAAGACGTTCATCAAATATCCCGTAAGCGCCTAAGGGAGGACGGGGGATTGTTATTTATTTATTTTTCCTGACAAGGGGGAGGGGAGATATGAGTGATACTCACATAAAATATTAATTACACTATATTTTTAAAAATCTCCATTTGTTTTCAAAATTGAATCTGAAGAAGTTCCATTTAAAACCTATTTTATTATTATTAATTAGGAAATTATGCATGCATTATTTGTTTTAAGCCAAATCAGTTTTTAACTATATAAAGAATTCTAAATTTTAAATATCAGATCAATTTTAAGTGTAAGTTTTGCACAAAAAGGGATGGGTTGCTTATGTAATTGTGAGAGTGGTTGAGGATTAGCTTACTTTCGCTTACAAAGAGGAATGGGGTAGAAATCCCCAAAACATGCTTCCTCCCTGTATATTTCAATGTCCCCACACCTGCCCTAGACCTTCAACGATGCGGAAGGGGAGACATAAAGCAAAATTATGCGGAATTTTTGGGGGTTGCACACATTTCCAACATCCCACAAGGTGAATGACTTCCCTCATTGACCATTGAGTGAAAAAAGGACCTATTAAATTATCTCTTCGGCAGAGCCCAGCCGAGTGTGTTTACAAAAGAGCCCCCACAGAGACCTGTCTCTTCCTTTTGTGTGCTCCGATGCGAACAGATGGTGCTCCCGCGATATCGGTGCTCACACTTCACGTCGGGGGAGGATGCAAGAAAAACAGCTGGTCGGCGGAATTTTCGTAGCAGGGTTCTTAGCTGTGGTGTATCTAGGGTTCTAAATATTTCTGAAGGAATCGATTCCGGAATCGAATCGGAATCGAATGGCTTGGAATCGATTCCTAGGAATCGTACCTCTCGAGGAATCGATTCCATCAGGAATCGATTCCAAGGAATTGAACCTTTTTTTTTAAATAATTACCTATGATTATTAAGTAATTAAACTGTCTAATTATGTTTCTGATTAATTAATGTTTCCTTCTAAATTTTAATTAAATTAACTTATTAAAATAATTAATAATTTACTAAATAGTTAATTTTAATAATTATCATTGTTTCCTTTTTTTATTATTACCAACTGATTTTACAAGATTATTGTTTAATATAAATAAACAAAGCAGTAATTGTACAGTACGAAGTAGTACCTACGAACCGCTACGAAGGATTTTCGATACCGCTACTTTAAAATTAAAAACAATAATAAAACTAACTATAAAAATTCGACTGATGGTCGGTTAATTTTCTACGTCTATAGGAGTAGTACCAGGATCTGGAATTCGAAACGGTTCTGTGTTTCTGAACATTATTTAGGAAACTTGACGCTTTTCTGAGACCCTGTTTTGCGTACTGCAGTACTATTGGGAAAGAGGTTTTCTTAAAAAAATACTTAATTTAATGGCTTTCCGAGGAATTTCGACAAAGAATTCTAGTAATACACCTGGGTCCGAGAGCAACATATCGAATTTTCTAGACCGGGAATTACGTGATAGGGGCCTTTCCAAAGTGCGATTCGGTAGTGCAGTAGAGAATCGCTCAAAAAACCCATTAAATCAATTTTCATCGGGTCGGCGACCTTTGAACCTTCATTACATTTCCATAATCTTGTAGAATCAGGAGTTTTGTGAATTTAGGACAAAAATTAGGGTCCCTGGACTCGTGCGTAAGTCGCACTAAAATCGTGATTTTACCAAAATTGAAAAACGATATTAAATTTTCGACCTTAAAATCTCAAAATATACCCTGCCATATACCTCATATTCAATTTTGGTGAAAATCGGTTGGTAATTAAGGCACTAATTCAACTTTGAAAAAAAGCTCAGATTTCGACGAAAAAACACAAGTCCAAAAAAAGCTTATAAATCCGAAAATATTAATATAAATTTATTTTTTAATTTTTTTTATAGTAACTAATTGTTATGGAAAAGTTTTTCCTGAATTCCGGGAATCCATGGTGATTGTTACGTCATCCAGGATATTTAGAACAAGATTGGGGCTTACTTGTATTTAATGTCAAACACTCCAATTTTTGGGACAAGTCGTGTCAAGAGAGTTTCGGAAAAAATTCGACCCCGCCCCAAGTGTCTTACATGGATAAATCGATAATTTTTCACAGATTACGGATATGTAAATCATTTAGGTGTGGAATAAATTATTTTGGGAGTTTTTCCTGAAAAACCAATAATCCAAAAACTCCGTTTTTCCCGGATAACACACTAACCGCTTGCTCTAGGCTTCTGAAATTTTGGTATATGTGCATCCTAAAATTAAGGAATCGAACCACGTATCGCATTAGGGGGTGAGTGAAAATTAATATTCCTACTTTTTTCCCGCCAAAACGATCCAGGACCATTTGCTCCTTTTTCAGGAATCTCCAGATTGTGCAGTATTCTCTTTTCTAGACCAATTTGTTCCCGAAAATTCGAATTTTGTAAACTCGAAGCTCTACATTGCTTGGTTCTAGAGAAATTTACGAAAAACCATCGTTTTTTGACCATTTAGCTATTTTTTCGATATCGGGAACTTTGCAACTCTTGAAAGAAAGCTTTCGAAAAATCTCTTCATGGAATCGTGGAACTTAATATATTTGTTCTATTCAGGAGGAATCGAAAATAATTTCTTTTCGATTCTTCCAATTCCCGTCTTGGCCAAGGAATCGGAAGGAATTTTTTTCATTCCTGGACCAGGAATCGAAACAATTCCTTTCGATTCCTGGCCCAGGGACTGAAAGGAATTTTTTTTCATTACTGGGCCAGGAATCGAAAGAATCGAAACAATTCCTTTCGATTCCTGGCCCAGGGATCGTAAGGAATTTGTTTTCATTACTGGGCCAGGAATCGAAAGAATCGAAACAATTCCTTTCGATTCCTGGCTCAGGGATCGTAAGGAATTTTTTTTCATTACTGGGCCAGGAATCGAAAGAATCGAAACAATTCCTTTCGATTCCTGGCCCAGGGACTGAAAGGAATTTTTTTTCATTCCTGGGTCAGGAATCGAAACAATTCCTTTCGATTCCTGGCCCAGGGATCGAAAGGATTTTTTTCATTCCTGGGCCAGGAATCGAAATAATCGAAAAAATTCCTTGCATGAACTAACTGAATATTGGATATTTGAAATCCTGGGCGTCGATGACGTGTAATAAAATCTTGATGACGAGAAGTTCCTTCGATTCTTGGAAAGTAAAAATAGGAGCAATTTACAAATTTTTAGTTTTAGTAACTTATGTCATTGACATTGACTCTAAGGAATCGATAGAATCGTTCGATTCCTTGGAGTCTAACATAATTTAATATAAAATTTGATAATGGGAAATTCTTTTGATTCTAGAGCCGATGGCGCGCGTGTGAAAAATTCATCGACTTCAGTTGTAGTAACTTATGTCATTGACTCCATGGAATCGAAAGAATCGTTCCATTCTTTCGGAGTTATTCATGGAGTCAATGACATAACTTAATTAAAAATTTAATAATGGGAAATTCTTTCGATTCTTAGAGCGTAAAAAATGGATTTCGAAATTTAAGTTTGAGTTCAGGAATTTTTCATTTCATGTAAAACGATGGCCCGATCGTGTGTGGGAGTGAGGGCCGGGCGGGCCCGAGCCTGATTGAACGAAAACATGTTCTCCTTTCCAAAAAGCAAAATAACAAACAAGCAACAAAAAAACACGCAGAGGAGAGGCACGCGGGCCCTCCTGCCCCCGGATGACCTTTGCCTTGACCCCTCTCCTTCCTCTCCGCGAGATTTGGGGTGGAAGGTGGAAGATTCGGGGATCGACCTTGAAGGACACATGCAAGCAGGTTACTGTTTCGATTTGGGAATTTTTTTTTCGATTCTACTTTTTCGATTCTGGCGTCAAGGAATCGATTCCAGGTTGGAATCGAACCTCAGGAATCGAATCGAAGAATCGAAAGAATCGAACCCCAGGAATCGATTCGAACGATTTTTTAGAACCCTAGGTGTATCCCTTTTACCTTGTTGGGACGAATTAGGAGGAAATTTAGGGGTTTAAGCTGCATAAAGAGATGAGGCAATTTATAATGACTAGGAATTAGATGCAATCTTCTCCATTTTACTAAAAATTTTAGAGCCAAGTTTTTAAACTTTTTAGATTTTTTTCTGCATAGATTTTTATTTCTTCATAAGTCGTTAAAATTTCTATAGTTCAGCATTCCTTAACCCTTTATTTACCGACGGTACTTACAAGTACCGCCAACTTTAAAATTACATAGAATAACCATCCTTTGCGAATATATTAACGATAATTTTCAGGAACACTCTTTCAGTTATGCTCTTCCAGGATAAAAAGCAGCGAAGGCTCTATGATGAGTATTTTAGCGGGAAATGCGAATAGATTTAACTGAAGTTGTAAGTTTAGTTGCCATTTCGATCGGATTCACATGATTGTCATTTTTGTTCCCGCAAAAAAGTAGTTAAAGTCAAAAGTTAAGTGTATTATTTTTTAAGACTTATTACTGCGATAAAAAAAGTTATGTTTTTCTTGTATTGTGAGAATATTTTAGCACTCCGTGTACTGACAGTACCCAAAAGTATCAATTTAAGTAATTGGCTCTAGCGGATTCAATTTTCCAAAGATGATTATTTTATTTATGTATATCCCTTAAAAAATTTTCAATTTAGTGACTCAAAAAAAGTATTTGCACGAAAAAAATTGCAGCGAATCATAATGCGGTAAATAAAGGGTTAAACACTGGGCCGTATAAGATAAATGGTTATATGCAATCGAAAGAAATGGAACCATTTATATTATTTTATTAGCATTATAAAAGTAAAGAAAAATACAAACATTTAAAAAATTTAAAAATTCAGTAAAAATGTTGTGCCTTTTCCTGTATTCCCTTTTTTATACGAACACTTAAATGATCTGATATTTAAAACGTTATTATATGAAGTATATTGTTATTATATTTTTCAAACATGTTTTAATAAAAAAAATTTCAGTTAATAATTTGGCTTGTAGTAACTAAATCAAATTTTACTTTAAAAATTAATAAACACAGAATTTCTTAAATTTCAATAAGATCTCATACCACGAATAAAGGTACCAGTGTCATGATTTTACATTACTTTCGGGGAGAGAAGGCTGAACATTTGACTGTGCACTTTCTCCAATCATTTACTCGTTATGAGTAGATTAGCACGTTCACAGCAGATAAACATACATTTAAATTATAAAAATATTGTAGCCAACCCCATCGCCCCAATGACTCCCGACTAGGTACCCAAGGAGGTGAGCAAACCGAAACCGAAGAGGAGAATTCGAAACTGGGCAGGCTGCCAAGAAACTAACGGGGGTTTCTCCATTGAGGGAAACCGTTACGTCAGCAGCCTCTTCGTATCTCCTTGGTCCGATCTCTTCGCATCCTCTCTCACGTTATTGCTGGGAGGAGAAATTTGCGTGGGCGACGGCACGGAAATGTCATGCGGTGCTCTCGGTCCGAGCAAGAGGGTGTCTGATGGGCTAGGTCCATCTCGTTTGGGCAAGCTTTTTATGGAGGGGCTGAAGCAGGGGTCGACGACTGGCGGACCTCAGTTCGACCGCCATAACATTTTGAAATAATTATTATGTATTTTTACGCTTCAAAAGTTAGTTTGAACCGCTTTTAAAGGGGCAAATCTCAAAAAAAAAATTTCTGGGAGAAACCCTCAGACCCCTATTTTTCATGTAAAAACTTCGAATAACATTATATTTAACCATTTAATCAAGCAGGTTGCGTACTCAAATAACATCTTTGTAAAAATGCATGTCGCTCACTCCTTTCAAAAACGTCATGTCTCAAAAAAACCTTATTTTTCAGGAGAGTGATTTGAAAGTTTAAAATTAGATTGAAATGCATTAAAAATAAATTTTTTAAAACATATTATTTTTTTACTATACAGCCTAAAGATTTGGTGATTTTGCACTACTACTTTTCAGGACTACTTTTTGATACTACTTTTTCAGGGCTTTCTAAAAACAGTCATAACTAAAAATCGTTGATTTTTGAGATATGACGTTGTTGAAAGGAGTGAGCGATATATGTATTTGAAGATAATAATTTAAAGTTGTAATAGTAACCAATTTTTTCTCCGGACCTCGATGCAAATTTCCTAAATAATTTGGACCCCAAGTAAAATTACTTGACGACCCCTGGTCTAAAGATCTGCACGCGACAGGGTTTTTTAAGATAATCGCGATCGGGTTGATTGGAAATACTCAAGTTGCTCATTGACAAACCAAGAGTAGACTGAAATTGTTTCGATTGATTTTATTTGTCCAAGAAAACAAAATTTAATAGTAGAGTTAGGTAGTGTTGGTGGTAGCCACATTTTCAAGGACCTTGCTTCCTCTGCAAACCTCATAATGATACACCATTTTCTCAAAATCGCGAATGAAAAATTAGAACGTTTTAAATACTTGAAGTGTTTCTACTGTAAAAAGTAATATTGTTAAAATATTAATATTTTAAAGAAAAGTATAGCATTGTTTTTTTCAATATTTGGGTAGTTCCAATCAATTAAAGTTTTCCAGCTAAAAAAACCTGACGAATTTTACAAATCAATTTGTTATTTGATCATTTTGCTTAAGCTTTTCTCCCCATTTTAGCTTTTTTGTTAAAGGATTTTTTCTCTAGCTAAAACACTACTGCAGTACCTTTTTAAGCTTGTTTAAGTATAATATATGATGCAATGCCTTTTAGAATGGGGTTCTTCTTAAATTGGTTTTAGGATAATTATGTTGATCTGCACAAATGCACCCTACAAATTTATAAAGAACTTTTTTTAATTTAATTTATTTATTTACTTATTATTAGAATAAATCTTTTATTACTATAAAACATACTTCAAGTGTAAAATGTGCTAAATTTTTGTTATAATTCAATCGACCTACTAATAAGGGGAAAACAACATGATTATTTTCAAAAAAATATTTCAGGCAAAAAAAACCCGAATGAATTCAAGTATATCTGACAGAAAGGGATAAATTCTACTTCTTAACAATTATTAATAAATTATTCACAAGGCAGCTAAAAGGTATTCACAAATAAAATAATTTCTTCATTTCACCAAAACTTACACAATTAAAAATATACTGACAGCAAGATAACTATTTATTTTAAAAATTGATAAAGAATGTTGAAACTATCAAACAATCCCAAAAATTATTTTCCTCATTAGATTAACAATCTTACAAGGAAAACTTCTCCCAGTAAAGAAATGATAATTTACATAATGAACTGAAAGAATATTTAAGCCCGCTTGGGAAGTGTCAAAACACGACTGTTTCATCACTCCTCAGACGGTTCGTAGGAAAATGTTAGGCAGGTCGCCAAATGATGCGAAAAAAAAAGGATGCGCCAACATAATGCGGTTACACATTCAACGAAGTCCTTGTTTTGTTCACGAACGTACACACCACCTAATCTAGTTTTCTTTGGCAGTCATAATGACCACAACTATAACTTCCACAATTAAGGACAACCACGCCAAAGAAACTCAAGAATAGCACCCAGTAAATTGTTCTTAATTTACATCTTGAGCAGTCTAATTCATTTGCTTTTTTAAGTCGAATGCGTGATAGAGATATTTTTTACTTCACTATCGTAACATTTTTATGCAATTTATTTTATAACCATATTTTAAATTGATACTAGCTGTTACAACCCGGCAAAGCCGGGTCTTACAGCTAGCCTTCTTTGGCGCTGATGTGAGCTTCGCTGGTTACTACCTAACCTTCGTATTTATTTACACATTCAATATCATTAAATGCACAGCTTTATTTCTTTATCTTTCGAGCTTTATTTCTTTATCTATTTCTTTATCTTCACATTTAACTATAACAAATTTATTACATTCAAATAATTGTCATTTAATTTCGACTTACTACCCCTATATGAACCCATTTTAAGTGGTATTCTCCCAAAACCTTCCCTTTTTTAATTTTTATTTGATTTTAGTTTGCCTCATTTGTTTGAAGTTAAATGTTGATATTTTTTGTTGTAACACCCCTTCTGTGTAAAGGGAAAGAAGAAATACTTCAATCAAACCTGTACCAGTAATTTTTTATAGATTCAATGTGCAATGTATTCCGTTATAGTACGGGAGCTGGCGTTAAAATGAAAAATTCATCTGCTCGTACACGATTTTAATATGACAGGATAGTGTTAGTGGTGCTGATCACGAGATCGAGCGTCAGCTGGTCAGGTAGCGGTGGGTTGAGCGTAGGGAGGGGGTCAAAGTTGCAAAAAAAGTAAAAAATAAATTCATCTGCTCGTGTATGAAACTTAGTGGAGAAGGTAGTTTAGGCCTTCCTGATTACAAAAATGACCGTCAGCTTACTGGGTGGCCGTGGAATGACCGTCAGCTGGTCACGTGAACTTGCAAACAAAAAATTTATCTGACAATGCATGGAACTTGGTAGGGTTGTCAATACCTATTACATGAAGTAATAACGAGTTACTAGTCTTCAACTTACACTAGCAACTCATGAATTAAAGTCTGTTGTACTAGTAACTCGTTAATATTTATGTAACAAAGATTGATTTCCTACCAAGTTTCTTGCTTTGTCAGATAAATTTTTTGTTTGCAAGTTCACGTGACCAGCTGACGGTCATTCCACCGCTACTCAGCCAGCTGACGGACATTTTTGTAATCAGGAAGGTCTAAACTACCATTTCCACCAAGTTTCATACACGAGCAGATGAATTTATTTTTCTTTTTTTGTACCTTTGACCCCCTCCCCACGCTCAACCCACCGCTACCTGACCAGCTGACGCTCGATTCCATGATCATCACCACTAACACTATCCTGTAAAATTAAAATCGTGTACGAGCAGATGAATTCTTGAAATTTAACGCCAGCTCCCGTACTATTAGGATAAATGTAGTGAACCGTCAAAACTTTGAAATATATTTCAAAGTATATTTACTTCACGCTCTTTAAAAGATGTTTTGCCTGTGTTGGTAAAAATATTAATTGAAAACAATGAGGCAAATTAAAATCAATTTATAATTAAGAAATGGAATGCTTTGGAAGAATGAGATCTAAAACTGGCTCATCTAGGGGTGGAAAGCTTTCTTTCAAGACCGAGTTTGTCCAAATCGGTTTGGGGGTTCGTAGAGTGCCTAGATCAACGATGGGCAACCTACGGCCCGCGGGCCGGATCCGGCCCGCCTCGTCATTTGGTCCGGCCCGCGGAACATTTTAAAAATTGTACCAAAAAACACTCTGGTTTTCGTCAACAAGAGCGAAAGAGGGGATACAGAACTTTCCCCCGAAAATAACTTAATTTTAGCAGTTAAAACGTGCTGTACAACTATATTTCGTTCTTGGGAGGCGTCTATAAGCGTGGGAGAGTTGTTACTTCACGACGGACGATCGCCGACGGTTGATATTCCCCTCCCGACGGACTATATTCCTTCTCTGCCTTTCCCAATGCTGCTAAAGTTAATTGGTCCTCCTGAACATTAATTTCTCCTCCATTAATTCTCCTGTATCATGTAATGACAGTAAGGAAATTGCATGTGTCAGATTTTCAAAAACAAACAAGTGTTCCGTATGGTTTTTTGTATGGTAAAATGAAATATCTAGTCAATTTTTCAAAAAAAATGTACAAGTAATTAAATATTTTAAATTCAAAGTCGAGAAAAAAAACACGTGACTGAAAACGCTTATTGTTTAAAGATGTCAACAATCATACCATCAACTCCATTGCTTTCCAACAATGTTTATCGTATGATGACGTCAACATACGCGATGATCCCAAACTCTTGGCGTTTTCGCGCGCTTTTAAAAAGTGGATTTTTGTTAATTTTTTTGGCAATCAAAAAATTTCTCGATCGGCCTGAAATGTTGGGTAGTTGCTTATTTCTACAAGAAGAATCGATTAAAAAAATTAAAAAATCATGCAACTTCCTCATTGTTAAATATCTGTCCTGAAATATTTTTTCATTACTATGAGCTCTGAATATCATTATAGCTCATATTAATGTAACTTAAACATTATAGTTATTGTATGTAATCAAGATATTATTTTAGTCCAGATTAATGTAACTCATTATAATTGAGTCGTCAGTTTGAAGAAGGGAATAAGTCCAAAAAATGACAAATTGACTTTTTGTGCTCAAAACAGTCTCCAAGCTTTGCCCTACACATGGGTGAAAAGAGGGGGAAAATAACTAACCCCTATAGGGAGGTATCACCCCTTGAAGTTGTGAAATCGATATCCATACAATGAAAATTCCATTTCTTTTTTTCGATTTTCTCAAAACTTGATTTTTGGACTTATTCCCTTCTTCAAACTGACGATTCAATTATTGTATGTAATATGTAATCAATATATTGTATAAGTCCAGATTAAATTTTAACTTTAGTATTAAACTTCGTAACTATATATAGTAAAACTACTCATTTTTTACTTTAAAAATATTACCTATTATCTACTCTATGGCCCTCCACGTCATTATAATCATTGAATCCGGCCCGCGGATTCGAAAAGGTTGCCCATACCTGGCCTAGATAGTGACAAGAGTGGCGACAACCGAGAGACGAACGCTGATTGGTCGGGTGCCGCCTCAGGCTATTTGGAACCCGCTCCCGTAGACTTAACACGGGAGATGCGAGAAGCTCTTCAAAAACAGCCGAAATTCTTCAAATAAAGGTATGTATCATTTGGCACCTTTGAAATTTTCATTGATAAATGTTTAAAGTTTATGATTGTCCTAAAAAATTCTCCAAAAGTGTCGGCTTTTTATGCTTTTTCCATTATTTTACTCCGCATGGCTATTTAGTAGTCGTCAATTAAGTAATCGTAACGTTTTTAAAGAGAAATAACTGCAGTAAAATGTCTGAAATACTTTCACTTTTAGTAATCTATACAATAGATAGTGTTTTTTTGTTGGTTTAATATCATCAATGTGTAATAAATGCATTTTGTGAAAGTTGTAAGCAATGGCCCCATGGCAGAAAATTTGGCGTTGCTTTTTTATCGCCATTTCGCCAATGTGTACTGTTCATGTTTACGTTCGTGGTTATTATTTTGTGAGAAATACTTGAGATTTGAAATGTTTCTCCTCAATTTATAATTGACTTCTAAATTGTTCATTTGTTTTAGGTAGATTGATTAGATTTCCAGCTGTAGCTTTATTTTACAATGTTAATAGTATTCTTTAATTGCTTCATCTCTTGTATATTTGTTTAGAAGCATAGTTTAATTTCATAAAGGTATATTGTTTTCAGACACATTGATTTTTTTATATAAACTACTTTATCAGATTATCAATATTAGTACAAGAGCTTTGAGGAGAGGAGCTTAAGTAATTAAATAACACCTCAAATTCAAAAATGAAATGATAAGATTATACTCTTCACACCACAGTATTTGTGTATTATCTTAACTATTGCTAACAAGGTAAACAACTTGATGGGAGCTTATTGGAGACTATTGTTTTAATTACTTATGTTTTATGATTATATTACTTTCAATTCTTTTACGTGTATTATCATTTATTGTTAAAAGTATACAAAATATTCTATTGCTCTTATCAATATTATTTTTTCTGAAACTATTTTAGGTATTATTCGCATTTTCTTAAACCATTGTTAAATTTCTGAAAGTTGATGTTAGCCTTCTCAGAAATTTTTTTGAAGGAAATACACTTAAAATCAAGCCCTGATTTATCATGTTTGCAGTAAACAAAAATGCTTGCAATAATGCAATATTACACAAGTACCACTTTTGCAATTCCTTAAATAATAATAATAATAATAATAATAATAAACTGTTTTTCTTAATCTTATGTTTTAAGTATACAATATCTGTTTTACTTTTTATAGATGCCTGGTTGTTCGGCATTTAACAGCACAAACCGATCAGAGCAGAGTTTTGCTGTAAAAAAAATCCCCCAAAGATCCTGAAAGAATTACTGATTACTCCGAGTTGATATGAATTGTGTAAATTTTTATCACAATTTGTGTGTTCAAGACTTTTTTAATAAAATACTGATTTATAAAATTTAGATGACTTGTATTTTTACTACTACTTTAATGAATTGAAATTTTACTTATTATGTTTAAGTCTAGTTTGCAGATTAGCCTACTGCTTTTCAACAGGAAAATTTCATAATGTTTAAAAATAAGTAAATATTATTTAAATAACAGAATCTTGAGTTTCCTAAAGTATAATTTATGACACAAAGATTAAAGGAAATAAAATTGCTCTAAATGGCCTTAAGCTCTAAGTAGGCTAAAAAATCTTGACCCTATTTTGTTATGTTTCAGCATTTATAGCAAAGATTTTGGAAGAAAAGTTGCACTTAATTTCAACTATTAAAAACATTAAATTCTGATCTAAGTAATGAATTTGGTAGTTCTCAAAACTTTTATACATTTCCAGAAGATTTAACTCCTTAAATTAATCCAAAAGTGCGAATTGAAACAATAATATAATGTTTAAAAAAATCACAAATGAAAATGAAACGACGAAGAAAAATCCCGAAGTATATGTAAAACCCGCTCGCCAAAGAAGCGATAAAGATACCAGCATGGCTAAGTAGAGTTTCTCCGTTTCTCCCCTTGGCAACCCATCCGTGCTTCCGCGCCTGCGCGGGACTGAGTTGTCGCCACTCTATCTCATACAGGCACTCTAGGGGTTCGGGCTGGCGGCCGGCGGAACGGAACGTTTCCATAGAGTTAACATTAGAGCAAAACGAAAAGAATGCATAATTTTAAAATGGAAGGATTTGGAGGAATGCGACCTAAAACTGGCTCATCTAGGGGTGGAAAGCTTTCTTTTAAGACCGAGTTTGTCCAAATCGGTTCAGGGGTTCGGGCTGGCGGCCGGCCGAAAGGAAGCTCCCCATTGACTTAACATTACAGCAAAACGAAAAGAACGCATAATTTTAAAATGGAAGGTTTTGGAGGAATTACACCTAAATATGGCTCATCTAGGGGTGGAAACCTTTCGTTTAAGACCGAGTTTGTTCAAATCGGTTCGGTGGTTCGGACTGGGGGCCGGCAAAAAGTTCCTCCATAGAGTTAACATTAGAGAAAAGTGAAAAGAACGCATAATTTTAAAATGGAAGGTTTTGTAGAAACGCGACATAAAACTGGCTCACCTAGGGGTAGAAAGCTTTCGATCAAGACCAAGTTTGTCCAAATCGGTTCAGGGGTTCGGCCTGGCGGCCGGCCGAAAGGACCCTCTCCATAGACTTAACATGGGGGCAAAACGAAAAGAACGCATAATTTTAAAATGGAAGGTTTGGAAGGATGCGACCTAAAATGGGCTCATCTAGGGGTGTAAAGCTTTCGATGGAGACCAAGTTTGTCCAAATCGGTTGAGGGGTTCGGCCTGGCGGCCGGCCGAAAGAAAAACCCAATTATTTTAATATATAAGATTAAATTCAATTTTAATATAATACCAGTTTAAATACTTAATTTTCATTATTTTTTAAACTGATATTATATTAAGCCAATAAAAATTCATCAGCCTCAAGTGGATTGAATTTTTTAACCCAAAGACACTTTAATCAGTTTTTGGCTCTTTTAAACGGTATGAGAAAAAAAAGATGGAAAACATCAGGTTGAAATTTCTTAGGAATAATTGTTAAGAATAGTCATCGACAATTCTAATTATTTATTCAATTATATCCCAATTCAAAAATATCTAAAGATATCTAAGGAATTCAATAAAATATATAACAAAATATCTAAGAAATTCAAAAATATCTAAAGAATCAAAGTTTAAAATTTGAATCCTTCCTCAACTTTACCTTCTTAGCAGGAGATTTAAAACTTTTAAGAGGATCAATAGAGCACATTGCGTACAATATTTCTTATGGTTGGCCTTGATTGAACCATTGTGCTTTTTGATTTCCTATTGACCTTCTATAGGGGGGGTTGACGGTGAACAAGGAGTATGGACTATTCAAAAGGATTTAGGTCACCCTAGGAACTAGGAAGTTCAGGTCATGGACTACAGTATTTCGGTTCCTCACAAGGACACATTGCTTCTCTTGATTTGAAAGCTTTAGCAACAAATTTGGAAAGTAAAATATGAATATATATGACGTTTGTAGGAACCATTCACAGAGAAATATAACTTTAATTTCATTTACAAGGAGAAATATTTTATTTTATTAAAATCTTGGCTTGTTTCATGTGCAATGAAAAAAAACTACTTAGAGATATTATTTACTTGATTGTAAGTCAAATTTTATATAGAGGACTATTCTTTGTTCTGGAATGGGATATTGATTTTGGCTAGTTGCAAGAGTTAATTTTGATAATAGTATTTGAAACATGTTTTAAACTGCACCAGGAGAGAAAAATATTTGAGGGAATATGGAACTAAAAAGTCATTCTTTAGTTCCTGAGAAGAGGGATAAAATTGTACAGTGGTTCCAAACTAACTATAAAAGAAGGGTAGTTATTAGTTTTCATTCATACTTTTATTTTTATTGGTGTTGATATCTAGAACCGGAACGTCTGGAAAGCTTGGTAAAAGGATCATTCAACATCACTTTTTGTGTCCATTTTGAAGGAATCATCCTAAGTGATAAATGTGATAATTTGCGTTTCATTCTTTACTCCTTCAAAGAAAACTAGTGATGAATTACTCAGGATGAACAGTGAAAGTGAAATATATTGTGAATGAGCCTTTATTCAAAGAAATACTTTAACCTGGTTACTGTTTGGATATTTTTAAAAGCTTTTTTTCCAAAGCTCCTCCGACATTAAAGGCTCATTCAGACTTTTCCCTTTTGATCATCATTTCGGATGAATCATCCGAATTGAAAAGTGTGAATTAGCGTTTCACTCTAAACTACTTCACTTTTCTATGCAAACTAAGGAATAGTGAAAGTGAAACAGTGTGAATGAGCCTACTGCACTCTCGCGCGGTTACTTAAAACATAGGATTTTCTCCTCACCTGGTTTTCAGATCTCAGAATCTTCAGCTGGTCGTTGATGAGAGCGTACTTGGCGGCCTCCTCCTTCCTCAGAGCCCTCTCTTTTTTCAGTTCAGGGCTCCAAAAGGTCTTGATGCTGTGCATGCTGGAGCCCAGCTTCTGAGTGGTGGCGTCCAGCTCCCTCTTGAGGTTGCTGTACTGCGCCTGCAGGTCGTTGAGCCGGGACTGCAGCTCCATGGAGTAGCCGTCCCCTCCGCCGCCGGCTCCCACCGCCGTCCGGCTACTACCCCCGTACGAGTGCCGCCCCGAGTCCCCGTACGACCCCCCGTGCCCAGAGGTGCGGTGGGAAGTGTCCCGGTACGGGTCCGACTCCATGGGGGCGTCCATGTCCCGACTATAGGCGTAATCGTCCCGCTCGCGGTAGCCGGAGCGGTCCAAGGACCGCTCCCGGCTTCTAGGGTGGTGTCCGCTGCCGCCGCCGGCGCGGTCTAGCGAGCGGTCGCGGGGGTCCCGGATGGGCACGAACTCGCGCTCCTGATCGCGCTCCAGCGAGTGGTAGTTCCTGAGGGGCACGCGCGTGGCCGAGCGGCTGCGGTGGTGGCCGCCCCCCGACCGGTCCATGCCTGCTGATGGGCTGGTGGGCTCCTCGGGACCGTAGTAGTGCTGAGCGCTGAAGCTCGCCGAGTGGGGCACGTCGGCGGCGGGGAGAGGGCTGGCGTTGCCGGAGCGGCTCGATCCGTAGCGGCTGCTCCGCCGCGGCGCGCTGCCGTCCGGGGCCGGACGCACGGGGCTGCCGCGGCCCGACACCGGCTGCGAGATGGACGACGGGTAGTACTTGCTCCCGCTGGCGGGAGGCTCCGGCCTCCGCGACGGCTTGGGGGACCTCTGGCTAACGCTGCTGCTTCCGTACACTTCCCGGGACATGGCTGATGGGGCTACGTCTAGTCGCGCCTGCATCTACAACTACTACTACTACTAATAGAAGCGGCAAATACATCTGTAGCAGGTCAGCAGCCGCACACAGCCAGGGCCACCATGGCACCCTCTCTCTCCTCTCTCACGCTACTGCTCCCAGGCGATCAATAGTCCGCTCCGCTAGCCGAACGTTCCATTTCGTGGGTGCCGGGTGGTCGGTTCGGGGGTCGTTCAGGACTCGCTCGGGGTGGAGGCGAATTCGCCCGGGTCGTTTGACATTCTTCTCCTTCGAGGCGGCGGGATTGGGAAAACTTCCGGCTTCGTTCGGAGGATGGGAAGATCCTGCCCACTTTCGCTCGCTGTTGCGGAGAGTGCGAGTGACGTCACGCTCCCCTCCTTGGATCCAGCTGTTGGGATCGGGCCAATGGGAGCTCCGGCTGTCGCCCCAGCAGCAGAACTGCCGTAGTGACATCTCGAGGGATCTACATGAATTATCCCTTCTAACAACCTTTATTCAATTCCCGTTACTTAACCGTTTTGTTTGTTTCAATGAATAAAAATTTTCAACCTTAAGATAAGGTAATATGGATTCATAAGAAAAATTTTCCGCATTTTCCCTCTTTTTTAATAAAAAATTCAGGTACTTAATTTTCTAATGGAGTTTAGGTATTATTTCTTTCAAGAAAACTAAGAGATTCATATTTCTTAAAATTTTTCAACTGTAAAAAACTGTAACATAATTAATTAATAAAGTTAGTAATAGTTAATAAAATTAACCATAGCATAATTTCTCTTTATTTATATTTATGCAATAAAACTGAAAAGTAATGAAATTTTTAACAGTTGAAATATCTTACAAATACAAATACAAATACAAATTAAGTCGACCAACTACAGGCGTAAGCCCAGCAAGGTTGGTCCAGTCTTTTTAACCCAAACTACCGGAATCCCAGTATCTGTCAATTTTCCTCTTGAACTCGTTTACCCCACTTGAATTTACAATTGTTTCAGGCATCGCATTCCATCTATCCACTACCCTATATTAAAAAAAATAATGCTTCCTACAATCCGTCTTAAATTTTCCTTTATTCAATTTGAATTTGTGACCCCTTGTTCTATTACCCGTATTGAAATCTAGTCCCTCTGTGTCCCCTTGCTTTACCATTTTAAAAAGTTGAATCAAATCCCCTCTCTAATCCTTCTTTTCTCTAGAGTGAACATATTTAGCTTCTTTAATCTTCCCTCGAACTTAAACTGGATATACCCTTGACCATTTTTGTAGCCCTATGCTGAACCCTTTCAATTGAATCAATATCTTTTTTTAAGTATGGAGACCTTTGAAATCTGACATCATAACTTTTAAAATTTATAGACAAAAAATAAATTTTTAAAATTTAAATTTAAAAAATATAATATATTTATGATAAAGTTTCTGAAAACAAATTATATGGAAAGGTTTTTCAAGTACATCAGAAATATTTTTGTTTGAGATGTTGCTGAATAATGAAAAAGAAGGAACTAAGTCGAGTCAAGACATCATAAAATTTTTCGTGATTTCGTAAAAATAAAAATAAATAAAACTTATTAATTTATAGTGAGAAGAGAAGGTATTAAAACTTTATTAGCTTTGGAAATTTAGGTCGATTTCTCATCATTTCATGTCATGGCTAAAATTAATTTTAAGTTACATCTATAATTTTGTGATAAAAAAGTGGTTTAAAACGTGTATGCCGAAAAGTGCTCTTATTCAATCTGTATACCATGTGATTCAATAAACACTTAAACACTTGTCCCATGAGTTTTTCACAAACATTTTGTATAAGTTTAGAGGCACAACTTAAGATTCTCTAGCAATGCTTCCCATGAAAACCATAAAATAAAAGTCATCTTTCTGTGAAAAAAATTTAATGTGCTAAAGAAAATGAACACTTTTAACACTCCATCTCCCCACTAACAACGAAATGCAACCACTAGATAAAGAGGTATAAACCATTCAAAACATGCTACAATAGGGTGGTTTTTTTTAAACGAAAGTTCGAATTTTTTTCGGGGCACCACCTCAAAAGGTGCCATTTGATATAAAACTAATATTCTGAGAGTTACAGCTCAAAAAAAATAATATTTAGACCCCGCCCCCAGCGTCAAAATTTCAAAAAAAACTCTAAATTTTGCACGTTTTTAGCTATAAAATCCAAACTAATGGTTGTAAAAATTTAAAGTGGGTCTCATTTTGTAGATAATTTATTTAGCTTCAAATTTTATAATTGAAACTTATTTGTGAAGCTTACAGATCATAAGATACGAGGGGTTTCATTAACTCCCCACGCAATATCTATTTTTTAAGAAGTGCCTGGAAATTTCTTTAAATTTATCAGCTACCGTAAAATGGTTCAATAACATATAAATAATAGTTTTAGACGACATAGGTACAAAATTTAATATATTAAAGAGCAAAAAAAATTTTTTTTCGTACATACCTGTTATTTTTTCACAATTGTAAAGTTATTCAAATAAAATATATAAAATATTTTTTCAACTACTTATTAAATGAATAAAATGCGTAAAAGTTGATAAACAAGCAAAAAAATACAAATTAATATTATTTTTGTTTTTTCTAAAAAATAGAAATTTTATTTTCATCGCTTTGACAGTATTTTTCATAAGATCTCCCTATTTTAGAAGTAGTTTTGAGAGCAGTATTCGACACGACCCTTATCTGAAGTTCTTAAATTTAAATTGAACAGATGTAAATAAAATAGTACAAAGTTTGAGTTGATGATAAAGAAGTCAATTCATAACTAATTATCATTAAACATATTGAAAGTTTCATTTCTATGCAGTAGGAAAAATTCAGAATCTAAGAAAGGAATCTTGCAAGTGCTTGGTATTTATAAGGCTTGATACATCAAATATCCCTAGGTACCATTGTATCATGCTAGATGTATTATTGCAAAACTCCAATATTGCGTGAAAAATTTTCCTTTTTAAATACAATTGAATCGTCAGTTTGAAAAAGGGAATAAGTCCAAAAAATGACAAATTGACTTTTTGTGCTCAAAACAATCTCTAAGCTTTGCTCTACACATGGGTGAAAAGAGGGGAACAATAACTAACCCCTATAGGGAGATATCGCCCCTTGAAGTTGTGAAATCGATGTCCATTCATTGTATTTTTTAAGCTAATTTGGAATTAAAGTTAATTTTTCTTTCTCCTCATATTCTTTGTGCTGTAAACTAAGTTAAAATAAAATTTTCTCTTAATTTCAATCTTTTTCAAGCTTTTTTTTATGTAGGGAATGTTTGACTCCATTCATATTCACTCACTCCATTGATACTGCTTTAATAACCCAGTTTCACTATAATTTTGAATTTCATTTGTCTTATTCTTTTTATTTCACCCTTTTGTGGTGTAAACTAAGGAGAAATATAATTTAAATGTGATTTTAAGGGTTTTTGAAGGTTAGATTTTTTCATCAGAAAAATTTCATAAGGTGTAAGAAGGGAATAAGTCCAACAACTTATTTTGGCTGTAAAATATTTTTGAATACATGTATATTTGTTTTGATGATTGCTCTGTTTTCTAAATAGGGTTCTGAACTTCCAGTAAAAATTTGGCGGTTATACAATGAAAATTCCATTACTTATACAGTTTTTTTCGATTTTCTCAAAACTTGATTTTTGAACTTATTCCCTTCTTCAAACTGACGAATCAATTGTATCTAGCCCTTAAAAAAGGTAGCTGTAATCAGAAGTATCTGTGGTATTCTACTGATATATCAAGGGGGTTGGTAGGGGACACGCCACCCCCCTTCCCCCCAAAAAATCAGACTAGGTGTCCAAAACAATCATGCTACATGCTAGATGTAATACAAAAGCCCTCTGTTGTATGAAAATTCTAGTCAGTATCTTTCCAGTCAGCATTTTCGAGTAAAACTCAGTAAAATGCTATATTTTCATGGAAAATGGCTGTTTTTGGTATCAAATTTATTTTTATTTTTTTTAAAAATAAAAATAAAATATACTGAGTTTTTATCAAATATACTGAAAAAAATCGAGAATTACTGAAAAAACTATTCTATTTGCATAATTATTTGTATATCATGAATAATATTAAACATTTTTATTTATTTTGTCAGTTAATACAAACGGAAAAATGTTTTTTTAGGCACCATATGGTTTTTTTCACCCCTCAATTAAAAGACTTCTGTAAGGTCCCTAATTGGCGGATTGGGCTAAAATTTTAAGATTTTATTCTCATAATAATAATAATAATAATAATAATAATAATAATAATAATAATAATAATAATAATAATAATAATAATAATAATAATAATAATAATAATAATAATAATAATAATAATAATAATAATAATAATAATAATAATAATAATAATAATAATAATAATAATAATAATAATAATAATAATAATAATAATAATGACAAGAATAATAATAACAACAAAAACAACAACAGCAACAACAACAACAACAACAACAACAACAACAACAACCTTTATTCAGTTACTAATAAAACATACAAACAACAAAAAAAAGAACAATATATAATAATCGCCAAGGGGAAAGAACCCGTATACACGATAAATAGATTACTAAATAAAATTGTTTTACATAATAATTTAAATATAAAGAACAAAACAAAATACTCAATAATATCAAACAAGGAAAGAGTTGTACATATTTGAAAACAAAATAAAATAAATGGCACAGCAAGTACAATAAGAAAGACTTTGCTTCTCTCTAGGAAATCGAGAAAAAACATCTAAATTTTCAATTTCTAAATTTCAATTTTAAATTCTAAATTTAAATAAAAAGCGTTTAAAAGTGCATAAATTAGGAATTACTTGTAAATCAAAAGGTAATTTATTGTATAGTTTAGGTGCAAGATAGAAAAAGTGCTTTCGAAAAATTTCCTTACGGAAATGAGGAATTTCATATATCTGTTGGTCTTCTATCTGATATATTATTTTTGAAATTGCATAAATTTTTTTACGAAATAAAAATAGAATAATACGAAAAAAAAGCAATGTGGCGGATAGGTAAAAGATTTAAATTTTTAAATTAGGAGTAAGAGGATAATTTAATAACTTAAACATTTTATTTTGGATAATAACGGGATAACACAAAAACAGGTGAAAAATGCTTTAAAGTCTTTATAACATACATTTAAGCATAAAAATCTGCATAACTAAATCACATTTTTAGCCGAAAATCGACATTTTCTGCTTATTCAAATAACTAAACAAATTGAAGGTTCTTTGACTTGTTTTTACGTTCCCTGCTACTCTAAATAGCATAGAAAGACAGGGTATATAACAATTTAAAATTATTTCACTTATTTATTTGAAATATATCGATGGGTTTTTTCGGGTGCATTTTGGAGTGGGTTTTTTTTAAAGGACAGCACTATATAGTAAAATACAAATGATTACTATCCAAAAATTAAGAAATAAGGAAAAATTTGCTAAGAGAATGTTGATTCCAAAACATTTTGGAATTGGAATCTGTGATTTAAGAAAAGGATGTATATCTAGAAATAAAGGGATATGATATATTAGTAACAGGTGGATGCTGAAGATCAGATCAGTGACACTGAACTTTAGCATCCACTTTCTAGCAATGAAATGCTGAAGAGCAAAAGGATATAAAGCAAATGGAATTAACGTGTTAAGAATTTGAGTCATGAAAAGTAAATGTATGCAGCAGAGAATGTCCAAGGCTGTGGGGAGCCTAGTGGTTAAGGCATCGGCCTTGGGATCGGAGGGTCCCGGGTTCGATTCCCGACACCGCTGAAGACCCATCGAGTATATGCGGAGTACGTGCTCGTTAAATCTGTGGGTCCGAAAGTCCTGAGGTCCGTCATGGCGCAGTTTACCTTGGGTCCAGGTGTCTGGAGACTATTTCCCTCCCCTTCAGATGCATGGCAAAATTGTGGAGGTGGCGATAGATAGTGGCAGCATCTATCATCTCATGAGGCAGAAGTCGGACTCCTGCCATTTATGGGCCTCACTTTCTCAGGAGCCGCACCCCCTTTGCCTTGAATCCTTGTGGAGCTTGGGTATTCCAAGTGGCACACGACAACAACAACAACAACAGAGAATGTCCAGAAAGCATAGAAATGCTTGAGAGCCAAGGGATGCTGAGGAGCAAAGATAAATGCTTAGGATCAGGGAGAAACTTCCGAGAGAGAGAGGTGTTAAAGAGTAAAAGGATGGCTAAGATGCATAAAAAATATTGAATAGCAAAGCAATGCTAAAGAGCGAAAAGATACTTAACAGTAAGGAGGTACTCCATAGCAAAGAGATGCTGAAGTGTAAGTGAATGCTAAGGAGCAGAGACAGTCCAAAAAGCATAGAGATGCTCTGAGAGCAAAAAAAGATGTTCAACAGTAAAGCGATGCTTAAGAATAGAGAGATGAGTTCAAGCAGAGAGCAGAGATGCTAAAGAGAAAAAGGATGATTGGAAAATTAAATGGTGCGAACGAGCCGAAAGAGGAACTCAATAATAGCAAATAAATGGTGAAAGGCAGAGTGATGAGTAATTTTAATTGAATGCTAAGGAGCAGAGAGCTCTAGAAAGCATAGAGTTGCTTATGAGCAAAAAGATCCTTAACACCTTATCAGTAAATATATTATTAAAGCAGATAGAGAAAGGAGCTGAAGAGCACGGGCACGGGTGTCGCGTCGTCCCAATAATTGGGAACATTGTTTAAAAAACTGTTTTAACTTTTGAGGGCGCCCAACAAAAAAAATTCTGTTTCTAACTAAAAAGAAAAATAATAACTTAATGAGACCCCTCAAAAAAATCCAGCTACACAAGACACTACCGACCGACCAAACAGAGAAAATTGGGGATGGTGAAGGGAGGGCGGAGGGATGGTGAGTGATAACATAACGCATGCGCAATGGAGAGTAGTTCAACATTACGATTTCTCCTGCTTCTACTCACTCACCAAATTCACCTGCGTTGCCAAATCTCAACACAAGTATTTTCTCTGTTAGTCTCCGCTGCTGTTTTTAAAGGTCTCTCAATATCTTGGCAACGGTGAAATATCGATCGCTGAATGGATTGAAGGTACCGCAAGTAGGTCGTTTTCGTTTCCGATGTTGTTGGTATTTACAGATCTATAAGTTTCTTAAAATAAAACATTAAAGAAGGTATAAATCTGTAAACCAGAAATTAAATTGACTCTTGTGGAAAAAATAATCTTCGATTTCTCGCTCCAAGTAACTTTTGTAAGTATTTTGATATGTTGTGCGTGCAATTTACTACCAAAAAACGATCTTTTTATTGTTATAAAACCAATTTTAATTTTATTGATTTATTTTTTATATTTTTTTGACAATCAATTTACCTTATACAGGTTGGGATATTTATTTGTATTTTTAATTTTTTAACAAATTAAATTGTTTTTATATTTATCTTGATTTATTGGTTGATATAATTATCCATATTTAGCTAAATTAATGTAAAGAGTCCACCTTATTATCTCTTAATTAATCTTGGTTCTTGATGAAAAAAATTGATCAATATAACTACAGTGTGAAGCAATTTTTCATTTCATTGCATGAATATTGGATGTAGATTTTAATCAATATATACTAATTTCACTTATAATTCATAATAAAATGTTGAGATATCATAAGAAAGCATATTATTAACAATTATAGCTATATAAAAAATTTTTAAATATTTTTTTGTAATGTGAATATATACTATTTAAGTAAATAATATACAACATATTCACATAAAAATATAAAAAAAATTTTTATCACTCATTAGCTATAACACTGTAAAATTCTTAAGGTCTGATAACTCTTTATCGTTAAAATTGAGTAAAATTTCCAAATAGGATAAAATTATGAGAAGATATTCAACTAAATTTATTAAATGGAAAATTACAGAATTAAATTATGAACCCTTTGTTGAAAATTATACTGGTTGTTTGAACAAGTTACCTCAAACTCTGCACCAAAAGATTTCTTGTGTGGACTAGGTATATAAAAACTGCCTAAAGAACTGCAGTTGATAGATCCATTAAGAACTTCAACTGTATTAGGCTACCAACAATGGATACAATATTGAATCCAATTCCCAATGAAATCCATGGCCTAAGACGGTTCTACCCCTAAATCCCGACAGACAAAATCCCGACAAGCAACTTGCCCGACAGCCATAATCCCGACAGAGCCGAAATCCCGACAACCCAAAATCCCGACACCCCAAAATCCCGACAGGGTCGAAATCCCAACACCCCACAATCCCGACAGGGTCGAAATCCCGACACCCCACAATCCCGACAGGGTCGAAATCCCGACACCCCACAATCCCGACACGGTCGAAATCCCGACAAGCCACTTGCCCGACAGGTCGAAATCCCGACAGTCAAATGCCCGGCATGTAAGTTGCCCGGTAACTCATATTGGTCTCTAATTTTAAATAAGGGCATTCTATTAAAGTTTCATGTTGCATGACCACAGGTCAAGATTTTGGCTAAATATCAGTATAAATTAATGTTGGAGTTGCTAATTGATATTTTGTATTCCCATTATTTATAGCGTGTCTTTTTGGTTCAGGCTGACCATTGGTCAATCCAGTTAACCTTTTGGTACTGCTATGCCTTGGCACTGAAGTAGGTCATGTTGGGGCTAAAAGCAAATGCCTTGAGACGGGTAACATTTTGGTCTTGACCACTGGTCAATATCTCTTGGCCAGGGGTCAATCCAGTTTTTCTCGCTGTTTCAGTTTTTCTGACCTTCTCTTTCTGTCTCGGTCTGTTATTTCGGGGGGGGGGGGGTCCCTGACTTTTTGTTATACCCATTTGACCATTGGTAACTTTTGAATTTTTTGACTTAATAGCTTCTTTTTTTTAACCGAACCGGACAATAAAATAGGAAACCAAACTTATAATTTTTGTTTGAGCGAAAAATGTCCCCATGACTATTGACCAGCTAATTATGCAGTTAGAAAGGCTCCCAGATAAATAATAGAGTTATAAAGTCGAAAAATTCAAAAGTTACCAACGGTCAAATGGGAATAACTAAAGGTCAGGGACCCCCCCCCCCCCAAAGAACAGCGAGGCAGAAAGAGAAGGTCAGAAAAACTGAAAACAGCGAGAAAAACTGGATTGAGGACTGTTCAAGATATACTGACCAGTGGTCAAGACCAAAATGTTACCCGTCTCAAGGCATTTGCTTTTAGCCCCAACAAGACCTACATCAGTGCCAAAGCATAGCAGTACCAAAACGTTAACTAGATTGACCAATGGTCAGCCTGAACCAAAAAGACACGCTATAAATAATGGGAATACAAAATATCAATTAGCAACTCCAACATTAATTTATACTGATTTTTAGCCAAAAAGAGCAATCTTGACCTATGGTCATGCAACATGAAACTTTAATAGAATGCCCTTATTTAAAATTAGAGACCAATATGAGTTATCGGGCAACTTACATGCCGGGCATTTGACTGTCGGGATTTCGACCCTGTCGGGATTGTGGGGTGTCGGGATTTCGACCCTGTCGGGATTTTGGGTTGTCGGGATTTCGACCCTGTCGGGATTGTGGGGTGTCGGGATTTCGACCCTGTCGGGATTGTGAGGTGTCGGGATTTCGACCCTGTCGGGATTTTGGGGTGTCGGGATTTTGGGTTGTCGGGATTATGGCTGTCGGGCAAGTGGCTTGTCGGGATTGTGGCTTTCGGGATTCTGACCGGATACCGCCTAAGACCATTAATTGTTCCATTGAAACTGAAATTCAATGGACTAATTCATAAGAAAGTAACAACATTATTAAACTTTTTTATTTCTCTTATAAGTACCTGCTAAATATTTGGATATTGCAGTATAATTTCCTTATAATTATGCTAATTTTTTTAGCAAACAAAATGGATTTGAATCTGAGAGTATTGATTGAACCACGTGGATTTATTCGGATAATACAGCTAGTAAGTAATGCAATGGAAATGACTTTATCATTAACTTTATCAGGTGCTATCATTGCATGGTAGGAATGTTTTCCTCCTTTTTTATTTTGAATTCCTTTTTTACATTTCCTGAATTTTAAAATTAAATTAAGGTTACAGTTGTTATGTTTATTACTTTATATTTTAAAGAATAAGTATATTTCCATTTATATTTTAAAAATATTATTCGCTTAACGCATAGGGGATTAAAATTTCTGTATTTTTTTAGAGTAAAAATGTTTATACAAAAAAAATTTCACTTTTAATATATTTTTTTATTTTTAAGTCCTATTTATTTACCAACAGTTAAATTGCTTTTACTAAATTACTAATAACTTTAAATTTGTCATTGTAAACATTTTTTTACCCTAAAATTTTATTTATAATGAAAACATACATTGATAAAAATTTTACTTCTAACAGGTTATGTCCATATTTGCTTTTGCTACAACTGCTGGTTTTGAAACTGTTGCAAAATTTGAAATTAAGTGTAAAGAATATGGGAAAGAGGTCCCATATAAGTTTGAGTACCCTTTTAAGTAAGTAAAAATAAGAAATATTTTTTCACTTTGTAAAACATAAAGGCATTTGAATGTAGTTATCATTTGTATTTGCAAAATTAGTACAATATTTTGATTTAAGTAGCTTTTAAAATGACAAAAGTTGCAAAACTTTATAAAGCTACTTGTGTAGTCAGGGTGTTTAAACAGTTATTACCTACGACAAATTATGTATATAGTATTTTATAGGATAGAAAATAATATATGATATTTTATACTTATTTAAAACTGAAAGCTACTCTGGCAGTTCTAGGTACTATTTAATATCATTTGACCTTGTGTCAAGGTCAATTCAAAAATATGTCTTTAAAAAACTATGATTTAAATTTAATATTTGTTTTAAAGTTATAATTCTTGGTTTCCCAAAGTTAACTAATTGCTGTAAAAGAAAGAGTTTCAGATTTTACTAAGGAAAATATCATTGGAAGCACTTTTCTTGTTCAATCAGATTTAATTTTGCTGCTGTTGCAACCCTTTACCTTAGTTTAATGTTTGAAACAGGTGCATAAGATTCTATATTATCAACTTTTTTATTTTCCTGCATCCAAAAGTCTAGCTTTATATAAATCCTTATCATTGTCTCTCTTATGCATAGGCACCGACTTTTATAAAATATTGGGGGGCCCAGAACTAAACAATAAAGATACTATTAGGTATTCCATATATAACAGCCATTCTTAAACTTTTGATCGCCGCTTAGACATCGCTTCTCCAAGATTTTGAACACCTTAAGTCGTATTCATTAAGAACCCCCTAACGAGTATAGTATTTACACGTTAAGATTTAGATTACTTAAAAGTACTATTCAAATTCTATTCCACATTATGTTAAAATGTTACAGTATAATTTGGGGTCATCCTCAGAAAATTTTTTAAAATTTACCTCTAAAAGTAGTGTTTGGGATTACACCTTTAGAGCATAGCTCATTTTAACCCATTACTGCCTGACGTCCCTTTTTAGGGACGTTTTTTAAAAAGCCTCCTATTTCTACAAAAATTGTTCCTTTGTATCAAAATTTGCACTGTTGTATCTCTGATCTTCATAGAACATAAAGAACATAAGAAGAAAGCAGAATTTAAAAAAATTTTCACTTTTTTTAAAGTTGGAAGATAGAATTTTTCAGAAAAGTGCTTTTTTAAGAATTTTAAAAGAAAAAGCTTAAAAATCCTAGTTGTTATTTTAAAAAAATTTCAATGTCGATATATATTACTGTTTATACATTAAATCAGTTGGGTGTTTTTTCATTTTTCCAAAATATTTTATCTTGACCTTATTTTGGACCCTTGAAAAGCGTCCCTAAAAAGGGACGTCAGGCACGAATGCCCCCGTAGTTTTCCCCATAGTGTAATGCTAGTGTTTCCTTATTTTTTTTCATCCAAACGCGTTAGATTCTTATGATATGAATTAAATAACTGATATTTATAAAATTACTTTAATTTTAGCTAATAAATTTATTATTTTTGTTTATTTTTTTGGAAAATACTGTTATTTCTGCTAAATTAATGGAATAAAAAGTCTTAAATTATAAGAAATTAATCAATTTGTATTAATTAAAGGGAATAAATTAATTATTTTACTATATTTATTACTTATGCAAATATATTCTGGTTATATTTTAATTAAAAGTTTAATAATTATTAGTTTTTATGACTTTTTGTCATTAAAATTGCCAAAAAAGTCGCTTTTGTGGTAAATTTTCGGCTTTTTTTCTAATTAGATGTGGATAATCATTGTGTTCTATACTGAAGATCAATCTGTATCATCTGGCTTGCTAATGCACATCTCACTAAGGCTTGATTTTTGGGGAGAAATTTGTGTTCCGCACAATAAAATTAAATAAAATGAAAAAAGTATGGGCATTTGAAAGACTTTAACTTCACAAATTGAGATATTCTGATGGATTTGAGGTGTGTAAAAGTAATTTTTATTTAATATTAGGTAACTTATAAACAAAGAATGCCTTTTTCAATTAAAAATCTTAATTAATTTGCAATTAACATAGATTTGGGAGGAAAAACGTGTTTTAGAGCATAAAAAATGCTCAAATTACGTTAATTAAGGTTAATTTTACGGTTAATTGGATAAATAATTAATGTTTTTTGTTCCTTTTGATGTTACAGTATCGTTCCGATCACTTTTGCTGCACTTAATAAGGTAGAAAATGTTTTTGAGGCTTTAAAAAGTTTTCTACCATGCGCTTACTATAGAGAAAAACAACGGGGGCATTCGTGCCTGACGTCCCTTTTTAGGGACGTTTTTTAATTTTGGTGTAGAAATTAAAATTTTAACCTGGAATTTTTTTCACTATTTTTCCAGTTGTTTTGGGGCTATTTACTATGTTTTTACCAAATATTTAAGAAAAATAAAAAGTTGGGCATTAATGGGTTAAGCGGTAGAAATTTCAAGGAAACCCAGTATAGTATAATAAAAAGCAAAATTTTGAGGGGGTTTAGGGATCCTACTTCAGAAAAATTTTGGAAATTTGTCCCTAAAAGTAGTGTTTTAATTCATTCTTAGACCCCTTCTCTTTATGTTACACCAAAGGAGGATCACTCATAAGTCACGTAAGTTTCAGGGGAAAAACACCACATAATGTATTTGAAAATTTTAGGGGGGCTTGGGGGTCCTCCTCCAGAATATTTTAGAAATTTTTACCCTTGAAAGTAGTGTTTTAACTCATTTTGAGACCCTTTGGGTTACACCGCTCCTTGTGGTTTGCTCCTTTTTATGGAAAAATAGTATAAAAATTTATGTTCATGAATTTCGGGAGAAGTTTGAACCCCCAACACCACCGCCTTGGATACAGCCCTGGCGGCACATATAAACATCCTCCAGAGTAATTATTTAGTTAAAAATAGAAAGAAGCATAAATTATTGTTCCTATCACTTTTTCAAATAAAAAGCTGTAAAAGATTCTTACCTTTTTGGGATGATTAAAAAAATATTATGTAATCCAGCAATAGTGTGATAGGAGCAGCAGTGACGGTCAATAGCACCAAAACAAAAATTCAACTGCCTGACCTCTACAAATGCAAAATGTCATCTCCTTCTCCACATCACATGGGGTTGAATAGGACCCCGAAAAATCGGGTTTCCTCTCTGAGTCATAACAAATAACAACAAAAAAGCTCTTTGTATGGGAAAAGAAGGAAGGGGACAACGAAAAAAGCAATTAAAGGGGGTAATCTTACACCCGGCCGATATGGTAGGTCAGTGGAATTTTCGACTAGGGAGGTGGCCCCTTAAGCCCCGCTTTTTTACAGAAATTGATCTTATTGGGGGAGGTTGCCAAACGGCTTTCTTCCGAGGGGAGAAGGACACCTGCAAGATAAAATGGTCATTTCACTGCAGGAGAAGGAATTAGAGCGCGCTAATGGCTATTTTATGGTTTCCTGGAAATAGGAACAATTTGAACACCAGACACTTCAGCTGCCAAGACATAAAGCAGGTTTGTAGAATTGGACCTCCTAATCGAGGCTTGAGGTTGTCGTTTCCGAAATCAGAGAGGATGCTTGATCAGAGGGGTGGCAGCGAATAAAAAATATTGGGGGGGGGCTCAAGCCCCCTCAAACCCTAAGAAGTCGGCGCCTATGCTCTTATGCATAACCATTTACTCTTACTTGTTTTAAAATATTTAAGTCCTTCAATCATCTAAAACATTCCATGTACATCATTTGGAGTAAAATGCAACTTCACTAAACTTTAAAGCATTGGAGAAAATTTCGTAGCTTGTCCCTTTGGAAACATGTCTTCATCAACTACAAACTGTTTATTTCTTGTCAATTCGCCAATCCTACATTTAATTACATTCATATTCGTAATATTGTGCTCACATATTCTCATGTTTTCCGATATAACCATGATGGTTGTAACCATATGATGTAATGAAAAGTTGAAAATATGAATGATGAATTATGAATGATATGGCCATGAAAAGTTTTGCGCTATATAATATGGCTAATGATGCACCATAATGAGTTAAAACCCTGTTATTTTAAGGTCCAATTTTCTGGGGGAGGACCCCCAGACTGCCTTGGTACTTGTAACTCTATTATTACAACTTTATTTTATATTAAGCTCGTCAAAACACAAAAATTCTACTATAAACTCTATATCCGAAACTCGGATGAGGCGTACCAACACGAGTTGAAAAAATGCGTTTCTTTTCTTAAATTTTCAAACTTTTTCTGGGGGAGGACCCCCAGACCACCTTTTAGTACTTGGAGCAGGATAATTCATTACCTTTTACATATTAAGATCATCAAGAAGATTCAATTGGATTGTGATAATTCTTAGCCCCCCCCAAAAACCAAACTCTGGATTCGCCCCTGCATTGGGACCTGCTAATTTTGATAATTTGATCTGATTGATAATATTAACTGTGATCACATAAAGCATTACTGTGTAGTTAAATTTTCTTTTCATACTGTCATGACATATTTGGAAAGTTTATCAAGAGTATAATTACAGCTGTATTGATATCTAGATGTGCTCAAACTGTGAGATGATAAAAACACCTAAAGCTCTGTGAACATAATTATGTTTTGGGTTTAATACGAAGCGTACAATCGACTGATTTTACATATTCTAAAATCAACCGAGCAATTTGTACTCAATTTAACTATTTAAATTGCACGTGTTTTACACATATACAGCTTTAATTTAAAATTTAAGGACCTATTAAATTGTTTATATGATATTTTATAGAGGTTTTTCTGCAATTTAAAAAAATCTGCTAAACTAGTGAAAGAGTTGATTAGATTTTAGATAAAAAGTATTTTGCATTTTTGGAGAGTGGCACCCATGGTGTTAAGATGCATCCATCAAGAAATTAAACCTATATCATGTTTCTAAAAAATGAGGAAATCCTAAGAGGAGGGGTACATTTGAGAATACCCGATTCTCATTTGAACACATTCGTGAATAATACAAAATTCCACTTTATTTTAGTATTTAACTATTTTATTGCACATTAGAGTTAACATGTGTACAAATGTTGCTATTTGATTTTTTGTTGATTTTTAGTGATTGGTGCTACAATTCTTGTAACCCCCTTGTCACTGAGTGTTACTGATAGATAAACCCCCTAACACATGCATAAATACTACATGTATCATTGATTATGTAAAAATTTTAAAAAACATTTACCATCTCAAATTCACAGCTATAGCTGAAAAAAAAATTTAACTGAAATTTATTTCATGGATATATTTACAGGCCTACAAAATCTAACACAAGTATTGTTTATTAACTGTTAAAATATTTTTTCAGGCTAGGAAAATCAGAATTACGACTTCCTAAAAGGTGTGCAAGTAACACTACAGCAGTTGAATTCGAAACCTACACATTCCCTTTTGATTTCTCAAGTAATGCAGAGTTCTACGTAGCATCTGGTGTGTTGACCCTAATGTACACTGCCGGGATATTGTTTGTCTATGTGTTTATGCATCGTCTTTATTCTACCAATCCTATGACTCCTGTTGTGGTGAGTATGTATGCAAAAATTTAAAACTGTCTGTCACTCAATTCATGTAAACCCAAAACTTTGGGTTGTAGTAGTACCAAAATCTTTATGAAAGTTATTTGAATATGCTGTACGTTTATTTTTCAGTCACTCTTTCCTTAAAATAACAAAGCTGATTTTGCATAGAATATTATTTTAACATAATACCAAAATCAGAAGAATTGAATGTCTAATTCTTTTAATTCTAACTTTTTCTATCAAAAAAATGTATCAATTAATTTAATTGTTAAGTTTAAAGTTCTGTCAACCCTGTATAAGTTGTTTTACTTCACTTGAACTTTGCAACTTCAAAACTATCTTTACTGTTGTCATTATTTATGATAATGATTTTAAAAAGGCAAATAATACATTTAGACAAAACAATTTATCCACACTTTGAGGATTAGAAACCCAATTTGAGTGAATGTATACAGGTCACAGAATTTTAATATATAACTTTGCAATGGTTATCTTTTATTGGTTCTAGGATTTGTTGGCCAGTGGAGTTCTTGCCGTCTTTTGGTTTGCTGGATCATGCGCTTGGGCTCAAGGAGTGTCCGATGTTAAGTACTACACCCACCCTGCTAACCTTTTCCCTGATTTAGATATTTGCATGGAAGATGCTCAGGTTTGTCGCACTGTAGCCCCTGGAAATTTCGCTCTCTTGAATGTATCTTTGGTAAGTTTTGGAAATTTATTCTAAAATTGTCTTTGAAACCAATACACCCATTTGTATATAAACATGATGATAGGCAAATAGATAACTTTGATTTTATTTTTATGCTTTTTTAAGTTTTCAAAGTGTTTATTCAAGTGTGGAAACTTAGGCCTTTTGTTTAAAAAAAATGCAGCTCCTGTAAGATTTGCAAACTTTAAAAAGATGCAAAATACATGAATAAAAAATTCCAGGTTTTATCAAAATTGTTGAAAACCTAGAGTTCAAAACTGTAAAAAAATGGTAGCGCAAAATTAGGTAGTACAGTACAATAGGGAAGTCAACAGTTGACAAATCTAACAGTTTTGACCATCAGAAAACATAAATAAAGGTCTAAAACAAATATTTTTGATATTTTGAAATTTTTTTAACCATTAATTATCTTTTTATTAATTTTTAAACGTCGCGCTCTCAAAAAACGAGGCGTGGCTTCGTGTGACGTCAGAAGTGTCTATGCCGCTTGCCGGTAGTTGAGTGCAGTAGATTCGCATAGGTTTTGTATGCAAACTAAAGCTGCAGTTCTATAATTAACTTCGCTTTATAATTAGAATTTTTGCTTAAAACATGGAACAAGGCTTTGTAAAAGCCCAAATGGACAATCTTCCTGCTGTTACAGTTTTTATGGTGACGGATTGCATTCGGAAATGGAATGATTATTTTATGATTCATGCTCGTCATTTTTTATGAGGAACTAATATAGTTATAGGCATAATGTTTCAGGTTCCATTCTTTTATCACTCTTGTTTCGTTAGGTATAATTTTTTAACAGTCAAAGAAATTTTTTAAAGTTATTTTTTTGTATTTTTAAACAGCTAATAACTCTAGAACTACAACTTAAAAACCTGAAATTAGTTTCATTTTGTTCTTAAATTTTTTGTCTTTGAGTTGCATCATGACCATCATTTTCAAAAGGTATTTTTCAAAAACGAAAAAAACGAAAAAAATTAATAATTTTTTTTTTCGGAAAACTTGTTTGAAAAAATATGAAAAGTCTTTTACATTTTCAAATGAAAAGTACTACCAAATTTCAAGTTGAAAATAAAATTTAATCATGTATAAAAAAATTAAATTAAAACATGCAAAAAATGTCACATTTATTTCAGAAAATACGACTATTAACAGATTCGGTACAAAATCTTACAATGCTTGTTTTCTATGTGCATGAATTTTACCTGAATATTCCTTAGAAATGTGTTTATATGCAATTTTTTATGTTCTTTAACTTTTAATTTACTTTTATTTTACTTGTTAAAAGTAAAAACAATTAAATAAAATATAAATTTTAGGAATTTTCAGGAGAAATGCACGCAAATTGAATTAATTTAATGTTGGGAACTATCACTTCAAGATTTTGAACCGAATCTGTTAATTGTCGCATTTTCTGAAATAAATGTGACATTTTTTGCATGTTTTAAGTCATATGAACACCCTCAAGCTAGTTTATAAATTTTCCATGAGTGAATCGCTCTTGCTGTATAATTTTAGGGATAGTTTAGGGACTTACCTAAATTTCAATTATTTTTATTTTATACATGATTAAATTTTATTTCAAATTGAAATTTGGTTGTAATGTTCATTTTAAGAATTAAAAGGCTTTTAATATTTAAAATAACTCTTTTTATCAAAAAAATTTTTTTTCGATTTTTTTTTAATTTTGAAAAAAACTTTTTGAAAATGATGATCATGATGCACCACAAATCAGAGACAAAAAATTTACGAACAAAATGCAACTAATTTCAGGTTTTTAAGTTGAAGTTCTAGAGTTATTAGCTTTTTAAAAATACAATAAAAACAACTTTACAAAATTTCTTTGAACACTAAAAAATTATATCTAACTAAACAAGGGTGATAGAAGAATGGACCGCGAAACATATCTAAAACTATATTAGTTCCACATAAAAAAATCAATGAACAATATTTGAGAGTTTTATCTTAGCTGTTTTAGTTGTTTTGTAAAAAAGTCATTCCTTTTTTCAAACTTTAAGTGCGATGCGGGAGCTGAAGATATTATCCAATCGAAAAAATATTTTTCATCATCCTTATTGGACCCAAGAGACCCAAGTGGCACCCTTTCCACGCTATTAGAACAGAAATAAAAAATAAAGTGTGTTTTCGCCCCCCCCCCTAATAAGGCAATAGCAAGTAATAGTAACACTATTGAATAGCTTTCTAAGTAAGTTACATAATAAAGAAATCATGCTTCTGTAATTCTTTAATAACCAACTGCAATAAGAAATATTTTCACTGAATAATTAAAAATCTGAACCATCAAAACAAAAGTATTTGATTTGCAATGAAATAATAAAATATTGGAAGGTTTGAGAATTTCTACGGTCATTTCGCTTTCTGAGAAATTTCCTTCCTCCGTTTCTTCTTTTTTGTAGGTAAGTTTTTGTTAGGGATTTGTTATCAAGGGGGGGTATAAAATTTTCCAGAAGGCGAAACGTCCGTGACACCCATCAAAATGATCTTCGCAACAGAAAAAACAATTGCTGGGGGTCCCGAATGTTCTCTGAGGCAGACTGACAACCATTTCTTTCTAAGTTTATTTTTGGGTACGCGAAAGAAACTTTTATATTAGGAGTGGTTATGGATATGGAGTTACAATCAGGAACGTAACAATAATGAAAGCGTTATTTCTTCTTTTTCTGATTGCTATCGGACATTTTAAGAAATTGTAGTCGTGAACGAATATGGACAGTGTTATTCATACGCAAACACGTGCCCTCCGGAGCGGTCAACGGTGAGTAGCGGACGATGGGTGTGCTGGTATAGTTTATTTTTTTTATAGTTATTCTATGACGTCTTGCGCAGAACTGCCGTTTTTCGCGTTTGCTTCTACGCACGGTGGTTTTTAATTTTTTAAAAATTAACTAATGATCGGATTTCAAAAATTTCTTCGCTGATGACCTTCATTCATGAGCGTCTATCAAACAAAATTAAAATTGAAAAATCGTTTACTTCCCTATTAAAAAATAAGTGCAGGGCTGCAGCGTTAACGACATCTTTTATGAAGAATCCGGTCCGGTTGTAAGCAGATTACATTGTAACTATGCGGTTCTGAAATAAATTTTTTATGCTACTTCAATCGCATCACATTTGAAAACATCCCGACGGATCTATCTAATTGGTTCATCAGGCGCACTTAAAGTTTTGTGGGAAAAATACAATCAAGACAAGAATTATTTTTTAAATCTGTAAATGTTGCAAATTTTGAAGCATTCTGGAGTTTGAGATTCTTGATAAAAGGTTTGCTACTCTACTATGATTTTGACTTGAAATCAATAACACTTCTGTAGGAACAGCTTCCAAAAAAAGTTTGGCACTTTACCCACAATTTGGCTGGATTGTATTTTTTCCCACCAATTTAAAGAAATTTACACATTTATTTTTAAGCTTGGCTTTGTCTTGCATTTACTACCAGTGATTTGATACATGGTATATGCTCTAGAGATCAATCCAATACTACCCCTTTAATTTTAAAAGTTATAAAATCATTGACATTGAATTCTTTTGAAAATTATCCTTTGAATTCATTTTTGGAACATCTTTTCCAAAAAACATTTTCCAAGAGGTTATCATTTTATTATAATTAAAAAATAAACATTAAATGGATTGCTTGATTAGTTTAAAATAAAATTATTGAAACAATTCAAGTGGATTCAATCAAGTGGCAACACAAAAGGAGGAAAGTTTAAGTAGCGAGGGTCACCAAAAGTTTCAAAGCCAACTATCCTTGGCGGTTGGATGTTGGCCACAGATTTCAAGCTTTTAATATGAATTTTTTCAAATGTTGATGGCCTGTCATGGCTTAGTTTAATGATCAAATCAAATAAAATTTGTTCGGTTTTTAGGGTTTTGGTTGTATGCTCTTTCAGAAAAGTGAATAAAAATCGGGTGTCACCGTGAAAAAAGTGGCACTTTTAATTGTGTTATGTATGAAGATGGCCTCTAAGATAAAAATAGTCAATTAGTGTTTTCAAGCATTCACTAAATCCTGCAAAATGACACCTAAAGCATCTTTCTAACCCCACCTGTTCGTTCAATAAGTCTTCTTAAAATTTTTTGTGGGAGATGTACTGCATGAATAGCAGTTCAATAACATACATTCTTTATTCCAGATTTTTGGATTTGCCAACTGTATGCTCTGGATATCCAGTATGTGGTTTATCTACAAGGAAACAAGTTTCCACACACAGGTTCAACCTCCCGCAATGATACCTCAGATGGGTCAACAGCAAGCTCCTCCGATGCAAGACCAAGATCTCGGAAACAAGATGGGAGGCCAATATGAATACTAAGTCGAGGAATTGCTAGTATACTTAATTTCATTCCCAAATGCAGTTAAACTGCCAGGGTGTTTTTTATTTAATTTCTCATGCTGATGATTTTCATTAGTCACTTAGTTTTTCGTTGTTGTTACTTTGTTTTCAGATGTTTATTATTTTATTGCATTTTCTTGCCCTAATTTTCTTATAGATTTATTTTTAAGCAAATTTTTTGCAAATGTGAACGGTTACTTACACATTATGTTGTTTATGTATCAAGGTTATCTGAATTATTATGTGCAATGTGTGTGTGGTGCCATATATTTTAGCAGGGTCCAGATTTTTTATTTATTCTGAAAAAGTTCAATTATATTTGTGATCCTGAACTAAAAAAATATGAAAACGAACTGTAAATCAAAGGCAATCAAAGATATATAACAGATTTGTTAAGCAGCTATTATTTTGATGTGACAATGCAAATATATTTAAAATTGACGAAGATTACTATATATCGAATCAAATTAAAATCAAAGTTTACTGGACCCTGATTTGTTTACTTAAGTGGTTCAGCTATTTATTATAAATGCATTGAGTACAAATATTTTATGGATATATTTATTGTAAGTACCTATACTTAAACCATGCACTTTATTTACTGCATCATGTTGGAATTTTAAATTGATGTCTGTTTAAAGCATGAGTATTGTTATGTTCAAAGATATTTTTCAAGGTAATTAAGTGCTGATTGCTTAAGTTTTTGTAGTTGCACTTATAACATAGACATTATGTTTTATAAAGATATGTTGCTTTTCTAAAATCATGGATAGCAATTTTTTATTTCCTGGTCAATAGATGTAGTGTGCCACCAACTGTATGTCTAGTCAGTAAATATGTCAAATGCTTCTAAATGTAGCAGGAACAAGAAGTTTTCCTGCGTTGGGAACCTTTGACCACTGAAGCGAATGTGTTCTAACTAGGATAGGTCTACTTTCAGTCAACTAAGTGTTCAGATTCACATTCTGTCATCACATTTAAAAAGTTACTCAATACACAAAATGTCTTTAGTCGCTCCTCTTCTATCTGCATTTAGCCTGTTGTGTGTGGATGATTATAATGATTTGTTGAAAATGACCATTTCATTGAAACATACCATTTTTCATAGTTGAAGATTTACATGCGAGATCTAGTTATATTTCAAAAACTAATTTGGTATTACCTTGCAGCTAAGTTTTCCAGGTTGTAAAATTGTAATTTAAGTAAGTTATTGATCATATTTCGTACAATAAATTGAATTTTGTGAAATTGTGTAAATATGTAATTTGAACTAGTGTGGAGATTCTCTGTTAGAGTACTAGATTTCTAAGAATTTCTGCCTAACTCTTGTCATACATAGTAAACCTAAATTGAGAATGATAAAACTAGACATGCAGTATAATTATCTTTCTTTTTAGTAATTAGGTGTTGCAAAAAGTTTAAAATATCTTATATTTTACATCATGTTTTTATATTGTAGCATGTGATTGTAAATACTACATAATTTGACAACATTAATGTAAGTTCATACTTATGAGTTGATGTCTGAGAATTTAAGGAATTACAATATTGCTTATGATTTGTGCTTCATTTTATACTGTTTAAAATGCAAAAAGTATAAAATATTAAAATTTGTTATTCAACATTATTATTCAATTATGTGGTTTCTCAAATTAAAAGATATATTTGAAAAGATAATTTCCATATCATGTTAATTAAAATCCATCACTACTATCATACACAAATGTTTATTTTCAGATACACTTTACCTGCATATTGCAAATGTGCAAATTGTTTGTAGTGATATGAAAGATTTGTTGTGATACCAAATTCAAAATTTCCTATGAATTATCAAACTTGTAATCTGACTTCCAATTTGAATTATCGTTCCTTATTACATTACGGGTAATTTTCATATTTGTTTTGCTTCCATAAATCTAAAATTATTTAAATTGTGCTTATTGTATGAAAGTAATTCATGTTTGAAAGAAGTTCTATTATTAATATTAACTCTACATAAAAAAAGTATATTAATATTTTTGAATTATTAGTTTATTTATGGAAAAAGTATTTCAGTGATTTGACCTTTGATGTTAAAGAAAATAATCAAATGGAAATTTAGCACTTTATGTCTAATTTAGAAACTATTAATCTAACAATACAATATCCTATAAACTTTTTAAGATGTATTGACTAATTTTTTTGTTATCCTATTATGATTTTAAAAATTAATATTCAAGCAAGCAAGCAATTTTTATTTGCATTATTTAGTGAATTAAGACATGCAATTAAAAGTTATTAATACATCTGGTTTCATATAAAACATTTTTCTGAACTTAGTTTCCAATAGCCTGGCTTCTGAACATAACTTGTGGAAGCTTTTTTTAAAAAATTTAATAGTTTAAAATGTACAACCTTATGTTTTAAGTATAGCTGAAATTGCTTTTTAATGCTGTAAGCTTTTACTAAATGATGTATTGGTTTTATCATTCAACATTGTTAGAAATTTATTTAAAGTTTAATACTTCTAAAATTTTATGGAAATTGATGATTTAAGGTCATTGATATCTGAATTATAGTTGCAGTATACTTTTTTAAGTAATAAAAATTTCGCCTAATGAAAAACACATTTTGTATCCAGTAATATATTTCAATGAATATTTTATTGGTGTGATAAAGCTTTTGAAATAATCAATGACAATGTAACTAATATGATATTAATGGTGATGTTAGTGTTCAACTGTATGTAATTTGGATGTATTAATAAGTATGAAGCACAATTTAAAAAAGCTGCCTTAAAAGTTTGTTGTCAGTAATTAAGCACAATTACATATGTTGTAGAAAAGATAGTTTAATTCTTGTTTTTAATTAATTTTGTGTTGTATATGCATGAATTGTTAGAAATGCTTCTATTTATGAACAGTGATAATGAATGTAAAATATAAAATATTTTCATTTATTAGCATGCTTACAGATGTTTAAAATAAGCCATAATGTAGTGTTTTGTCACTGACAATTTGTCAAGATTTATTTCAATTTACTTCTTCTTTCATATGAATCAATGCATATTGACTTTTCATAAGTATTACATTTGTATGAAATTAAAATAGGACTATGTTTTGGTCAGTATTATTAGTTTGCAAAATATATACTTAAATAACCAGATTATGATTTCTGTGGGCATTGAGAATTATATTTTGGTAAAACACTATTGTTTTTAAGTTTTACACTTACTTTTGAGTATTTAGTCAAGATATACTATTACTATACAAATGTTTGATATTTTTGTCATTTACTTTTATTACTGTAGAATTTTATTTTGTATAGTCTTCTTAATATTATACAAGTATATAAGTTGATGTGATATAGTTCTTTGAAAAAAGAAATATTATACCTTTACAAATCAATACTATTGTGATTTGTTAAATGCTTAGTTTACACTTAACATGCAGGGTGATTGAAAACTCAGAAAAGTTGCAACTGTAAAAGATTTACTATTGAATTGAATTTATTGAATGAAAAAGGTTTGAGACATTTACGACCCAAAAGATTTACTATTGTTGCATTTGGAACACAACCCCTTAAAAGCTTTACACAGTTTTTATATAAATTATTTAAAGCTTGATGGTTGGCACTAGAATTTCAATTTTAACCCCAACCGTTTACCCCTGATTTTTCATTGCTTTTGGTGACTTATGTCTGTGCTGTAACGCCTCAAGATAGCTTCGGTGTTCCCTTTCTAAGGGTCAGTCTGAACCGTCTATAGTTATACAGTAGATTTGGGTAAGCAGTACAAGCTCTAGCATTTTTGCCCATGTGTTTTAATCACCCTGCACATGAACATGGTCATTCCATTTTCTCATTTTTAGAGTACCTAATTTTTTTTTAACTCTCTTATTGTTCTTAGTGCTGAATTATTGCAGTTTCTATTATTGAATGAATTACCCCACAAATATTGATTTACCATGCAATCAGTTTAGAGATATGCTATAGAATAAAAGCAACATACTTTTGGAGAATAATTTTTGTCTACCTGTATTTGAATTTGTGATGCTCACAAATGTTAGATGCAGAGCATAGAAGCCTCTATCGTACCTTTAAGTAATACACCATCATACTGTTTCATCATTGGTATTAAAAACAGGCATGATGTCAACTAGTGTCGATTTTGCATGGTAGATTAAAGGACAATTTGAGAATTTAACTGTATCTGTAAGATAATGTCTTGGTAACTAAGAAACTTGATTGTGCAAAAAAAGCAAGTCTTTGTCATGTTTATTGTTATATAGAAAGTTTTTATTTTTATTTTGAATTTTTATCACAGAACATGAAAAAAATTGAAGTTTGAACTGAAGTTTTTCTTCTAGATCAGTGGTTTCCAACATCTGCCCTTCAATTAGGCTGTTAAGTTTAGTAGAGTTGTTATATTTCAATAGTTTGTGTAACTTAAACACATGCTACTTACTTATGGGAAAAAGGGGGTTAATAAAATTATGTTAAAACACAAATATGCATTATTGTTGTCTATTTTATATTTTGTCATTACTGAAATAATATTATACTTTCTTCTTGCGTTTTACCTCAACCCAAGGTATACTAATCACCAGTTAGAAACCACTGTTCTAAGTTATTGTTTTGAACATAAGTATTGTGCAATGAAAAAAATGAACTATTCAAACAATAAAGGGTTTATTCATTGATTTCTTTTATTTTCTATGATAATTAATTGGAAAAATAGTGGAATAGTTTGTTTGATAGTTGTCTTTCAATTAGTTATGTCAGAGTCTATTGATAAGGATCTATTTCATGCAGTCTGAAGTTGAGTTGTATAGATTTGTAAGTGTGTTATGTTTTTGGAAACAGAATAAATTTTTTTGACTAATTTTTCCCCTTTTTGATATGAAGTAAGGGACCAATTACAATTGTAGTTTAGTTGATTTGGACAATTTTCTGTTTATTATTTACACCCTAATGGGCTAAATAATTAATATTAAAGTCAAGTATTAAAGCTACAAAACACTATTTTTTATACGTATGTTTTGTTAAATTTAAGATCAAAAGGTAACTTAAGGATGAATCTTTTTTCATTTACAAGAAATCAAATTTCTGATATCAAGGTTTGTGTTTTTGTTAGTTTTTCATGCATGGAAAAACTTGGATTAGTCTTGTAATCTTCCAATATCTTTACAAGTATCCATTTCTAATCGTTATCTAATATCCATTTTCTTAAGCATTAATACTAAAACTTTTTACACAAATTACCCTAACATCCCATATCAATTTATTATATTTTAAATGTTCCTATTATTTTAAAATAATACTTTTTTATCAATGGAAGTTAATACTTTTAAGATCTTTAAAGGGACTTGTTTTGTTTACTTTTGTTGAAGTTATTTTATTTTACCTTGCAGAGTTAGCTACTTATTGCACTATAAACTTCATTTATTGCATGTTGGCTTATAGGGTTTAGAGCAGCGGTTCTTAAACTTTATCGTCACGGACCCCTTTATGTAGCAGCCAGACATCGCGGCCCCCCAACATTTTAAACACCAAAGTCGTAACCAGACTTTAGTTTTGAGTTTTAGATTAATTAAAATTAGTTTATAAAAATAACAAAAAATTTTACAATTATTACTCAAGAGGCGTATATAGAAATTTATTTCGGGAGGGTACAAAAATTTTTCCTCAGCCCCTTATGTATATTTAATAGCTTTTTAGTACATTTTTAAGTAGAATTTGCGTCTTAGGGAATTTAATATAAAAAGTTGTGGGTAATTAAGTTCTAGCTACCAAAGGGGGGTCCTCCCCCAGAAAAGTTTTGGAAATTCGACTCGAAAAAAAGGTTTTTAATTAGTTTTGAATTGATACCCCTAGTTAGAATTTTTTGAATATACGTTTTTATGTAAGATTTGCATTTTGATAAATTTAATGTGAAAATAGTGTATAATAATAGAGTTTTAAGAACAAAAAGGTATCTGGATAATCCCCAGAAAAGTTTTAGAAATTTGACCAAAAAAACATACAGGGGTTTAACTTGGTTTTGATGCACTTCGTCCAAATTTCAGACTATATTTTTAGGTAGGATTTCGATTTTGATGAACTTATTTTAAAAATGTTTTTAATAATAAAGTAACAAGTACTAAAGGGGGTTTGGGGGATCCTCCCCCAGAAACTTTTTGGACATTTGATCAAAAAACAGAGTTTTCACTTGTTTTGATACACCAAATCCATATTTCAGGGAGGGGACAGGGCCCGTTTACCCACCCTTATACACCCCTGAATTACTCTAACTCTGTGATGGTTTGGGGTCTCCCAGAAAAATTTTGAAAATTGGCCTCAAAAAGTAGTGTTTATGTTCATTTTGAGGCATGTTTTTGGTTACACTTGAAAAGAACAGTTCCTTATAAACCAGGTATGGGCAACTTTTTTGAATCTGCGGGCCGGACTCAACGATTATAATGATGTGGAGGGCCGTAGAGTATATATGTAATTTAGAAAAAAAAAATTTCTTTTTTATTAAAAAACATAGTTATAGTACAAAAGTTAAACATTATTTTGGACTAGAATTGTATTATCTTGTTTAAGCAATAAGCATTATTATAAGTATAATGCTTAAGATACATTAATCTCAGGGGTGTAAATAACAATTTATTTCGTGAGGGGCTTCTGATTATTCCTCAGCCCCTCCCATCTATATTTATAGGTCTAATGTAGCACTACAATACATTTTTGGGTAGAATTTGCGTCTCACAGAACTAAGTAATAAAGTTCCAACTTTCCAAAGGGTGGTCTGAGGGTCCTTCCCCTAAAAATTTTGGAGATTTGATTCCAAAAAACAGGTTTTTAAATAGTTTTGGTACACCTAGTTCGGATGTTTTAGATTTGCATTTTTGGGTAGGATTTGGATTTGGATTAACTTATTGTAAAAGAGTTTTGAATTATTAAATTTTAAGTCCTGAGGGGGGCTGGGGGATCCCCCCAGAAAATTTTTGGAGATTGTAGCTTAAAACACGTTTTTAACTGGTTCTGGTCCTAAAATGTTGGCGACAAATGGCGTGGCGGGCCGGATCCGGCCCGCGGGCCATAGGTTTCCCATATGTATATGTATATGTATATGTAAACCATGTAAATTTCAAGGAAAAAATTATGCATTGAAGTAAAAATTTCGAGGGGGTTGGGGGTTCTCCCCCAGAAAATTTTTGAAATTTGCCCCTTAAAACTAGTGTTTCATCTCATTTTTAAACTCTTTGGGGAATTCTAAAAGTAACTTGAGGAATTCCCCAAGGTAACTCACGGACCCCTTAGGAAGGCGCCGCGGACCACAGTTTAAGAACCGCTGGTTTAGAGTATAATTTAAGAGCATTTATACATGTCTAAAATCCTTTTATGTTGTTTGCTTATATGCATGACAATGTACCTCTAAAATCAAATTGTGCATCTGTCATGTATACAATACGTATGATGGATGTGATAATCTTAACTAAAAGACTGTTAAATTAATATTTAGATGTTTTTCTTTAATTGAAATTGTTTAATAATGCTAGCTGTTTTTTTCTAAAATGTGACTTTTTTCGAGCAAGTGTTTGCTAATCTTTTAAAGCTAGCATTTTTGTGATCTAATCGCACTTGCTATTTAAGAGAATTCAAACCTGTCGTCTTCCAGCGAGCTAAGCATGTCACATTTTGTCAAATAGTAAGGCTTGCTGTAGCTTGCAACATACCAAACATATCATTCAATTCTATGTTAGGCTATTTAAGAGATGGTAACTTATTAAGTTAGTGGTGAATAAAATAGTAAAAATGAAAAGGTCTTATTCTACTTGTCTCTTTATTCTTTTGCACTTGTGTATTCTTGCACTGTTAGTTATTCTTTATAATTATTGAGTGGCCATAATGTTTTTTTATTCTTAATATAGAATATTTGAAATTTAGGTATCAGTATTTTTGTAGCAGCTGCATGTAATATTTTTTACTTAAGTTAATTAAATCTACAGGGTGTCCCATAAATAATGGATCACACTTCTAGGGGGGATAGAAGACACCTAGACGAGTCAGAATCACATAGGATTCGGGGGTCCCAGACCAAATCCCAGGGAGTTAAAAATGGAGCGACACCCCAAAAAAATAATTGAAAAATTCAATTTGTAGAAGAACTGCTATTGGTAGAAATTTAATTATGGTCTCAAAAATTGTGGTTTAATATGATCTTTAAAATTTTCTCAAAAGTCTTCACCTTAAAATTTTTTTTATTATTAAAAAAGTTTAAAAACCACAAAAAAATTTGAAAATTCTGCCCAAACCTCATTTTGTATTTCGAAATCATCTCTTTTGATTTTATAATCTGAAAGATCATAGTTGTAAACCCAAAGTTTCACGTAAAAATCATCAATATTAAACGCTTGAGATCCTGTTAAAGTTCGTTTTTTGCGTGCGAAAACTGGTTTCCTATAGCCGTTTCCAAAACGACAGTCTGCGGACGAAAAAAACGGACTTTTACCGTGCTTTAACAGGATCTCAAGCATTGAATATTGATGGTTTTTACGTGACACTTTGGACTTAAGGGTTTACAAATATGATCTTTCAGATTATAAAATCAAAAGAAATGATTTCGAAATACAAAATGAGGTTTTGGCAGAATTTTCAAATTTTTTTGTGGTTTTTTAACTTTTTTCATATTAAAAAAATTTTAAGGTGAAGACTTTTGAGATAATTTTAAAGATCATAATAAATCACAATTTTTGAGAGCATAATTAAATTTTTACTAATAGCAGTTCTTCTACAAATTGAATTTTTCAATAATTTTTTTGGGTGTCGCTCCATTTTTAACTCCCTGGGATTTGGTCTGGGACCCCCGATTTCTATGTGATTCTGACTCGTCTAGGTGTCTACTATCCCCCCTAGAAGTGTGACCCACTATTTATGGGACACTCTGTATTTGCTTAATCTAATAATTTTTAATTTTCTTAATTTTTTTGTAGGGAGTGAGAAATTTAAACTCTCCATTTTTATCTCCATTTAAAACCCTATAAAAGATATTTAGTTCTACTTTTCTTACAATTGGACTGACAGATAAGAAATGGTCATTGAAATTTTCTTGGTTGCATCTTTACTGACAGATATTGCAATAGCTCTCTGTTATTGAAAATTATTCTCAGTAGCTATATTTTTAAAAACATTTTCCTTAACCTAAATTGAGGATGTTTTGATAAAAATAGAGCAATTTAAGTAATTTTATTAATTATTATTGATAAAATTTTATTAATTTAATTCATTTTACTTCTTAATTATTTATAATAAATAATTGAAATAATTAAACTTTATTGTTGTGAATAATCAAATATTTATACAAAAATATTCATTTAAACAAATTGTAAGTATTTATTTTTTCAAAACCACGAAATTAACACCAATCCGATTTAACAAAAGATGATGGATATGTTTAATAAAAAATCCTTCATGGTGAGACTTGATTTTGTTAAGTATAATTCAACTACCCTACTTTTAACTTTTTAGGTTACAAAATTATTTTTTTAAACTACTTATCTACTACTACATTTTTATTCTCTTGCGTGTGGCGCTTAATTAAAGATAAGAAAACTATGTTCCACACCTGCAACTCATTAATTAGAAACGAAACTCTTGATAGAGTCGTCAAATAAATTGCGAGTAGTTCTTTCTCGACAAATGGGTGTTACATTGAGTTGTTTCTCGATGTTAGGTCAATCTCGTTTGCTAAAGATAAAGGAGTTAAGAGAACGGGTTGAGGGAATCTAGTGTCGAACATGAAAACCTCTACCGACGTGTGATGTCTTGTTTTGGGTCTGGTTTCTTATCTATCGTAATTGGTGTTGGGATTCTTGAATCTGGAGTGATGTACTGTTATTGACTAGTTAAGAGACACTTCGTTCCGATCATGTTTGCGTGTCGTGTAGCCTGAGTGAAATCTTTCAAGTTGTAGAAATTATCTTTCTTTATGAGTTAAAAGGACTTTACAAGCTTTTAGTACAAGAAGCTCTTCTAATCTGATAATAAAAATTATCCACCACACACCTGAGAAATTTCAACAATAATTAACCCTTCCTTAACCTATATCCTGCCATCATCGAATAGGACAGCAAAGATATGTAGCTTTTACCAAATCTACTTTGAATATTTTGATAAAACTTGAATGCATATTGATATTATAGACTTGTATCATTAGAAATTTGTTTTTATTGCAAGTCTAATTTAATATTTAATATTTTTAAAAAATTTTCAAAATGACGATTTTTTTAGATATTTTTTCTTGAATTTTCAACAAAAATATTATTTAAGAATTAATAGCTTTTAGACGAAATTGTATCCAAATTTATTGCGGCTATATACTCTACTTTAAAACTTATATACTTATAAAAACAAATTTGATGAAAATAATTACTTAGGGAGTCAAATTTCACCGTACTTCAAGCTGTCCTAAAAATAGGACGATGACAGGATGCACTAAGTACTACATAATCTCTATCAGTTAGTATTGAACTGGGTGATATCTTGGGCAAAATATCCAACCTAAGTTTTTTCAAATTATTTGCACATCAAATAGAAACCTGTAATATGTGGTAATAAGTAATACTCTCGATAACTCGAAAACCCCGATATTTCGAATAAAATAACTGTAAAAACACTTTTTTCAGGTTTTTGCAAGTTCTATATAAAAAATTCCTTCTATTAAAAAGTGAGAAAGAAAAACTAATTTAAAAACAAAAGTATGCATTAAACACATTGGCTAACCACTTTTTTTAATGTGAAGTAGCTTAGTTTTTTCGAATATAAGAGGAAAATATACCAGAATTTTTATTTTTTTATATATTTAAAATATATACTTACATTATACCAAATGCATTTCTATACTTATTTCAATAATTAGGAACTAAAATGACAAAATTTTTAAGATAACAGTAGAGTAATTAGGTCGATTTATACAAGAGATGCACAGAGAGCAGTACGTTTCCATTAATTCACACATAGTTAAAAAAATTAAAGTCCAAATTATAGCTAAAAAAGTTGAAATGTTTAAAAAAAAAAACTGTCAAACAAGAGTCCTGAAGAAACTGTTAAAAATTTCCGAAAATTTTGCTTTTTTCCTCTTCTAAGAAGCTTTAACCCATTAGACCTAATAGGGAATCGATAGCAGTGGATTTTGCCATCGTCTTATTTTTAGGACACCCTGCATCGATGAAGCTAATCGAAGTTTGAGAGTTTGAGGATTTTTTCAATTTTATGTTTGTACATGAGCCTAAACTAGCCCATATTTAAGTTTTTATGATAAAATATTAATTTCTTCAATGCTTGGCAGGATATGGGTTAATGTGTATTAAGAGGATATAATTTGAAAGGACTATTTTAATTACAGTTAAAAACAAATTGCAATTATTTATATGTACTAACATTCTACTATACAGGGTGTTTCAAAAGTCCGTTTCGCGGCTTTTATTTGGAACCAACGTGTCCTAGGGTCACAGAAGGTCTACCACTAGGTAAGTGATCCCGGGGAATCCATTGAGATGAATTACAGCGCCCCTAGCGGCGAAATTAAAAAGTTAATAAAAATAATTTAAAAACTAAAGGAGATAGAGCAAAAACCTCAGTGAGAGTATTGTTGCCAACGTCATGAAAAACTCACTGAAAAAAATTCATGAAAATATCTTGAATATTCGTCGAGATATTAGCATGTGAAAATAGCACTTTTTCAGGGCCCAAAAATGAAAAAGTTAAAAAATTTGAAAATTTTAAAAAATTTTTATTAAATTTTGTGTTTTTTCAATTAAAAAAAACACAAAACTACACAATAACACTGAAAAATTTGCAAATATGCGAACTTTTTTCTTTTTTGACCCCTGAAAAAGTGCTATTTTCACATGCTAATATCTCCGCGAATATTCAAGATATTTTGATGAAAATTTTTTCAGTGAGTTCTTCATGACGTAATCAACAATACACTCACTGAGGTTTTTGTTCTATCTCCTTTAGTTTTTAAATTATTTTTTTAACTTTTTAATTTCGCTGCTAAGGGCGCTGTAAGTCCTCTCAATGGATTTTCCAGGGTCACTTACCTAGGGGTAGATCTTACTTCTGTGACCCTAGGACACGATGGTTCCAAATAAAAGCCACGAAACGGACTTTTGAAACACCCTGTATATGTTCTGCAATTTTTTTACTCTTATGTGCGTAAAGTTTATTTAGTCAGATCCTTCTAATTTATTAAGATTTTTACACACAACTTATGTCAAGAAACAAATAATACGAAATTAGAGTTATTTTGTTAAATTTCAATTTCCTTAATAAAGCTCATAAAACAAAGATAGCTCACTCAGTTTACATTATGTTTGTATCTTGATGGAGAAGTCCACTGTAGTCTTTGTGTGGAAATGTGGTCCGCTGAGTAAAAACTTTAAAAGCCTTGTTATACAGATTATCTTTTTTAACCTTTAGGATATTGAACACTCCTGATTCATTCTGGCTGGTAGTAAGATCTTCAGAATTCGGACCAATAAAAACTTATTGAGTTGTCTTTAGATTGCACATCCCCTCTCTTGTGTCAAGCTAACGACTAAATATTGAATACTACATTTTCACTACTTAACAGAAGAGAAAGTGAAATGATTGAAATCAATCAAATTCAGTATTTTTACATCTATGCCCTCCCCAATCAAGGGCATTGTTGCAAAATAATTCTTTTTCAGCGTATTGTTGTCTTCCTTAAAATCTGGAGTTCAAAGAACACTGCTATCGTGCAACAGTGGAAAGAAGTTTATAAAATTAAGATAAGTTTCAATATAAATTAAAATTATAAAATACCAGTGTGAACCTATCCAAAACACATGTTAGAGAAAATATGAATATATCTGACCTCATTATTTAAAAATTAACTTTATTTTTTACTTTATTCCAGTCGCATAAAATAAATTTTCATGCGCCAAAGTTTCGGTGCAATGAAGTTTAACCAGTTCTCCAGTTTAACTGAAAAAACGAAACTGAAAAAAAAGTTCAAATCTAAATTATAGTCACACATATTTGGCATCTAACGTTTTTTCAGCGTTTAGGGGACATCCATAAATTACGTGAGGTCATAAAGGGGGGAGGGGTTTGGAGGGGGGGTCGAATAAAATCTCACGTCAACTTTTTGAGTTGGAAATTATACGATTTTCTTTTTTTTAAGTAAAATGCAAACGAATAGGGAAGAAAATTTTTTTAAAGGTGGTAGGTAAATCTCACGTGGGGGGAGGGGGGTCCAGCAAAATCTCACTAAATCTCACCAAGGGGGGAGGGGGGATTCAGATTTTGGAAAAAACACCTCACGTAATTTATGGATGTCCCCCTATGAATAACGCTGGGGAACAGCCATTTCGTTGTCTTAGAACTGTGACTTGTTTTTGAATCACTTTTGGCCCCTGAATCCAAAAGTAACTGTAGTTTTTTTCTGTCACGTCCACTTTTTTGGCAAACAGCCCCGCCCCCTTTTTACGTTTTTCAATAACTTAATGACTTTGAATTTGATTTTCAGGGTCAAAAATCATTAACTTTAGTCTTTAAATTACACCCGAGAGGACAAGAATGGTTAAAGCAGTGGCGTAGACAGAGGGGGTGCAACGGGTCTTTTGCACCCCCCCAGCCCCAAACTTTTTTCTTTGTGAAATTAAATATTTCAGAATTTCTTTTATTTCCCTATTTCCGAAATTCGGATTAGGTACACCAAAACAAGTTAAAAACCAGTTTTTTTAGGTTCGAATTTTCAAAAATATTATGGGGGAGGATCCCCAGACCCCCTCGGTACTTGTAACTTTATTACTACAACTCTATTTTATGTTGTCAAAATATAAAAATTCTACCATAAAACCTGTATCCGAAATTCGGATGAGGCGTACCAAAACGAGTTGAAAAAATGGGGTTTTTGACTTAAATTTCCAAAAATTTTCTGGGGGAGGACCCCCAGACCCCCCTTTAATAGTTGGAGCAGGATAATTCACTATCTTTTCCATATTAAGATCATCAATAGGATTCAATTGGATTATGATAATTCTTAGCCCCCCATAAAAAACCAAAGCCTAGATCCGTCCCTGCTTATATTTATGAATTTAAGTAAATAAAATGTTCCTGTCGACACATTTCATTTATGAGTGTTGATGAAATACTTCGTTCTGGTTTGTTGTTAACAATGGTTTCTTTGTTTCATGATTAAAATACACCATCAATTTATTTTAATATTAAGTTATTCATTCAGTGAGAGAAAAAAATTAGTGTAATTCAAAACCTTAATTTTTTCTTTCATTTCGATATCATCATGCACCCCCCAAAAATAATTTCTGGCTACGCCACTGGGTTAAAGTTTCTAAAATATGAAAAATTGTGGCCAATGGATAGGTTTAAGGGGTTATTACCTATCACCAAGGACCCAAATTTAATGAAAATTGGCCGTAATGATTTTTACAAAAAGCAGTTGAGGCATTAGCGCCCCCGAAGCACCCGCGGAAGGGTTCGGAATACTCTCTTTCGCTTAGAGGACACGAACACCTCAACCGCTTTTAGTAAAAATCATTGCTGCCTATTTTCATTAAATTTGGGTCCTTGGGGAAGGGTTAAGACCTTTTAAAGAGGAATTGCGTAAAAAATAAAGAGAAAAAACCCTGAAATGCAAAAAAGGAACGTTATAAAGGATAGAGGTTATTTTAAGCTTTTCTTACTCTTATTTTTTATGCAATTCCTCTTTTAAAGGTCTTAACCCTTCCCCAAGGACCCAAATTTAATGAAAATAGGCAGCAATGATTTTTACTAAAATCGGTTGAGGTGTTATCATCCCCGAAGCGAAAGAGAGTCTTCCGAACCCTTCCGCAGGTGCTTCGGGGGCGCTAATGCCTCAACCGCTTTTTGTAAAAATCATTGCTGCTTATTTTCATTGAATTTGGGTTTTTGGGGATGGGTTAGAACCTTTTGAAAAGGAATTGCGTAAAAAATTAGTGTAAAAAATAGCGTAAAATAAACTCTATTATTTTTAACGATATTTTTGCGTTTTTAGGGGGGTAATAACCCCTTAAACCTATCCATTATCTAAAAATTTTCGTATTTTAGAAACTTTAACCATTCTTGTCCTCTCGGGTGTAATTTAAAGATTAAAGTAATGATTTTTGACCTTGAAAATCGAATTCAAAGTCATTAAGTCATTGAAAAACGTATAAAGGGGGCGGGGCTGTTTGCCAAAAAAGTTGACGTGATAGAAGAAAACTAACAACAGTTTTCAAATCAGTGTGCCCATTGAACTCTAAAACAGCCAAAAAATCGAAGTCAACAGAAATTATGTTAAAAATTGTTCCCCAGTCAAAAATTGTTGCCAAACATCACTCTTAAAAATTGAGGGAAATAACCTGATCCATAAAGATCGCCACAACGACGTCAAAAGTTTTTCTCGTGGTGGTTGGACTATAGGTGTACCTTTTGATTTCAAACCAGTTATCTGCAACAAAAGCAATAAAGATATCCTCTTTTGATGCAATAGCGTGATTCTTTTCAACGGTAAAATTATGCCGAAAAGTTTCTGGCCGGAATCCTGATGACGAAATCAGTGAATTCAATTAGGAGTCTGACACCTCCGTTGGATAAATTCAATCCGTCCACCAATTAGTCTTCCAGTTCGTGGAGGTGGGCAGAAGAAGATAACACTGGGAAACAAGAACTCAGATAGGGCAAGATTTACAAAGCGCTAGGAACTTTTATCGGAGAAGGTCTATCTTGTAACCATTTCAGAAAAACGTGAAACGAATAGGTGGGAACCTTAATAAATACATAGGAATTAGTCTTCACCTTTATCTTCTGTTTACATTGTATGGAGGAATTTCTGGTCTGTTGATGTGACACTCGGTAAAGGTTGTGGCATATTAATTACAACAAAACAACAACTGGTTTTCGCTATATTTGGTACAATGAATCAATACATGAAGTTATTATTTTTCTGTATTATATCTCTCTGCCTTTTTTTTATTAGTTTACGTTTTAAAAAAAGGTTTTGCAAAGAAATTATGGTTTTGTCTTATTTTTGAATAGTTGGGAATCACGTTTCGAAGAATTGCTTTCTGAATATATCCGTTATGTGTTCTCTTCCATGCAATTAGTTACAGAAAATATCATCTTAAATGTTTTTATTTATTTATTTAAACACACACACTACAGACTAATATCCAAATGTTACAAATGTGTTACAAAAAGAGAAAATATTAAAAAAAAGTCAGTGAATGGTTTAAAGAAATTTTCATCTCTACTACTCCTTGAGTATTATTACAAAAAGACTCCATACTCCATTAGTATTTTTACAAAAATGAGGATACATTTTCATGTTTGGATTTTTAAATTTAATCCATAAATTTGAAGTGTTTTATCTGTTAGAAATACAAGAGCTCTTAGGCAATTAATGCATCAAATTCTTATGAAATCAACTGATACGTTATACTAGGTTTATTCCACAATATAAAGCATCCCAAAATGCTTAATACAGTTAAGTGGTGATTCATTTTGAAATTCACAGTATACCATCCACAATTTAAGTAATAGGGAAATCAAGAAAATGCAGTTTAAGTAATACGAGAAAGTTAATATATAGTAGTGTTAATTTTTTAATAAATGTAGTCTAAAACTCACTTTAAACTATGAAAGCGTGTGATAATTATATTAACTTCATGGATTGTAATATGTAAACAATTTAATGCTATTTCTTACAAAATTTAGTCCTATGTAAAAATCGATTTATTTCTATTATTTTTTTCTAACTTTTACTTATAACTTTTAAATTAAGTTAGAACATTCCTATTCGTATGTTTCATCTTATGAATGGCCCTACTGTACGGGGTAGACTGCAGTAAGTCAACCCTTGACCCTAACAAGAATCCTGCTCATCGTTCATATCTTTTACTGCGCCATCTCTGCTTGTTGCACACAATTTTTTGTTTGGCACATAATGACTCCATGTGGATCTTGCACCATAAATGTCTAACTCATCAAACTTACTTGATGCTTCTTACCCTGCTAACTTGTATTAAAGCTTTCTGTATACTATTTGTAAGGAATTCCGATTGTCAAACTTCAAAGCATAGAACGTTTTTTCTAAAGAGATAATAGAGAGCAATCAAAGAAAACCCGTTTAACTCAGAAAAAATCGAGGAGTGTGCCCTCGGGAAATTATCATTGCCTTTGCGGGAGACTAAACCCCTGCTAAGAGAAGAATCCTTAAATATATTTCCCTTTTATGCAATCTTTTGTTATTTAACGATGCTTTATTATAAGCGACTTGAAAGGCTTGAAAGGTTTTTGAAGGGATTACCTAAGAGAAAAGAATACTAATTTTCGTTTCCACGAAGTAGCACTTTGATCCAGAGACGCCATTTATAATTTCGTTAAAAAATGTTTTTCGTTCTCCTACTAATAGGTCTCTTTAAAATAAAATTTTCCTCTTTATTTTTTATTGTTTGTTGGATGGGCAATCTATTAACGCGCAAATATTTACGTTGAATAAAACAAAGAAAGGACAAATAAGTAGGTACAGTTAAAAAATAGGAATTGGTGATTATTAAATTACTTACCAATCGCGTTCGACCTTTGTTAAGTATTTTTCGCCATTAGTTCATCTGAAACCACTAAACAGTAGGTATAACAAATACTTCTATTTCGTGTGAAGAAACTAGGAAGACGCTAAGTTTAAAGATACTTATGGTTTTTTACCTGATAGAATATTGTCATCAGTATCAGTTACTAATGTTTAGGAAACTCAATTGACATTCAATTGGTCAAAATATTCTTTAAGAAAAATTTGATCCTCGAACACACGAACTGTCTAAATTCACGTAAGAAATATCTTTAAAAATAAAAGATAATCCTTTCCAAAGCAATGTCAAAGAGTAAAAATGTGAGAAATATTTAACTCCAAAGCTTGAAGAAGCATTAGACTCTTTTATTACTGTTTGAGATAACTCTTTCTATCCTTCTTATTTGGAAACTCAAGAATATACTGAAAAGCTAACCAAAGGCTGGTTGGTATTCTTTTAATAAAGGATACATATAATATGAAAATTACAATTTTTATCACACCAATATTGTATAAAACAAACAATAGTTTGAAACCTCCACAATCAATTAGAAAACTAAAATAGATAAAAAACTACACAAGAGCTTTTGAAAAAGTTGCCTAAAAAATAACTTATCTTTATGGACAAAGCAAACTCAAAAAGATTAAATTTCGACAGAAGTTCGAATGAGACTCTTGTCACTATCAGGACTCTTCTTCAAGTGTTCTCGTAATTCTAAAGCGTTGCGCCGATACGTAGTGCAGTCAGTTCACGAAGGTTCCTAGAAGAATCAACACTTCTAAAAGGTAACTGCAACTGAATTGTGAAATTTTGTGTGCTAAATCCTATCCAGTTTTACTGAAGCGTGTATTCCTCTGATGTGGTGGTAGAAGTTATTGCTTATTGCATTCGAAAATGTTTGCTCAGCCAAAAAAGTTCACCTTCTTGTGGCATGTTAAAAATTTCAGCATGTGTCCGGCTAATGTCGGCAGCTCCGTTACCAGTCCCATTTTCGAGGTGGACACCTTCAAAAATTCAAGATGGAGCTTGGTGTTATATCCGAAAGGTGATAAAGCTAATAACAAAGTTACGTGTTATCTGAAATGCAACGGCATGGGATCTTATAACAGAGAAATCTGTATTGATTTCATAATTAATGTGGTTCCTAGAGTTAGCAGCCCTTCACCGTTTGTATTTGAACCAGAAAAATCTATAGGGGTTCATGTTATCTCAGTAGAAGAAATGTCGAAAGACAAAGCTCAATTTCTGCCGGACGACACTCTGACAATCCAATGCATTTTGTCGTGCATGAATGAAGGCGACAAGGAAAATGAAATAACTGATGCTCTAATATGGGGAGATTTTATCAAAGAAAAATGTTCGAGTATCGACAAATGCAGTGTAAAAACTACCATCGGAGTTGACACGAAAAGTTTTTTCTGGCAAATTAAAAGTTTCGAAATGTTGCCGATGCATAAAAAACTAACTTTGCCAGTACTTTCTGCTTTAAACAACTACTCCCCGTCATTATACGTCACGCTTTTTAAACTGGAAACTGAATTAGCCATTAATATTGAATTTAAAAAACCGCACGCTAATTACTTAAAGAAGTTTGTTAAAGGTGTAATTTCTGTGATAGATATACTGGGAGATGTTAAACACTACTTGGTGAATGAGTTCTTATTTATCAACCCTGACACCAGGTGGAACTTTCCTCCTTTTTTTAAATTTAGTGAACTGAAAGAGAGCAAATACTTCGAGCAAAACGGAGATAGTTTGTATCTTCGTTTCGATTTCTCCATCTCCACTGAAAACGAGGTCCACCATTCCGAAAATCAGTTTTTCGTTCCTACTTATTTTCCAAACGGAAATCAAGTGGTTCTCGACTCCAACAAATTGTTTTTGAATGACGGCCATTCGATCATCAGTCTACGAGCTGCCAATAAAACGTTCTTAGCTCACCGATCTATTCTTTCGGCTGAATCTGAAGTGTTCGAAGCCATGTTCGAGAACGACATGAAAGAGAGAGGGACGGGGATCGTGGAGATCCTCGATGTGGACCCAGTCACCTTGGGTCAGATGCTGGCCTTCATCTATGCCTGTGTCTCTGACCTTTCCTTCAACGATGTTGTTAAACTGTTTGCTGCAGCAGACAAGTACCGAGTGAAGTCTTTGATGGCGTTCTGCTGTTCCGTTTTAGCGTCTTCTTTGACATTTTCGAACGTGTGTGAGGTTTTGATGTTGGCAGACCGGCATAGCAATAAACTGTTGATGGAATCGGTAGAGGTTTTTATCCTATCTGATTCCAGTCGCATTTTGACTTCACGAGAATGGATGGAATTTATGAAATCAAATCCATCGTTGGCAGCCACTGTTATGCACAAAATGATAATCGGATAAAGTGTTTTTCCTTTCCTTTTAGCATGCCAAACCAACCAATGTAGTCTAATACGGCTCTGGTTTATTACGGCTTAAATCACATCTTACATGCAACCTCTTTTGGAAAGGTCAAAAAAATGGATTTATGGTTTGACAAATTCAATACTAGATAATTTAGTTCTTGAAAATTCTATTCTTTAATGCAAAGGAAATAAGTATTTTAACTAATTTTTTTAATTTTATGTTTCCTTAAAGGGTTAGTTTCTTTAAATCTTGAAGATATGGATATTTCCGATAAAAACGTCATTGTAATAGTTTGAACTTCTCAGAACTGTTTAAACCAATTGATATTTTGCCTTTATTTTTTATTACTTATTTTTATCCTGAATGATTTAGCTAAACTATGGATAACTTTGCTCCAAATCTCAGGTAAGATCCTTTTTAGAAATTGTGATATTATTCTTTATACGAATTAATTGAAATAAGGGTAAAAAATATTTGTTCATAATAAGTCGAATCCATGTATTAAAATCTGTCATATATAATATTTGAGATAGAGATAAGGATTTATTTACTTTTAGATTACTATACTGGTTGCATTATAATAACTACTAACAAATTAAACTGCTTTTTTGGAAAATTCTGTACTTGTCCCAATCAGTTCACGTAGTCTTAGAACTATTTAGGTATAACTACTGTGGAACAATTTTATTAAATAAATTTCTCATTCGTTGTAATGTCTATATTTGTCAAGGTTTATAATTAGTGTAGATATAATTTAAAAAATTTTAAATTATAATTAAATTAAATTTTGGTATAAACTTTATTAAAATGATGATAGATAGTGGCAGCATCTATCATCTCATGAGGCAGAAGTCGGACTCCTGCCATTTATGGGCCTCACTTTCTCAGGAGCCGCACCCCCTTTGCCTTGAATCCTTGTGGAGCTTGGGTATTCCAAGTGGCACACGACAACAACAACAACATAAACTTATAATTTCTGTGCTAGGGTGGCAAAATGTTGTACTTTTTAAATTAGTACGTTTGGTTCTTACTCTTTGTACTTTTGTTTATTTTTGTATCGTATTTGAAAGTTATATTAAAGTGGAAAATTTTAGAAGTAGTATTTTATACTTTCGAATCTGGAAAGGGACAAAGATATCAGAAGAATGTGCCTTATACCAAGACCATCTATATACATGGCCACCCAACTCCGGACGATGACGTCAAACGTGAGTGAAAATTGCCATGTTAAGTCTATGGAGTGACGTCAGATGAGTGAAAGTTATGACGTTGCACGGCCGAGTTGGGAGGCCTTTATATAGAGGGTCTTGCTTATACCGGGGGCTTTGGCAGTGAAACGCAATAATTTTTTTAAAGTATGTTTTTCTGCATACTGCTTACTATGAAGGAAAAACCAGTTCTACAGATATCAGAATCTGAGCAACGTATCTTCGTATTTGATGAAGAAATAACCATTATACAACCACACATATGCTGTTTTTATATTTAATTTGGACCCCCTCCTTCTTACGTAAGATTCGCCTTATAATTTTAAAAATTGTTTAAAAAAACATCAATTAGGAAGTTGCATGTGTCAGATTTTCAAAAACAAACAAGTGTCCCGTATGGTTTTTTGTATGGTAAAATGAAATATCTAAAAATTTTTCAAAAAATGTACAGGTAATTAAATATTTTAATTTAAAAGTCGAGAAGAAAACACGTGACTGAAAACGTTTATTGTTTTTAAGTAACGATGACGTCAACAATCATACCATCAACTCCATTGCTTTCCAAGAATGTTTATCGTACGATGACGTCACATCCCAAACTCTTGACGTTTTTCGCGCGCTTTTAAAAAGGGGATTTTTATAAATTTTTTTGGCAATCAAAAAGTTTCTCGAATGGCCTCAAATTTTGGGTAGTTGCTTATTTTTGACAGAAGAATCGATTAAAAAAATATAAAAAATCATGCAACCTCATTGCTGCTGTTTCTTTAAAACTTGTTTTTAAGGTATCCCCCTACCCCTAAAATGACAAAACTTGTTTCTTACATTTTCAAGTAGTTTAGACTTTTATCTTTCCAAAACTGTTTTCGTTTTACTTGTAGGTGAATTAGAAAAGAAATTACAGCATTTTTAAAACAGACAATCATGTGCGATCGTATACAAAAATAAATCCTTGAAGCTAATTTTCTCAGAGCTAAATTTTGCATAAAAACCCTCCACTATTTACATGATTACTCAAAAACTATCCAAGATATTCACTCCAAATTTTACCAGTATATTAATCATACTGTTATTAACCAGATGGACTACAGATTTTTTATGTAAGTTTATTATTTTAGTTTTTATTGATGTTTTTTTGTTAAATGGCTGTAGAAATTTTGAAATTTTTTACTTACCTTTACATTTTATGCTGTAAAACAATTAATTTTCTAAATATATCTTAGAAAATGGTCCATTCTGAAGATAAGTGTTATGTGATACTTGTGTCCAAAGGAAATAGGGGTAATAGTTTTTGGGCAAGAGTGAGAGGGGTTTTATAAAAATTCACTTAAATTTTACACAAATAACAAATTTTGTAAATCAAGTATTTCCAAAAAATGGGATCAAAGGTAGGCGGATACCTTAATCAAATTTGTTTGTTGCATCCTGCTACTTAATATCTAAATAAGCTTTAAAAGGATGATATATCAGATACATTTCCTGTATAATATTAATAATAAATGTTTATTATTACTTATGTAGTTTTTTAATTATTCATTAAAACTTTAAAAATACTTAATTCAAATATAATGACCCGTCTATCTTTTCTCTCTTTTATTAAAAAAGAAATATGTACAGACTCTTCCCACCTTTTTGTAACTGGTCCTCTATTACCATGCTAATAAAATGTTCTATTTAAGGGCTAAAATTTAACCAAATAGAATTCTTAAAACTACAAAACAATATAAAATTCTAATAATACTATAATTACATTTAAAAAAATCCAGCTGCTCTACCAAAAAAGGGATTGCACCTACAACACCTCGAACCGATTACATCCTTTCACGAACCTTGTAAAAACAAATTCGCTGACATTCGCTAATGCATATCGCGACATTCCTCATTTCCTCACGTTCTAAGGGAATTTGCGCAACTCGAGGACTCATCACACCACTCAAAAAGTGGGGAATAAATCGGCCAGATAAGCAGGACCGGCAAATTGCCGCAGAGCGACCAAAACGAGGGTGAGAACCGATAAAAGTAATGCTCAGGTGCTAAACATCGGGGTATGATAGATGTCCGTCTGACCTCCAGATAATCCAAATGGAAGTCTCTTGTTCCAGAAGGGAAGGAGACGCGTTAATGGTTTTTGACCAAGGTGGGTACCTTTCAGCCGGTGGTGATAGTGGGGGTGAGATTGGTGAAAGGTGAGGTGTATACCTGGAGCAGGTGCGAATGCTGGTTTGGAACGTTCTTTTAAAGAAGGAAGTGTATACGGTGGTGGATACAGCGATGTCAAAACTATTGGTCTGGAGATGATTGTTCAATGCCCATTTGATATGGTTCTATCTTAAAACGGCAGTATCCAAACTGAGTAAAAATTACTTAGTTTTGAGTGCGTACTCAACTCAAACTGGCTCCGAGTTAAATTTACTCAAACTTGAAAACATGTACTATGTACTCATATCTTAAAACATGCTGATACTCAAAAATGTGACATCATGTGCTCATGGATATAGTATTAAAATTAAGGTATATAGTATTAAAAAAGCTTATGAATTTAAAAAAGTGTGTGTGTTCGCTTGATTTCTTTTTACTTAACTCTGAAATGTAAGTATAGCTTTAAATATGGGTATAAACTGATTGTTAAAATTTAATTTAACCTCAGGTTTGGATAACACTGATTTGAAAATTTATAAAACTGAAAAAGCCGAGTCGCTATATCTTTTTTGCAATGGTAGTTTAATTCAACCACGTAATAATTATTGTGAGAAAAAAAATTAAAAAGTAAGGAATTTATTTTTTCAACGAAACTACAACATAAATTTCCAATCTTCATAAAGATTGTAAATTAATATATTTTAGCTTCGTAGTTTCATACATGTGCGCAAAAAAATAAAATTAATTGTATTTTCTGTTAAAGCAAAACCTTAACGAATTTAATTAAAGCAAAGACATTCAGAGAACTACTTCTGCTTTGTTTTCATGTTTCTCTAAAAAAATTAATTTTTAGTTGCTTGTTTTTATGAAACATCAAACCTAAAAATCAGTGCTTGATAAAAAATAGCTACAAAAAATAAATTACGAAACTTGATATTACTTGTTTAATTGAAAGATTTGAAATTTTTAATTCAAACTGAAAATGCAAAAAAGTATGTTAACAATATTTTTAGTTATTTATATTAAATGAAGAACTTTCTGCCTTTTTTTTCCCAAAGATAGAGTATACAATTACTCGATTGTGCACAATAAACCAAAAGGTAATTATTTAAATGTCTTAAGTTTTTGGCTAAAGAAAATATTTTTTTCTTAACTTTTCTATTCTTGGAATTACTTCTGGAAAATTGGATACACTATGGAATATTTTTTCTCTTTTTACAATGTTTTTATTAGACACAAAAACCACATTCTATTTGAATTCTTAGATTTTTATTTGGACATAACTTCTTATTCAGTCATCAATTTTCATCTACTATATTTTATAATCATAAATTTTTCAGAGTCATGGATTTAATGTGATTTAATTAAAAAGCAAAAGAGTTGTTGAGCAATTTTTGTTCTAAATATTCAGGAGTTAGTTTTAACAACGGGTGAAGTTGTTAGCTACAATCCAGAACGCCTGTTTGGAGTTGTAAAACAAATAGTAATATAATTTCTAATTGATAAGAAACCCAACCCCACAATACGTTGAAATTTGTTTTCAGATATATTGTTTTATTGGTATCAGGCATTTATGTTTTGTTGTTTAAATACTTATACATAAAAAGAACGATGTATTACGGGCAGTGTAAGAAACCGGGCATTATTAATATTGTCCAAAGTAAGACGGGCAATGTAATAAATTTCATGACATTTGTCAATGAGTATTTATCACTTTGTTCGAAGCACGCGGGCATTATTTTTATGCCCGAGATTATCACATTGCTCGTAACATATACACATATTCGCAAACTTTTAAAATTTCAATGATTTAACACTAAAATAATTTGAATGAATCTAAAACAATATCATTAAAATTACTTCCTATTTAATAATCTAACAAATGATAGTTGTTACTTCAATAGGTGTAATACCTTTCTAACGCTTGCCTTCGAAATTTTAAAAGCTAAAATATATGATTTATTTACTGGTCTCATTGTTCTTCGGATGAATTTAGTAGCTCCATTTCATATTGTTTATTTTCTTTTATAGAATGGCAACAGTTTAAAAAAATTATCTTTGATTAGTGGTAACGACCCTGAAGGGCTAGCAAACGTCTCTATTCACTTCAATTTCAATTAGATTAGTGGTGTCTTTAACAGTAGGTTTAAGTCAGTGGCGTATATAAAGGGGCAGGAGCGAGGGGGCGCTGCCCCCAAATCTTAACCTTGTGTTCTAAAAAAGTTAAAGCCTTGTTATTTAAGGTCAAATTTCCAAAACTTTTCTGGGGGAGGACCCCCAGTCCCCCCATGGTACTCGGAACTAAATTACTCACAACTTTTTATGTTAAGTTCTTTTAGATGTAAATTCGACCATGTTTTAAAAGCTATATTGGACGTAATGAATTTGCTGGGGTGGGAGGGGTGAAAAATAATTTTTAGCCCCTCCCGAAATAAATTTCTTTATACGCCAATGGTTTAAGTTATTTTATTCTTCACTCTTAAAACGACAGTCTCAAAAATGAGAAAAAATTACTCAAATCTGAGTATGTCACGCACTCAAACAGGCTCCGATTCAAATTTACTCAAATTTTAAAATATGCATGTACTCATTTTTGAAAATGTGCAGATACTCAAAAATAAAGCATCATGTACTCACTTTTTATTTCGTCCATGCCATTCTTATAAAGAGGGTGCAATGTGTTACAGTTAAGATGACCATATAGCCACGTTACTATGACGTGGGAAGTAGACCAGTAAGTTGTGTGCGACGTCACAACGTCGTGTTACACGTTATTACACCAACTTAATGTTACTTTCGATACATTACAAATATTTCAATTTTAAAATTTAAACTAAAAATAAGCATAATTTGAGTTGTGACTAATTGTTTGAAACTGAGTATGTCTGGTGTTTCAAAATTGAAAGCATTGGGTCTCATATTTGAACCAAAAAGTTTCATACCAAAATGAGAACATTGATTTACTCATTTACTCAAATTCATTTCTCTCAGTGTTTAAACTGTAATAAATTTTATAATTTAAAATTCTTGTATTTTTACGAGACAATATTTTTAATTTATAAACAAACGCATAGAAATACAAGACAAACTCCTCCCCATAATCCTAATAGACGCGTTGTATGCTCCAAAATTTTCGTCTGGGTACTACTTAAAACAGCGTAAGAAAGAGAAGAAAATATAAACGCACCATCCCAAACCAATGAAAACTTTCATATTTCACATCAGCTCTAAATGCACTGGTCAAGGAGTGAAGTATTATTCCTCCCCGAAATACCTGTCACTCCAAGTTTTAAAATCTCCCTCCCCCTCCTCCCCCTTCATACCTTACAATAGCTCCCTGTCAACAGGTGTCGCTGCTCTCAAAAGAACAGAAGAGTCCCGCGAAAGCCAAAATGACATCCGGTTTCAATGTTGCAGAGTTCAGAATTGCTGCCAACCATGCTTTTCACAATTTCCAACTTTTGGACTTTCTCGCGAGCCATGGATTGAAGATGTTGTTTTGAAGTGTTCGTTGGAATTTGTTAATTGGAGTTTGAATTCAGTGGGACTTTTAAATTGTGTTTTCTTTGGAGTTTTAAGAAGTTTTCCTTTGATATCTTTAGGAGAAGTATCGAAAAGAAAAGGTATGTTAATTACTTGTATTGTTTTTAATGTTTATGCTTCTTATTTTCTTAAAGCAATATTAATTGATATGAATTCTTCAAAACTTTTATCATTAAGCGTTGCTTTTGTATAGTTTTCTTTTAATCGACTTTGCATTTCTCAATAATTTCCCCCAAAACCATAATTAATAATATTTTACTGCAGTGAAATATCCCATAAATTTATCTAAAAAAATCTATTACAGTGTTTTAAAACAGATTGTGGGAATAGAAAATTCGATAAAAAGGAACTTTTTTATATTTGAAAGTTATGCTTTTCTGCACACATTTTTATATATATAAACTGAACGCAAGTGAAGAAACATTATCTTAAAAATTAAAGCAATTGGCAATGACCATAATTCATGCATTCTTATACACCTTATATTTTAATAGCAATAAAATATTATGTTGAGGATTCTTTAGTCAAGTTTCCTTTTTGTTTATAACTCGAACTACAGTTTAACTAGCCTTATATATTTTATGTTGAAAGAATAACTATTTAATTTTTTGAGGTAAACTGTCATTTCTAAATTTGTCATCTTCATGCATCAAGAATTTTTAAGTTAGAAAAGAACTCTCAGAAATTAAGAAAGTTACTCTCATGAATATTAACTTCTTATATTCTATGTCATTTGTATGTTTATTATTTACATTCTTTAAGACCTATAGAGTAAGATTGTGTTTTTACAATAAATTAAGCAATTCAATTATTAATTCAAAACATTTGTACATCTTATTTTTAAAATAAAGAACTTCAAAGTGACATTTTTACAAAAAACTTAAATTTAATTCAATTTTTTTATGGAAAACACATGCACTTTGATAGATTTTTTCAAAAGTAAGATTATCATATTTTAGTTCAGTTTTATAATTTTTATAATTTGATTCTATAACAACGAATCCCTATTGAATTATGGAGTGTTTCAATTTGAATGTAGATTCAATTTGAAGGATAGTTTTCTATAATAATAACAGATAAGAATTTACAGATAATTAAGTAATAATCAAAAGTTAAATAACTTAAATATAAAAATGATCTAAAATACAATAATTTTAATAAAAAAAGTAAAATAAACCTTCATTAAAATTTTTATGTGGGTTACCTTCCATTTTTTTATTTGTTAGCTTCCCAGCAAAAAAAACATGTCCAAAATTCCTTCAAAAAAGCGTCAAAAGTGCAGTTTTCTCAAAGAAGTCTTCAGTTATTTTGTAGCAATAGGATTTCAGTACGTAAGTCTGCAGTTTTTTACAGCAGTTTTGAATACATTCTTAAGGCATTTCAGTGGTCTTATAAAAAACTGCAGAGTTTCTAAAGCAAACTGCAGATTTCCTAAAGAAAACTGCAGATTTCTTAGAGAAAACTGCAGACAAAGTGTCCAAATTCCCTTCACTTTTTCAAAGAAAGTTTGCTGATTTTTTTGGGGTTATAAGGGAATAATTGCAGAGACTGCATAATACGCCATTCAGATTATGTATTAATTTATGTATTTATTAGCGAAATTTTATAAAATAATCTTTAAATATCATGAAATTCGATTGCAATGTAAAATAACATTTAAATTAATCTTATTGAATTTTCTCCCAAATCAATAATAAAAGGTAATATTTTCATGAAAATTGAATGATGAAAATATTATAATATTATGATGTTTTAACTAATCAGGTTAAAAAATTTAAAATAAAGTTATTTTAAATTTTTGAACAATCAGTTGAAAAAAAATAGCTCAAGCTTAATAAATACTTTGATTATGATGACCATTTATAATCTCTTTGTTCTTACATCTGCGCCCAAGCAATTATTTCACACATGTTAAATTAAGAATAATAAATTAAATAACATATTGATGTCACCTCAAAGATTTCGTTGTTGAATTTGATTATTTTATTGCTTTTACTCTAAAAATACTGCATGAAAAACAAAAATTTTCTAATTCTATTTTCATAATGATATCATGATACTCACATTTTTCCGCAATTAAAAATCCTTCTTAACTACTTCTAGTAATATTCATACCCACGTAAATGAAAATAAACAAATAAATGAATCACAATATAGTTTATTCTTATTAAGTGAAAGTAAAAAAACAATAGCGTTTTTTGAAACGCATAATGAGAGGAAACTAGGTTAAAAATTCGTTTCCATTTCTAAGCAAAACTGAAATAATTTTTTTGTCAACCGGTCCTTGACGACTGCTCAAACGAAATAAATAATGGCAAATAAAAGTCACAACTGTCCAATAAATGGCGATGATGTTTCACAGATGTGACAAACCACAGAAGTCACTTGGAGAATACGAGGTTAGATATCATCAGCATAAATTATATCATATATACTCAACTTTCCCGGATGATTTAAAAAAAAAGACAAAAGTTGGGATATGAATTTATTTTTCGGGGAATTCTCGAATTACTGAATTAAGTGGTTTAATCTTTTCTCTGTATATTAACATTATTTATTACGTTACCCAGACTGTTATTTTAAGTGGTGTGATCCATATGAATTATTTGCGTTTTTGAGAAAATTATATATTTATTCATGCAATTAATTTTCTTGGTTTTTTAGAAAGGAATTTCTAGAACTTTTATATTAGATATCAGTTCTAAATGAAAAATAACGAGTATTTATGAGATTTTGGGAACTGTATTGCCAAAATAGCAAATTATTAAGAAATGAATTATGAATTGATAGCAAATTATTCAGAAATGAATTATAAATTAATAGCAAATTATTCAGAAATGAATTATAAATTAATAGCAAATTATTCAGAAATGAATTATAAATTAATAGCAAATTATTCAGAAATGAATTATAAATTAATAGCAAATTATTCAGAAATGAATTATAAATTAATAGCAAATTATTCAGAAATGAATTATAAATTAATAGCAAATTATTCAGAAATTAATTATTAAGAAACTTAAAATTATTTAGAAATGTTAAATTTGTTTCAATTGATAAGGTAAACTGTATTTTCTATCTACTTTATTTGTATTGAATTATTAGCTCTATTCATATTGAATAAGTAGGTTTTTTAAACTTTTTTTAAAATGTATCAAGTTGAATGGGAGCAATTATACCCATTTTGTTTTATAAAACTCCAATTCTTCTTATCTTTAGTAAGTCTTAATATATGTTTATTTTTACACCTTAAAAATATAAATATACTAAACGACTAGTTGGACTATACTAAACTACTTTAGTACGACTTATACTAAAAAATAAACTAACATGGCGTCAAGTGAGAGAAATGGAGAAATGTCTTTGGTACAGGAGAGAAATGTCTTTGGTTGGCAGAGCTGGGGGAGGGCCAGGGAAGCGGTATTAAACCGGATGGGATGGAACGCCACGCTAGCGGCCTCATGCGCCACTGGGCGTATAGAGAATCAAGTCAAGTTACAAGTTATACTAAAAAATAATTCATCCTCTTCAGTTTATAAAGTTTAAAAGAATATCAATTAAAATCAAAATTTATGACTGTTGAATTTATGTACAAATTAAGAACAAGAAGATTTTCTTGATGGCTTCCATAAATTTAAACGAAGTGTTACATAAATAAATCATGCATGTTGTCTCTTAGGTATTAAATGTAATGTTCATTTATGATGAAACTTATAAAGCAAAGTAATTAAGATATTAAAATATAAGAACAATTGATTGTCAATGAAAGATATTTCTTGTTATCTTTTAAGAAAAAATACTGACAGCAAAGATGTAATAGAGGGTAGGTGTTACGGGTTGCGTAGGACTTCAGCCTAGTTCTCATTTTATTTCTTATCTTTAGATTTCAAACAGGATTAATCTGCCCATTTGCTGTAAATGTTTGACAACCTATTTGTCAAACCGAACAGAACTTTTAATGCTAATATAAAGTTGTGTTAATTTTACATAAATAAAAAATGGAACATTTTAAATGATAGAAAAGATTAGAATTCCTTCCATCTTAACGACATTTTATGACAATAATAAATTTATTAAGTATCATTTAGTTAAGGAAAAGTAATTGCTAATGCTAGCCCTTATCCCAAACGTATTATTCTTACATTTTGAATTTATTGGAAATAAATCTCTTCTAAAGGGTTAAAGATAAAAATGGAACGTATAATTGATGAAACAGAAAAATCGTTAAAATCTTAATAAATTTCATTTTTCTAAATTCATTTTTAATTTAAAATTGTGTTCATTTTATTTTTATTTCATTTTATTTAATCTTACAATTTTATTTGTTAACAAATTGGATAATTGGAATGGATAATAATAAAACTAAATTTAAATGCACTTACAAGATTGGAGTTAGACACTAAATTTAAACTTTTTTTTATTTTGTAACACTCAAATGAAAACTATAGGGGAGAGTGTTGTACCTACGGACGGTTGTACCTTCAGCCACCTCATTTTAAAATTCGGGAAAAAATGTAAATTTGAATTTGTGGTCGATTTTGAATGTAAACAGATGCTATCTAGTTGCTAACGTGAAATCAGCTGTTTAAAATATTATTTAAATTTTCTATAGTAAAAATACTGTTTTTAGGTGCTCAAAGTTTTTTTAGTGCATCACTACATTAATTATTTTCTTCCTCTATGATTATGATATGATAAAATGGGATATATGGGGGGAATCCCCGAGATTTTGACTTTTTAGTTTTGATATTAGAAATCGTCAGATCTCAATTTTTTTATCTTTTATAGAACTTTGAATGCAAAAACACCTGATGCTGTACCTTCGGACACCATAAGTGTTGTACCTACGGACACGTTCTTGTGGGTGTCTGTAGCTAATCGGCGTTTTAGAATCAGATTTCATTTAACTGAATTCATTTTAATAAATGTTAAATTAATTCTAAATGGTAATCTATTTGTCAGCAATTATTTTCAAGTGAATTTTAGATGAAAAATCAAATATTTTGTGATCTAAACTACTTTTTTAAATTTATGATTCTACTTGGAATTTAATTTAAAATATGGTGTAAAACCCTAAGCACCCTATCTCATTTAAGTATGCCGATTAAAAAAACTTCAAATTTCCACTGAAGACGATTTACCACCAAATTATTATTGTTATTACCACCAAATGATTGCACAACTAAGTGTCGATCGAATTGGGATTTTTTGGATCAGTGAAGTTGTCAGATCAATCAGCATGATTGATGAAACTACTACCTTAAATTCTTATCTGAAAATACCATGTGATTTTTGTGTTTTTGGTAAAAAATCAAGACTTTATCATTCAACTTCGTTTTAATGATCATTTACGATCTAAAACTACATTACTTTAAAAAATATATTTTCAATTTTAAAAAGGCTTGAAATAGGTTATTAAAAGGTAATTCATCAATAAAAATGTTCATTCTTAGCTTTTTTCAAGTAAAACTTCCCTTTTTAAGGGTGTCCACAGGTACAACTGGGTCTGTCCATAGGTACAACAGGTTGTTGTACCTTTGGACACAAATTTTTCCAAGTTATTATAAATGATTAAAAATCCAATTTTCAAGATTTTGAGTAGTAAAAAATATCTCTCTACTCACAAAGGTTAGGACTATAGGTTGGGCACTTTAAATGGTCAAAATGTGATTTTACCTGTCTTAGAAAAATCCAAACGTGATTTTTGTCCATAGGTACAACACTCTCCCCTAATAATTAAAATGGCAGGTCCCATCACTTTCAAAATACCAAGTGTGATAATTCCCTATTTTAGAATATTTTTATGCATAAAAAAGTTTTTGGCTATTGCATATTGTGTTTAAACTTGTGTATTTATAAAAAAATTAAGTTTCATCACTTTTTACTAACTACGAGCTATGACCGCTTTATATTTGGTTAAATAAAAAAGTATTAATATTTTCTTTAAAATTTTGTTCGTTGGTTTCCATTTGTACAAAACCGTAGCTATTTTCAACTATTTAGTCTATAGCCCATACTTTCTCTCTTTTTTTTTATCAATTTTTACACTCAAATTAGATTTTAGTTCTGTAAGGATTTTAATACTATTATTTAGTTTTGCCTTGAGATGAGATTATGAGTTAATAATGCTTATTAGTTTAAATATATTGGGTAGTAATGATGCGTTTTTATAAGTGCAATTACTTAATTAAGGATTTAATTTTGTTAATTACTATTTCAAATTTATTTAAACTAAATTAATTTGTAGTGTTTTAACAAATTGAGAATCTCAAGTCTAAATTAACCGTTCTCAAATTATGAAATTGCTACATCAATCTATAAAAAACATAGTTTGTAAGCAATCAAGGGTATTAAATTTTAAGGTAAAACCATACATATACAGAATGATTCAAAACTAACGAGAAGAAATAAAAAATATAGGGTGTGTGGACTACCCATACACAAAGATAATTCAGAACCTCCATGGTTAAGAGGGGTGGGTCCTCTAAGTAATCGACGCTTGTGTGTGGACAAAGGTTGCTAAAAGCATTTAAAATGGGTTTTTCAGAGAAAACGGTTAGAGGTAAAAATGAAATTTCAGTGCCATGTTTTAACTTATTTATAAAAAATGTGTAAAGCTTTTGTCTTTATGGGCTATTTTAAAATTGAAACCGTAAAAAGGCAAAACTTACCAAGTTTTTATTCTCGCATTTTAAAGACGACACCTTAATGATAAAAACTTGACACAGCTTTTATAGATAGGGTCACTTGGGGTAAGTGGGACCCCTTTTTGGCCTAGTGAATTTTTGGAGCTCAATAGAAAAATTTTGAACCAGTTAAATTTGAACTTATTGACTAATTTCGTTAAAGACACTATCCATAAACAAACATAATTAGTAGTTTATAAAATAAAGCTTTACATTTTTCTTAATTAGTCTTTATTTTAAAAATGAGATGGGTGTCCCACTTACCCTAAGTGATGGGGTAAGTGGGACACACCATCTTAATTTATATGGGAAGTGAGCAAAACTTAAAAGGAATTAAGTATGTCTTACTTGATAAAGTACAGAAATTTTCACCAAAAAATATTTTATTGTAACTGTAACCATGAGTGAGAAAACTACTCACATTTAAATCAATATGACAAGGTAAGAATAGAATGAAAAGCAAAATAAGTATTTTAAAGAATGTTTTGAAGGGCCAAAGGGATATGTTTTACTTTAACATATAAAATATAGTTTTAAAAAAACAATAAGATTGAGAAAATATTTATTTTGGCACTAATAAACATTGTAATATAAAAAAATCGGACACACTAAATGAGAATGAACACTATTGATGAGACATTTGAGGAACAAACAATCAAACCATGCTTTCTTCTTCAAATACAAATTTTCAGGAAACACAAAAAACTAATAACTTAAAAAATAACTAACTTAAAACCTAATTATCATTTGTTTAGTTCTATAACGAGTAACTGAGAAGATTTTAGTCATAATTTACCAAAAAACTTAAAATAAATTATTAAAAAATGCATTTGAAATTTGGAGAAATCACGTTTTGATCGAACACATAGGAGGAAACATGGTTTGAATGTTTCCAACATGGACAAAACACTTTTTAATGAAAATAATTAATCCTACTCTTCTCAAAAACTATTCTTTTTGTTTCTGATATACAATGTAAATTTTTAAAATAAACATTAGGTGATTTCGTATCAAAAAGTCCCCACCAATATTTTTACATCACCAACTTTACGCTGACAAATGAGTGGGTCACGTGACGAGTAAGAACAGCTATGATTGGCTGTGAATCTAGGAATCACTGTTTGACTGAAAACAGGCTCTGGAGGAATCACTTTTTGATTGAAACATCAATTTTCTAAGTAGTTTTAGAATAGGTTAAAACTTGTTTTAGTTGAAGATAATAGCATTATTTTGTGCAGTTTAATGTGGAGATCATGAAAATAGCAGTAACTCATTTATTATTATTTTTTTGGAGAAAACACGGTTTGACTGTTTGCTCCTCATTTTACTGTACTCACCATAACTTAAATTAAAAAGCAAATTTGATATAAAATATCGATCAAATTATTTATAAATTTTAATGAATTTTGAAGTGGTGAGTAAAAGGTCTTTCTACTATAAATAGAAATTTTCTGAAAATATTGGAGGAAAATGTCCCTATAACCCCCTTAAATCCGCCCATGTCTTCAGTAATAGTTCCTATATCATTTGGGACCATCTAGAACAGTGGTTCCCAACAGGTGGTTCGTGAGGCCTTTAGAGGTGGTCCGTGAGAAGATTTTTAAGCTTACCCAAAAAATCAGTGGAAATTGAAAAAAAAATAATTTTCCTAATCACACATTCCAGGAAATGGTAAAAACACCACAGATGCAAAAACATAAGTAAAAAATTTCGGGAGAACATCTGTAAGCCTCGCCCGCCTTTCGCCTATAGAATTTCCTCTGCCACAACTCACAGTCAGTGCATGTCCAGTTTTCTTTTTTCTGATCAACACAATTCCTGGTTATCTCATTTGTCCTGCAGTTTAATTTCCACAAAGACCTTACTTTCAAATTTACATCTACTAATAATACATTACCTTTTTTGTTGGTTATGAAAAAGAAAAAAATAACTATTTTATACTGTTGTTTTTTAAACCTGTAACTTGTGTGTAGGTGTGAACCCTTCCAGGGTTAATAGATCCATGAGAGGACACTGGAATTGATTAAAACCAACACCATTTCCACTCATCAGATCAATTTTTTTTTCATTTGTAAAGTATTATCCTCTTCTATACATACATAAAAGATGAAGAAAGTTACATGGTTATAAGCCTCTCCTATGAGATAAATTGAAGTTTTTATTTGTAAGGTATATTGCTGAAAAAAATTTATCTTATTAAATTTCTTAATTTATTTTTACGGAATTAAATGAACAATCGCAAATAATAATGGATTATCTATTTTATTTGTTGAATTTCGTGAAAGCTTGATAAAAATGGTTAAATGTCTCTTATAAAATGTATATTTTTTAGTACATAGATAAAAAATTGATATAATGCTAATTTTTCTCTTACGTTTAATAGGTTATTTGGTTTTTAAGTTCCATTTAGAAATATTGTAAGACTCGGTTTCCCTTACTTCAAAAAAAGTGACCCTCTATGAGAAATGAATGCACTGAAAAAAAAGTTAAAATTTTGAAGACACAGTTAGGGATAGAGATGGTCCGCAGAGGTTCAAATTTAAGTGAAGTGGTCCGCAGTGGTCCCCTCTTAAACACTTCAAAATTAAAAGTTTTGAAAATTTTCAAATTGCCGTATGTATTTTAGGTCTAACACTGCAAAACAGTTCAATAAACATTAAAATGTAATGAAAACTCACCTGGAAATATTTCTTTGAAAAATGCGTCTTGAACTCTCCAAAAAATCCATTCTGGGAATCTATTTTAAATTAGTTCTATAATCTTAAAAATAAATTAAACAAATCTCAAATATATGCAAAACTCATCGGTGTGACAAGCTGTAACATAATCAATGCGAGTAAGTGTGTAATATCCTGTACATATTATAGTTTTAGGGGGTGTCCCACTTACCCCAAGTAACCCTAATTTAAGCATGATGATTGGCATTGAAAAAAATATTTTCCTGTAACCTTTTTCTCTTAAAAACCTCTTTCTTACTGCTACTGGCAACTTTTGTACGCGCAATCCTCATAATTTCTTCGAAGACCCCTCTCCCTAACCAGGGTGGTTAAGATTGTCTTTGGATAGTCTACACCCCTACCATTTTTTCTCATTAGCTTTGAATCACCCTGTAATAGCTTTTTTAATAAATTAAAAATTGTGATGTAATAATTTCTTCTCAGTAGCTAATATTAACTATAAAAAGAACGAAAGAATGTCATGGGCGTTTCCGACACTACCTTCTATGTCCCTTCGACAACTCACACACCTGTGGTATCGTCACCCCAAGCCGGTAGCGCAAAAACTCCCTCCTGTCGTCCACTAATTCGAGCACTTGACACGTTACCCAATGGGCTAATTGAAGCCTTCGCGATAACATTTAATTAGGAAAGAGGCTCGTTCCGTGATTCGGTTTCTAATTGGCCACTAATGTGTGCTTGTCAAGAGCTTGCCAATAAAAAAGCGGAACTGACTGAAAAAATTAGCTCCCATGTATTCCATAAACCAAACAGAAGTCAATTACTAGCAAAGAGAAATGGACGTTTTATGCTGTTCAGAGGCGCATGGGTACTTTTTAAATCAATCTGAGTGAGTTCGATTCTCCGGTGTTCATTTTCAAGAACAGGAATTCATTAAGGGAGATCATTACCAACCCACGGTGCCCCTGGGATTAAAAAATAACGCCGGCCTCTGTTTGGTTTACATTAAGTTGGGCCGTAAAATGTGTTGTAAGCTGAAGTATTTAATTAAATACTGATGACACTTCTTAATATATATAGTTGGATGGGTGTAGCAGAGTGCTCGTGTAACGCGCCGCCGTCAGGGTTAGAAGGTTCATCTATAAATTACTAAGATTTTTTTAATTAAAAAAATTGTTACTAAAAACACTAACAACAGAAACACTCAAGGCATATTGTTTGTTATTAGCATCTAAAATACAGTTTAACCAACTTTTTTACCATAAAAAATCGCTCTGATACTCCGCTTCATTTAAACTCACTTATTTGCTGGTAAATAATAAGTTTTATGAAACTTTTCAATCCAAAGTAACTGTTCAAATTCGCTTTTAACCGTTTATCTGCAATTTTCCACGGTTAATTAGGTTTTTACAATATTTTTACGTTCCCAGTATGCTTAATTAGGGATGTTAGTGCTCCATACAGATTAAGGATTTTTTGAGATTTTTATGGAATAGCAATAATTTGTGTTGCATTACCATTCTGAATATTTTTAGGATAGTTTAATAATTTCGTTTTTCACAGTTTTCCACCAATTTGGTGTTTTTTTAATTCATCTACTATTTCTTTTTCAAAAATATCAAAGTTTTAGGCGGCATTATACACATACAGTATAATATTAAACTTTTTAGTTTTTAATGACTTCCACAAGTCCCTTTAACTAAGTTTTAACTAATAAGTACTCCAAGTTTCCAATTTCATTAAACTTCTTTGTAATATGTTCCAAGTATTTTTAAAGGCAACTAAACTAAATATAAGAAAACAAATCGTTACTAGAGAAACTATAAACTTCATTTTGACAGAAGTGTTTTATTGCAAACGCTTTAAATTATGATGCCATCCTACTCATTTCCCCCCTTTCCGTTCCAAGTGTCACACCATTTGAAACCCTTTCTTTTCAAAGATCGTGACATAATTTATAGATTATCCCTCATTGTTTGGTTTATATACGCGAGGCTTTCCTTAACTCTGTTATGATGCACCTTGGGTCATAAATTGTCCTCATAAAATTCTCATAAAACCAACTTGGGTCTTTAAATAGGGTTGCACGTGTTACTCACGTTTTTCTAGGGATTTTTTTGTATTCTAAACAAGGGATAAACCCAAATATAAACAAGAGAAAATGTATACTTCGAAAACCAATAAAAATTACTAAGGGAGTTTTTTTACTGTTATTCGATAATTACTATAACTTACAGAGTGTGTTGATAATGCCGTCTACAAGCTTTTAACTATAACTTATAGACTAATTACTATTCCCTTTATTTTGAACGATATGAAATTATACTATTTTGGGGGGGGAAGTTTCAAAAGTTTATTTTTTTTAATTATTCAATCAATGATTTTTTGAATATAGAAATAATAATTCTATCGACCAAGAGAGAAACAATAAGATTTATTTCTTTTAATGTTTTTAACTTAATTTTAGAACCTTTCAAATATTGATAACAAATTATCTATAGGTTGTTCAAAGGTTCTTCAAAAATCTCCCAAAAATATTTGAACTTTTTTCATTTGTTTTACCGATCACTCTTCTCTTTGACTCTTAATAACCTCCAGTTTCATAACCTCTCATATGTATTTTCTCATCTATTTTTTCACTCACTTTAAAAGTTATATGGAAAGAGATTAAAGAAGAAAGCAAGTAAGCATTAATGATAATTTATTTTTATCTCAATATTATTGTTTCTTATTTTCTATCTTATTCTCTAACTTTCCCTCCTCAATTTTAAAATAAAAGAGGGAAGGAATGAAGCAGCTAAAGGCTCATTCGCCACTGTTCCATTTTCACTGTCCATCCTGAGTGATTCACCCCAGTGAATCCCCAGTTTGCATAGAAAAGTGAAGGTGTAAAGGGTGCTAATAACGCCAATTCCCACTTTTCATTTTGTGTGATTCCTCCAAAATGAACCCAAAACGTGAGATCCAAATGAGCCTTAAGTTGACATTAGTGATCAACTATACTCTGTTCATTTTGAATAGGCGCCTGAGAAATAGTGCTTTCCCCTCGGGTAAAAGCGTAACCATGGTAACGCTCTTTGCGCAGCCAATATCAAGCCTTCTTCGCCACTTTGACGTTGATAGTTGCCATGGTTACCGATTCAGTGGTGGGGGAAGGAAATGTACTCAGGCGCCAATTCAAAATGAATAGAGTAGAGTACTGAAGAGTAGTAGAGTACTGAAAATCCTCACTCATGGACATATTTTCAACTGGCCGTAAGGAGACATGTTTTCAATCTAGATATGGACATATTTTAACACTGGATACATTTAAAATTGAACACAATTTCTTTCTGTAAAGGTATGTTCTGAAGAGCATTTTCTCCAGTTTATAAACAACAGTAGTTCACACAAAAAATATGCTAAAAGTAAGCAAAGGAGATGTATAAAAATCTGCGAGGGAATATCTTCTCTTAAAATGAAAGGTATTTAACCAGGAATACAGAAGTGATCTCCCGAACAGATCTGTCACAAACTTGACGATGTCGTGGAAAAATTTATGAGATGGGGAAATGTGATATTCTCTACCGTTTAGCCGTTCATAATCAAACAACAGCTTGATGGACAAGACGCCAGATAAGGCACCACTTAGGAGTATGGTTTATGATGCATCCAACAGGAATGTGATATGCCTTGCATGAGAAGTACTTGGGGTCAGTTCATCTCTATACTTTCCTCCTTTGAACCAGTAGTGGTTTTTAATATCTTCAGTCACTTTAAAATTGCTGGCTGTGTTCAATGCGAATTGGTAGAACGTAAATAAGATCTAAATTCTTATAAAGTAGAACTTTTCTCATAGTAGGAAATTTTATAAAATCAAATAGGTTTCTATTTCTGTAATAAATAGAATATTTTAGAAAGAAAGCCATGTGCTATAAATTATTCCTTTATCATTGAAAAAACCACAAATAGAGATATTTTCCCATTAATAGATGTAGGCAATTAGCTAAAAACAAGATTTTTGACCATTGATGAATATTCGAAGATTAACGTATTATCTCCATTATAATTTAACGCACACGTTAAAGAAAATATTTATTCTATGTTCTCAAATATGAAATTTAACTTTTTAAAGGTATAAACAATCGTTTGTTAGCGACTTGTTATTTTTATCTTTCGAACATAAAATATTAATTTATTGGTTATTTTTTCTTTTTTATTTAAATATTCAATAACATTTTAAATGCTGTCTCCATATTCTTGCTTATCTTCAAATCTTGATCTTTCTTTTATTTAAAAATAATAAAAATACAGTATTCAGTTTAAAAGCTGATTTTTTTAAGGTTAGAAAATCGCGAAAAAGTAAAGTATTTTTCCAATTAAAATAATTTTAATCCTTTTACTCATTTAAATCAGATTTAGCTTTCCATTGAAGTAGTTGTAAAAAGGCGTATTATGTTTGCTTCTATTCTAAGAAAACTAATACGCGTAATAATAAACAAGTTACTTTATTACTTCCTATCAATCATAAGAGGTCAAATGTGTAGAAGAGTTAAATTTTATTAGAACCCTATAAGGGACAAAGAGTAACATTGTATCACTTTTATGAAGACCACCAAAGAATAACATTTAATAAAGTTTTCACATTCGTAAACTAGCTCATAAAAGACTCATTAGACTGGGATCAATTGAATTCTGTCTCGGTATTGCCTTTACATTTTTCTTTCTTCGATGTTAAATATTTTTAAATTTTTGTTTTTATACCATATGTTTCAAAGAGCTTCTGTTTCAGAACCACAAGGACTTGTCCTAAGAAAAATGATGAATAGCCTTAGACTGACACTTAAGTATCATAAAAGCATCTTAAAGCTATAAATTCTATTTTACTAGTGCCCATCCCACGTAAGTTAGTTACCTTCATATGTGACTGGAATGTACACGTTTTTATAAAGAAAGGATGTAGGCTGAATTTATTAACTTTCAACCATATAAATAAATATAAAGAGTTCGCGCTTAGAAGATTATTTTGAAAAATATATTGCATTATCGATGTGTCCTTTAATTAATATTTAAATTCTCACAGAAAATATCACTAAAATTCTCAGAAAAATTTAGGATTGGTGGTAACTAAAACAAAATTTTAAATTGATAAATAATTATTTATTTGTTTGGTTTGCAAAAACTTATAAAAAGTTATCTTAAGTAACATCAAATTTTAAAATCTTGTTTTATGTTATGCAAAGTATCATATTTAGTTTCATAATTTTAATAATATCTATTATGTAGTAAAGCTTTCTGGGGATCAGCATCAACAATGTAGTAAAATAATAAATCTTACTCCAATATCAAAAGATTCTTAAATGTGTTTAAAACTTCATTGATAGAAAATCATCAGAAAACCTCATTGGATAGAAAATCATCAGAAAACCTCATTTGATAGAAAAGCTTCAAAAGCGTTAAGAGCTTCACCTCAACTGATAAGCAATATTTGGAAGTTTTTAATACTTCATAATTAAATTACAATAAATAAATTATAATTACAATTTATTTGACAGAAATGGTATGAAACAAACTCGACATTTCTTTCGACGAAACATTTGATTTTTGTAAAGGCTGATTTAAACTTTCACCCTTCAGTCCTCAAACAAAATTAATGCACACTAGAAATTCCCAAGATTGAATCACTCAGAATGAACATTGAAAGTAAAACAGTGTAAGTTAGCCTTCAAAGAATAGCTGGGATAGAACCTTAAATCTAGCTGTGGGTCGTAACGGCCGTATTCACCACTAACCTTATCCAAGGAAAACTGGAATCATAACTTCTGATTGGTAGATGAAAAAAAAGGAAAACAAGTTTTAAGCCTATCAGAGTTGTCGAAAAAAGCTTGACTCCAGGTTAACCTTAGATCAAGTTAGTGGTGAAAAAAATATACTGAAGAGTACTATCTGAAACTCTGACTTGAATGGGTGTCAGGCAAGACAAAAAATGAGATATCAGAGGTTCCATTTCTTAAATACTCAACAATTCTCTTTCACTAACTTTCCAATATAAATCACTATTCTAATTCCCGCCTGCAACAAAATCATCACTCTCTTTCATGCTTTATTCATTCCCGATTTCAGACAACAGCCATTTTTTCACTGCTCCTCCTCTGTAGATAGGAATCGCCGCAAAAGACACAAAAGAGACCAAGACATAACTCAAGGCGTGTGTGTGTGTCTTAAATGTGGGCAATAAGAGGATTCTAATAAAAGCAAATAGTCCAAACACAAGGAGATAACCATCTCTTTTAGCTTAGTTCAATTGAAATAATCCTTTATAAAGGGTGGAGATGGTTTTATGATGGATTTAGCTGCGAGATTTCGGCTTTCGTTTGACTCTGCTGGTGGGTCGAGAATTAATAGTCGCACGGTGAGAAATGTCGTCGCATTATCTGTCATAATCGATCATCTGAAACTTTTGGTTTTTGTTTGTTTCCGTTTCTGGAGCTTTAAGATGTACTTTCGAGATGGCTTCATCAGTTGCGGTTGCCGTGGATGGATGGACTGTGGCCGGATGAGGAGTGTTAAGGAGGGATTTCGGGGTTATCTGGATATAAATCGTGTTTCTGTCTTAACTTTTGGGTGGATTAATTGATTGAAGGAAAAGGGAAATTTTGATGTGATTATTAAGTCTTTTGATGTTTGTTGTTTGAAAAAGAAAGTGATGCAATAGAAGAAGGCGAGAGAGACAGGGAAATTGTATTCATTACCTGTGGATCTGCTTCTGAAATCGTATAATTTTCGATACATTTCCTATGTTTTTCAAATATACCTTTTTAAGTCAAATAATTTAAGAGCCTGAGATTTTCTTAAGAGATAGAGCTTAATAATGTACGTATTCCAAAATAGGAAAAATATACATATAAAGACATTTCAAGTTAACCACTAAACTGATTGCCTCCTAAAGCTGTGATTTTTAAAGGTAAGAAGCATTAATTATTACGAGAAAAACTGTTTAAAGTTTTGCTACTGAGCAAATTTATTTTGTAGAATATCTACAAAAACAAACTATGAAATAAATTTATTTTTGACACATTTTCCATTTTCTTCTAAACAGTTTAAAAATGTTTATTAAGAAGTATAATTGGTTCAAAGCTATCCTATTAAGATTTCTACTTGAACCACATCAACTGATAATTTTTATTAAAAAAAACGTAATCTGGTTTTGTATTGTTGATAGTAATCTTGATCTCTCCCCTGTGTCCACTTCTTACCGAAAATATTTGTTTTCCTCTCAGAAGAGTTTGCTACCAGTGAAATATTATTTACAGAATCGACAGGCTTGCAGCAGAAATCAGAACAGCTTTTCATTGGAGTTACTTTAAGCACCTCAATTCTATTTTTTACTATAGAGATTGATCCATTTTATGATAATACAATTGAACTCACTTATGGTGAACCATCGCGAAAAGAACAAATGCTAGTTCACTGTTATCGATGGTTAACTACATCGAACTTTAATGAATATTTTTTTAATGTTTTCATTTGGACTAGTTGTGTTATAGTTCTTTATAACCAGGGAAACTACAGGGTTAAATACATCCCGGGCTGGATACTTGTTTTTAAAAGGAATATCTTATTAATTTTTTTTAGAAAATATTTTTTTTGATTGATAAATACGGAACTAAATATAATTATGAGCAGTTATGATGGCGTTTAGACAAAAGTAAGTAATTATTACTCTGGACCTACACAGATTAAAGACAAGGACTTTCAAAATCTTTATTTCTGACAGAACCCATCAAGCTTAGAACCTTTTAATGTTCACAAAGTCGCCAATAAACGTTTTATAAGCTCCCATCACCACCATAAGTGTTTAAACCGTTTTGAAACACCAGATAAACTAATGTAACACCAACGCTTTTAGTACAAGGTGGGCGAACTATATATTACACTTCCTTAACTCGTTAAATCCACCTTCCTTGCGAGTGTACCATTCCGCAAAAGTCACAAATCTCTCCCGCGCGAAGGTGACCAATCCTTTGTGGGCGGGGCCATGGTACAAAAGCGTGAAATAGATTTTCTCACTTCGTGCCTCAGGTTTAATAACGACCCCAATCACCATATGTCAGCTTGTTTCAAAAGATCTAGAGGGAACTGTAATTTGGGCACAAAGAAAATCCTGAAAATTTCAGTAAACAACTTGGAGGTATGCAAAAAAGAGAGATTACTCTGAGGTTTCCATTCATTCTACATAAATTACGATTTTCATACGAATGATTAACCCTTTCATTCCCAACTTTTCATTTTTCAACCAAAAAATTCTAAAATCTGTAAACTATGCTCATTTTGCCTTCCTAATAACAGGGTAAAAAGAAAAAATTAATCTTAATTTTTTAATTGAAATTTTGAATGAGTCCAAATGGCATCATTGGGAGTTAAGGGGTATAAAAGTGGTACTGATTCTAATTCCACATTTAACCTCAGAGGGTTCATAAATGATAATGGAGGTAAATATTGATATAAAATATTGTTATAAGATTATTTTTTAACATTTTAATTTATTTTTTCTTTAAATAATCCAAAAATAATGAAAATTTTTTTTCGAAATAACGAAGTTTTCGAGATAACGAATTTCGAAATATCGAGGTTATACTGTAAACAGGTATGTTCTATTTCTAAGATAAAAACAGTCATTTGCATACATAACATTCATATAATTTGTCGACAGGGTAAAATATTTATCGAAATAACGAAATTTTCGAGATAACGAATTTCGAGATATCGAGAGTAAAATGTAGCTGTCTTGTTTTTTTTTATTTCTATGGTTACATTTAATTATTAATATTTAAAATATTTTATCAGAAATATAGCTTTATATTTGATTTATAGCATTTTCTAACATGTTATGTACTGGTAAGCAACCTGAACTCCCAATGATGCCATTTGGAATCATGACTTTTCAATAAATTCTAAAACCAAAACTTTTTGATGAATATTATTTTAAAATATCAACATAGTCTTTACAATAATTTATTTACAAAATAAAACAGTATTCTTTTATTTTAATTAATTTAAATTTCTTCAAAATTAAAGTTGTTTTACACAGATTAAGCAAAAAAATTTTTTTTCAAAAAGCTAAATTTTGATCGTTTATTTGGAAATGAAAATTTAATGGTAAGGAAAAAAAATATTTTTTAAAAGAGAGTTGGATGAAGATTCTAATAGTATTCATCTGGAATCTTTGGTATTTCTAGGAAAGACGAAAAATATCCCAAATCCATGATTCCAATTGGCATCATTGGGAATGAAAGGGTTAACAAAAAAAGAGTTGTAAGCATGAGCTTACTGTGATGCTTGTTTAAATTAAGGATAGTATCTTTTCAAGTTTGAGAATCAAAAGGAATTTTTAAAGAAACATTCTTTTCCAAATGCAAAAATAGTTTTATTCCCCTCTTACTCTGTCTCTTTTATCGTGTCCGTAATCGGTGAATTAAAGACAATTAAATAAAACTTAATTTAATTACAGTAAAGCACCGTTTATACGTTTCTCGTTTATACCACTTTTCTATTTATACAGAGTTTTCACATAGTCCCAATTCTTCGTTTATTTGACGGGCAATATCGGTTATACGTCGTTTTCCACTGTCTTAATGCATGATACTTCGTCGTTTCCCACTGTCTTTTTCTTAATGTCAAAAAAATGTAACAAATTGATGATTTGGTATTCATATACAATGCAATGTATTCAGATGTAGTGTTTGGGATGTGCAATATAGTACTCAAGATATGAAAAATAAAATAAGTATTTAGGATAAATTTTAAAGGCATGGTTTGTTTCATTTTTATGTTAAATGTATTAATAGTATTTTAAAATTTCATTATTATTTTCAGTTTAAAAACTGTTTTTAAAGTTTAAAAAGTGTTTTGAAGCAATTTTTCCTTTAGAAAAACCTCAAATTCATTGTATTTACGTAAATCTGCATTAAATCTGCTAAAAATCAAAGATGTTTTCAATTATACGTCTTATCATTTATACGTTGGTTAACGACGGTCACTTGAAAGACGTATAAACGGTGCTTTACTGTATTTTAATTTGTATGCCTATTGTTTACAGCACAAAAGTGAAAAATAGAAAGACAGAGACAAATAAAATTATAAACTATTATGAAACTGAGTCATTAAGACACTATCAATGGAGTAAGTGAATACCAATGAAGTCAAATATTCACTGGATAAAAACGATGAATACACTCTAAAGCTAAAGTTAATTTTATTTGAGCTTAGTTTACAGCACAAAGGGTAATAAAAGAGAGACAAATTAACTTAAATTTAATGAAAAAAAAGACATCGATTTTATCAATTTCGAGGGGTTATATCTTCCAAGAGAGAGTAGTTATTTTTTCCCTCTTTACACTCTCTCCGCTCACTCCTTTCAAAAACGTCATGTCTCAAAAAAACCTTATTTTTCAGGAGAGTGATTTGAAAGTTTAAAATTAGATTGAAATGCATTAAACATAAATATTAAACAACATATTAAATTTTTCACTATACATCCTAAAGATATGGTGACTTGGCAGGGCTATACTACTTTTTCAGGGCTTTCTAAAAACAGTCATAAATAAAAATTGTTGATTTTTGAGATATGACGTTGTTGAAAGGAGTGAGCGTCATGTGTAGAGCTAAGCTTGGAGATTTTTTTCCCGCACAAAAAGTCAATTTGCCAAATTTTGGATTTATTCCCTTCATCAAACTGGCGATTCAATTTACAATGGGCAATACCACTATTTATTTTTTATTTTTTTATTCGATAGAGGTACCCTAGAGCGGAATATACGCGATTTTTAATTACGATGATAATTTATTTTTTTATGTAATTTCAAAGTTTGACTTTAAAAAAGGGCGTTAAATCGTCCAATTTCCCAATATGACGTACTTATACCCTATACATTGATTTTAAACAATGCTTTTAATTGTTTAAACAAATCAAAGTCATTGTTGGGTTTCTCGTTAAAGTCTGTATGAGTCAGTTGTGACGTACTTTTTTTTAAAATTTTTTTTTATAAATTTTTTAATCAATTTTTTTTTTCAATTCAATTCAATTTTATTTGATCACATACACTATTTACAAATGAAGCTATTTACACTTTGGGGATTTAAAAATCCCAATAAAGTGAAAAAAAATATTTGTATATACATATGGAAAGGAAAAACAAAATAGTACCGTATTTTACCGTATTTACTTTTAATTTTACCGTATACAAAGACAAAGGGCTTGGCGATTTTAATTTCAAATATTTAATTAACTAAATTTTTTTTAAACTTTTCATGTGGATTTTTGGATTTAGATCTATTTCCTTTACTGGAAAAAATACATTTTTTTCTGTTTTCAAAAAACGATGGTATTGTCCATTGCATGATCGAAACTTATCTAATATTCTTCTGTCTATTTTAGCGAAGATAAATTCTTTTTGGCCGGATGACAGTCTTTGGATACGATCCGCGGGCAATAATTGTGATCCCCTAGATTTAATTCCTTCCCCCTCATTCTTCAACAGGAAGCTGGCCTTCATTCATAAAAGTGAAAGTCGACACACACGCTTAATATTCCATTTATCTTCTCAGAATAATACATCATCTTTGAGTTGCGTTGTCTTCCATCCTTCTAGTTTTTTTTGTATCAGATAAGCCTTTCTTGCTCGCCATTAACCCACCTGTTACCCCAAAGGATTCGACAGACTCAACCTTCAATGGACGTTATTAATAGTCCACCCTGGTGTGTGATCTCTCGAGTTTGATTGATGATTTAGATTTCGGATGTACGCTCACACAGCCCTCATTGAGATAGTACAACTTTCAGGAAATCGCTTAAAAAGGGGGAAATTTGATAAATGAGGGTATTTAAGCTGATAAAAATGTTTTTAAAAAGCATTGGAATTGAATGCGAAATTATTTTTAAGATCTCAATAGAAAGATTTGAGAAGCGATTTTAAATAAATTCCCTCTAACAATATTTTGCCATAGTCGTCTAGTCATTTTAACTATCTTTTGCGATTTGCCGAATTCTTCCATTTTAAGTAAGTTACTAGCTTAATATTATTGATTACGGATAATAACTCTTTCAAGCAATAAGTAGACTACGAATATTAACCAAAAATTTATCTGACGCTAGAAATTTAGGTTACTAAAATTGAATCGTCAGTTTGTGAAGAAGGGAATAAGTCCAAAAACCAAGTTTTGAGAAAATCGAAAAAACTGTATAAGTAATAGAATTTTCATTGTATAATCACCAAATTTTTACTGGAAGTTCACAACCCTATTTAGAAAACAGAGCAACCAACCATCGAAACAAATATAAGTATATTCAAAAATATTTTACAGTCAAATTAAGTGGATGGACTTATTCCCTTCTTCAACCTTATGAAATTTTTCTGATGAAAAAATCTTAAAAAACCCTTAAATTCACATTTAAATTATATTTCTCCTTAGTTTACACCACAAAAGGGTGAAATAAAAGGAATAAGACAAATAAAATTCAAAATTATAGTGAAACTGAGTTATTAGAGCAGTATCAATGGAGTGAGTGAATATAAATGGAGTTAAACATTCCCTGCATAAAACAAGTTTGAAAAAATTTGAAATTAAAAGAAAATTTCATTTTAACTTAGTTTACAGCTCAAAGAATAGGAAAAGAAAGACAAATTAACTTTAACTCCAAATTAACTTGAAAAATACAATGAATGGACATCGATTTCACAACTTCAAGGGGCGATATCTCCCTATAGGGGTTAGTTATTTTCCCCTTCTTTTCACCCATGTGTAGAGCAAAGCTTGGAGATTGTTTTGAGCACAAAAAGTCAATTTGTCATTTTTAGGACTTATTCCCTTCTTCAAACTCACGATTCAATTTAAGGACTACTTAAGAGATATTACTTTATTATATCTGTTCAAAATTTCATTAGATATTTTTAAATGGTTGAATACAGTATTTTGGAACCATACTCTAAAGATAAAAAATACATATATTTATTTTTTTCTACTAATATATTAATTAAATCTAAAATGTCTGTTAGCTTATCCTGTGTACTTTTTTGAAAGTCTATTAAAACCTGTGAAGTTGGTATTTGATTGTGATTAGAGTTTACACACATATACATTCAGAAATGTATCAGGGTCTACCTCACATATACATTCAGAAATGTAAAAATATTATTCTTATACATATTTAAAGACACTAATTATTCTTATGAAGAGAAAAACTGGCGTACAGTAGAGAAGATTCTTAAAATATTAAAAAATTAAAATATCAATTATAAGCATAGCATTTAACACAATCTATATTATTATGAATTTTTTTACTATTCATCACATCATACATTTAAAACTGAACTTTATAGTAATAAAACTCAAAGGATTTCACAAAAATCAAAACTTTGTGTAAAGCATGGGTGTTTCATTATTTATTTTTAAAAGGGTATTTCTTATTTAGTTTATTTTTAATTGTGTGCTTTCAAAGTGAATTCTTATTTAAAAGTTAAATTTGATTAATTAATTATAAATTGGTATCATTTTTAAGGTGATTAAAATAATAGTATGTGTTTATAGAAAGATAAATGTTTTGAAATAAGTTGAGTCGTTTTATAAAATACAAATTTCTACTTAAACTATTAATTTTTAAAAGGTTATTACTAACCAAATTATCAAAACGTATTTATTTATGCTTATTATAAAACAACTTTTGTCAAACCTTTTTATACTTTTTAAGTTGTTTGAATCTATACAATACTTTCAATATTGACAAGAAGTCCAATTAAAAAAATTTTAAATCCATTTTATTGTTTTAAAGTATTTTTCTATTTTCATAATATTTCTTGCAACTTCAATCTATTTATTTTTAAATATAAACTATTCCAAATAAAAGAAATGTAGTTTCGAATAATTTCAATGCTTTGAAGCAAAACGCAGTTTGGGAGAAAGTTTGCCTAACATATTATTTCCCAAGACATTTTACTTTTTCTAAGACTCGTATTTCCGAGATGTCTAGAATTTAAACACTCGACAGTGTGATGGGGGAGGGAAGTTTAAGAGTGGGACCTGGCACCACGCGTTACAATTACACGACGAAACTTCACTGCTCCAACAATAGTTCCTTCGGTCTGTGTTTACAGGGAGCACGCCTTTAAAAAGGTTTTTCTTGCCTTTTTGAAAAGCTTCTGGTGCAAGATATACGAGTGCTGACTCCCTCAAAGTGTTTAGAAGTGGGGCTCAGGATAGGTAGGAGAGAATATGAAACTGCCATCGTGATCTTTGTTGTCAGTTTCCGGAAATTCGAAAAGTCGTCTGCGTGGAATATGCTGCTAAAATTATAGGTATCTAAATAATTTGATTTTTAAAACATTTGTTGCTGACCTTTAAATTTTATTTCCGAGAAATTAGTTTTTAATACAGAAGAATATTGTTTAACCGGTTTCCTTAATTTTTAAAATTGTATTTTCTCTCACTTTGTGTGATATCTTTATAAAATATTTTTATTATGTAATTTTAAATTTATCTTTTACTAAAGTCGCTAGAATACTTTTACTCAGAGTTTCTATTTTACTATTATATTAACCATTTCGGTTAATAAAGGTTCTGCTGTATTCTTATCTTATGAGTGGGAAAACGTTTTAATATTGTCTTCAAATATCAGACTGTTATCGCATATGGTAATAAATTTAACATTTGATAATTTTTTTATATAAGAAGTTTAAAATATTTTATCATTATTCCATAGTGTATATTCGTTAACTGAAATATCAGATTATATATAGTCAAATTTAACAGACTTTATTGCCTTTAAAAATAATTGTTAATGGGGGTCGATATTGAATCTTTCATCTTTCTCTATTAATACTAAGAACTATCAATCGTAATATCATATCAGTTCGGCTGTTGAGAAAATGAGAAATTCTTTTTATAAATCCTATTCGAGAAACTTTTAACCAATCTTTAGGTTCAAAAGTGTGGCTGTCTACTTTTTAGTTTTAAATTTATTATGCTATCCATCTTACTCTTTATTATTCATTTGGTTTTAGGCTTAAATATTATTATCCAACTTTTTTAAGTCCAGATGTGATCATTCATTTAAATTTAAAGAAGGAACTCATCATTAATCATAGTCTGTGACTCATAAAAATTAGTTTTTGAACATCGATTGAATATTTTCCTTTGAATTTTTTATGTATCTTTTAAAAACTTGTAAGATATTCGCCATAATAATGAATATTTTAAAATGTAACGTTTAATAACCAACCAATCTTGTTTAAACTGAAATATGTCAGAACGAAGCTTTAAACTACTTTATATAAAACTATTAACTCATCTTCACATCATGAATTTTTTTAAGTTTAAATTTCAGGACTTAAGTAGTTAGTTTCAGGTAGTAGTTAGTGTCAGGTTTCCTACTTTAACAGAACAGTTTGCCTAATTTGGTTGCTGAAAGGTACTGTTGCAAAGGTGATTTGATTCAGCATAATCTGATGTGACTGCTTGCTTAGTTTGTTATTTCAAAGCTTAAGTTCATAAGTAGCTCACAAAGCATTGAGAAATAAAAATATGACAGCTGAAGGGAAATCCCAGTCAACGCATGACAAACATACATCGATAAAGCCCTATCAAATCTCCCCAGTGTCAAAATCAAATCTACCTTCCTCTCCATCAGATCTGTCACTGCCTGACAGTCAAATCTAAACTTCCGATCGATCTAGGGAATATCTTGATGGACCCCCATCAGAAACTTTTCAACTCCAGAAACTTCTGCCATCAAGTATCTCTCCTCGACCACACTACTTCCCCATGGAAAAGAGTGCAAGGAAGGAGGCAGCGACAGCTTCGAGTGGAGAAATTTTTAAATGCGACGTCTTATCACCCCTGTCACATAAACTTGAAGGCCCTCCCGCGACAGATACGGAGTCTCGTCGTAAAACTGCGATTAAGGAGTCTGGGTGACAGACTCCTTCTCCGCGAGGACTCTTGGAATTTCTCCTGGATGGAGTAGGGTGCATGAGTTGTGTTGGGAGGATTAGGAATATATTATTTCACGGTGGAGTAGTATGGGGTTTGTTGGAAGGTGGCCTCAGGTGAGAATGGAGTTACGATGCTTTTAGGGAGTGTGAGTGTTGGGGAGCTTGTGTCGGAATCGTATCGGGATGAATTAGCTATCTTGGAGAAGGATGCATCATATGTTTATGTGGTTTTTCTGCCACCATCGAAAATATGCTCGGACCACAACGATCAAATAATCACTGCTCCGGCAGACCAGTGAAAAATATTCATTTCCAGTTTCGAGTTTTTTCTGCCAACATGGTGGAGGAGAAAGACGTCCCTCTCTTGGCGGGACAGTCGCGATTTTTGCCTCTTTAACCCGCTCTGCCCGAATGTCCCGCTTCTTTGACTAAAGTTTTATCAAACAACAAAAATGTTAAGAAAAATCTAGACTTTTTTCCAATTTTAGAAAGGTAAATAAAGTATGCTTTGGTTGTTTTAAAATTTTTAAACGATTGATTTAACAAAGTATAATACAGAAAGCTGTTTGTTCATAGTGCCTTTATAAGGTTCATACCCCTCTCGAAGTTTTGGTGATTAGTTTCGTAATTATTTCGTAGTGAAATGCCCTGCTTTTTAGATTGAAAAACCTGGCTAAATAAAATTTGGTGGACCAGTCATTTTGGTTCAGTCAGTGGTGGATCCAGGGGGTGGCACCCTGGAAAGTGCCCCCCTTTTGGAGACCCAAAAAGGTTCTTAAAATGAGTAAAAACCCAACTTTTACAGGTCTAATTTCAAAAATTTTTCTGGGGGAAGAACCCATTCCCCATTAGTATCAAAATGGGGTGTTCAGTGTTTATTTTTAGGAAATCCCCAAAATTTTGACATTTTGGGTCAAAAAGTAAAGGTAGTAGTGTGAAAAGTGCCCCCCCTTAGACTCAAAACGTTTCTTAAAATGAGTTAAAACCCTATTTTTACTCGTCAAATTTAAATTTTTTTCTGGGGGAGGACCCCCATACCCCCAACGGTACCACAAGAGGATCTTGTCTGGAAAAGTGCCCCCCTTGGAGCCGTGCTGGATCCGCACCTGGGACCAGTGCAGTAAGACTGTTAAAAAGTACTGGTCCGCAGGACTTGTTTATTTCCCCTTAATTTCTAATGCTGGTTATACCCTTTCTTGAGTTCGTCAAAGATGGTTGTCGACCTTCTGATAATAAGTTAGTGGGGGGCCTTGATTACTCACACTGATTGTGATTACCGATTGTTCACATTTAGATAAGAATACAATAACAGATTGATTTTAGAGGAAGTCTGTTAGCACTATAAAACCTACATTAGAGCTCTTTCAGAAGAAATTTCCAATGTTTTCAGCCAAATCAAAACAGATTCAAATTGATTCATTTTACAGACGAAGAAACATCCAGATTTTATATTCGATATAAATAGTTCGTAAATGAATTACTATTACTGTCAGCGGTACTATTTCAAAGATTTAGAACTCGAGTTTTTTCGTTTGGTACTCGCGTTTTTCTGCTTTTTACTGAAAATTTAAGATGTATTAAAACTACATGCCTATCCTATCTGCTAAATTTTATCATCTACTGAAAGCCTTTTAGAAGAATAAGAACGGCCTACATGACAGCATTATATACTAGGTATTCTTTTTTTTGTGTATGTGCTGCATGTCCAATGTTTAATTTTTTGATACTTTTATTACAGTTTTTGTTACTTAAGACTTTAAGAACTTAAGTTTATGCGTACCAGCCAAGAGGCCACATATTTTCTGAAGGAATATATGTTTCTGAAATAGATAGGTAGACCTAAAAAAATGTTAAACCTATTTAATTTTTTTTAAATATTCGAATGAAAAACTTCGTCGATATCTCCACCTATAGAAAAATATTACAGCAGGATACTAAGCATTTCTCCTTATTAATTTCTGATAAAAGAAATACAATTTAATAACATTAAATTTTAATGTAGATGCGTACTATATTATTGTTTTTTAGGGTTTTCCTTAATAAAATTTCTATAATAACCGTGTAAAATTTAAATAAGCAATAAAAAGGTTAAATTTTACGTAATATACATTAAAAATGATTTCAGGCTTTATATTTCTTAATTTCTTTATTATGTATAGAACTTCAAACCGTTATCAAGCTTTACTAATTCGTTTTTCAACCAGTAATTCAATTTATATCCTCTTTTAAACCACTCTAAAAATAATTATCCATCAACAATTGTCCATATACAGAAAAAATATTATAATTAATTACTTGCTGCAACAGTCCAGCTTGAAGAACAACTTATTACGCTTTCAATTGCAAAACATGTGTTTTTTCGTATCTAATTAATGTGTTAGATTGATCAAATCATCCTATGCAGTTTTTGTGTAACACAAAACAACTTTTAAAAGTTTTAAAAATTACGCCCTGAAAATAATTTCTTCCAAATTAACTTCTCTCATAAAAAATAAAATAAATGCTAAAATTAAAATAAATAATGAAATAATTCTTGTATTCTAATTCCTAATATTTAAAGCTTTGAATTTTCATATTGATTTACGTATTATATAAGATGTTTTTGCATAGAGGAAAATATACATAAATGAAATCTCTTTTCACAAAATCATACCCCAATTTCTTGACTCAGGTGATAAATGAAAAACTAATTCGGATATAAGTTCGAATGAAATCCAATCCATGAACTCAATGCTAAGATTTCCAGATAGTGTCGATTAACACATCACTTTACGCACAGCTTGGTTTTCTCCTATTCTTATTTCGTTTTTGTTCATACGGTTTGACAATATGACAGTTTTCATAACGGAAATAAATGCACGAATCGCAAAACTGTCATAAAATGTACGCAGCAGATAATTATATTTTTATTCCAATTATTTTATCAATCCCTTCAAATAAGTATGAGAAATTGTATAGAAATAACATCACACACAATTAAGATTTATTCTTTTGAAAGGTCAGAACTTTTATAGATATTCATTACTATTATCGATATTATTCTATGTTTTAATATTATTCTATTCATATCACCCAATTTAGAAATTTTGTGATAGACACGGAAATTTTAAGAGTTATTTAAAAAGATTCTATTTAAGTTCAATATTTCCCTGTGACTTCAACGTAGGTGGAAATTAAGACGTCGACCATGTCCTTTTAATTTTGTGCGAAATATACCATTGAGAGAAATATTTTCAAAAAAGCTCTTAAACAGATACGAAATAGCCTCCCAAATTCATACAACTGATTTCCAATAAAATAGCGTTTGATTTCCCTCCCCCTTAATACTTAATATTACCAATAATATCTTAAGATATCTTATTATTTTAACCTAAGCCTGAAATCTCCTGAAATTGTGGAGTTTTTTTTATCTTATAAAAAATTTTGTAATTTTTTTCTAACAACTATGAGAAGATTAATTTTAAAGGGGTCTCGAACGTTTTTTCCTTGAACTTATTTAATACTTCTTTTTAAAATTTCAAATAGCTAACCCTTTAGAGAGATCTTTTCAGAACATTTATTATTTTTAAAGCTCCAATTGTTATAGGTATCATTAGTAAAGAATTACGGATAATATTCCCTTAAATTCGTCAAAATATAAGTGCCATATAGTTCATAATCTGAATAATTCAGGATTTGAAACGGTAAATAAGAAATCCTGAGAAGATGAAAGAAAAAAAGCACAAATGCGTCACCATCCTTTTAGATTTGATTTCTTTACGGTCTTCATCTCTTTGCAACCTAGTAGTAAACTGGAAGAAGGCAAACGTTTTGAATTACCAATGATGAATTAATTATAAGTAATATTATTCGAAAAGAACCTCTCTGCCGTCATTTTTATATCAATAGTTGTTTTATGCTCCAATTGTTATCTTCAAATCTAGAAGATTAGGTTTCGAGAAGAGAATTGTCAGGCTATCAGTTTTTCCCCATCTCCCAGCCTATTATATACACTTCCGAGTTTCCATGGAGTTTCCCAACCTCTTAGGGGAATTTTCATGGAAGTAGCCAACTGGGTCTCAATATAAATTAGATTAATCTTCAAAGTTTGAAATTTGGGTTGTTTAGTGAATAAATTTGAGTAGAGATTTAAAAAAACACTTGCAGAAATTGCTAGGAAAACAATTTACTATTCATAAATTTAATGCAAAAAATATTTGGAATGGAAATTTCGCATATATTTATAAGATTTAAAAAAATTTTTCTTAATGTAATAAGGTAATATTAACAAAATATTTTAGTTTGTAAAATTTATGCCTTCGGGCTTGTAGGCCGTGTTCTAGAGATAAAAACCAAAAGTTTCGTTGGAAACTGTGCCGAAATCATCAGTGGAATAAAAAGTTTTAGCTTTTGCTTTTTATTTGCTTTTTTAAGCTTGCTTTTTATTCCACTGTGGATGTCGGGCACAGTTTCCGACGAAACGTTTGGTTTTTATTTTATCTCTAGAACACGGCCTACAAGCCCGAAAGCATCAATTTTACAAATAAATAGAACCGGCTGTGAAAGTCTACACCTCTGTGGTCTACACTACATGTTTACAAAATATTTTAGGTTTTACTATCGTTGTTATTTTAATTTTTCCTGTTGAAAAACAATAACTAACCTATAATTTGAATCCTTTATTTTCATTTTAACTGTTACCAAAGTTTTCTCTTGGTAGTTTATAAAATTATACAAATCTTTAAATTTTAATATATTTAAAGGAATTTAATTAAAGTAAATAGTCATTAGGTCACTAAACTGTTGCCAAGTTGGGGATAGCCTCCAATAAGTAGAACCTTAGCTGAAAAAAAGTGTTAATAATTTTAATAAAATAAAATTTAAAGTAGACGAGTAGAGAAAAAGAAATTCTTAAATAGTATTGTGCTGCTATCTACTTATTAGAAACGTAACTATTTTTACATTACAAATTTAAATTTTTAAAATATTAATGTATAGTCATAAACAAAAGTAAAGATATTTTATATTTTTAAACGTGAAATATTCGCCTGCTTAACTTACAAACTCTGATTTTACGAGATACTTTTATTCTACTGCATTATTTACCTGGCGAGCATTTTTTTTCAATAAATTAATTTTCATATTCACTTGAACCATTCTTTGCTTAAATATTATTTTAAAAAATTTATAGATGCAAAAATATTTAATGATTGTAATATATGTAATGTCCAAATAAATTTTAATTTTAATTTCATTAGACTGAATTTGTAGAGATGGCGCCACATTAAATTGATCATGGAAATATCTTCGATATGTTCTTTTATGCATCATGGGAGATAGAAAAGTTTATATCTAACTAAAATATAAAAACAATGTATAAACGTACTAATTATTTCAAGATAAAAATAAAAACAGAAATTTTTTAAAGTTTAATTTAGAGAGCTCGGCTCAATATTTAAAAATTTTAAACCAAAATAAAAATTGAACAATTTATTATGGCAATTGCCAAGATAACAAGGATAAAAGCTTCACTCTAATTAATTATTTTAATTGCAGGGTTCTTTCTTTTAAGAAATATTTTGAGACCCAATTAGCCTCAAAACATGTATTTACTGAAATAATTATTTCTCTAATGAGGTGATTCAAACCGAGTTTTATTTCTGCTCTTTTTTAAATTCTCTGTTTTGATAAATAACGAAAAAATATGTACTATTTAAATTTCAAGTATAAGAACTCCTTAAAATTATTTCCCATAATACGTTACTTACTTTTTTAAATGAACCTCTATTATTTTTTTAATTTATTGCAAAACACACACACTTGGAAAAAAAAGTATAAATGAGTACAGATCAAGACTACAGAGGGTTGGGTTATAAAATAAAAATGAGTACTGTACTTTTACTGAAATATTGACCTGTAAGGATCATAAAAGAAATAAATGAAGCAAAATATAATTTTTGGAGGTCTATCCCGGGCTCTCTTGTCTAGGATTGAAAGGGTTAAAATAGGAATTTAAAATCCAGCCATATTAGAGTGGTATATTTAAAACATTTAAACATGCATTTCATTATCGAATAAATAGAGAAAAGAAATTCCGTCTTGTAAAATTTATTACCAATCTTTTGAAAAATTTGAAAACTGGATATGGACTAAATTTATTTTAATTGCTAAGCTTATCTTAAAGTCGAAAAATATATTATTCAGATATCAGGTTCTCTCTCAACGCTTTTAACTAGACTTGAAAGAAGAAAAAGCGTTTTTAAATTTGTAAAGAACATTCATTCAAGCTGCGTCTTTTTATTTCTTCACTTTTATACCTTATCTCTTTCCAAATGGCTAACCATTCGTTTGAAAAACCCACTCGCTCCACACTGAAAGGATCAGCACGCGTTGACACACAGACATGGAAAGCAGAGACGTCTTCGCATGAGGAATCCACAGTCGAGAGCTTTTTCAATTGATGAGTGAGATCCGCATCTAGAAATTAAACGTTCCATAACTGCTTTACTATGCTCGATAGGCACCACTTTTGCTTGACGGGTTTTTTCCGCTTCACTGTTGTTGTTGTCAATATAGCGAACTAAAAAAAGAGATAAGCTGCTTTTACGGAAGATATTTATTTTTATTTCGTGGGGGTTTTGTCTTGAAAATTTCATTGCATCTTACACTCTTCTTCTTGGGTACTAAATTTACTACTTATGTACTAAAAGTTCTACACCTTATTCAGATTCATTGACTTGAATTTCATTAGTTAAAAAGGAAATTCAGTATCGGGAGTTGAAAATTCGTTGCAAAGATATAAAAATGAACAAAAAAAGTTAAACGGAGAATTAGAAAAAAGATTAGGGTGGTCCTTATTTGTATGGTAAAATTTTTTTTGGGGGAATTCCGTTGGTGACGCCCCCTAGTTTTGTGTCACCATAGAAAATAATAATGTATGCAAAATTTAAGCTCATTCGGATAATAATAACACGTGCCGCAAAAGCCTTGAAGTTTCATAAAAATACTGATTTTTTCACAAAACATCAAAAAACCAAAGATTAAACACTCCCATCTTCTTCTTGATTTTTTTATGAGAATCTAATATAATTATAGTTATAATGTTCCATATTTCATTCTTCTATCACCCCTCTTTCGGTAGTAAAATTTTTTTTAAGTAAAAATAACTCTTTAAAGTTGTTTTTCCTGCATTTTAAAACAGCTAATAACTCTAGAACTATGCAACTGAAAAATCTGAAATTAGTGCCATTTTGTTTGTAACTTGACTATCTTTGTTTTGATGTGCAACATAACTGCCTTTCTCAAATTTTTTTTCAAAGTTTAAAAAAAATGTGAAAAAAATTTAATAAAAAAATTCTGAAAAAAAAATTTATTAAGTGAATTTAAAGTTTTTCAACCCCCAAAATAAACATTTCTGCCAAATTTCAAGTTAAAAATAAAATTTATCATGTAGAAAAAAATAAATATTTTCGAAATTTTGGCAAGTCCCTAAACATTCCATGTAATTTAACATAAAAAATGATTCATTCATGGGGAATTCAAAACTCCCTTGAGGGTGTTCATACAATTTGTACCGTGCAAAAAAATTCACTTAAACTTCAGAAAATACAACTATTAGCCGATTCGGTACAAAATCTTACAGAGCTAGTTTCCAACTTAATTCACTGTGCCTATTTTAACCTGAATTTTCCTCAGGGTTAAGTTTTTACGTAATTTTTTCACTTCTAACATGCCAAATCAAAGGAAAGAAGTGTTTGAAGGTAAAAGAATAAAATAAAATCATAAATTACGTAAAAACTTAATTCTAAGGAAAATTCAGGTGAAATAAGTCACAGGTGAATTAAGTTGGAAACTAGCTCTTTAAGATTTTGTACCGAATCGGCTAATAGTTGTATTTTCTGAAAATTAAGTGAATTTTTTTGCATGGTACAAATCGTATGAGGGAGTTTTTTGAATTCCCCATGAGTGAATCACTTTTTTTGTTAAATTACATGGAATGTGTAGGGACTTGCCAAAATTTCGAAAATTTTTATTTTTTTTCTACGTGATAAATTTTATTTTTAACTTGAAATTCGGCAGAAATGTTTTGGGGGTTGAAAAACTTTAAATTTACTTAATAAAATTTTTTTTCAGAATTTTTTATTAAATTTTTTTCACGTTTTTTTTAATTTTGAAAAAATATTTTTAAGATAGGCAGTTATGTTGCACATCAAAACAAAGATAATAAAATTACAAACAAAATGACACTATTTTCAGGTTTTTAAATTGTATAGTTCGAGAGTTATTAGCTGTTTTAAAATGCAAAAAAAAACAACTTTACAAGAGTTATTTTCACTTTAAAAAATTTTTACTACCTAAAGAGGGGTGATAGAAGAATGGAATCTGGAACATTATAACTATAACTATATTAAAAAAATACATACATAAAAAAATCAAGAAGAAAATGGGAGTGTTTAATCTTTGGTTTGTTCGATGTTTTGTGAGAAAATCAGTATTTCTTTGAAACTTTAAGGCTTTTGCGGCACGGGTTAAAATTTTTTGATTGAGCTAAAATTTTGCAAAAATCATTTATTTGTATGAAGAAACAATTTGGGGGGCGTCGCATAAAGATTTCCAAACTTTAAAAATAAGGACCACCCTAATGTAGGTTACTGATTATATACGCCTTAAAAATGACAAAATTTTATGGTAATATGTGGGAAATAAGTTAAATCCATCAGTTGAAGTAGACTTGAAAAAAGCATAACACTCTCCTAAAATCCGTTTATCAACAAATCAAACAATATTATGCCTGTGAGGGTGTGAGGGTATCAAATTTAATTTTTTAAAAGTAACTCTGTGGTTTTAAATGGTTCAAATAATAAAAATTATTTAGTCTCATCACAAAAAAAGGGACATTGGAAATGTGCCACAAGTTAGGAGAGGTATTTTTTTAAATTTTAAGTACTAATGTTCAGTAGTCGGTGACGACTCTTGTTTCACTATATAGGCCAGGCGTGCCGGACTGGGACTCCCGTCAGAGTCAAAGCGGTGGCAACGCGGTGGCAACAGAGCCAGTCATTCTCTCGGATGGGTTTCCGAGCTTTCATAACGCTACCGAATCAAACGAGCTGGCGCGCGCACTTCATTTGAAAAGTGTGCTGTGATTTCCTCTCCGAGTTTTAGGAACGTGGCTTTGTAATAGTATTTTTTATCTATTTGAAAGGCGGTAATTAGCAGTTTGCGTAGCATCTGTTATTTATTTAATTCGCTTATTCGTGGCATTTGTTTACAAAACCAGCGGATTGTTTAGATCTGATTTTTCCCGATATACGTTGCTGTTGATATTAGCAAATCATAAGTATCAAGAGGCAGGCACCAATTAAGAAACTTTTCAAGGGGGGTGCGGTCTTTTTTTATTATTTTTTGGAAGTAAAATAAACTTACTTCTTCAACTCGTTTTGATACGCTTCAACCTAATTGTAAAGATTTCATGGTAGAATTTTTGCGTTTTGACAATTGAAGTTGTAATAATAGAGATACAAGTGCCAAGGGGGTCTGGGGGTCCTCCCTTCAGAAAGTTTTTAAAAAAATACCTTAAAATAATAGGGTTCTAATTTTTACTCATTTTGGTGTATAAAACCTTGTATATACAGAAAAAAGTTTTTTTTTCGGGAGCCGTACCTTGTGTCAGAGCAAAGGGTGGGGCGATGGCCCCCTCCGCCCCCCTTAATCCGTCCCTGTCAAGAGGGATAGTCACTACTTTTATGTTTTCAGTTGAAAAATATCTAAATTTTGTATGGATGAAACATTATTAGACGTGAATACTGCGCGTTAATTTTTATTGTGATCGGCGAAGTTTGTTAACATGTATCGCTTGTCTTGATTTCCCCAATCCGATCTGCCGTTTGTTACATCACTGAAGTTAGCAGGCAAGTTTCAGCGAGGTTTGATGATTACTTTGGTTCACTGTTTCATGCTTTTAAGGGGTAAATGGATGATCGTTTGAAAATTTGATTGAAGTTTGACTTGACCACTGTTTTTTAAACATTTTATGGATCACAAGGATTTAATACAATTTTAGGAAGCTTTTATTAGGCCAGCAATAAAATGTTGACTGTACTTTAAAGTTCTCAACAGATAAACTACAGTAAAAACAGTACAAACTACAGCAGATATTGCTAAAAAATCCGAAATTTTAAAGTGGACATTTTGAAATAATAGGAAATTAGAAACTCCAACATTTATTTTACAGTGATTTTAAGTCAGAGTTAACTTGACCAGTGGTCAAGCAACATGAAATATAATTAGTACAACCTACTTTACCAAGGAGTCCCTATAGTTAACTAAGCAGAGGAAAAAAAGCAAAAAGTTGAAAAATACAAAAATTATTAGTGGTCAAAGGGGAATGACCAAAGGTCGGGGCTTCCGAAAAAAAACATAAAAAAGAGAGAGAAGGTCAGAAAAGCTTTTGGTAGTGAGGAAAAAGGGGATTGATCACTGGTCAAGAGATGTTGACCAGTGGTCAAGACCAAAATGTTATACGTTTCAAGGCTTTTGGTTTGAGACCCAACATGACCTACTTCAGTGCCAAAGCATTGAAGTATCAAAAAGTTAATCGGATTGACCAAAGGTCATCCGGAACCAAAAACACATGATATAACAATTGGGAATACAAAATATCAATTAGCAACTCCAAAATTAATTTTATAGTGATTTTTAGCCATACATAGTAATATTGACCTGTGGTCAAGCAACATGAAAGCAGTTATCGAGAACCAACCCAAACCAAAAACACATGTTTTAACGATTGGGAATACAAAATAGCAATTAGTAACTCCAAAATTAATTTATAATGATTTTTAGCCATACAGAGTGATATTGGCCAGTGGTCAAGCAACATGAAAGCAGCTTTCGAGAACCGATCCAAACCAAAAACACATGTTATAGCAATTGGGAATACAAAATATCAATTAGCAACTCCAAAACTAATTTTATTATTTTTAGCCATATACAGAGTAATATTGACCAGGGGTCAAGCAACATGAAAGCAGCTGTCGAGAACCAACCCAAATCAAAAACATTAAGCCCGCTCCAATTTCTAACACTGTCGGGCAAGCGGCTTATCGGCTATCGCCGTGATCTCGGCAAGAAAGTGCAATTCGTTCAACCTACGGAAAGAGCCGACCTCACTCGCGCTAGTTCGGAAAACTTCGGATTTGACTCCCGTGGGAGTCCCAAACTTTTGCCAGGGAGTCAGAAAGTATGAAGGAGTCCCAGTCCGGCACCTCTGGTTTAAACAATAAACGTTTTCAGTCACGTGTTTTTTTCTCGACTTTTAAATTAAAATATTAATTACCTGTACATTTTTTGAAAAAATTGACTAGATATTTCATTTTACATTTTACCATACAAAAAACCCTACGGAACACTTGTTTGGTTTTGAAAATTTGACACATGCAACTTCCTTATTCTGTTTTGAATACGTTTGAATTAGGGAGAGGAGAGTACCTACAATTTATTCAAATGCATTCGATTCCCCTTAAATAACAGGTTTGGTTTTACTCCCCATCATCACTTTTCAAGTCGCACAAATGACGACATTTCCCCTAACCACACAAGCAAAAACGTCTCTACATCCAGCTCACAAAACCACCAAAACATCTCGCTCACTCCTTGGGAAAGTGAGGACCTCTCTTTAGTCCAGGCAACGAATGCTCAAAAAAGGGTGTAGAGGGAAGTTCTTGGAACACAATTTTTGACTTTAGAACTTTGTTTGGACTAGTTTGGAGGTAAACATATCAAAAGTCCCCGACCCTAGCCCCTGAGCTTAATGTAGGGGGGGCGTTTAAAAGTCTCATTTTTCAGTTTTTGGCTTATTACTCTTAGAAAATGCATCCCCACGAAAAAGTTCAATTATCTTTTTTAAAGTAGATAAAATTACCAACAATTTAAGACCATTCCCAGGTTTATAGGTCCGATAGATCCCGAGTTACATCTCTTCAAAAATGGAAAATTTGTTAAAAAAGTTCGAAAAATTGAGTAAAATTCGTATTTAAAGCAATTTATTGGCTATATTACACTTCTAAGAGTGAAGTAAGGACTAAAACCTTATAACACAATTATTTAGCTTTAATTTAAGCCCTGAACCAAGTCTACGAGATCAATAGTTCTTACGCTATCTGAAAAAAAAACCAAAAATTGGGAAAATGGGATTTTCCCAGAAAGGGGACCTAGAGGTTTGAGAGTACAGTAAAAGAGAAGAAAAGTGGTATAAATTAATATACCAATATTGAAAACAGTACTTATTTGTTTGAAGTATTCCATTTTTACCTCATAAAATTTATTAATTACCTATTTCTTAATTATTAATTATTTTCAATTTAATTAATTTTTTGTTCTATATTTATTGAATTTAAAAAATGATCGTCATATTTATGAATTTTGCATACTTGTCATATATAAATTACAGCTTATAACATTTAGGAGGCATAGGTTCATGTTGGTATAACGGTTAAGAGGAAATTTCGAGAGGCTTTTGTCCCCTCAAAAAGGAACGGATAGGGCTATGTTGGTGTAAAAAGGAAGAACACTGAAAAAACAGCAGGCTACAGGTTTGTAGGAATACAGTAAAAGAGAAGAAAAGTTGTAAAACATGAAAGACATGACCACTCTATACAAAATGAAAGCTGATTATTTAACTTTAATTTAAGCCCTGAACCAAGTCTGTGAGATCAAAAGTTCTTACTCTATAACTTTTTTGATGCTGTTCATGTTTTGATTTTTCCCGGGAGCGCCATTCCGATTCGATTCCTTGCTGAACAAATCGAAACCATTTAGCATTTTTACTTAAATTTAATATTCTTCTGTAAATTAAATGTCGTCTGTGCTGTGATATTCCAAGTCTAATAAATTTAAATTTTACTTTAAGACATGTCGAAGGCCCCAAGTGAGTCTTTTGTCCTGCCCCCCCCCCCAAACTTGTAATTCGGGCTGGAATTAGATGTATGGATGGAAGATGGAGAATAACTGCCTGGTCCCAGTGCATAGTGAATTAGCAGCTGCACCGGACGATATCCTAAAAACAATTTTCTGCCGATGCGTGAAAGACTGTGCCAGCGCGAAGTGTGGTTGTAAAAAAGCAAGCCTCAAATGTTCCCCAGCATGCCAAAACTGCCAGGGGAACTGCCTGAATGGGGTCTCTCAAATTGACTCCGAAAGTGAAGAAGAACAGGAGGATCCTCTAACTGTTTCCCTACAGGGATCCGATGGAGAGGATGACACAGAAGATGAAAACAAAATCGAGGATCAAGGTCCTCCCCGCCCTAAGAGAGCAAGAAATTAACTGAATGATACCTACTATTGAACTATTGTAATGTATTATGTTTACTTTTCAATGCCAATAAACTTCGTTTTCACTAAACGGTTGTTTTGTAAAACTATCACAATGCCTATCCTATATGCACAAACATGGTCATAGCAAAATATTTTCCCATGTCTAGATATTCTTTAATTAAGTGTGAGGAACCTGGTCATCGGGCCTACACTTGTACTGAGTAAAACTTGGGGCAAATTTAATCAGCTTTCATTTTGTATAGAGTGGTCATGTCCTTTATGTTTTAAGACTTTTCTTCTCTTTTACTGTATTCCTACAAACCTGTAGCCTGCTGTTTTTTCAGTGTCTTCCTTTTTTACACCAACATAGCCATATCCGTTCCTTTTTGAGGGGACAAAAGCCTCTCGAAATTTCCTCTTAACCGTTATACCAACATGAACCTATGCCTCCTAAATGTTATAAGCTGTAATTTATATATGACAAGTATGCAAAATTGATAAATATGACGATCATTTTTTAAATTCAATAAATATAGAACAAAAAATTAATTAAATTGAAAATAATTAATAATTAAGAAATAGGTAATTAATAAATTTTATAAGGTAAAAATGGAATACTTCAAACAAATAAATACTGTTTTCAATATTGGTATATTAATTTATACCACTTTTCTTCTCTTTTACTGTACTCTCAAACCTCTAGGTCCCCTTTCTGGGAAAATCCCATTTTCCCAATTTTTGTTTTTTTTTTCAGATGGCGTAAGAACTATTGATCTCGTAGACTTGGTTCAGGGCTTAAATTAAAGCTAAATAATTGTGTTATAAGGTTTTAGTCCTTACTTCACTCTTAGAAGTGTAATATAGCCAATAAATTGCTTTAAATACGAATTTTACTCAATTTTTCGAACTTTTTTAACAAATTTTCTATTTTTGAAGAGATGTAACTCGGGATCTATCGGACCTATAAACCTGGGAATGGTCTTAAATTGTTGGTAATTTTATCTACTTTAAAAAAGATTATTGAAACTTTTTCGTGGGGATGCATTTTCTAAGAGTAATAAGCCAAAAACTGAAAAATGAGACTTTTAAACGCCCCCCCTACATTAAGCTCAGGGGCTAGGGTCGGGGACTTTTGATATGTTTACCTCCAAACTAGTCCGAACAAAGTTCTAAAGTCAAAAATTGTGTTCCAAGAACTTCCCTCTATAACCCTTCGTTGCCTGGACTACTTCCTCATCACAGGGGGATTAAACCTCTCTCCCAGCAGCAATATCCTCATCACTCATCGCAAAGGCAGGCGGCATAAGCGCTGCACAAAAAAGGGGGTCCTCAACCCTTCTTTTCGCATTGACCATGTGGTGTCGCCGTGACAGATCGGTCGTGATGGATGGTCCTCCCCCGACCACTTGTCCTGCGCATGCAAATGAGGCGCAGGGAGGGCCGCGCTTAATTTCATTGACTGCGCGTGTTGTGACAATGGGAGGGTTCCATGTGTACTCTAATTTAGGAGGTTTTTTTTCCTGGGTTCAGGAGGGAATGTGTTGCTCTTTGGGGGGAAGAGAGGGGGAAGAAATGGAAATATACGAAAGAATGTTTTTTTTTAATTTGTAGAAATGCTTTAAACAGTATTCCATCATCATTTGGCGCGAGTGAAGTGTTTAATGTCAATTGATCTCTTGGGAAAAAGATAAATTGAATTATGCTTTTGACTTTCACAGGTTGTTATAAGACTATATGTTTCATTGCATGTTTTTTAAATTTTATTTGCATTTACAATCAATTGGGATTTTATGAAGAAGATTTTTTGCGTTCTTGTATATGATTTTCTGCAGCTGAATCAGCTGTAGAAAAATGAATTCTTTCCTATACAGTAAATAATACCGTATTCCATTACTTTAATCCAGGGATGCCCAAAGTTTCAAGCCCAATGGCCATATTTACTACTCTATGCGTTAACTCTCCATATTTACTAAAGTCCCGCGGACCACACCGGACTTTACTTTTTAAACTAGTGGCTCAAGACAGCAAGCTCATCATACGAACATGGTTTATTGAGGAATACAACAAGTCTGCCTAAGCTACTCTCAGAAAGACTTCTTTCAAACATAAAATTTGCCCAAAAAACTCTACCTTTACGACGTATATTTTAAAGGAAAGTGTGACGTCATATTTGATAAAAACTCGATTATTTCATTCCACGCCGTGCACATTACAATTTTTTTAAAATTAACAATAAGTTTATGTGATAATATTTGGCGTTAAGATTAAGTATTTGAATACGTAGTTTTACAGTTTCTTATAATTTGAAGTAAAAATGATCAATTTTCATGTTTTTACACGTAATGTGTTTGATATGTTCCATGTCAATAATTATTAAGAATTATGATAGGGGCAATATAACATATTAAGTATATTGCAAAAAAAGAGTTAATACTTTAAGTTTTAAGTAATGGGTAAATAAAATAGAGAGTAAAAAACCTTTTGATCAAGTGTACAAATCACCACACTGAGTTTGTTCTATTTGTTTTAAATATTTTCAACCTTAAACGCTTAAACTATCAAAAAGAAGTCAAAGTAAGGAATGGCATTTATTGAAAACTTTAAAACAGATTCCCCTGGCATTAAATTGAGCTTTTTTCATTGATTAATATATTGAGCAGAGACGCACGCGGCGCAATACGGGGAGAACTTTTCGGACCATTACTTCCAAACTTGATCAATAGCATTTAAGAAAATCGTTCTTCTTTTAAACGGCACCCCAAACTCTATAAACAAGATAACGTCATAAAACCCTTATCTCTCAAAAACTTCCACCCGCCGTGAAAGAACAAAAAAACATCGCTAAACAAGTAAATAAATAATTACCAAACAAATCGAACCGAGCCATTAAAAACAGCCGCCGTCACAACCCCTCCCAGAGTTTCATTAATAACCTCGTCCCCTAACGTAATTGTGAACTAAAAATTTGGGAAATCGCGACGAGGTTTTTTTCTTACCCCGCTTAAAAATTAATGCGTTTTTATCCATCCCTAATGGCGCTCGCGCGGTGAATCATGCCTCGGCGCGACGGATATCGATTTTGCGACGGCCGCCACGAGATGGCGCCTCGGTCACCTGTCACACGCACTGTCGGGTGATTGATGATGGGGAGAGGGAGAAGATAAGGTCCCTTCTCCCCCCTACCGGCTTTTCGTTCGGTTGGCAATCTGCTCTCTCTCTGTGTTGTTGGCCGTAGTATCGAACTTAATTAAAATGCAGTGTTGTTTCATTATTTTTTTCAAGGTCGCTGTTTGGTTTGACAATATTTCGTGCCGGCGAGGACTGACTGGAATTAATAAAAATTCTGTTGCGCGGAGAGGCCTTTCTCTCTTTGCCTTCCCCCTTTTGCTGATTTTATGCTTGGAGGGGTCCGCGCGTGAGAAATTGCTGATATCAGCCGGCTTTCAATTTTTCCCCTGGAATGAGGGTTTTGCGAGATAAGTTTAATGCCGCCGCTGCCTGGCTTGAAACTATTTTGCTTAGTAGATAGCGCGGCGGAGGAATATTTTGTGTTACAACAGTGCCTACAGGTTTTCGAAGGTAGGAAGTTTGTGTAAAAATGTGACTGATGTTCTGGTCCATTGTGTGGTTTGAATTCTATAGAAACTATTGGGATAAGGAAGTTATATGATATCATTATGATATGGTGATATGGAATTTGTTAAAGTAAATATTTAGAAAAATGAGAAACTTTCCAATGAAGACTCTTTTTTTATTTATTGTGCACAATCGTATTTTGTGATGAATTATAGTCAGTAGATACGATTTGCAAAGTTGTGATGTAAAGGAATATGAATGCACTATTTATTTGATACCTATACTCATTTGTTCTGGATATGTATTACATTCTACTAAAAAATAAAAATACTTTATTTATTCTAACTTTTGTGTACATCTGTATAAATACGCATAAGGTGTATAAGCAATATGAACGGTATTTCCAATTATAATATCAATTGGTATCGGTATGGGAATCTTTCCACCCTGAAATTTTCATTATTTGGTCATTAAAACACACCCTATTCCATTTCCGAAATTTTTCATTTTTCCTTGCTAATAATTTCCCTCTAATAATTTAATAATTAATAACTTGTTTATATATTTGAAAAATTCATTCAACGGGTTTTGGTATTCACTGACTCAATAAAACTAAAACTTATTACAAATAGACGAGATGGGGGAGAAAGAACTATTGTTCAGCTCTCACAAGTATTAAGTAATTTTTAGTCTAATAATAATCTAATACAGGGGTGGCCAACCCAAATGTTGTTGAGGGCCACTTTGGAAAACCACAATACTCTCGCGGGCCGCATATAAAATTTTAGGATATTAGATGCACAGAATGACAGTGATGTAAATTGAATAAATTAGGTTTATAAATTAGGGAGTTTCTTAGATCCTTTGCTTAGTTTGATAGATTCCTAAATAAAATATTCATTCAAATTTACCTTAACGAGCAACCCCAAGAATACCTTCTGTAGTATATCCATAGGAACTAAACAGGTGCCGTTAAAAACACTTTGAATCACTCGAAACTAAGGAGCCTGTGGTGCTTATAGAAATTTATTTCGGGAGGACCCAAATTTTCTCTAAAAATTGCAGCTAGATTTTTGCATCGGGAAAAAGTACACCCAAATCTTCCTCTCATGCCCCCACCCCATGCATATTTAATTGGTTCAATGCATAAATTAAAAATATATTTTTAGTTAGGATTTGCACCTGACAACTAATATCCTAAAAAGTTGTGAACAATAGAGTTCCTATAGTACTGGTGGTCCTCCCCCAGAAAAATTTTTGGAAATACGACTCTAATTAACAGACTTTAACGTGTTTTGGAACACTTTGTCTGAATTTGGGGGGCCTTAACCCTGCTGTTCTGTTAGGGTCTATTTGACCCAAAAAATTTTTCAGTCGCGTGTTAAAAAAAATTGAATAGAGTTATTTGAATGAAACTTCATGACTTTGTTGGAAAGTCGTATAAATATCTATACCTAAAAGGAATTTTAATTATTTTAATTTGCGAGGGATATTTTACAACATAGTCTTAATGTACCGTTCGGGTCAATATGACCCGATTCTAAATTTTTTCGTTTTACTCAAACCTTTTCATATTTTTTTGTGGAATAACTCAACGGAAAAGAATAAAAACTATCATAACATCCTTTTTTTGCATTTTGATTTTCTTTTTTCTTAGATTTTTTTGTTATTCGACACTAAAGCAAGTGGAAGGTCAAAAGGTTGATTCAGTTGGCAAAAAGCAAAAATATTTCCAAATTTCATTTTTTCTTGTTGTATTTTTGTTTTATGAAGTATTTACTTTCAGTTAGAAAGAAAAAAATAACTAATGAAACGAAACTTGTGCTATCCGAATGAAAACAGTACTGAAAATGAGAAATTAGTGTTGTTTTTCATTGCCACTATCTTTTGACTAAGTTAACCATTAGGTATGGGGTAAATGTGGAATTTTTGTGGTAGTTTAACTTCCTAAGAACTGAAAGACAAAATTTTTTACAGGAAAAGAAAAAAAATCATCGCCAAAGAAAATTTGAGATATGGGAGTAATGAGTAATTTTGCAAATTCTGCAATGCGTTCTCAATGGGATTTAGTACAATTAGAAGGAAAATAAATGTTCAAATGAAGATTATTTTTGAAGATTTGAGGAAATCACACTTATTTTCATACCGTTAAGCAGATTAAAATATGTTATGAAGGGGGGAGGGAATCAATTAAAAAAAGTAAAATAATGAAGAAAAAATTGAAATTTATATCGGTCCCTCAGATGAAATAAATTAAAAAAGTACTACCTTTTTGTGTCATACTTGTTTAAAACCCATTTTCATTTATGTAAATTGTCCAAATTGTAAAAAATTACAACTCTCAATTACAAATATTTTTTACCTAATTTTATTATTTTATACGTATTTCATAATTTTAATTAATTATTTCATAATAATTACATTTATTAACAGTTATTTTACTATTAAGTATCCTATTTCTTATATTCCACCATTCATTTACCGCTAGAAGGGATATTTTTTGTATCGGGTCATATTGACCCGAACAGTACGTGCGTGGAGTAAGTCGGAGCACTCGGAGCAGAACAGCAGGGTTAACTTACCCTAAAACTTTAACTTTTGACTAAATAAACTATTGCTGACCACAAAATTATTTCAAAACGGGCCGCATGCGGGCCGCGGGTTGGCAAAGCCTGATCTAAGAGGTATATGGGGGTCGGGGGGTTCTCCCCCGAAAAAATTTTGAATTTTAGTGTGATAAAAAGTGTTTTGAAGCTACTTTTTGGAGAGTTTTCAGAGAGCTTCGCGGGCCGCACAAAATGACCCGGAGGGCCGCGGGTTGGCCATGCCTGATCTAATAAGTTTAAAGTAAGTATAATCTTATAGGTCCTCCAGGTTCTTGAAAATGTCTATACTGGTAGTGAAAGAAAATGACTATCCGTGGCGGATCCAGGGGGTGGCACTCTGGAAAGTGCCCTCCCTTGGAGACCCAAAAAGGTTCTCAAAATGAGTAAAAACCCAACTTTTACAGGTCTAATTTCAAAATTTTTTCTGGGGAAGGACCCCCATTGGTATCAAAATGGGGTATTCAGTGTATATTTTTAGGAAATCCCCAAAATTTTGACATTTTGGGTCAAAAAGTAAAGGTAATAGTGTTGAAAAGTGACCCCCTTAGACTTAAAACGTTTCTAAAAATGAGTTAAAACCCTACTTTTACGAGTCAAATTTCAGTTTTTTTTCTGGGGGAGGACCTCCATACCCCCAATGGTACCATAAGGAGATCTTGTCTGGAAAAGTGCCCCCCCTTGGAGCCGTGCTGATGGATCCGCGCCTGATGACTATACGGTTTTCTTAAATTAGTCTCTCTCTGGTAAAAAAATATTAATCTATAAACTTTCCTATTGGAATTTGCATTCAGTAGTCATACCACCCCCACCCCCATCCTTTCAACTTTGAAAGAACGGCAGGGTTGAGCGACCAGCAGCTACTGCGGGGGGTTGACGGATGCTGGCCCTGGCGCTGACAGCAGAAAAAAGCTACCGAATTGTCCAGGAGGGGAGAGGGGGGGACGGATGGGGGTGCAGAAATAGCGGAACAGTGGATTCTCGATCGATGCTGCTCTGGTTGCGCTTGGTCGGAGTTGGATGCCCTTGGACAACTTGTTGAAGACTTTGGATTCGAAAAAAAATAATAAATGAGAATTTGTTATGAGTTTATATCCAAATTGAAAGTTTAAATTATCTTCCTTACCGTTTAAACGTTTAGCTATAAAATTTTTCTCTTATTTTTGAAAATTAGACAATGAGACATAAAAACTATATCTGTGCAAAATATAAAAAATAATGAATTGATACCCGTTTATTCCAAGTTAATCGATTTTTCGTTGTAAGTAGTCGTTTAAGTGATTGGTCTAAAATCTGTCAGGGATCTTCAAAATTACTGTGAAGATCTAAAAAGAAGCTCTCGCGTGAACGAAGCCTGAGCTACAAAAGATATTTTCGGTGATGCTGATTATTAAAAATCTCTCACTTTTTCTCAGTTGGGTTTCAAATTTATCCAATGGAGAATCCATGACTTTGGTCGAAGGAAGAGAACCCAAAGAGAAATTCAAAAGTTCACTTTGAATTTCAAAACTTTACAAATTTGTGGGTCAAGTATATTCTCATAGTCATCGGCAATTTTAATGTTATTTTGACACTTTTTATTGATAAAAAGATTATATTTAATTAAAGCAACGACTTTTAAAGACTTTTTTTATGGGGGGCTATAAGTAACTTTAGTTTAACTCTAAGGTTTGTCCATTCGCTTCTCTTTTCTTCATTTTCCATTAAATCGATTCTACGGCTAACTGCAACCGAAGTTTACACTAATTCGAAGAGAAAAGTACAAAATACATAAATACATGGAACAAATTAGAAAATTTTTTGCAACAGCTAAAGACTAAAGAGAAAACTACATGCATAAAATTTTCAAAACTATTCACAAATTTAAATTATTTAAGAACCCATATTTTTCAATCAATCAAAAGAGGTGTAAATATTTGTTTCAGTGTAGCAAATTAAATGCTTTTATGTAAAATAAACATAAAAAAGTAATTGTGATAGAGTTTCTCACTTTTAAAACTGCTCATAACAGATGTAATGACCTCAAAACTTGTAATGATATGAGTCACGAACTATTTTACTTATTCATTCTGGTTTCTATTGATACCTTTCTATTAGCTCGAGCGTCTGTTTTAGTTCACAAAGCATATGATTGATTGATTCTATGTGTCACAGAGAAAAATTTATGGAGAAAGCTTTAGTACAGTAAATATCCATGCATGATTTAAAGATTTTAAAGGTTTAACCTTGAATTAAAACCATAAATGATTGTTTGCGTAATTTTTCATTTGTTTTGCATTTATGAAAAAAAATACAATAAAAAAGGATTTTTTATTTCACATCCGATAAATATTTAATTTTTAAGCCTCATATTTAAACTTAATCTTGCCTGATGAAAAAAAAACATAATGTTACATAATCCTAAACTATTAAAGTGAAAATGTTGGAACAATATTTAAGAATGTGTTTTTCCCATTCGCGTTACATACATTAAATAGGAAAATCATTTTAAATTTAAATTACGCTTAATTTGGTAAAAACTCACAAAATAATGCATCGTTAAACTAAAAAAATAAAAAGGCTTGGTTCTACGTCAAAATTAGCAAAATTATGCTTACCCAGCTCAAAAGAATAAAGAACATCCTAATTTTTTGCATGTTATCCTAATTATAGGCCTAAATATCTTTATGTAAGAGTTTGTTGACATAGAACAAACTCTTCTTTTCTAATAAATCCCCTGAAAATTTTTTTTATTAGTCTTTGCGTTCTGCTACACCTTTAACATAAATACCTTTTACATACACTTCGTTACCAAATAACAAGACAGCTCGGGCGAGCATACTTTTCGAAAAGGAAAAAAGAGCACGAAAAAGGTCGTCTCGGGGACTTTTTTCCCTTTTCCTTCCGTTCGAACTGCCGTATCCCAGCGGGTAATAGATTATTACAACTGGTCTTTTATTCTAAATTGCCGCTCACACTGTAATTCAAAAATCATTTAACGCGATAAAGGGGAAGAGGTGCAAGACGAAAAAGAAATATTTTTCTTCGATCGCTTCGAATTTGTCGAAACAATTCTATCGAAGCAAATCCGATAATTTTCCCATCAAGGCAGTAGGGAATTTATGGGACCTTCCCCCTCGAAAAACACATAGTCTCCCTGCGAAAGTTTTCATTTGAATTGGAAAGAAAATAATAGCTTTCGAATTGTGATTAATGTTCGCAGTGTGGTCCTCCCTCCTTTGTTCTGATGGCGGAATATCCGAGCGATTTATCGGTTTTTTTGCAACTTGTCACGATGACGATTGTTTCATCATCATCGATATGGAGCTACTGTTGTTTCTTCATCCATGTTGGGGAACAATCGCTTGGTTATAAATGAAAAAGGGGAGGGTTATTCGGCGAAGGAGCCTTTAAAAACGGAGCTCCCTTTTCCTAAGTGATTCGGGTTTAATCCAATATTATTGGAAACCGACATTTATTTCGGCGAAATTGATGTACCACATTTTGTGTGTGGTCGGGGACTAAAACCATTAATTCCCTAGCTAGTTTTATTGAATAACGTTTGAAAACATCAATGAAATTAACAAATATCAACTAATACTAGAGGTGAGGGAGGAAAAATCTATCGTGTAGTATAAGTTCGATTTATGATAAAGAAATTATAGTTCTCCAGCATTCCTTGTAGGAGTTAAACTGAACAGAATTCGCATTTGTTTGCATAAATAACTCTAACTTTCAGCTGAGGTTCGAAGAAATTTTAATTTATAAAACCGGATGTACGAAAAATCCAGTCAATGCAAAATCGGTCAGCAAAAACCGTTCATTAAAAAACAAATTTATTATTACATGTGTAAAGCTAGGTTTTTTTACCGGTTTTTGCACTGACCGGATTTTTTGCGACACTTAAAACCACAGTTTACTTCACTTAACTAATATTTAATACACTAGGGAGCTACCGCCCCCTGCTCACTATCGCTCACCAACCCCCGTAAACTGCTGACGCTGGACCTTTTAGATTGCTTCGCAATTATTACAAAACCCAGGTCACTGAACTTAAGGGCCATTCATTAATTACGTAAGGGTCCCGAGGGGGAGGGGGGGGTTGGAAAAATCTCTACATACCCTTACTTGGGGGGTGGGGGGGTCAAACCCATTCTTACGTAAGATTTTTTAAGTTAATGTAAACAAATTCCAATTATTCTAATCAAATTACTATTGAATAAACCCAGAAAAACTTAAAAATGCTGACGACCTCGGTATCTTATCGAAGCTTTAATTTTTTTTAAAAATGAAGGTATATCAGATGTATCTTTTTTATTGGAGTAGTATTAAGTTAAGATAAAAAATAAAACTGTTAAATCCATCAAAAGTCGAAACAAAACAAAAGCAAAAAGAGAGAAATCTTTATTATTTTGAAAAACGAAATGGAATCTTACGTAAGAATAGGGGGGAGGGGTTTAAAAAATCTTACGTACCTTACATGGGGGTAGGGGGGTCAAAAACTGCCAAAATCATCCTTACGTAATTAATGAATGGCCCCTTAACTCATTTAATAAAACATTAGTAAAAACAATTAGTAGAAGAAACATTAACCAAAAACATAAGTCAAAGGGTTAGGGTATCATCATGAATAACCTTCTCTTAAAAGTTAGAATATTTATTAACTCTAACTTATCAATAATTTAATCAAAATTTTTTCCTTAACACGTCTATTAATATAACTATTGTTATTCAATATTATGAAAAAAACCTACACTACTTTAAAATTCAATCTTGGACCTAGTAACTCGTCAGTACATCTAGTGTTTAATAATAAACAATACATTTAAAACTATTGGAAATAATTAAAGAAAAACCCTATATGACACATGTTTACAAACAAAAATTATTAAATTTCAGACAAAATGTGTAAAATTCTACTATGAAAGAACATGTATGTAAGTTTTTATAATACTTTTATCTGTTTTTGAAAGATACTTAATTTGGAAAATACTTCAAAGTTCATTTTTAAAACGTGAAAGGAATTTGCTTCATCATAAAATATGGCGTCAGTTGGTTGTTGTGATTGGATAATAATAAGTTGTTTGACAATTGCTTGCATTGTAATTGCGACCTTATCCGTAATCTATAAAAATGGAAATATTTTAAAATTGAGAATTGTTTTGAATAATCGAAGGGCCTACTCGGAAATCCGGAAAGAATCCGGTCATTTTGATACCATATATGTGTCATTCGGTTCAGTAATTAAAAAGCCTTTCTCTGGAAACCGTTCACCAAAAACTTTTTTTTAGAATAGAGATATTTTTATTCTCTGTTTTGTTTTCCATGCCACTATTTATTTAAAATATTTTTATTTTCAATTTTTTTTTCTATATAATTCCATTTACTTTAATATTTTTCTATATTTTTCCATTTACTTAAATTGACTTGCTTAATTGACATTATTTAATGTTTGTTAAATTGGAAATATGAATTTGCCATTTGTTTTAATTAAGGCCCTAGATCCTCTACCTTATATCATAGGTAGAGTATCCAGGGCTTTAGTTCTAATGCTTTTTGTATCAATAACATTATGCACAGCATATTTTGTGTGTTTATTTTGCACTTTTCACCATTAAATCTAAACTTTTAAACTAACAAACCAACCAACCCTTAGTTTAATTTTAGTTCAGATTTTAACATAAACTTACAAACCAGACAGTCTTTAGTTTAATTTAAAAAGTGACTATTTTTTTCATAAAAGAATACAAGATGAACATGATAACTCTTGTTCCATGTTTTTTCTTCGATTTTTTTAGTTTTAAAATAACCATGACTTGTGTAAATGTAGCCGATACATCTCAAATCTTTAAGATTCTCCAATCATTCAATCTGATTAATATGGGTTCAAACAAGACAAAACGTAGCAAAGGTTATATGCAAGAAAGTAAAACAATGACATCCATGTAGTAGAAAACAAAATGCACATCAAGATGAAGATAATCAAAGTAATTCAAACCACTTTCGGTTATTAAAATGTTATGATTCAAGACAGTGACAGGGTTTCTCTTCCACACTATGGCGAAAAGGCAACATTTAAATTCACCTTTGTATGATTAATGCTCTGGATAAAATTTTGGCCTGAAAGAGGATAATTAGAGCAGATGAAATTACGCATCCAGTAAATGCTATTATTATAATCGAATCGATGAATCGTTAGCTCCGACAAGTACAAATGACTTGTTTCAACCATTTATTGCACACCATTATTTGATATAACTGAGTTTGAGTTAAGGATGTGTTTCACTCAAGCCGATATCTTAAAGTAAAATTATGTTGTAGGAAAAGGGTTTGCTTGTAGTGAACTCAACCAAAAAGTATTCTGCAAAATTACTTTAAAAAAGTGAAAGGAATTGAAACACTTTGTCTGCATTTTTTTAAAGACCGTTGGAATTGCTTTAGAATGGTTTCAAAATTGCTGTAGAAAATTGCAAACCTTCATGCCGAAAGGTTTCAAAGTCCTATTGCTACAAAATAGCTGCAGACTTCTTTTAGAAAACTGCACTTTAGACGCTTTTTTGAAGTAATTTTGCAGATGTTTTTTGGGGGAAGACAACATAGCAATAGAACGACTTAACAGTTAAGAGGGGTTTACTTAAAAAAACTGCATTTTTAACTCATTTAATACCAATTAATTAACTCTGCATTAAAATAAGGGGACATCCATAAATTACGTGAGGTCGAAAAGGGGGGGGGGGTTTGGAAAAATCTCACCAGGGGGGGAGGGGGGCCGATTAAAATATCACGTCAACTTTTTAAGCTAGAAATTAAACGATTTTTTTATGTATGAGAAAGGAATAATACCCACAGATGAGATACTGTGGTGATTTTTAGGCGGAATAATGTCCTTTCCCCTCACATCATTAAAACCATCATCCCCCCATGGAAAAGTTTTAGGTGCTGTGAAGCACAAAATGCAAACGAATAGGATAGAAAATTATTTTTAAAGTTTGTAGGTAAATCTCACGTGGGGGGAGGGGGTCCAGCAAAATCTCACTAAATCTCACCAAGGGGGGAGGGGGGATTCAGATTTTGGAAAAAACACCTCACGTAATTTATGGATGTCCACTAATATACTGCTCAGCATTTTAATCTTGTATACAAGAATTTCTATAACCATAACCCTTTGTTTTCAATTGATAAAATTAATTAAAATAATAAATATGTAATTATAAAACAAGAATAAAAAAGAATACATGAGCAATTATTTCTAGTTGACAATATACCAATATTTTCAATCTATATGATAAATCATTTCTTCCGAGAATATCTGAAAACATCAAGTTTCTTGGAAGTAAGTTTGTAAAGGAAATGGTCCACAAAAAACTTCCATTTCCAAAGTCTTGAGCTGGCTGCTAGAAAATCTCTCTGCACCTTTGTCTTTATGCCTTCTCTTTCTCTAATATCTATAATATCTCTGGCGGTTTCTTTTCTTAATGTCCCCTTTTCCTTATCTGTTAGGCATTTTTTCTTGGAAACTTTTTTTCTTTCTTTCTCTTGGCGAGATCTTTTATCTCTTTTCCAACGTTTTTTTTTTAGTCTGGCTAACTAAGTCTCTTTCATCCTAAAGTACACATCGATTTCTGCAATATTTCTCAAAGGATTTTATTATCATTTCAAAAAAGAAGGAAAAATAAATGTCTCGACTCTTACATCTCTGCTATGTGCAATAGGAAGAGAGCTGGGTGCATCGCATGTTTGATAGGACTACAACAAGTTGTTTTTTCAAATAATTGCTCATATAATCTTATGTATTTCCAAACAATTCAGCTTCATTGATTGAACAGTTTCTCCATATAACTAGAAATGAGAACAAATGTAGTTGAAAATCATACTGGTTTCCTTTAAGTAAAATTTAAAAAGGGAATTGATTTAAAATTAATCAGCATAAGATTAATGCATTTAACTTTCAAATCTGTAAAATACCAATTTATTCCTAAGATCATTGAGATAAAAATTTATTTAAAAACGATTATCAGGATATTTAAAGCTTAAAATTATAATCTGTTCATTTAGAATAGGCCACTGAATAATAGTTTTAACGCTCAATAACATCTAAAAATGCTGTTCACGCAAACTCGGTGACCGATTCTTTTGCAGTATTTCACCCACATCAGTTTAGGCTGCCTAGACATCTGCACAAGACAAATGTTTTGACAAATTGTTTACTATCCCTCTCTTTCTTTCCCTCACCCCTCATTCTCCTCTGTTCTCTCAATTATCATCCTGGTCTCTTCATCCCCTTACATCTACATATGAAATAGAAAACAAAATAAAATAGACTTATAATTCAGAAGGAACTGACCAGGTGCTAGCTGCGTTGCATAAATAAAATTTCGTTTTTTCTTATGCTTCACAATAGGTTCTAAATGGTGCATACATCTTCATAACAAATAACTAAAGATTCTTTGCCTTTAAAAAAACATGCTCGAGATACACCAATCTTCTTGATCTTGCATAAGTTAAATTACGTCTGCTCTTATCCTCTTATGAGATCTAAGTTTCTAAATTACTAGCTTCGCTCTAGTAACTTTTAAAACTTTCTTTGATCTTCCTGGAAGATCTACGAACTAACTCCCCATTCCTCTTATAACATAGTATAACTAAAAAACAACAGCTCATTGAAATTTCAAAGTACCCTGAAACTCTTAAAAGTAAAATACACCTTTAAAAACCTTAAAAATGAGCCACAAACGCAGATAATATTCAAACACAAGATTTTTCATCAGTTTTCATTTCTATCAAATAAACTTACTGGCAGGAAAAAATTGTATCATTATGTGATAAACGGAAGGGTGTTTTTTCCAAGGTGGCGGCCAATACTAATGAAAATCATAACGTAACGTTATCATAAGCAACGATGTTTATCTTAACTCTGCAATATTCCACTAAATACAGCAGCGAAATTCCTCATCGGTCCTCCCTTCAAAACTTTCAATCCTCATCCAAACTTCAAAAGCTCCCCTTTATAAATCCCCCCCATCCCCATATGCATCGAATACAAGCTCCTCGCATTGTCTCATTCAGCAGGGGGTCCCCTAGGAGAATCCCCCAGGGCGCAGACAGAGATTTACGGGGCTGCGATCTGACTTAACAGCGCTGTAAACACTCGTAGCAAGGCGCCCCGGCAGCCAGGAGGTCAGTGCGGCCCCGATTAATCTTGTGTGCGGCCCGCTTTTTCCCGCGCTGATGATTGCCGGTAGCTCTGGAGGTGCATTTCGCTCGGGAGGGTTTTCACCATTTGTTTTGTAAGGTTTTTTCGGGGTCGAGAACCTCTGTGATCGAAAGTTGGGATGTTTTGGGAGAAGAGATGGTATGTTAGAAAGAAAGGTCAGTGAATCAAGTGGACCGGGGATTTAAGGAAAATAAATCCACATCTACATTTCTCTTTTCCTTTCTTATTTTAACTCTAGTATTCTCTTCCGTATATCTTATTCACATTTTACTTCTCAAATGAACTGGTTAGAATGAAAGAGGTACAAGTCCTCTGAACGTACTTTTGACTATTTGAAAGTTTTCTCTAACGATGCCAGTGTTGTTCCTATACGGAGAAGGTAACTTTAACACAGCTCTTACCGGCCAGTTATTGGGTTTTTGGCTTAGGCAACCACCACACTGGGTAAAGGATCAAAAAAGAAATCCAAATTGATGCTTTTCTCAAATTTTGTATTTTTGGACTTGTACCACTTTATTCCTGAAGAGCTCATATATTATCCCTCCTTTAATATATCTATTTTATGTTCATCAATATATGAGCTACTCAAAACGACAGCACTGAAAATTATGTATATTTGGTGTGATGTATCCATAATTTGATATCAATATTTTCAGATATCGTGGGGTAGTTATGTTGTCTAAGTTGAAAATTCTTTAACTGGTCTCTAAGGGCTGATGCTCCCGTAACATGCCTTACAGAAAATATTCAATTTCTCAAAACTAAATTGATGGACCACAGTCATATGAGTTCTGAACAGTTGATATTTTCTTCCTCTTACCTCCATTCCCTTTCTCCCTCTTTCTCTCTCTCTCACATTCGCTCTCTTCATAAATCTATCCCCATCCTTTTCTCTCTTTAAATTCAAATTGCAAAAACATAATCAAAACTTAAATAGTCTCGAATATTCGAAAATACCAAAACCTCATCAGAAACTATCCAAAGAGACAGCTTATCCTTCCACACTGCGAACATTCTCCCTACGCAACGTCTTCAACTTCCTTCTGATGCAATATGAAGAAAACTCACTCCAAAAAACCTTGACGGGCGAACGCATATTTCTCCCTCACTTCACAGCAGTCTAGGGATTAATTGAAGGCCTTGTGATTCCATTTCCGGCAACAATACCCCTACACGAAATGAAAAATCTTAAATTATCCCCCCACGCAACAACACACACAGAGGTAGACCCCTCCAATTTTCCATTCCCTTCTTCCTTCCATCCACCCTGCTCCATTCAAAAAACCAACGAGTCCACTGAGTGTACTAAACCGCTCCACAGAGTAACCAAACGCAATCAGGTCCACCTATTCCACCAACAACACACGGAGGAGGGGAGCGAAGAATTTAATCCACAGCGCGCTCAAATCGCCAGATCCAGAATTATCGTAATGCAGAGGGGGAATCCTCGGGAGGGTGGAACTGCCCTCCCCCTTTGTTCTTCCTCTTTTTTATTTATTTATTTATTTATGAATTTTATTTGTTTGCTTTTTTCATTCTCTCTCGGTCACTGGTGTTTTTTGTTTCTCTTTTTTTCCTCGCCGCCTTTGTGAGCGCTTGACGTGGCCTTGTGCTGTCAAGGGAGGGGGCACTACCTCGGAAAGGCCCCTCTTTTTTTTCGGTCCCTCTTTTTTCCGGGTCGGGCCCCTCACTTTTTTGCGGACTTTCTCCGTGGTGGGATGTTGTTATTGATGCGGTGTGGATTTTTTTCTCTCTGTCTGTTCGTGCGGCTACTTGGTGGAATTCCGCTTGCTTTGTTACGGCAGTTAGTTCTTTGTTTCTTGTGGTATCTCATTGTGTTTAGACTTTTTACTCAATGTGTGATCACTGAGCTTTACAGGGGCATATATAAGGAGGGGGACTGAAGGGGAACAGACCTCCTGTTAAAATTTAGAGTAAATGTACCAAACTGTGTTAAAGACTGTTTTTTGTCTAGTTTCCAAAAATTCCTCAAGATGCAAATCCTACCACAAAATATACAAAAAAGCTACATTATTGAACCAATTAAATATGCATGGAGGTGAGGTCGCAAAAATCTATAGCTTTAGGCTTTTCAGACCATATATTTGGGCCCCTCCAGAAATAAATTTATACGAACGCCGCTAGAGCTTCGTAAACTTTGCACAAAACCAAAAGAATGATACAAGTAAATATTGACTTGATTTTTTTATTTAAAAATTTGATAAACGTTAAGAAAACCATAGTTGAGACTGATTTGAGGATTTATTAGTATTTCTTAATGTTCTCTATTGAATTTCTGTTTGATGAGCAAAAAATAGATAACAAGTATATTTAGCAATTGAGTACTTTGGAATATCGGAAACATACCTATCGTTATTGCTATATTCGTCTCCAGTCTCCCTTTTATAACAAAATTTACTCTAAAAACTTTTTCCAGCAGATTTGTGATTGGAATTGCAATGAGGATTGGTTCAAAAAATAAATTTGAGTAGAATAATGATCAATTTTTACTTCTTAAAAACATCCTTTAGTGTAATGACATTGACTATTTATGTTATGGTGATTTTAATAATTAAAATATGTTCTAAGTACTCTAGTTTTAGGGAAAAATGACATAAACATTGAAACATTCCAGTTTTGAAAATGGCTTTTGTCAGTTCAGTAATCAAAATAATCAAAGATGAGATACAAGCTCCTTTCATTTCGATTGCAACGTGAGAAAAAGTATTTATCCTCATCTAGATTCAAGTAACTTCAAAGGGATTTTTTACTCAATAGCATTTCTATAAAACTTAACGAAAAGAACCTAGTTTTTATCAGTCTTAAACGAATAATTCCCAGAATAATTTAAAATGTGCTAACTAATATGAATAAACATAGTCGTGTTTCTAGAAGTTTTGAGTGAAAAAATTATTTACCCTATATAAGAGTAAATAATTTTTTAGGGAACGTCCTATTTTATACACGATTTATTGAGGAGTATTGAAAGTAAAGAATCCTATTCGCGAATGCCTTTCTAGGAAATTTCCCCTACTTTTGTGTAAAAAAGTTAAATAAACACCAAGAAAATAAATTTGAAACATTTGAAATATTTTGGGGATTTTTAATTTTGAATGATCTTTCTAAAATATCGAAAAAAATCAAATATTTACCTTCACTAGAGAATGTTTACCTTTACTAATGAAGTTTCTTATGAATCAGTTTTTAAATTATAAAGAGAAAACATATCTTTATCTAAATAAAGGAATGAATAATTAAAGTTACTATTAAAGGTTTCTGAATGTTAAAAGTTTAATACAACTAAATTATTGAAAATATTAAAGGTAAAGTATTGACAAATTGTCCATGGCCAATAATGTATTCCTAAATCATTTACTTTTATATTTAAAAATGAATCTGATGATAGCAATACGCTTACTTATTTTTTTAAATACTAGGGAGCTACCGCCCCCTGCTCGCTATCGCTCGCCAACCCCCGTTAACTGCTGACGCTGATACTTAAGGATCTCTTTGCCATCCTCACAAAACACAGCTCACAGCACTTACTCATTTTATAAAACATTCTTAAAACAGGGGAACTACTTCTCTGGGGTATTCTTTCAAAAAAGGGGAATATTCATTCAGCGGCGAAATTTTAACAGTTCCTTTATGGCAATATGAATTGGCGGATCGCCATTTAATTCCAAGAAAATTAGTAACAAAGCAGTGTAAACTTTCTTTTACCATTTCCCCAAGGTAATGTTTTCTCACACAGATCCATTCAGAAGCTGAAACATCTCCGGAATAAATTTTACTTTCTTAAAATTTGTAATGATTTTCATTGATTGTCTGTGAAAAATGTAGTAATTATCGTAAACATCACGAAAATTTAGAATTTTGCTTCATGAGAACAAATAAACATCGAAATTGTGTCAGTTTCATAGCAATGACACGAATGTTCTGACTTTCGATTTTTATCTTTATTTCTAAAACATTCCCCCGCCATATCTAGTTTTGCGTTTTGGCATTATAAAAAAAGTTACCTTTTACTACCTTAAATAATATAACTTGCAAAAGGGCTAATATTCCGTATTCGAGGTTTTCGCCAAACTTGGCGAGATCGGATCTCAAGCGTGGCGGAAATCGCGCCAAGCTCAAAATCGATCAAATCAAAGAAAAAATATCCGCCATTTTTAAAATGGCGGATCTGGGCTTTTCTTGGCTACGATAGTCACCGGTTTAATAATAATCTGAATAATAAACTGAACAGTTAACATCTAATTAAATATATTAACCATGAATTTAAAATTATTTAGCAATATTTATACTTTTTGGTGTTCAAAAGAGATAGGCGATATTTAGCGGGGACTCTAACGGAATTGAACAACATAAAATTTAAAATAAAATTTGATACAAAACAAATCACAAAAGAAAATGACTAAAAAAACAAATAAAAATATTTTTATTAAATAGTCTTGAGTTTAAAAGTTCCATATTCAAAATTGCTAAAGAGAAGTAAGCATTTTCAATTTTTTCCATTTAAGTATTTTTTTTATCCTTATTTAATGCTTGATATTTTCAATTATAAAATTAGACTTAAGTCAAAAATTTTAAATTTCGGAACTACTTTGATATACACCCCCAAATCGGAAATTTGGCGACTTTTTTCTCGCCAAGCAAAATGCCTGTTTGATATACAGTTGAACCGATGAAATCGCTGAAACGTTTTTGGAATATTACAGAAAAACTAATCATAGTAAAACTTTGATATTTGAACCAAGAACAAAAATATTTTTTATAAAAATATTGTAATTTAGTTTTTCCGAAAATTCTCATTAGTTTTGGAATTATTAAAGTTCAAAATTTCAATTTTTTCCAGTAATTCACTAGGCTACACATTACTGCTACATATACACAAAAAACAAGAAACAGCAAACCTAAAAAGTCCGTAGGGAGTGCCAGATTTGGCGCGTAATTTTTGGGGGGGTATATCAAAGTAGCACCTAAATTTCGAGTATCTTAAAGTAGAAAATATGTTAAACTTAAAATGTCTACATATTTAAGAAAAAACTTACCACTTACTTTAAAACGATCACTTCATTAATTTAAAATCATTGCAAAATGCGGAGGCTATTATGATGTTGCCAATTAACCAAAACGTAATTAATCACAAATTAAAAAACTTTATTTTAAAAAATTATTATTTTTTTGTTCATTAATTTATTATTATTATTAATATTTAAGTTTATTAATTCGTTATTATTATTATTATTATTATTATTATTATTATTATTATTATTATTAACCTTTAACTTTTTCCAATATTTTAATATTCAAATATTTTGAAGTGAAAAAAAGCCGCCACTAGTATTATTTCAATATTTTCAAGTCATAAAAAAGCGATCACTATTTCACCTATTATAAATACTAAGGTTGCCGTAATATAGGAATAGTCCTGCTTAGTGATGGGCGATTCAACTCTTTTGCAAGATCAGATCTGAGTAACTCACTCCCCTTAAGGAGTTAACTCTTTAATGTAACTCAGTAACTCCCAAAATCTATATACATAAATGAATGTTCATCTGATTGTAAGTCCGTTTTAGTTTTAAACTTTTCGAACCTACATTCACTTTAAATTAAACCATACCAGAAAGCTACTCGCTCCCAGAAAGTTTCCTGAAGAATAATAATTTGAAATTGAAGCATCCCAATAATTTTTTTGGTCTATTTTCGGCTAAAAAAAACCCGTATTTCATTCCTAAACCATGACATCATGGCAAAACCACCAATTGTTGTAATTAAAGATAATATAATATTAATTGTTGAAGGTATAACATCGATTGTTGTAGTATGAACATAAAAATGCTCCTTTTTACATATATGGACTGGCGAAGCCCGTGTCTAGCGCGTCAGCGCTAGTATTATATAACTTCTTAATCTTAACTACGTACATACATCAACTAAAAAGTATGCCGGAAAAGTCATTCAAAAAATAAAAAGCTTTTATATTGAACTGTAAACGAAAACGGAAATAAACCTTTAATATTTCGCCTACTGGGAAAATTTTTTAACAATTTACTAACAAAAACCTACCTACAAAACAGAAGAAAGAGGGAAAGGAAATTCCCCAGTAGGGGAAACGACCGTAGAACCAAATATTCAGACACTAACACATCAAGTTTAATATATTGGGTTGTCCCATAAGTTCTGTTACTTTTTACGAAGTTTCGTGTTTGAAAATTTTTTATGAAAAACTGGTAATAGGTGGAGATTTCAAACAAAGCGGATTTTGATCTATGTACATTTATGAACATAATGTGTGATTTTGGTAGTTCTCATGATATTATTTCTTTTCAAAATGGCGGTTTGAAAAAAAGACCGCAAACGACGATTTTTGCGTAATTTTTTTCTTTTGTTTAAAATACTAGGAAGAACCCATAATTCATGGCTAAAAATTTTTTTGCTGTATGTTTAAAATGTTTAGATTAAGATGTCATAGTTTCAAGAAAATTCGATAAGTTTAACTTAGGAAATTTCGGTCTCAAACATAACATCAATTGCAAAAAACTTTCCTCAGTAATGTTAGTCATTTCAAAGAAATTCTAACAAAAAATCATCAAAAACAACAAAAAAGCTTACAGATAGACCCCAGTATTCAAAATATGCAGTATATTAAATTATCTCTGTAATTAAGTTTATAAAGTAGTGCGCACAATTCAAGCGCGCAACATTTTAGCTTATCCGAATTACACTCGCTGAGTTTATACGCTATGCGAACAAAGCAATTATTTGCTTCATACGAAAAATGTACAATAAAAACAACTCGTTGGAATTTAGAAATATATCTATTCACCTATAATATGAAAAGGTTCTTTCAATGTTTAAACTGTGTAAAAAAGCATTATGGTTCAAAAAACATCTGCCTTTTATTTGCTTCATAGCAGCTGCTTAGAAAAACAATGGGCGTGCTTTAAAAAACACGTGAAATTAGCAATATATGAAGTTTTAAAGCCGAAATTTCCTACCTTAAACTTATTGAATCATCTTGAAATTATGACACCTTAATCGAAACATTTTAAATATACTGTAAAACTTTTTTTAGCCATGAATTATGCGTTCTTCCCAGTTTTTTAAACAAAAGACAAAAATTACGTGAAAATCGTCGTTTTTTGTCTTTTTTTCAAACCGCCATTTTGAAAAGAAATAATATCATGAGGATGGCCAAATTCACACAATATGTTCATAAATATACATAGATCAAAATCCTTTTTGTTTGAAATCTCCACGTATTACCAGTTTTTCATAAAAAAATTTCAAACACGAAATTTCGTAAAAAGTAACAGAACTTATGGGACAACCCAATATTAATCAGCAATACTAGGTATATTTCAAAAGAAAAAATACTCACTTCAAAAATAACCACCTATCTTACAATTCGAATTCAGGCATCCAATCCAATTTAATCCGCGAACATTCTACTGCAAACTTTAACTATTCTAAATTTACTGGAAAGTAATGGTCACCAGAATGAAAAACCAATACAATTTTTCTAATAAGTAATTTAGTTTTAATCACTCATCTAAAAAATGGCGAGTTTGAGACAAAAAGCACGCTAAGAGCAGAAGGTTTTGGCAAGACGCCAACGTTATCGGAAATGAACTACAAACCTTCCTTCCCGCCCTTTGAAGACACCATCATAGCTGGTAGAGGTAGACAAGAATAGCTCGTGTTTCAATTCTCAAAAATCAGTTGAAAATTTAATTTTTAAATCCAAATCAATCGCCTCGTTAATCAAATAAAACACTGCTAAACCATTAAAATATTAATTTATACAGCAATCCTTTCGTTTAAGATCAAATATTTTTTATTAACAACTAGTATTTTAATTAACAATAGCTGTCAGAAGTAGTAAATGTATGCCTTTCAATAATGGCAGCTCGTTTAACGAAATTCATCTTTTCGCAATCTTTTTTAATCGTCGAAATTTTCAATGGAATATCTAAATATTAAAGGATTATTAGAACTTGATAATCGTGAGAATATAAAACCATAAATATTTTTTTAATTGTGTGCAGCAAATTTTGTCAACCTAAACATTGTGATTAAGACAATGTATAATCACGCTCATAGTGCCGTGTAGAAGAGGTGTATAATAAACAATCATGGCCTCCAAAAATCGATCTTAAGAAACCGCTGGGAGTGAGGAATTAACTCTTATGAGGAATTAACTCTTATGATCCCTGGGAGTGGGATTGTCGGAGTGGGAAGACCGATCTGAGGCCATCTGCTCCCAATCCCAGCTCTCCTGGGATCAAAGGAGTTGAGAGCACACAGCAAATAACTCCCAAAGAGTGGAGACTAGGAGCAAGCAGCTCTTTTAACTCTGTCAACTCCTTTCAACTCCTAAAAGGAAGACGTAATTCCTTCGGTTCTTCTGATCAAAGTGGGTTGTTATGGCAACGGATTACGTAGGCGCTTCGCTCGCTCGCTCATAGCAGATGATAATCACCGGCGGCCGGCGGCGTGCTGCCATCTAGTGTTTCTTGGAGGTAATATCACAAGGATTTCAAGGTAATACCACAAATTAAATCTTAAAAAGGTAAATTTTAAAAAGTACAACTGAGCTACCACTCTTTTTTCCCCACTCCTTGATCCTTCACTCAGTTTAAGGAGTTAATTCACTGAGTTAACTCCTCAAATAATCGCCCATCACTAGTCCTGCTGGTAGATGTTTGGAGCTTGGCGCACTTTTCGCCACGCTTGAAATCCGATCTCGCCAAGTTTGGCGAAAACCTCGATTATGGAATATTACCCTGCAAAAGGATATAAAAATAATTATTATTGTAATAAATAAATGCAAAAGTTCAAAATTTCTGAAAGCGAGTTTATATTTTATTGTAAATATAGTAATGATTAGGTTGCCACAACGACAAAGATAAAAATATAAATATGAATTAATTATTTAAAAATAAAAGATAAATTAATTATACATTAGTTTTAAATATAATTAAAATCGTTTGAACAGCAAAAATATAAATATTGTTAAAAAGAATCCAATATATATTTTTTAAATTAGTGTGATAAATAGAAAGATGATTATTTAATGTATTTGAATGTTAAAAAACCAGTGAAATATATTTTCAATTGTTTTAAAATTCATAGTTTCTTGCTTTGTAACTGCGACCTTATCCGAAATCTAAAAAAATGGAAATATTTTAAAATTAAGAATTTTTTTGAAAAATCGAAGGGCTTACTCGGAAATCCGGAAAGAATTCGGACATTTTGATACCATATATGTGTCATTTGGTTCAGTAATTAAAAAGCCTTTCTCTGGAAACCGTTCACCAAAAACTTTTTTTTAGAATAGAGAGACTAGGGGGCTAGCGCCCCCTGCTCGCTATCGCTCACCAACCCCGTAAACTGCTGACGCAGGACCTTTTGGAATTGCTTCGCAATTCCCACAAATTCCAACTCGCTGAATACACTTTATAAAGCAATTAAGCAATTTACAGAAAAAAGTCAACCAACTTTCCATAAATACATCACCAAATCCCCTCCATGAATAAATCTCCCTTAAAAGTTTGAATATATGTATATTAACTCGAACTTATCAAAAATTTAAACGAAATGTTTTTAAAAATATTAATCTTTATTATTTTTAATCTATGATTATAAAAATAACTAATTCTAATTGTTTATCAATATTCGGACCAAACAAAAACCATCATTTTAAAGTAACTCGTTTTAGTATAATATGCCTAGTGTTTATCTTTCATATTTTTTAAACCCAGGCTTGTAATTGAAAATAATACGAGACAAATTTCACTCTATGTTTACAATTAATTTCGATAAAATCAGACTAAAAATAAATATTGGACAAAAAGTGTGAAATTTTAGTATAAAATGGCGTGCATGTAAGTTTTTAGAATATGTTTTTATCAGACTTTGAGTGATATTTCATCAAGAAAGTACTTTTTTAAAAGGTGAAGCGTCAATCGGCCGTTATGATTGGATGCATAATAATTTGATTGACAGTACTTGCTTTGTAACTGCGACCTTATCTGTTATCTAAAAAAATGGAAATATTTTAAAATTGAGAATTTTTTTGAAAAATCGAAGGGCCTATCGGAAATTCGGAAAGAATCCGGACATTTTGATACCATATATGTGTCATTTGGTTCAGTAATTAAAAAGACTTTCTCTGGAAACCGTTCACCAAAAATTTTTTTTAGAATAGAGATATAAATAATCCCCATTTACACGTTTAATGATTAGTTTTTATTTTAGTTTGTTTAATAGAGAAGAAACTATTCCACCAAAATGAGTTTGATTGATGTATTATGACGGAGGACCTATTAATAAATAGGTAGCATTCCCTCCCTTTGGGGTGCATATTATACACCATAGTCTGATTGTAGAGCCGTACTATATTGGAAGCAATATTGGTGCCGCTTGACTGCCAATGATGTTCACTACTCTAGTCTGGGATATCAATTGGTAATGAATGATGCATGTGTATTTCATAAATCTACTTTCACGATAGACGGGTATATAACTTCGTTGGGTATAATTTCTTTTTATGCGTTATTTGTTATGACTTATTTGTATTTGGTAAAGGAGATGATAACAGAGAATGTGTGACGAGTAGAAAGGGACCGTATAGCATGTTTTACCGGACTGAACGCGATATCATTTGCATTTCAAAAATGTCTCCTTTAAAATTTTTATTCGATCTTATTTAGACTAGGTAACTAATAGATCTGTATCTCTAAGTTCCTTATCTTCCTCTAACTTTTTAATGATGAAAGAGAAAGGTAGATGAGAAGGGAAGAAAGAAAGAGAGAGCGAAGCAATTTTTTTATTTGTGGAACACCGTTACGGAGCGTTTCGACCAACTATATACATCACTCATTTGTGATTATGTGCAGTACTAATTAAATTACTGAATACTCAAAGTTAATGACCCATGATCCGAAGCTCAGTGAGTCCTCTTTTCGACTTTTTATCGCAGATTATCCACGAAACACGAGAAATTTCGGTGGAAACAAATATGGAACATAACATACGGAATACCATGATCTGTATTTTCCTGGACTGGACTGAAAAACGATAATGCTAGGCATCAGTTGTTTTAATTTAAATTCATGTGGAAAAATCCCTAGGGGACAAAGAGGAGCAAGGTAGTTTTCACGAACCATCGTCGTGACCATTACCATTGTCTTTTCCACGAACAGAACACTATCTTAACACAATAAACCAGCATTTACTAGTCAACTGTTATGTAATGAAGTAGACCAGGATAACACGTAAGTAAGTAGAAAATTAATACATATAATGGCTTAATGTTTACAACTAAGTGAAATACTCTGCATATCAATATTTAAACTGTAAAATCAATGGAACACGAATTCAAAACACTAATCCCAAGTTAAAGTCAAAGTTACTATTTGAGTATTATTTAGGCTTATCTTAAACAATGAACCCACAACATTCACTAGTAAATTCACATTAAATTCACTGCCAACGAAAAATTTTCCACAGCCGCACATCCGGCCAGCGGTCATGCCGGACAATGCCCTCGCGGATTCAGCATATTCTGCCTCCCACAAACCCCTCGGCAGATGATTGCTCCCTCGCATGTGTGTGCGGGGAACCTCCTGATGAAAGGAAATCCGCGGAGGAAGAGGAGAACACTTCCTGAAATCGCCGGAATGCGGCGGCGGCGTATCAAAGGGATGGAAGGTCCCGATAACACCCCCACCATGTGGAAGGGGAACAGCCGATTTTTCAACAAAAAAAATCCCTCCCTCCCCTTTTGGAAGGATGCAGAAGAGTTGGTCAGCTTTGAGATGTTGTGTGGAATGCGCTGCGCTGCGAATATAGTGGGGGGATATTTTATTATTAAAATTGTCCGAGCGGGCACTTGGCTGTGTTGGGGGATGTTGTATAAAGGGGTGTTTGGTGGTTTCTCTTGAAGCACCTGTGTCGAAAGTCCTCAAATGTATGAAGGTTGTGAATGCTTCAGAAACTCTGAACTGAATGAAGCGTGTTGAAGTGTGGTGTTATTTATGAAGAATTCAGGTGCTATGAAAGAGTCAACTAGACGTATAAATGCATTCCTGCCTGTGTGAAGGACCCTTTTTATACAAAATAGCTCCTTACAATTCAACTATTGTAAATTATATTTTCACTCAAGCGTTTCATAAAAAAATTTAACCTGACAAGCATTGTTTTTTGATGTAATTAAATGAACATTATGACTCAATCATTTGTTAACTTACCAATAAACTTTGGAGATCATCCGACCCCCCCAAAAAACATCATTATCTCCTTCTCAATTAATTTTCTGTCTACTCCACTGTCTCACTTGTAAGTACGAGTGACTAGTTAGTGCAAAGCACCTTACACGCCTACAATTCTAATCAAATAAGAATTGATCACACATTGGTTTTACACTTTATCTTAAAAATATATATCACCTCCGGGGGATTTGATCCGAGGAATCCGAAGCAAACGCATTATCATTGAGCCAACCGGGTGACACACAATAGTATACTTTCCATATAAAATGTAACAAAAAATCAAAATACAAATTTAGCAGTTTGATTGGCTGGCTGATAGTAATGTATGTAGGTGTGTCAGGTGCACCGCACTAACTATGCACTTCTCTTATTATAAAGACCACATTCTCAGTTATGTAAATATACAACACATGACTTTTGTTTATAATCAAAAGTCATGTGTTGTCACTGACTTTGACAGAAGTTGTGTGGGGTTGTCAAGATGACTATAGTCGTCTTGTTTCATACATTCTCAATGTCAAAGAGTTTTCTTACAAAATAAAAGACGAACATTTCATCTCCTTCTCTGCACAAAAATCCTGATCCATATAGCAAACCTTCGAACATTCATTCCGTTCTTCATCTTCCCATAGGCGGGGGGAGGAAGGTTTCTGTCAATCCAGAAGTTGACTTGGCGACATATTCCTCCCCTTGTTGACCAAAGCTGCCGCCCCCACCCGAAGAACTTCTCTAGTAGCCATCTCTCCAACAAATTCCATATAATGTAATGAAAAAAAAGACAAAAGATCCCCGGTGCCAGCAATTAGGACACAGAGAGAGAGGAGAGGAAAGGGGAGTTCTTTTCGGACCTCAGAAAGAATATAGTCTAAGCGGTTAACGTTGAAATACTTCACTTTTTGATGATGGGATGACACTTGGTACACTGATTCCAGGGACCATAAGAATCAGTTTTCGATCAGGAGTAAGCCTCAACTTCCCTTAGAATTTAAAATATTTAACTTTTTGTGAAATTTTTAAATTCGCGTTTTACCAGTTAACTATCACACTTTTCAACATGTGAGGTGACTTTTCTATACAATTTGAGGTCGTAGATTACAATTATGAAGTCAAAAATTTCATAAAAGTGGTTTTTGATATGTTCTTTTTAAAAAGACTAAATTTAAAAATTTAAAATGTTTAAAAACACAATGCTAAACGTAAGTTGGTATCTTGAAATTTTTACCATATATTAAGCTATTCGTAACTATCATAAATCCAAAATTTCAAGGCTTTTCGTTTATTATTAACCGAGACAGGATACTTTGAATTTGGAAAATTTTCAAAATGGCGGCCATGTTGGATGCGAATACTCATTGAAAACTTCCCATAACTCGGTAAATTTTTGGTCAAAATGAAAAGTTAAAACCTTTTTTGAAAGAAGAGCAAAGTCACTCCCCTATTAAAACATTAAAAGAGCAATACAACTTTTTTAAATTGGTTTTAAATGAACTCTAAGATAGATTAATACTTTACTATGAGAAGCATATTAGACGCTTCAAAAAATGCTTTCTTGGTGAAAAAAAGTTCTAAATATTTTACTAAATGTTCACCCTCAAATAAATTTGCGACATTAAACCATTTGAAGGAAAATTTTGCCTTACAAGCGCCTGGGTGCAAACGCCAAAATACTTAATAAACGCGCGCTTCAAATGAACTTTTTCTATCAAAGAATCAAAAAATTGTACTTCGTATTAGGATTTTCGAACTCCATGTTGAAGAAACAAGCATTCCTCATCCTAGGTATCAGAAAAAAATGCATAAAATTCAATTTTTCAGGTTAAAAAATTGCATAAAATGCAATTTTCAGGTTAAAAAAATTACCTTTTAGACGAGAATTTTCAAGCTTTTCTATTTAATGCATTAAAACATGAAACATCGTTGACATCCGTGATATATTCAGAATATTCAAACTCTTACCGATCACTTTTAAACAACTATTAATCGTTGTGTACTTGCTATATTTTTATGAAAATCGAGTAAGGGAAATGCATCAATCATTTCTTTTAATAATAACACCCTTTGAACCTAAAACATTTTGTTTTTAATCATTATATCAAATAAATTGAGACAATGAAACCTAGAGATTTAAATCACAACAAAGCTTATAAAGAATAATCAACTTACATTGTAAGAAGAAAATATGAATTTAGCCTTTTTTATTTTATAAGAACTTTAGTTTTAGAAGTCAAGACTTACCAACAAGAATATAGTTATTTTCAATATCTGTATATATTCATTAGAAATTAAGAATATCGGAATATATCCAAATCTTTCGCTAATAATCACCGTACATTCATTTGTATTTCATAAATAAGTATATATGTCAATATGATAAACTTACCTGTATGGAGAAATAGAAAAGAAAAGTAAGGATTTTTCTTATTATTAACTAGCTGGTATGCCCGGCCTTAAACGGGTGGAGATATAGCTTTATTTTTTTAAAATTTTCAAAACATTCTATTACATCTTATTTTAACGGGTGAAAAGTATTAAATTCCATCCACTTGTTAAACCTACTAATTTTTAATGGTTTCTACATTTAACCGCATGATCCCCATAAAAACAGAAAAATTAGAAAAAAAATATTCCCATTTAGAGCCCTTGAGTAATTATACAGGATTTGAATTAAATTTTTCTGTGAAATTATTCAATGGTTAAAGCATATTCCCTTTGCAATTAAAAAAACAATATTTCAGGTTGAAAGGGATTTAACATTTGCAACAGGGTTTTTTTTAAACACTTTCTTAGAGCAACAATATGATCATCTTTTGATACTATTTTAACAACAATGCTATTCCATGAATTTTTTTATTTAAAAGCTAAATGAAGTTTCAAATTAAAATATTTTAAAATATACTTAATAACCAGTTTTAAAATTTAAAATTTCATTTAATTATATATTTAGATTATTATCATAATTTTTAAATATATTTGTATCTAGTTTTTCTTTTGAAAACTTGCTATTTTTGCATTATGTTATTTTTGTAACAATGGGGTTCGCAGATCTCTTCTGGAGGAGAAATAAAGCTATTTCAGCAAAATCACTATAAAAAGGGTCAAAAGAGGGTCAAGGGGTCGTTCTAGAACTTCGAAACATAGCCTTCTGTTTTCCTTGGGTTTTTTACGTAGGTATACCCATTTTGGTGCCGATCGGATGTAAAACTGTGGATTTCTATAAAGGATGTACACACACACACACACACATACATTGACTTTTATTATTATTAATGAGAGTCGTAGAGGCAATATATTTTTCATGCAAGAGCATATAAAATGTGTTCACACCATGATCGATCGTTGATCGAAACATTGTTTCATTTTTTTGGCTTTTAAAAAAAGCGTATATATTTTTCTTGAGAATTTGCATATTTTCTAAATTAAATAGATTTTAAAAATAAAGCACGTAGAAAAGCTTGAAAGTTCTCGTCTAAAAGGTAATTTTTTTAACCTGAAAATTGCATTTCATGCAATTTTTTAACCTGAAAAATTGAATTTTATGCATTTTTTTCTGATACCTAAGATGAGGAATGCTTGTTTCTTCAACATGGAGTTCGAAAATCCTAATAGGAAGTACAATTTTTTGATTCTTTGATAGAAAAAGTTCATTTGAAGCGCGCGTTTATTAAGTATTTTCGCGTTTGCACCCAGGCGCTTGTAAGGCAAAATTTTCCTTCAAATGGTTTAATATCACAAATTTATTTGAGGGTGAACATTTAGTAAAATATTTAGAACTTTTTTTTCACCAAGAAAGCATTTTTTGAAGCGTCTAATATGCTTCTCATAGTAAAGTATTAATCTATCTTAGAGTTCATTTAAAACCAATTTTAAAAAGTTTTATTGCTCTTTTAATGTTTTAATAGGGTAGTGACTTTTTTCTTCTTTCAAAAAAGGTTTTATCTTTTCATTTTGACCAAAAATTTACCGAGTTATGGGAAGTTTTCGATGAGTATTCGCATCCAACATGGCCGCCATTTTGAAAATTTTCCAAATTCAAAGTCTCCTGTCTCGGTTAATAATAAACGAAAAGCCTTGAAATTTTGGATTTATGATAGTTACGAATAGCTTAATATATGGTAAAAATTTCAAGATACCAACTTACGTTTTGCATTGTGTTTTTAAACATTTTAAATTTTTAAATTTAGTTTTTAAAAAAAAAACATATCAAAAACCACTTTTAGGAAATTTTTGACTTCATAATTGAATCTACGACCTCAAATTGTGTAGAAAAGTCACCTCACATGTTGAAAAGTGTGATAGTTAACTGGTAAAACGCGAATTTAAAAATTTCACAAAAAGTTAAATATTTTAAATTCTAAGGGAAGTTGAGGCTTACTCCTGATCGAAAACTGATTCTTATGGTCCCTGGAATCAGTGTACCAAGTGTCATCCCATCATCAAAAAGTGAAGTATTTCGCCCTTTTTTGCTCTTAACCGCTCCGACTAATACCAGCAGCACCATCCGATCGATCGGAGTGGCCGGCGGCGATGGAATATTTGCTCGAATGTAAAGAAGCCCCCCTCGCCACCCCCTCCCTGTTGGATGGGGGAGGGATGAGGAGGAGAGTTTCTTTTTTTTATTTTATTTTTAGGGTGGTTTTAGCATTCCGGTGTGGTGGCTTTTCGGTGGACGAGCCAGCGTTCGAATCCAAGACAAAAGATAGTTCGGGCAGGGGTGGGGGACATTTGGGTGGGGGAGTGTGATTTTTTTGAGAATGGAATGGATTCGAAGGGGGTTGAGGGGTGGCTAGCTTCTAATATAGTAAAGCACCGTTTATACGTTTCTCGTTTACACGATTTTTCTATTTATACGTCATTTTCGCAAAGTCGAAATTCATTCCTATTCATTTTAAATGCAAAAATTCTTCTTTTGTACGACGCGCAATATCGATTATACGTCGTTTCCTACTGTCTTAATGAAATATTTTTCAAAAAAGTGTAATAAATTGAAGATTTGGCATTCATATGCAATGCAATGGATGTGTTGTGCAATATAGTTCTCGAGATATGAAAAATTAAATAAATATTTTGGATGAACTATAAAGGTATGGTTTGTTTCGTTTTTATGTTAATTCTTTTAATATTTTAAAATTTTATATTGTTTTCAGGTTAGAAACTGAGTTAAAGTAATTTTTGCTTTAGAAAAACCTTAAATTTATTGCATTTAAGTAAATCTACATTAGGAGCATTAGAAACCTAATAATCATAGATTTTTTTATAAACGTATAAACGGTGCTTTACTGTTGGATCGGTGGAGAGTGTTTGATGTCTTGTAGTTTTTCGTTTATATGAAACAATATATTAAGAATAGATAGAAATGTGTAAATACATCAACGAAATAGTATCGTTAAGAAAACAAATCCTGTGATTATTTAGTTTTCTTGCTACCACTTATACTTGAAGCAACCTGACTATTAAAAATACGTGATCCATTAAAAAACTTAATATTAATTTACTAACATTAACAAAATAAAAACGTAAGTATAAAGTAAGAAGCATAAGTATAGAAATATGTATAGATGTATATTTTTATTATGCTTCTTTCTGTTAGTACTAAGCTAATGATGCTTGCGATTCTGCGACAGATATTTCAAACCACATTATCATATTACTTGCATTTTGTAATCCTTTAATTTGTGTTCAGTATTCTCGTGTTCAAATTCAAATAATCTATGTACGATTTCAAATTCCCTTTGCAACGAAATAGATTAAATTTTTGTCTTCTAAATTAAAAAAAAAATGCATAATAGGATTCCTGGAAGTAGATATAGAAGATAGTGTTATGTTCCTTAGGACAGTTTTCCAATTTTAATTTTTAAAGATACTATTCATGTGAATCAGATTTAAAATTTAAAAACAGTATTCAGTAAAAACAGTATTATTGTTCGTCATTTTTAGTATATTCATAAATCTACACTGTAAAAAATAATCCTGTAAAAAAACAGAAAATTTCTGTTAGCAAAAGTTGCCAGAAAAGTTTTGTAAGCAGAAAAATCCTGTAAACAGAAATAAGCTGTAACCTACAGGTAAATGCTGTAAAAAGAAACTTTCTGTCAAGTGAGCTACATATTTTTTTTGTTGCCTCACAGTAATTTTCTGCTTGAGAGCATGCGTGTCGACTTATTTTAGCTGGGTTTTTTTGAAATTTTAATAAATCAATAACCGGGGTTAGAACAAACGACCTACCGCATGCTAAGCACGCACGCTACCGCTATTCCAATGAGGATTCAGTGAAAGTAGAAATTATCCGAAGATGTTCTTTCTTTCTCCACGAACTGAAACTTTCTGTTTAAGTACAAATAAGCTAAAAAACTAGAAAAAAGCTGTTTTTTTACATAAAATAAATAGAAGTGCGGTGGGAATGTTACATAACAGAATATCCCTGTAAACATGAAGTCATTTTTATTGAAACTTTCTGTTTTTCTACAGTTTTTTACAGTGTATATGAACTATTTTGAATGCCTTTGAAAACAAAAAAGGTTCTCGTTAAATTAAAAAGTATCTATAAGCGATATCTGCTATATCTGCAAGTAAATTTAAATATATACTTTATCAGTTTTCTTTTAAAACTCTTTTATGAATCTCAATCATTCAAATAAATGACCGAGAACAATGTTTATATAGCGGCGCCCCATTGCAGAAGTAAAAGATCATATCAGAGTTTGAGCAAGTTTGATAGCAGAAAGTGTGGATAATTTCTTATTTAACTTACTTTCCAACTCACTCGCCTCATGTATGAAATGCTGGAGTTTCCCTGTTTGTAGCCAGGGTCTGTTCCCTCACCAAACTTCAATAACCATTGTTTAGTTATATCAAACATGTACTTAGTGCAGTGCGCTTACGTGACTAACATTTGCTTAGGCGTCGTGTATTGTCTTTATCGATCTGTATACTCTGAGGGGGCCCCAGTCTGCATTTACTCGCTGTAACAGCTAGTTTATGAGGGATTGTTATCATAGAAATTCCTTCGAGTTCCAATCGGTCGTCAATATTTGGATTATGTGGATTTTTTCCCAGTTTTCGATCAGATTGTGAACTTTATTCACACTGTTCCAGGAAATACTCCCGATTTGATTTCTAAGTTGTCGCGGACAGTTCTTAAAATTATCAAAAACTCTTTTTTTTATTTTCGTGTTCTGAAAATTGAAAATCTTATTTTTAACTCCATAAGTTTAATTAATTTGAAGGATTCACTCTGACATCATCAAGAAATTATAATGTCCAGGCACTGTCCAGAGTGACCCCCCCTTTGATCCGAGCCTGCACTAGTGACAAAATACTTTCATAAGTCCTAAAACTACCAAGTCCACACTTATCACTACCCATACTACCTGGTATTTATAAATACCATGAAATTCCTCATTTGCTTTTGAAATCAGAAGGGTACTTATTTAAACAAGCCAAAATTCGAAAAGAAATATGATAATGTGTTTTAGAAAAAGTACGACTCTCTACTCTACATAATACTTTACTTTTATACAAACTTCTGGCATAACTGAAAGGTAGTATCTCATTAATAAAAACACATTATAAAGTTTCTTTGAACATTCAAGTATGATAATGAAACGTCTTACAAATAAACTGAGTAAATATGAAGGGTATTATGATGATTCTCTCCTTAAAAAATAGTATGTTCTTTGTTTATAAAAAAAAGCTACTCAAATATTTGAGGAGTAAATATCATTCCGTTTCACCAATCCTAATTAAATAGAATCACAAAAAAACTGACAAAAAAACTGTCCATGTTAATTTAACTATACTCATAAAGCAAAAAAATACACACTATATACTCTGGCATTCAACTTTTTTCCAAGAAAAATCCTTTTATACTCACCTTTTTCTGTTCCGATTGCACCCAACGCAAATAACGAACAATCCCCCAAAAAAGCCTATGTAATTCGGTTCACTCAGAAGAAATAATTAGATTTTTACTAATTAACGCGAATTCGAATAAGGGCGGGGTGCTGCGGGGGGGCGTTCCATCCACTGAAATGTCCGGACGACCCCCACTTCTCTCGGTCTTTGTTCCCACATCAAGCAGGTGTATAAATCATGCATGCACCCCCATTCCGAAATTAGCGCCAAATATTTCTCAAAATCAACATCATTATGGTGATTAGCGGACCCCGGGACAATCCCCTTTTCTTTTAGACTCCCGTTTTTAAAGAGCTAAGCCCCGGCTTTTCATACCTGCTGTAAATGGAAATTGAAATGCTTTTGTAGTGCGCGGTGTACATTAACGGTTCCCTGGCACAAAAAAAGGGCCTAGAGTTGAATTAAGTAACATTCCTCCATTCCGTTCCTGTTGAGTATTTAAATAGAGCTTGCGGTGTTTACGCAGGATCCATTGTTGGGGAGGAGATTGAACAATTTTTCCATCCTCTCTTTTGGTGAGGTGGCACAAAAACAATAGCTTTTCTAGTTAGTTTGCATGGAAGTTTCTAATGACTTCTAATCTAATGCAGGAACTTCAAAGGTTGGGTTCTTCGGTGCTTGCTTCAGGTAAAGTAAGCGAAATGAACCAATCAAAAGTTAAGAGAAAAAATTTATGGTGGCTCTTGATCAGTTTCGTTTAAATAAATAGGATTCGTGGCTGGGAAGAGTTATACTCTAATTATTTAGAATTTTTTGGCACCTGACTACATTTCCTTCCCCCACCACTGAATCGGTAACCATGGAAACTAAAACTATCAACGTCAAAGTGGCGAAGAAGGCTTACTATTGGCTGCGCGAAGAGAGTAACCAGGGTTACGCTTTTACCGAGGGGGAAAGCACTATTTCTTAGGCGCCTATTCAAAATGAACAGAGTATATATAGTAAAGGGTTGAAGTATAACGTAGACTGGTTGCGTAACACAAATATTTCATGAATGTTTACTCACTTTGGTTTTAAAAGAAACCTAAAAGCATATCAATCCTTGGTTAATTAAAATTGGATCATCAGTTAAACTCATTACCTTATCTTCTATGAAAGATTATTTTCCAATTGCTACATAATAACACTACTACTGTGTTAATGCTGTTAGAGATAAAGTTATATAAGTAAAAAGATATTTCCTATTTAGGTTTCATTAAATTTGTATAACGGTAATTTAAATAATATTCATCTTTAACTCACGTTCTCTTAGAACTTTTGATTTACATCTCTATTTCGAATGTGAAAATGTCGAGTTCTTTTTCTCCAATTTGAAACATACCCAGTATCAAATTTTTTTCTATATCTTCCTGTTTTTGAAAACTAAGCTGTTTTTCACTTCTTAATTTATCAAGCAACATGTTAATTGCTGATGTATTTACAGACATAATTTGGTTTTCTTCAAGTAAAAAATATTTTTTTTATAAAGATAAATGTAAAAATGTTTGAAACAATGGTGTTTTTTATATTTGAAAAATATTATTAAAATATTTTTAAGATATATTTTTAAAGTAATAGTTACTCATAGTGGTTCAATTCCGTTGACGTTCCCGCAAAATACCGCCAATCTTTTTTGAACGCCATCATATATTAAAATATATCGACAAATTTTCTGATTTTAATGATAAACTGAACAGTTATTGATCTAATTAAACATTTTAATCTATGAGTTTGGTATATTTTAACAATATTTCTACTTTTTGGTGTCTAAAAGAGCATGACGGTATTTAGTATAGGAACGTTAACGGAGTTGAACCCTCATAGTTACTGCGACAATACGATGCTGCGTTTAATTCTTAATTGAAGCAATGTAATGCTTAAAAAATAGAACGCATACTCTACTTACTGAGATTTAAACTTTCAAACTTTGTTTGTGCAGACATTCTGCTTATTTTTTTCTAATGTCTCTCACTAAAGTTAAGTAGGCTATTTTAATGCACTTTTTCCTAAGCTTGTTAGTTGTTTTAAACCACACAGAATTACGTTGTGAAACTATTTAATTGCTGCATTACTATTTAAAAAACCTTGTATTCACTTTGAAACTAAAATACTTTTAATTGGTTTCTCTATAAAAGTACTTATGTTTAGTTTAAAAATCCATGATATTTATCTTCTGCTGTCAATTAAATTTCATCAACTATTCCAAATAATAGTGTGAAAAATAAACTTGAGTTAAAATCATTAAATATCCTCGATGGTAAGTGTCCAATAATCATTCATAACCAAACGAATTTTTCATTATTATAAAGGTTGGAAAACATCGTTAAAATTCAAGGTTGTATTGTGAATGATCCTTAGATAACATTAAAAACAAATTAATGAAAACAAGTGACACCTAAATTTTCTATTTTTAGATCACTATTTATAATTCCTCGAGACTTAGCAATTAGGTAAAGGTAAAGAACAGTGTAGGTGAAGTTCAAGGATATATGAATTAACGTAATTTCCCTGTCTGCATCAATAATATTTACTTATACAATGCTAAAATATATGTTTTTAAATTTTTTAAATTAGAAAATATTTAAATTTGAATTTAAAATTTTATGTATCGGGAATTCCTGAAATCAATGATTAAAATTTATTATGCTATTAAAATTTACAACGTTTCCTGAACCCAGTACGTCCCTACGCGGAAGGAGAAAGTGGGTAAACACAAAGCCTGTTTGGTTGCTAGGAGGAGTTTCGGTACACAAATCGAGATAAAAAGGCACGACTATACTATATACATGGGTTTAACGAAATAATCGTATTTTAAAATTGACGTTCTTCGTTTCACTCGAAATTCAGACACCGCGATGGTAACTAGTATTTTGTTTCTTAGCGACGTCCTAGGATCAACTAACGTTGCTATCAGTATAGTACAGGGGTCGGCAACCTTTTGAAAGGGAAGAGCCAAAAGTACCAGTTCAGGAAATTTCCCAGTTTTTAAAGAGCCACTAATTTTTTTGCTTCAATGTAATAGTATATACTTAATATATATTTCATTTTAGATTGGGAAGGTGATTTTAGTTGGGGAGCATTTTAATCCAACATTTTTTCTGTTCAAAAAATCACCATTTCCTCCTTTCGGGTAGGGTACTTTTTTACATCAAGTTTTAGATGACTTACGTACACATTGTAAATTAATTTTAGGGAACTTAATTTCCAAATTTTGTATAAACGATGTGAATTCCTTGAAAAAGAGGATCTGGGGTTCCTTCCCCAGAAAAAATTTTGGAAATTGCTCCTTCAATATCGCGTTTTAGCTCATTTTTGCCTTTTTCGATTGCACCCTAAGAGCACCTCTCATTATTTAAGTGGCAGAAATTCCAAGGAAAAAATGTACAGTTATAATATACAGTAAACTTTCGAGGGGGGTGTGGATCCCACTTCAGAAAAATTTTGGAAATTTGCTCCTAAAAATAGTGTTTTCATTAGTTTTTAGAACTTCTATAACGGCCAAATAAGGATCACTCCTCTCCTTATAAATCACAGAATTTTCAAGGAAAATTAGCACATATTCCAAAATGTTTAGGAGTATTAAAGAGATCTCCCCCAAAAATTATATGGAATTCTTATCCTTAAAAGTAGAGTTTTGATTTTGACTCATCTTGATAACTTAAAAATAAATTTTCTGATTTTTTAAAAGTTTTGATTAGTAAATTATTAATTTTTACGTATGGAACTGGAGAGCCGCAACTTTACATCGATAGAGCCGCATGCGGCTCGCGAGCCGCAGGTTGCCGACCCCTGGTATAGTAGGTATATACGTATACATTCAGTTTTGAAGCAAATCCAGAGGGAGGTCAGTCGGGTTTCTTTTTATGATGATTAATCAAGAGAGCGCAATTTTACCCCCTAATTAATGACATAAAAACAACATTAAAACATTTTCTTAAAATATTCATTAAAAACAAATCTTTTTTGAGAATCTTCCTCGACTCTGTTGTCTAATCCACTGGATTTGCAAACTTTAAAACCTGAAATCTCCGGAAAACGCCGCTTCGCAGTTTGATCGATGAACATCGTAAACTGATTAGACATATTCCTCAAGATGCTACTCTCAGCGGTCTTAGGTATAATTCGCCTATTTTCATAATTCACACTACACACAGTAAAAAAATCCTCAACGTTTAAATGCAATCCACGTACAGATAGAATAGGAGTAAAACCACACAAATACAAAGAGGGAAAAAAATCCACATCAAAGCGAACTAAGAAAAAGTCCCCCTCCTTCAGGATTAAATCCGTTCCGAAAAGACGGTTTGAAAGATTTTCGCAATTAATTTTCTTTAGTTTCGGCCTGGACACTAATTACTCCCTGGTTGCTAATACCAATCCGGTCACATTTATTTAGCGGCAAAGTTTCGTGCCGATAAATCTAGTTTAAACTCTTGAACTTTGGGGCAGTTATTCTTTAGTTAGAAAGTGAGGTTTTTTTTCTCTCCATCGAAGGGAAATGGAAAAAAAAAGTTGAAATGAAAAGTTGGGAGAAACTCCCCCCCTCTTTGAAATGTTTTGTGGGGCTTAGAAGAGAATAATTTTGAGGAAAGTCCTTTTGATGGTTGCTAGGTGTTCTTAAGAAAACGGAAAGGAGGCGGTTTGTGATCTGACGTTTCCTTAGAAATAGTTACTTAACAACCGATTGTTTACGCTTAAAAATGCCAATAGGAAGTTTAAGAATTGATTGTAGGGTAAATATACTTGTAAATATGCAAAATGGTATTATTTTTCCTGGGACAACAACGTTTCAATTCTATCAAGTGACAAATTTCAGCCTATTACCTAAAGACATAATGCATGATTGGAAGTAATATTTTTTACGCCAAGATAAAAGAGCACAAAGCGCTGTTTTTTATGAAAAACGGTCAAAAGAGACATTAAACTTCTATTGTAAAAAATACTCTTTTTTTTACTTTTTCTTGGGTTTGAATGGTGCTTGAAGTGTTATTACCGGAGGTAAAAAGGTAAACTACAAAAACTAATAATAATAATATAAGGAACTATATAAAAGAAGAAACAATGTATTTTCATCATAGAAACTTTTAAGTCTCTAGACTTCATAATCAATCTTCTTTATGCTGTTATTCATGGAATTTGTGTCCTTTCAATGTAAACCTATAGTGTTATACCAAACATTCATATACACAAGACATCTATTGTACTTAGATCATATCAGATAACTCTCTTTTTAAACAAAATTAATACGAACGAATCTGTGAAGATTTTGGTAATTTTGTAACTTTCCAAATTATAACAGAGGCAATTGATTTTAAATTACAAACTTAACACGAATAGCCCGTCTCCAACTTTAATTACATTTAATAAACCTCTGATAATTTGCGCAACCTCCAAAATCCAAAGATAGTCAATCGAACTTTTATCCCGTGACATAATGCTTTTACCCTTTGGTTCGCAGTATCTCCCTAACTCTGTTTTCTCTCTCTCTCGTGTCTATCTTCTCTTCTTCTCTCTCTCTCTCTTTAGTGTCATCTCTCTGTTTCTAGCACATTTCTTCTCTTCTTCTTCTCTCTCTCTCTTTAGTATCATCTCTCTGTCTCTAGCATTTTTTCTCTTCTTCTCTCTCTTTATCAGTTTTCTTCCTCTTTGGGTAACGTCAGCCTGGAATCATGGACGAGCGTATCTGGTCGAGCGCATCTTATCGGCTGTAGTTATCTACCCCACTCAATTAGTGGACAAAGGGGTCATCGGCGGGATCAGCTCTCGCTCTCCGCAGGGGTCCCCCTTTTGGGGGACCCCTTTGTCCACTAATTGAGTGGGGTAGATAACTACAGCCGATAAGATGCGCTCGACCAGATACGCCCGTCCATGATTCCAGGCTGACGTTACCCTTTCTGTCTCTAGTGTGCCTTTTCTTCTCTCTAGTATCTGTTATTTCTTTCTCTCTTTATCTGCCTTTAATGTATCATCTCTTCTTCCTTTCCATCTTAGTCTTTTCTCTTCTTGTTTTTTTCTCTTTCTCTCTAAGTGTCTCCTCTCTTCTTGTCTCTTCGCTTCTTTAGCTTCTCCTTACGTCATCTCTCTGTTTCTCAACCAACCTTTTTAAATCACCCAATTATTCCATCACCGTAATTAGAAAATGTTTTTCATCTCGATTAGCTTCCCTTCCGTACCACAGCAGACGCAATTTTCCACCTGTCCTATCCCCCAGAAAAAAAAACCAACGACCCAGACTTCCCGAAAGAAAACACCACACGTCACCGAAGATTACCCCCATCGGAAATAATTCCTTCCTGAACCAAACAAAACAAGGCCTGTTGTAAAGCAGTTGAAGCGAATCAAGAAATCAAGCATTGAAATGATGAAGCGTCGAATCCCTCTCCCAATCCACGGGGCATCAGAATTTTCTACACAGAGCCTATAAGATCAAATCCGTTGTCTCATGCATCATGAATGATCTCTGTCCCTTGTACGTTTGACATCCTTAAGATGGCGGTTATCGGGACGATTTATCTTCAGGGAGGCTTGTCTTTTCGCATTCTTCCTCTGCTGGTTTCTTTCAGGAGTTAAGTTGCTTCTTAATAAGGATTCGGCTTGATGGATTGCTTCCCAAACTTTGGGGATGCAGCAGTGAGTCCACCAGGAAAACAAAGTAGTTCAGACTCGGAGGTTTTTCTTTCTGTTTGGGAAGAGAATGGGATGAGGATTGAGGGTGATCTTTTGTTAATGAACGCGGAAGGAGTTCCTGTGTCGTGCTGGAGAAAGGTTGGAAATTATGTTCTAGAAAAATGTTGTCATTGACAAGATAAATTTATTCTTGATAAATTTAATTTAGTCATCATCAGGTCATTTATTTAGCTTTATGTAATAATGTGTCGGTAAGTGTGTAAATTTAGTAAACTTTTTAAACTATAAGATTTAAGGTGCAGAGCATTGCCGTTTAAAAAAATAATAATTGAGATAAATAATAATATCTCTATTCTAAAAAAAAGTTTTTGGTGAACGGTTTCCAGGGAAAGGCTTTTTAATTACTGATCCGTATAACACATATTTGGTATCAAACTGTCCGGATTCTTTTGAGGATGTGCAAAGTGCCTTCAGAATTTCTAAAAAAAATCTCAATTTTAAAATATTTCCATTTTTTTAGATTACGGATAAGGTTGCAGTTATAAAGCAAGAAACTATGAATTAAAAAAAAAATTGAAAACATATTTCACTGGTTTTTAATATTCAAATAAATTAAATAATCATCTTTCTATTTATAACACGAATTTAAAAAATATATTTTGGGTTATTTTAACAATATTTATATTTCTGTTGTTTAAACGGTTTTAATTATATTTAAAACTTATGTATAAATAATTTATCTTTTATTTTTTAAATAACAAATTAATATTTTTACATTTATCTTTGTCGTTGTGGCAACCTAATCATTACCATATTTACAACAAAATATAAACTTGCTTTCGGAAATTTTGAACTTTTGGATTTATTTTTTACAATTATTATTATTTTTATATTATTTTGCAAGTATGTTTTTTAAGGTAGTAAAATGTGACACCTTATTTCATAATGCCAAAACGCAAACAACTAGATAACACGGGGGACTGTTTTAGAAATTAAGATAAAAAACGAAAATGTTTGAAGTCTAAACATTCGTGTCATTGCTATGAAACTGACACAACTTCGATGTTTGTTTGTTCTCATGAAGATAAAATTCTAAATTTTTGTGATGTTTACGGTAATTACTACATTTTTCACAGCCAATCGATGAAAATAGTTACAAATTTTAAGAACGTTAAATTTATTCCTGAGATGTTTCAGTGCTTCTTAATGGATCTGTGAAAAAAACCTTACCTTGGGGAAATGGTAAGGGAATGTTACATTGCTCTGTTGTTAATTTTCTTGGAATTATAAGGCGACCCGCCAATTAATGTTACCATAAAGGAACTGTTAAATTTCCGCTACTGAATGTATATCCACCATTTTCGAAAGAATACCCCGGAGAAGTACTAACCCTGTTTTAAGAATGTTTTATAAAGTGAGTAAGTGCAGTGAGCAGGGTTTTGTGAGGAATTGTGAAGCGGTTAAAACGTGTCTGCGTCAGCAGTTAACGGGGGTTGGCGAGCGATAGCGAGCATGGGGCGGTAGCTCCCTAGTAAAATAAAATAGATAAAATAATAGTAGAAAAAATAATAATAAAATAAAATAGATAAAATAATAGTAGAATAAATAATAATAGAATAAAAATAGTAATAAAGATCTATTGTTAAATGAAGTTTTAAAACTTGAGGATACTGTAATAATTTAAGACAGAAAACATTTTTATAAGAATGATATCAATGAGGAAGTTTCATATTTTTTTTTATTTTTTAAATCGATCCTACTTTACGAGAAAACCCTAAAACCGAGATATTTTTTAATTCTGATAATTATTTATTTTTTTACTGAGGCTTAAAGTTTGCCCTCTGGAAAAGGCGGGAAAAACAGCGATTTCAGATTCGTGATGTCACTCGGCATGTCAAAACGACTACAACTCGCATCTCCTCCTAAACTATGCAGCCGGCGTTGACAAAACTCGGTACATAGACGTATCTCGAGGCGAGGACGATCACTACCAAGTTTTCCAAGTTCAAAAATCTAATATTTACAAGTAATAAACCTAATAAACGATTTTATGGCTAAAAACGCTTATTTCTCCATTTCTCTACTAGAGTGGATCTGCTTGACTCACTATTTTAAATATGAAAGCCTCAGGATTAAATATTTTTAATAAGAAAAGCTCTATAATTGCCAATTTAAAAGTTAAATCAGATATGAAAACACCAAAATAAAATCAAATAATTAATTTTCAAACATTACATTCTTATATTTTAAGATTTTTCCGCCTTAAAATTCAAATATTTATGGAAAATGTATTATTAAATATTTTTTATTAAGTGGGACTAATCCCCATCTGGTCTAATGAAACTAGACCAGATCCATGAGGTCATAAAGACCTTTTATGTTAATAATGAATTAACATCAACAATGTCTTATGTTTAGTGTCGAGTGACGTCAAATTTGATTTTTGAGCGTTTGCGATTGCATCATTTGTTTACGACTTTTTTCAACTTTTATTTCTTCTATATCTCAGTAAATAAATTTTTGAGGAAAATTTGGATTGCAGATTTGGATTTTTCACATCTTATATTGTATTAATATACCCCAAAATCGAAAATTTAAAAAATATGAAACTTCCTCATTGTTTTAGGTAAAAGGAAAAGTTTTTAAACAAGCAAAGAAACTCCTTGGATACTGTAGGGACTTGCCACGTAGAATTTTGGTAAGTAGGTATAATTTTATTAGAAAGAGCTAAAAAAAAAGTTATGTTTGCAATCGTTAATCGTTTGTATATGTTTGACTGGAAAACGGAATAAAATGAAATATTTTTAGAATCAATAGAAAACATACAAAAACGGAATCCTTTTTCGACACAATTTTTCACTGAAATTTGTGTGTTTAAACTGCTTTAAATATAAGAAATCAAAATTTTGAAGGATGCTTTCTCGAAACCAATTATAAAGCCTTTAAAAAAGCGTATTTTTTTTAAAAGAAAAAAAGGTATATCAAATTTTAAAGCATTGAAGTATAAATTATATTTTTCTTACGATAAAAATTTCACTTCTTACTTCTCACAATGAAAAATGCGTCTGATTAATACTTATTTAAAAATAACTTTTTTAATTTATTAAGTCAGAACGTCTCATACATATCACTAAGGCATTAGCTAAACAAACAAATTAACGAATTCAATTTCCATCAAATGAGACTCTACAAAAACTTTTCCACGACAAACTCTCATTCCATCAAAACACAATTCCACGAACAACCTGACACCATACAATTCCTGATGGTCATGCACTGTTAATCCGAGGTATTCAGATTTAAATCAAAATGATTCATTTTTGAATACATCATGTGAGCGAAATGGCTCCGAATCAAAACTACTTAGATTTGAAAATTCGATGTGCTTATATTTGAACTAGAGCATGTTCTTGTTTTCAAGACCCTTATGTGTTCAAAATCGATTATGCGCCTGCTCAAATTTAAGATCTTTATTTGTTTAAATTCAACACTCCATGTACTCATTTTTAAAACCATCCTCTGTTTAGAAACGACTCATCACATGCTCATTTTTAAAACCATCCTCTATTTAGAAACGACTCATCACATGCTCATTTTTGAAACCATCCTCTATTTAGAAACGACTCATCACATGCTCATTTCTAAAACCATCCTCTACTTAGAAACGACTCATCACATGCTCATTTTTAAAACCATCCTCTATTTAGAAACGACTCATCACATGCTCATTTTTGAGACTTCAATCTTCTTAAAATCGACTAAAATGTGTTTATTTCTAAAACTCCCTATTGTTTAGAAAAGACTTTAGGGCTCATTTTTTTAGACCTTTTTTACTCAATACAAAGCTTTTTGAAATATAAACATCTTTTTTAATTAACTGCAAATATTAATGCTTTCTTTCTTAGAAGAATATTAAAAGACCTCTCATTAAAGTCGAGAGCATTTTTTTAACAATCTAACAATATTGAGACCCGAGTTCTTATAATATTTGAGAAGCTATAATTTGAAATAAAGGTGAAATGAACAGTTTGATCAGTTATTCATAAAACAGATACTTATAAAATTTATTTAAAACACAATAAAATGACACTTCACTTGAAATTATTTTATTAAAATAAAATAAACAGAAAAATATTACATACATGAGAATTATTCTGGAAATAAGTTTTTAACCACAGAGAAAAAATACAAAGTTTATAAGGAATGTAGGACCAAAAATTTTGTAAATCAGCTGAAAATTCAGCTAATAGATAGGTTTAGGTAGAATGAGAGAATAGCTCCAAAAGAATAAGTTGATATCAAGACATACATAGGTAAAGAAACAATTTCAAAATTTTTTACTTGAAAGGATTAATAAAACACACATTTATGGGCCATAGAATATTAAATCCTAATGTTAAATTATGCAAAAACTTTACTGATACATCAATCATGATTTTTCAAGGGGGTTAAGTCTTGGGCATTTAATATTTAAAATAAACTTATTTTGCAAGATCAAAGGCACACAACCCTCAAATAAATCACATATATCAACAGTTAGTTGTCAGACAATAACCCCAAATTGTTCAAAGGGCATGAACTCGATGAAACTGACAAGGAGACAGCATGACCTCGGAAGCTGATACTGGGTCCAAACTTCGTAGGATACGACGCACTAGCCATAAACTCCAAAGAAAATGCCCCCTAAAATTTTATACAACTTGAAGTATTTAAATTTTTTATATTTGTCAACAAAGTAGCACACTGTCATCTGAACGACCTGCAAATTTATATTTTTAACTTCTACCGTAACAGCAACAAATATGGAGCTATTTCACCTGGTGGGACACTCAAAAACTCTTAATTTTATTAAGATTTATTAAGATATTAAGATGTCCCATCCTACCCCATTCTCCCGTACCAAAAACACAAATGCAACTAAAATGCAAGGAATATAACAAATAAAGAGGGTACTTTTCTGTTAGCCAGGCACAAATGTGGCCAATCAGAATAAAAGTCGAAAATGTTTAACTATAAATAAATATTAACTAATAGTAAGCAAAACAAGTTCAACTATAAACAAATATTAACTAATAGTGAGCAAAACAAGTTCAACTATATATTAACTAATAGTAAGCAAAACAAGTTCAACTATAAACAAATATTAATGAATAATTTTGTGATTTTTAATGGCGATTTTTTGCTTGCACCCAGCTAACAGAAAAGAGTCGCAATATAATTAAAGATAACAAACCTAAATCAATCAGGAACTTTAAAGTAAACAAGTTAGATAAAAGAAAACTACAAGCTGTATCCAGCTTAGTAAATTCAATATAAACAATTTTTCTAAACACGAAGCATATATATCAACAGTTAAATTGTACCATAACTTCACTGGGTACAACAAAGTTTGTTTTAAAGTAACTTACCTATATATTTGAATCCAACTTATGACTTTCTCATATGAAGTCTCATATCAGTACAAATATTTGATATCTTTATACACAATCAACTAAATTTTTATTTTTTATTATAAACTGTGCACATGTTCAATTGTTCATCGAATTCACTTGATTCAAACACGTTATATATGTAGTATGCATTTTCATCGTGTATGCTATGAAGACGGCATAGTTGGATTACTGTGGATTTTTCAACCTGTCCCCCAGCAAGTTCCTGCGGACAACAGCGCAAGCGTTCCTGTGGTGCTCTTCCCCAGGAGAGCGAGAACTTGGGAGCGGAGTGCTGTGGGGGGGGCTCAGTAGAATCCATCACCTGGTCATCGTGTCCCGACACCAAGAGGAAGAAGCGATGCTGTTGGTTCTGAGGTTTCGGCTGAGGACCTGCCGCCTGACTGCCTGTATGGAGTACAAGCCGGTGAATCTGGTGAACCGGTACGACGCAATTCCAGTTGGCGTCAGTGTACTACCGATATCCCAATGGAGGTGGTTTTTGGAGCCGGCAGGCAGATTTGAAGAAACAATGGTTCCGGATTTCAAGCTGCATCTAAAATACAAATTTAGAATACTAATTACTCTAAGAATATTCTCATGATAAATTATTCTCTGTAAACTAAATTTTTAAAAATGCTTTTAAATATTTTCTCAACAGATAATTCTCAGGTTTTTAACATTAATAACACCTGACCAATTCATATTATCAAACATATTTACATTTATTTCCATTTATCCGGCGAAAAATAGAATATCCTCAAAAATTCCTCCGAGAACTTTCTCGTTTTACAACTCTAAGAAGCATGTTCACAAACATATATTCATAGGATGTCAAAGTTATTTCTCAGAAGGGCACCATGAGGGTTGGGGTGTTAGAACATTTGTTCCCATCAAAATTAATTTGCAAATTTTTGGACGAGTTATAAGACACTCAATATTTTAACACATTAGAGACAGTATTATTTTTCTCTTCAAAATTATAACTCCATTCTAAATTACATTCATAGATATTAAAAGAGGAGAAATAAACTTATTTTTAATAATTCACATATATTTTTTAATAAATTTTTCATGTGACCATTGGTCTGGAACCAGGGATATCAAACCAGGGAACCTCGGGAACCAGGGCTGAAGTAGCCTGCCCCTTCCCCGAAATTTGAACTTAATGTACCAATCAAGTTAAAAACCTGTTAATAAGGCCAAATTTCCAAATCTTTTCTGGGGAGGTCCCAGGGGCGGTTCCAGACCAAATTTTCGGGGGGGGGCCATTTGGAAAAATACGATACTTCTCTATAAAAACATTAATTTGTATGCAAAATGAATATTTTTAATTATATCATTAGAAGAATTATATTTTTGAGGTGAAAAACAGTTAAAATATGAAATCCAATTTATCCCGTACAAGAAAAAACAATTTCAAAAAGCTTTTGAAAATTAATGGAGGAAGGAAATTTGTTATTCGAAAGCATGGACTTAAGATTTATTAATTTTAAAGTCATTTACGACTCAATATTGCATACAATAGTTAATTTGTATAACTGTTAATTACAGGGCCGTAGCTAGACTTTTTTTTTCGGAGGGGGGGTTTGGCCAAAAATTTCTTGAACTTTAGTTCGATTTTGGTGTTGACCAAGGTAAGTGACAGCAGTGGATCCAGTATTTGTTTTCTTGGAGGGGGAAAAGAATTTTCACTATTAAAATCGTCTTCTAATATGCTAAAGGGGGTTTGGGGGTTCTCCCCCATAAAATTTTTGGAAATATGTCTAAAAAGCAGATTTTCAAATCGTTTTGGTACACCTAATCTGGATTTCGGACATACATTTTCAAGAATTTATTTCCAATTCGGTTGGATGTTTGCATTTCAACTAACTTTTTACAAAAACGTTGTAAATGATAGAGTTCCATGTTCCAAAATCGGGTCTGACCGACTTTGGAACATGACCCTAAAAGCAGGATTTTAACTCGTTTTGGAGTCCCTCTTCCCTTTTTTCCCTCACCGAGTTCCCACCCTTTCTCTTGTAAGTCCCAAAATTTTCAATTAAAAGTAGGGGTTTTATGCATTTTAAGACTAATTTTTAAGTAAAAACAGTAAAAAATTTACATTGAAATTTCGGGGGGGGGGCCTTTGATAACGCCCCGATTAATTACTAAATCAAATTACCATTACTGAAGATTGTGTTTTAAATAAATTTTATAAGTATCTGTTTTATGAATAACTGATTAAACTGTTCATTTCACATTTATTTCAAATAATAGCTTCTCAAATATTATAAGAACTCAGGTCTCAATATTGTTAGATTGTTAAAAAAATGCTCTCGACTTTAATGAGAGGTCTTTTAATATTCTTCTAAGAAAGAAAGCATTAATATTTGCAGTTAATTAAAAAAGATGTTTATATTTCAAAAAGCTTTGTATTGAGTAAAAAAGGTCTAAAAAATGAGCCCTAAAGTCTTTTCTAAACAATAGGGAGTTTTAGAAATAAACACATTTTAGTCGATTTTAAGAAGATTGAAGTCTCAAAAATGAGCATGTGATGAGTCGTTTCTAAATAGAGGATGGTTTTAAAAATGAGCATGTGATGAGTCGTTTCTAAATAGAGGATGGTTTTAAAAATGAGCATGTGATGAGTCGTTTCTAAACAGAGGATGGTTTTAAAAATGAGTACCTGGAGTGTTGAATTTAAACAAATAAAGATCTTAAATTTGAGCAGGCGCATAATCGATTTTGAACACATAAGGGTCTTGAAAACAAGAACATGCTCTAGTTCAAATATAAGCACATCGAATTTTCAAATCTAAGTAGTTTTGATTCGGAGCCATTTCGCTCACATGATGTATTCAAAAATGAATAATTTTGATTTAAATCTGAATACCTCGGATTAACAGTGTAAAGATGTTTTTAAGATCAAAAATATACAATACTTTCAAATAAAACCATTCTTATACACAATTTGAATTGAAAATAAACGTTACTTACTTTCAAAATTCGACTTATTATATTCCATCCAGCTATCAGTGTTCCAGCGAAAGCGAAAAATTGTTCGTTCGAAAAAATGGCGACGCCGAGGAACCAGGAACCAAAACTTTGTGTTCATCCGCAGTAGAGCTTGCTTTGATTTCGCCGCGATAGTAAATAGTTCGTTCGTTTCGATGTAAATACAAATTCCTTTTCTTTTCTTATCGTAAAATAACTTATGTTTATTATGATAAAGAGGTTTTTTTTACAAATGTTCAATTCATTGCACTCAAAATGATAAAATATTCGCCCTTTCTGTAATTGTGGGATTTTAAGCGTGTTAACGTACTCAAAACTGAGAACGCCGCTTACTCATTTTTAATTCAAATATACTTGAAAAATCTAAGTACATAAAAGTACTCATTTTTAAGCACATGCATTTTAACAGTGTGATCTTCCACCTTCGATCTGTTATTAACACATCTCCAAGCACGTTGCCTTTTCTAGGGAAAATAATACAGCACACAGCTCCAAGAAGAATGGGTCTTAAATGCTGGTTTAAGCTGCTGCCCATCCCATAACTCAGAAGCGGCTGTTGTGCTCATAAAAGGGGGACCCCTCTCTCCCCATAAAGATCCCCCTCAATTTTTCCATCAGGTGAATGACCTGCCCACTGAGCTTCTTTTTTCTTGGAATACAGCAACCTCCCTCTTCTATGTAGCAGAAGTATGTTGCCTAAAAAACGCCCCTCAAGTGTTTCTGCTTGGATCGCTTTTCATATAAGGTGTGTTTCTCACATCAATTCTTAATGTTGAGTGGTTGCTAAATTTTAGCTCCTTACTCTTATTACAGAACAGGGTCCTTCATATTTGGAGGGCTCAGAATAAAAGTAGACCAAGTCCACTTTTTGTCATTTTTGAGTTAGCAACGCTATAACATGCACCAACTATGTAAAATTTCAGTGCAATAATGAACCAAGTCCTAGTACTGATAATATCCGCTAGGCAGCAGCAATAGGGTGTCTCAAAAAAAGTCTTTTTTCGAAAAACCTCGCTCCCCAGGGCTTTTCCCATTCCTTTTGGTCCCAAAAGTAAGTGTGGGAAGTTTTAGCCCCCTAAGTCAACTCTAGGGTTTGCCTGTAGAGCCCCAAAATTTGAAAAAAGTGGAAAAAATGACCAATTTTCAGAATTTTTAAAAATTATGTTTAAGATTGGTAATGCTAATAAAACTGGTTCAAATGCGTCTATAGGACTTATTTAGATGGAATATATTTATTTATGTGTATTAACTGTACCCTATAGCCCCTATAATTTAAGATTAAAACGTACTACTTCGGGACGTTGCACACGCCAAAGCTTATAATGCACTACCGGTGGACGAAATGAATTAAATCCGAATTTCTTCGAAGAAACTCCCTCAAATGATGCCATTTGGGGCTAAATTGATATCATAAATTATAAAAACCAGAGAAATAACAGTTTTGAGCCCTTCCACTGAGCTTTTAATGTAAAAAGTGTTTTTCTTCAAAATTTCTCGTTTCCAGCTGATGAAACCCAAAACTTATACTAAAAAAGAGGTTTGCTGAACTTTTTTAGCTACCAAACATTGCAACCTTTATAGGGGTTTCATTTTTTCAAGTAGAATTAAATTTTAAACAACACAGATCGGAAATGACAAGAATATTTCCTATACCTGACGTGAAAATCGATTTTCTTTTTTCAAAATTAGGAAAATAGTTTAATACTTGTGAATCTTGGTTGAAATGTTAAAGAAAGAAGTTTTTAATCAAAACTCTCCCCTAATACATTAAAAGGGAGTAATTTCCCAAACTTAAAAAAGAAAATATATTTTCACGTCTGGTATAGGAAATATCCATGTCATTTCCGATCTCTGCGCTATAAAATTTAATTATACTTATTAAAAATGAAACCCCTATAAAGATTTCAAAGTTTGGTATCTAAAAAGTATAGCAACCCCCTTTTATAGTATAAATTTTGGGTTTTATCAGCTGGAAACGAGAAATTTTGAAGAAAAACACTTTTTACATTAAAAGCTCAGTGGAAGGGCCAAAAACTGTTATTTCACTGGTTTTTGTAATTTATAATATCATTTTAGCTCTAAATGGCATCATTTGAGGGAGTTTCTTCGAAGAAATTCGGATTTAATTCATTTCGTCCACCGGTAGTGCATTATAAGCTTTGGCGTGTGCAACGTCCCGAAGTAGTACGTTTTAATCTTAAATTATAGGGGCTATAGGGTACAGTTAATACACATAAATAAATATATTCCATCTAAATAAGTCCTATAGACGCATTTGAACCAGTTTTATTAGCATTATCAATCTTAAACATAATTTTTAAAAATTCTGAAAACTGGTCATTTTTCCCACTTTTTCCAAACTTTGGGGCTCTACAGGCAAACCCTAGAGTTAACTTAGGGGGCTGAAACTTCACACACAATCTTTTGGGACCAAAAGGAATGGGAAAAGCCCTGGGGACCGAGGTTTTTCGAAAAAAAGTTTTTTTGAGACACCCTACAGCAGCAAGTTCTGTTGCATTAGCAGTAATTTTGTTATGAAGCTTTAACCTTAAACGTCTGTAGTTCAAAAGTAGCTAATGTGGACTTAGTTCACTTCTTTTCTGAACCCTCCATTTGTGACGAGGTGAAGAGAAGGGTTATAGTTACGAATACAATAAAAACCAAAAGAAAATTACTACATTACAAAACACAAATGTTATTAAAAAGCATAGCCAACGATCGGTTTTAGTCTATTCGTTATAAAAGTATCTCCTTTTACAAAATCATGTTTTTAGTTTTGATACATAGTTAAGTTGTACATTTATCTCTTATCCGTATTCCATTTATAGTACTCACTTCTAAATAGAAAGGAAATAAATATAAAATAAAACAAACCATACACAAAAAGCAATAAAAATTACACTTATAAATCAACATGTAGGGTACAAGCATATATTTTTTTACTTAAAAATTAACACTTATTTATAAACAAATATGGTCCGAGTCCGAGATGTTCTTAACAATATTTTTCAGCTTTTCTGACGTCAGTCAAGCCGGATGAAGTATAAAAATAAGTTTGAAAAATAAAGAGGTTTATAAAATTTTAGTTCGTAAATGGGACCTGCAATTATCATTATTTCCATAGGGTTAAGTCCGGGATCAACTTAAGTTCGTAAAAATTATACTCTACATCGAAATTATTGAAAAACAAAATGCATAAGGCTAGTATTGAAAAGTATACAGATTAAGAATGAAATGTTTAAATAAAAAAGGGGTGATAAATCTTTAAAAAAGTTCAAAAATCTATCAAACTTTTTCTAAGTTTCTAAATAATTGAATGTCTGGATAAAGTAAGCTTTTACTTTATTGATAATTTTAGGTATAGAAATCAATTGAATTGTAATTAAAATTATTTCCTTATATTCTTTGGTTTGTTAAAAAGATACTGGAGAAAAATTTTCTTCTGAATTTTCATTCTTTTTACCATCAAGTAATAAATGGTAAAAAAATTATTTTCCCATAATTTGTAGATTTATGCCATGAAAAGTCTAAGTTTAATCCACTGAATTTTACAATCCTATTACTTCTGATTTGATTTCGGAAAGCTTCTTACACTAAAAAAGGCCTCTTCAAAAGACGATATGTCTTCCCTTTCCTTACAAATAAGTTCGGACGATGCTATAACAATTACCCAGAATACTCTTTGAAGGAAACGCTTCTTTAAAATACTGTTTTTCCTCAAAGAGCTTTCATGGGAAATCAAGGATTGATTTCTATGAAACTCACAGACATTTTTATCTTCTTGTCTCGTTAGACAAGTTTAAGCTTTTCATGTTCACTCTACTTGTAAGGATTAAATTTAGTCTTCGCAATTTTCATCATTATACGTATTTATAACAAGGCGCTCAGACTCTGTTGTTGTAAAAAAGAAAATCAGAAAAAAATGTATTTCTGTTAATAAAAGACTTAGATCCATACGAGACTTCAAAGATGCAAATAGGGCATATTTTTAAAAAGTTAGGCTTGGAAACTTTTAGTATTTTTGCTGATAAAACGAAAGGGTTGGCTAGGAATGCCTTTGAAGGGATTTAAATTTAATCAGTATTCTCCCCTTTATACAACTTTTGAAATTTTGTGAGTGGAATAAAATGCCTTGTGGGTGGCAAAATTGTGTGCTGATTCTTGTTAGCGAAAATAATTTTCTATGGCGTAAAAGTAAGAGAGCTCTTTAAAAAGTTTTTCTTGTAATTTAGAGAAACATTCTTTGATGTTATTATAATTTGCTCGAAATGCTTTTCTAACTTTGAAAAGAATTTACATTCAATACTTAATGCTCACAAAAAATAAATAAGCAGCGCTTATATTATATACGATGAGCTTTGAAATGTTTTACAGATAAAAATAAGCATCTTATGTTAACTATATTTCTCATTTGTAATTTGTGTATTTTCTAGTCTAAACGATTGCTTCATGCATTACACTTTTACATTAAAACACTCGCTTGTTTTCATCTTCATATCTAAAGGAATATACTCCAGAAGAAGTGAAATCGAAAGTGGTCACATCCCGATTTATACTAAAAAAGGTTTATGGAAAAAGTACACATAGTTAATTGGATGTTTGCACACTCAGATGTTAAAAATATTCACTGCGCATGCATGCGTGTACCGTTGAATGAAATAATTAAGGTTTTATGGAACATGTCATATTTTCCGAAAAATATAAGTCATCGTGAATAGTTCTTGAAAATTTTATCTTCTACATCCACCCAAGAAATCTTTTTAGCACATTTTGGGTAGACTTGTTGAAACACCATGTATTTTGAACATTAAAATATAAAAGTACGTCTAATACATTAAGATTTTAATTTCTCGGTATATAAGGAAGAAAATACCCTTTGCACTTTGTGTCTGATCCCTCCATATTCAAAAGAGGGGAGTAGGGAGAGGAATGTTTGCCATTGCTTGCGAAGTAAACAGAGCCTTCTCTCCCAACTTTTGGAGAACTCTCCAACTCCGATAGAAATAAACTAAAGCAAGCAAAATAATCGAAACAAAAAAAGAAGATAAGGGGGGAATCGCATCAAAAGCTGACAGTCCGAGCAGTTCCGCGTGTGCCTGTTTTTAGACTGTCGTATTTACTAACACGGTGGTCGAATTGTCAATTTTAGTCACATTTGAAGTTTATCCCGCTCAATTCAAGAGGTTTTTGCATTGTAATTTTATCTGTGCCTGAAAATTTATGTGTGACTTAACGTTAATTGTAATTGAAGTTAAGCATTACTATCGTACATCACATTAAAATATTAAGAGAACTCTAATCAAATAATAAAAGCGTTTTTTCTAACAGATTTCTAAGAAATCTTCAAAAAAGTATCATGAATAATTTAATGTTGCATTAAAAGTTTTTTATAACTAAACAGCACAAGTAAAAGGATGTTACACTTTTTATGATCTCATACTTAAAAAATTCTACTTTTTATATTTTTGAAACACCGGAGTTATTTTAAAAATTTGTCAGGAATAATAAAATTTTTTGAAGTCTGAATTAATTTTTTTTCATAAAAAGTTTAAAATAAGCTCTATTTTATGTTAAGCCTTTTGTCTGAAACAGTTTATGCAGATGTAATAACTTAATTTTTCTCTTCTTCTGATGTTGTTGACTATGCAATATTATCTCTTCCTTATATAAATATCATTACAACATTAATTATTATGAAGGTACATAATTGAATTCATTACAACAACACTTTACAAACGAATATCGTAAATGCCCCTTACTTCATTGTTCTCTCAAAGAAAGATTCTTTCATATGGATATTATAGGGTTTGGTTATGGTTATATATTTTATATGGTTATAGTTTAATTTTCTTCTATTCTTTGTGTGCATAAAATACCTTTATTTCTATGTATCAAAACATTGTAAAATTATTAGCAATGAGGTATTCGATCGAGGACCTAGAAAATTTTCTTAATTTTATTATAGCTATCATGAACATTCTGGGAACTATCACTAGTTATTATGATAGTGACTCTTTAATGATATAACTTTTAAAAATTCATAAATTTACGTTTTTAAAATACTGGAGTTTTCTAAAAATCTTCAGAGTTAATAACCATTTTTTGAAATATGAATTAAAATCAATAATCAAGGAATAAAAAAATTTGTTTCATAAAAATTAAAATAAATTCTGCTTTATGTTAAAATTTTGCTGTTGTCTGAAACAGTTTATTCAGATGTAATGACTTCATTGTTTTTTTCGCATTGATGTAGTTGATCTCTTTAAATTGACTCCTTGTACTTGACTTTGTTCTTTACCCGCAGTTAACAATGTCCCAAGAAAATTCTCCAACACTTAAATATAAATATTTAACAAGATATATTTTTATAACGATACATAATAGCAACACTACACAAGCGAATTTCGCCAAATGCTTTTTTCTACTGATCTTTACTTTATTGTCTTCTTAAAAACTCTTTTACACAGTTGGTTTTCTAGTACTCTTTTTGTTCACTAAATGTTGAATAGTTGAGTAGAGTAGGGGCATTTGCTTGTCAAACAGTGGCCGCTTCGTCCTCTCTGAAAATATTTGTTTGTTTCACTAAATGTTTTTATTCCTATACATATCATAAACATTGTAAAATTATTAGCAATGAGATATTCCAAGAACGTCTTCCTGATTTGATTATAGCTATCGAGAGCATTCTGGGGAACATCATCACAAGTATTAATGACCATGACAGAACAGAGAAATTACACATGTGAGGGTCTCTCAGGAGATGAACGGTTTTGGTTAAAGGGATTGTGAGCGATGACTTTCGGCAAACTGGAAGATTTTAAAGCACATTTGTCATGTCTACGTCCTATCTAGTTACGCATAAATCAAATTCCGTCCACTATGAATGTCGGTTCTCTTTTGTGTTGTATTGGAACGCAAACGAACCGTTGTTCGTGAATTACTTTGTAAAATGCGTAAGGATTTAATGAATTGATTGATTAAATTGTGAATGAAAATAACTGAAAACTTATTTCAAATAGGTGTTAAAGGTTTTATGAAACTGTTTATTTAGTTTCATAAATTCCAAGCTGCTATAACATCTTGATGAAGTTCTTGGCCAGCGGGGATTTCCCAAATTATTACGTAATGCATTTAAAATTGTTCTCTACTTTTTAACATATTTTTACTGATTATTGGACAAGATGTCAATTTACTTTTTAATCTTTAGTTTACTATCTCGAGTATAAATATTTTTTCTTAATCGTCTGTGTGAAATTTGAAATTTTAATAAAGGATGCTTTTTAAATCCGAATTATACAGGGTGTTTCAAAATTGCGTTGCACGGCTTTTATTCGGAACCAACAACTCCTAGGTTCACGGAAGTAAGGTCTACCCCTAGGTAAGTGAGCCTGGAGAATCCATTGAGAGGACTAACAGCTCCCCTAGCGGCGAAATTAAAAAGTTAAAAAAGTTAATTTGAAAACTAAAAGAGATAGAGCAAAAACCTCAGTGAGAGTATTGTTGCCAACGTCATGAAGAACTCACTGAAAAAAATTCATGCAAATATCTTGAATATTCGCCGAGATATTAGCATGTGAAAATAGTACTTTTTTAGGGGTCAAAAAAGAAAAAGTTCTCATATTTGCAAATATTTTTGATTTTTTGATTAAATTTTGTGTTCTTTCAACTAAAAAAACACAAAACTACAAAATAACACTGAAAAATTTGCAAATATGCGAACTTTTTCTTTTTTGACCCCTGAAAAAGTGTTATTTTCACATGCTAATATCTCGGCGAATATTCAAGATATTTTCATGAATTTTTTTTCGGTGAGTTCTTCATGATGTTGGCAGCAATACTCTTAATGACGTTTTTGACCTATCTCCTTTAGTTTTTAAATTAATTTTTTTAACTTTTTAATTTCGCCGCAAGGGGCGCTGTTAGTCCTTTCAATGTATTCTCCAGGTTCACTTACCAAGGGGTAAACCTTACATCCGTGCCCCTAGGAGGCGTTGGTTCCAAATAAAAGCCGTGCAACGCAATTTTGAAACACCCTGTATATTAAGGTAGATACAATTGTTTTTGTGTGAAGGAAGATTATCCTCCGAATGGTTGTTTTTGGTTTTTATAACAGTTTATCAAATTGATAGTAAAATACAGAATTTTAAAAGAACAATTAAAACCAGCCATAGTGTGTTTAATACAAATACAAATATACAAATACAAATATTGACAACCAACAACAGGCGTGAAGCCCATCTAGGTTGGTCCACCAACTCAAACTACCGATTCCCAGTATTTGTCTATTTTATCCTTAAACTCCTACAAAGATGAAAGTAAGCAGTGTAAGAAAATATAGTATAGCAATCTTCCGATGGGATCGTAGCGTGATGAGAGATACCTCTTACAAAATTAATTCTAGAATGAGGGGATAGGAAAGGATTTTCTTCTGGTTATTATCCTCCTCGCTCTTCCTCATAATCTCACACTTTTGGAAATTAGAAGTCAGATATATTTTTAATTCAATGCAAGGTAAGTTTGGTTTTTACTTTTATATTTCTATTTTAAACCTTTTCAACACCACCGCCATATTTGAATTAGTTTTCAAGGAGATCTTGGATGAAAAGGAAAAAAAAGAAATTCAGAAATTGAAAATATCTACATAGTATACTAAAAATATGCTTGGGAATTACCAACCCTTTTTAGGTGTCCAATCCAAAACATGTGCTAATTTAAATACTACCTTAAGGTGCTAGGTGCAATATCAAAAGAATACTTTACGGTCGTATAAACGGTAGGAATGTAAGTAAAAATATTAAAAATTGGAAAATATTTTTTGAAAACATTTATTTTATGCATCGAAAATATTTGAGCACCAGAAATAAATTTAGACCTGGATGAAGAAGATTTTGAATTTTAGTTGGAGGATGTTTGCCAAGAGGAGAGGATAAAATATTTCCGATAGATAAAATCAATATGAAGGATCTATCTTTTTGAAAAAAAAAAAGCAAAGAAAATGCAAATTTGTGTATAGTTTGCTAATATTAAATATTTTTTAGTTAGTTTAGTTTGAAAGTTTTTTTTATAGATTTTTTAAAAATATTAATCGATAAGATGTAGTTAATGATATTTACATTTAAAAAAATTAAAGAAAATTCCAGGACCAGGCATTAGCGCACAGTTGCAGTATATTTTCTCTACAGTATATATGACTAGTTATTAAGTAAAAATCATCATTAATATCTAAAAAAAACCCAACAGATTGTATTCGTAAATTTATTGTGAAAAATAATTTATCGAAATGGGTCATCAGACTTACCAAGCAAGCCACCCTCCTTTCGAGCAGAAATCCCACTTGAAAGAACATGACATAGAAGAGCAAACATACTTCAATTCAATCACACAAAAAACGAATAAAAAGACATATTTTCAGAGTTTTATTTTCTTGATGTAAAACAAAATAACCTGACTGCGACGTTTTGGTTGTTCTTATGCCTTATGCTTCTCATAGAATAGAATTTAGCCAGTACCCCCTCTAAAAACATATATTGACCTTCATTATATATATTTTTACCACTGGGAATTTATTTATTCTTTGGTTGTATGTACTAACTCTTGAAGCTGTCCTTAAAATAGAATAGCATAAAAGTTATCTGATCCGTTCCCTGGCATCGCCTCGGTAGCGCAGTAGGCAGCGCGTCAGTCTCATAATCACCTGAAAGGGTAATCTGAAGGTCGTGAGTTCGATCCTCACCCGGGGCAGAAACTTTTTCTTTTTTTGGACTGGATAGAAATGATAGAAATATTAATAAATACAATATTAAAAGATATTTTGCTGTTATAAATACATATAATCCCAAATATTAAAATATCCTCTTCCCCCCCCCCCGAAAAAATTTAAATCAAATAACCACTAGGGTGGCCCTTATTTTCGAACTTTAGAAATGTTAAGCTCCCACCTTCTAACTTTGTTCCAATGGACAAAAAAATTATAAATGCAAAATTTTAGCCCATTAGGATAATATTAACCCGTCCCTCACACGCCTTGCAGTTTTGAATTTTTGGTCATTTGTTTGAAAAACAGGCAAAAAACCCAAGATTAAATCTTCGCAATTTTTTCGTAATTTTTTATGATGAACTACTATTGTTCGAAATATAATGAGGGGAAGTTTATTTTTTTATCACCCCTAATTCGGGAGTAGTAATTTTTTAGTGTTACGCAAATGTTGTAAAGTTGTTTTTTTCTGCATTTTGAAAATAGCTATTACTCAACATCCCCTTAACTCAAACACATGAAATTGGGTTCAGTTTGTTCGTAACTTTATTATCTTTAAAGTGATGTGCATTAAGAACAACTTCCTTTCCAAGAAAATTTCTCAAAATTTGAAAAAAGTGGAAAAATAAAAATAGTTAAATAAAAATTATAATTTTTAATAACTTTTATCGTCTATAATATACATTTATACCAAATATCAAGTCTAAAATTGGATTTAATCATATTAGTAAAAAGCCTTAAAATTTTTAAAAGCGTTGGAGTATTGGCGAAGCTTCGTCACCCCCTAGCGCTATAGAATGAAACGTTTTCTAAGTCACCAAAACTAAAAATTCCAACAAATATGATTTATTAATAGAAATGAAGATCATTAATAACACAAATATTTGGGGGGAAATAATGGAAATAGTTTTTTTATTATTCTAAAAACTGACTACAGTCGATATCACAAATTATCAAGACTTTTGAGGGTTGCCTTTAAATTTTCCAATTGTTAAACATTTTAAACTTTTTGTTGTTGACAAGAAAGAAGGTAGGAAATATGAGAAAAATTCTAAGGAACTTTATTGTTTTAAAACATGTGTGGGATTTTCTTCTTCTTAAGAAGCTTGTTCCTAAAATTTGAATTTTTAGGAAATAAAAACTGGTTTCTTGAAGACAAAGTGCATCCGTTTAATATTTGTACCTTATGAGACAAGCTCAAATTTGTTCAGGGTACTCATGGATTTCTAAATATAGGTGATAATGTTTTGGATTCGTGTTTCATTTTGATATCTAATTTATGATGATGCAAAACAAAAATTTCGCCATGTTGTAAATATTATGTAATTAAATATGTGTTAATTTTTTACTTATATGTGTTGTCCTGGTCCACTCCACTACATAAAATTTGAAATGATTCGTACCTAAACATCTTTTTAAAGTCAAAACTAGTTAAAAGGACTTAGGTAAGAACGAAGTCTTCGTACAGTCCAAAGTGCCCCCCCACTTCCACCACACGAAACGAAGCCCCCCCCAGGCCCCTCCCTGAGGAAAACTTAATAAGCGATTTCCGCGCTCGAGCAAGCTCCGAACAATCGCGAAATTACGCCGACGCCTTCGGGGACGTTGGCCACCTTCGCCGATATTGGATCGGATTCCTTCGGGAAAGTAAAAAGAAAAAAAAAATTGGCCATGCTTCTGCCACGCGATCGAACCACCGCAAGTGCAATTCAACGCTAGACTGCCCCCTCTTTCGCAATCACCATAAGTTATAGCAAATATTCCCCTTTATTCTCTTCTTCTGTGGCTTTAAATATTTACGCGCGGCTCTTCCGTCTGTTGGTTGGTTGGTTGGTTGGCGAACGGCGGTTTCGTTTTTCAGACGCAAGTTGAAAGCTTTTTCTTTTCTTCTTCCTGAAGATGAAGCGAGAGGGATGGAGAGGGGAGGGGCTATAGGGATACCCGCATCCGAACGTCCGATAGGCATCCTCTTTTTTATCTTTTATAATGCTTTGAAACCTCTACCCAAGTATCAGAATTTTCTGTATCAATCTGCAACTCCATTTTCAGAAGTCAAACAAATGTATCTGCAACTCCAAACGATGTAGAAAGTCAAACTTACTACACTATATCATGATAAATTAGTCCTCTAACGTTAGAAGCAAAATTTTAATTTTAAAACGACAAATATACTCTCGATATACTATGCAGACTATGAAATGCAATTTAAAAAATAGAATATGCTGTTAAAAACTATGCTGTTAAAATTAGCTGTTAATAAGCTAAATATGCCGTTTTCCTTCTTTAACTGCCAATCAGAAGCTTGACTGCCGATTAACCGCCGGTCAAGTTTCATGAAACGTGAAAATATAACTGGGTTAATCCGTTCAAATTTCCATTTTATTTAATTGATAATTACTGTTCCATACGCATATCTGATTTTTACACTTATTCTCCATGCTATGCCTTTCTGTATGCCAACCTTTTCAATGTCACGTCTCCTAGGTTCTTATAGGAGGCATTTTTTCTCCTAGAAGGTTCTTCTGTATTTTTTAAATTTGGGAGAAAAACCGAGTCCTATGTCAGAATTTTATTTCATTTAATTTTGTTTTTATTATTATTTCTTTAAGTTTGATTCTGAAGAAAACAGGGTTTCAACTGGTTTATTTAATGATTACAGTTATAAATTATAACATTTCATCAGAAAATTCACGCAGTTAATAACTGCAGCCCTATCCTCTCTTCGTTGAAAACATTATTTAAGGAGCTAGGAAATTTGAGCTCAATCGCAAATCAATTAATTTAATAATGGAAAATCTTAAATTTGAAGATTTATCTTTCACAAGAGCTTCCTAGCTAGCACTACTCTCATTTTCAGCATAATAAAAAAATCTTACATCGTTAAAAGATTTAAAGCGTTGAATCCACGTTGAGAAAAATGTGCAAAGTCTATAAAAAAACTAATAGAATAAAACTCGATCACAACAATTAAATCCTAATCCGGCCTAGAATCGCCTAAAAGAAGATTCTTTCATAAACCTCACTGAATATTTATTATGGAATTTAAAATGGAGCATGTGTGATGAAAAGAATATCCCCAAATATAATTTATTAAAATTCTGTAATCTCACTTTTTAAACTACTTTCTATGCGTCAAGAAAATCTCTTTTCATGAATAAAGAAATGGTTTTGGGGGGTTGTTGGTTTCTTAGCTTCAATATAGCCTCGGGTTAACGGTATAATTCTCCTCTGTTGAACATCCTAATCCATCTTTGTCAACGTTTTGTATACAAGCGAACAAAAGGAGCTTGTTCTCTCAGTGTTTTAATAGAAGAGCTCTATATTCTTGTGCTAAGTTTGAGACTTACCTCAACTTCTACTATATCTTTTCATCTTTTATATTATTCATATTTCATTTAGAAAGTTCAATTTAGGTTATGTGCATCACACTCTATTCATTTTTGCCAACAAAACCGTTAGCATCGGATTTCACTTCAGTGTCATTTTGATGAGTCCGTAACATTTAATATTTGTAAAAAAATTAGAATTTGATTTTTTTATAAAACCTTCTTTGGTGATAACATTACCAGTTAACATGGCTTTAGCCATGAAGAAAATTTTTTTGATGTTTAAAATTAATATTATACATTATAAGAGAGAAAAATTACATGTTATTTACGGACTCAACAAAATTTACTAACGCCGAGAAATGCGCCCCTAGCTGATTTACTTTTTTAAAAACAGTAAAAAGATGATTATTACAAAAGCTTTAAGGAGTACTTAATAACTTTCTTCGATATAAAAAAATGATACGCTGTTTTCGCGACAAGTTGGAAATTTAAACGTGAGACTTAAAATGTAAAATTATAAGATAATAGAAGATACAACGACTATGAAATATATCTTAGCCCTTCTGAAACTACCTCAATTTTTAAACACCAGATTAATTTAATTTTTTTCTGTTCAAAATACACACATGAACAAAAGGTTCATTGGAATGATCATTGAAAAAATAATTACTCTATGGGAATTTAAGGAAAGTACAACTAAAAAAAGTTATAAAACCTGTTCAACACACAACACAAAATTATGTTTCACACGAATTTTTGAGTCTGAGAAATGAAAAAAAAATGAATATGTAAAATGAAAAAAGAAAGTAAGTCCGTGCTCCATCATTGAATGAAATGATTGGGTCTTGGTTACAATGGCGTCTTGTTGCGATTCCCAAGGCGTGACGCTAGCTAACGGCCCGATTGCGATACATCAAGGAAGACAGTTCTAAACTGGGAGATAAGGCAAGGCATAATCCCTTATTACGGATACCGGGTCCCTCTGTTCAGTTCCATTGTGCGTGCAGTCTTATTAGGCTGAAGGAAATAAGCTGATGTCTCTTCCTTTCTCTGATGGCTGGAGGATAGTATGTATTAGGCATTGAACGACTGTTATTTGTCCCCCAAAATATTTTAATGTTAAGCTTTTTATGAATAAATATTCACTTAAGGTCGTCTTGATCGTACAGAAATGAATTATGATGTTTCTTTGACTAAAAATGTGCATTTGGTTGCCAAGTTATCGTAACAAATGGGGTTGAAAAACTTGCAGGTTGTTTGTAAGACGACATTCACATGAGTAGTACGAGTTAAAATCAAGATAATGAAAATAATAGCTTGTCTGTGTGGTTAAACTAGGATTAATGCTGTGTTCTTCGTGAAGGTGTAGCTGGAATTAAAGAAAAAGAGTAAAAACTTTGATTTTCCAAAAACTCTTTTAATGGGACTTGATGAAACCAACATTGCTCTTTAGTTTCCTTTTTCAACTTTTTTTTCAACGTTTAAAATTGCTAAACAACTTGGGTCTCACCTATTAAAAAATTTATTGTTTGTAGTAATGTAATTTTAAGGTATTGCATTTAGTCGGCTTTATAAAATTTGGATTCTTCTGATTACCATTTTAAAAAGTTTAGTAAAAAAACAATCGAAGGTCCGTGTTGTAATTCAGTTCTTTAAAAGTTGAACCAACTGTTCTAAGTTCTTCATGTAACCCTATTCCTTTAGTAAAACTCTTTCGCTGAAGCTCCTGAATATTTCTTTGTTTCCACTTCTAAAGGAGGGATTTTTCACTCATATCATTTTCATTTAAATTGCTATCCAAAAAGTGAACTGGAAAATAACGTCTGTCGACCTCTGAGGTGCAGAAACACAAAACAATATTCAGAAAGTCTCGATTCATAAGGATCTCGTCACACTACGCGCCTTATAGACGCTACTGCAATTAATCAAAGAGGGGAAAAAGCATGGAGTTCAGCCTGAGACTCCCCCATCTTGACTGGAATCTTCATTCATGTCAAGATAGGGGACTAGGCTTTCTCTATGCTTTTTTATGGAGATTGATTGCAGTAGCGTCTATAAGACACGTAGTGTGATGAGAGCCTAAGAAATGACAAGTAATTACACACAAACAAACCTTAAATGAGCCACTGTCCAAAGACGCAGCATCAAGTAGGTCATCCCCTCAAATGTCATTCCTGTCTTGATGAAGGAGATAATAGCTCCCTCATGCAGCTCACCATGAAAAAGGATTAATCACTTGCAAATCTCCACCGGACAATATATACGCGTTGCCCATCCACTTCCTCAGTACTCGGTTACATAAAAGTCTTCCATTGCGAAACAATCGCATAGTGACAGGGATCGTTCTTTATTCCCCCCTCATCCAATTCCTTATCAATAAACTAAACTCCCTTTTCGCTTTCTTTCGAATGTCCTACATTGATCACCTGAGGCCGGTATTGTAGACTGACAGACGGACATTTCCCGTTGTCGAGGTTCTGTTTGTGTTACGCGGGTTCACGGGTCCTTTTGTTCTAGTGGCGCATATTGAGGAGTCTATAAGTCGTGTTGTGTAAAAGCGTGAAGTGACAGTCTGCATAGTAGTAGTAGTAGTAGTAGTAGTAGTAGTAGTAGTAGTAGTAGTAGTAGTAGTAGTAGTAGTAGTAGTAGTAGTAGTAGTAGTAGTAGTAGTAGTAGTAGTAGTAGTAGTAGTAGTAGTAGTAGTAGTAGTAGTAGTAGTAGTAGTAGTAGTAGTAGTAGTAGTAGTAGTAGTAGTAGTAGTAGTAGTAGTAGTAGTAGTAGTAGTAGTAGTAGTAGTAGTAGTAGTAGTAGTAGTAGTAGTAGTAGTAGTAGTAGTAGTAGTAGTAGTAGTAGTAGTAGTAGTAGTAGTAGTAGTAGTAGTAGTAGTAGTAGTAGTAGTAGTAGTAGTAGTAGTAGTAGTAGTAGTAGTAGTAGTAGTAGTAGTAGTAGTAGTAGTAGTAGTAGTAGTAGTAGTAGTAGTAGTAGTAGTAGTAGTAGTAGTAGTAGTAGTAGTAGTAGTAGTAGTAGTAGTAGTAGTAGTAGTAGTAGTAGTAGTAGTAGTAGTAGTAGTAGTAGTAGTAGTAGTAGTAGTAGTAGTAGTAGTAGTAGTAGTAGTAGTAGTAGTAGTAGTAGTAGTTCTATCGTGAAATTAAACAGGGAAACGGGAAAGGAAGGTAAAAGTAGAAATGTTAAAGGCTCATTGAGACTTATCACTTGATACTCTTGGTATCACTTGATACTTATTTTGGAGGAATCTTTCACTTTTCTCTTCATGTCCATTCAGAATTATTATAGAAAACTCTGGAGTTAAATTTTTACTTAATTAAAATTTAAGATGAAATTGTTTTCTCAGATTAACATTTCTTGGATATGCTCTTATTGTTATATTATCTCTCTGTTCTAAAAAAAAGTTTTTGGTGAACGGTTTCCAGAGAAAGGCTTTTTAATTACTGAACCGAATGACACATATATGGTATCAAAATGTCCGGATTCTTTCCGGATTTTCGAGTATATAGGCTAGGGTGGTCACAAGTAACATGGGGAAAATTTTTTTTCGACTTTCTTCAGGTCTCACCCCCCTAAAATATGCCAATAGGCTAAAAAATGAGATTGGCCAAGTTTCAGCTCAATCCGATAATATTAACCCGTGCCTCATCGAGGTCAAAGTTCAGAAAAACAGCGATTTTTAACAAAAATTGGTAGTTTTCGGCCCATAAAACTAAAACCGTTTGTCCCAGAAATCTGGTTAGGGTGTCATTTGATAGGAAATTTCATACACTTTAACTCTGAAGTTACGGAATTTTATTTGCTAAAACGGATGGGGCGCTATTTAGCATTTTCATAGTAAAGGTCCTTGAAAAAGCGACTTCATTGCTAGAAACCTAGAACATTGCAATGTCACAAAAAACTTCATCCTCCGGGCTTTTTCTATTACTTTTGGTCCCAATAGATAGTAAATAAGTTTTTAAACCCCCTAAGGGAATTCTAGGGTATAATTTCAAACCCCCCTAGTGTTTGAAAAAAAGGAAAATATATACAATTTTTTTAAATTTTTAAACACGCATTTTGGGACTGATAATGTGATAAAGTTTGTTCAAATACATTATTAAGAGCTTAATTAGATAGAATACCAATGGTATAGGACCTTAACCTTTCCCTATAACCCCTATAATCTAAGCGAAACAAGCGCGACTGCGAGGTTTTGCTAAACAAAGGATTTTATGCCCATTTAAGTTATAAACAGAGCTAAATTACAAAATTTCAAAAAAAAACCTCCAGAGATATGTAATTTGGTGTCAGAAATGACGTTTGAGATTATATATGTAGGTAAAATTATAATAAAAGCGTCCTTCCGACTCAAAATGTTAAAAAAATCCTATTTCTACCAAAGTTACATGCTTTCAGCTAAAAGTGATCTTAGAAAAATGTATAAATGTATTTATTTTAATGCACCTTGAAATTCATTTGCCTATCGTTCAAGGAAAACAATTTTCTTAAAAAGTATTATAATGTTTCATTATATGTTTGATCTATAATCTAATTACTTAATGTTTTGTTCTTTATTCGTCAATTGTTTTTACACCTGTGTGAAAGGAGATAAAATATCATGTAAGAAAATGAAATATTAAGAAATATTTTTGATTTCACAGTAAATGTTTCTATGCTTTTCATAATTAATTTTTGTAAAAAACCATAAACAAGATTTCTCGGAAAAATACTTAGCCCTTCCAACAGTATAATCTCTGTAGTTTTCACTGGATTTTTTTAAGGGCAACCAAGTTACTGTCCTAAGCCTGAAGTTGGATAAACTCAATTTATAGAAAATCCTTATAATTATCCAAAAACTTTTTAAAATATTTTTTAAAAATTACTTGGTAAAATTTTCTTTCTTCTCACCATGTGTAGTACACAGAAACAAAATTTTTGAAATCATTTACTATTGCATACCTTTCAAAAAAGTTATTTTCCTTGAATAATAAGCAAAGGAATTTTGTGGTATATTAAAATAAATAAATTTATACATTATCTAAGATCACTTTTAGCTGAAAACATGTAACTTTGGTAGAAATAGGATTTTTTTAACATTTAGAGTCGGAAGGACGCTTTTATTATAATTTTACCCACATATATAATCTCAAACGTCATTTCTGACACCAAATTACGAGTACAAATATCTAAAGGTTTTTTATTGAAATTTTGTAATTTAGCTCTGTTTATAACTTAAATGGGCATTAATTCCTTTGTTTAGCAAAACCTCGCAGTCGCGCTTCTCTCGCTTAGATTATATAGGGGTTATAGGGAAAGCTTAAGGCCCTATACCATTGGTATTCTATCTAATTAAGCTCTTAATAATGTATTTGGACAAACTTTATCACATTATCAGTCCCAAATTGCATGTTTAAAAATTAAAAAAAAATTATATATTTTTTCCTTTTTTTCAAACACTAGGGGGTTTGAAATCATACCCTAGAATTCCCTTAGGGGGTTTAAACACTTATTTACTATCTATTGGGACCAAAAGTAATAGAAAAAGCCCGGAGGATGAAGTTTTTTGTGACATTGCAATGTTCTAGGTTTCTAGCAATGAAGTCGCTTTTTCAAGGACCTTTACTATGAAAATGCTAAATAGCGCCCCATCCGTTTTAGCTAATAAAATTCCGTAACTTCAGAGTTAAAGTGTATGAAATTTCCTAACAAATGACACCCTGACCAGATTTCTGGGACGAACGGTTCCAGTTTTATGGGGCGAAAACTACGATTTTTTGTTAAAAATCTTTGTTTTTCTGAACTTCGACCTCGATGAGGCACGGGTTAATATTATCGGATTGAGCTGAAACTTGGCCAATCTCATTTTTTAGCCTATTGGCACATTTTAGGGGGGTGAGACCTAAGGATTTCAAAAGTTGATTTTTTGTGACCACCCTAATATAGGCCCTTCGATTTTTCAAAAAAATTCTCAATTTTATATTATTTCCATTTTTTTAGATAACGGATAAGGTTGCAGTTACAAAGCAAGTAATGTCAATCAAATTTATATGCATCCAATCACAACGACCGATTGACGCTATATTTTAAGATGAAACATGTTTTTTCACCTTTTAAAAAAGTACTTTCTTGATTAAATATCACTCAAAGACTGATAAAAACATATTCTAAAAACTTACATGTATGCCATTTTATACTAAAATTTCATACTTTTTGTCCAATATTTAAAATTTTTAGTCTGATTTTATCGAAATTAATTGTAAACATAGAGTGATGTTTTGTCTCTTATTATTTTCAATTGCTTAAACGGTATTGTTTAACAAGTCTGGGTTTAAAAAATATAAATGATAAACACTAGGCATATTATGCTAACGAGTTACTTTAAAATTATGGTTTTCGTTTGGTACGAATATTGATAAACAATTAGAATTACTTATTTTTATAATCACAGATTAAAAATAATTAAGATTAATATTTTTAAAATCATTTCGTGTAAATTTTTGATAGGTTCGGGTTATATACATTCAAACTTTTAAGGGAGATTAATTCATAGATGGGATTTGGTCACTTGGTGACGTATTTTTGGAAAGTTGGTTGACGTTTTTTCTGTATATTGTTTAATTGCTTTATAAAGTGTATTAAGTTCAGCAAGTTGGAATTTGTAGGTCCTGCGTCAGCAGTTTACGGGGGTTGGCGAGCGATAGCGAGCAGGGGGCGGTAGCTCCCTAGTAGATTAAATAAAAATACATTTATAAAAACTCTCGCCGTTATTTGAAGTTTCATGCACACGAAGAACAAAAATATTCATTGATTTATAGAAAATAAGCATTCACAAAAAAGTAAATAAAACCTTAACAAAATAATGATACAAATATTTAAAAAAGTTATTTCAGAGGAAAAAATTGCTTCTAAAGTTTTTAGTAGTAAGTACTGTCTGTCTGCCTCAAGTTGAGCTCTGGCTGTGGCTAGTTCACATCAGCGGTGGTCTGGTTTCGAATGATAAATCGTAAATTTCGTGATCAAGATCATGAATCACGATCATGGAAAATCATAAATTTGTATTTTTATGACTTAGGTAAATGACTAAAAGTGTTCTTAGATCATAAGAACAAAAATTTTAAAAAATCCTTATGACCGCTCATGTGAAATAGCGACGGCCAGAGCTCAACTTGAGGCAGACAAACAATATTTAGTTTTTAGTACAAACAATACATTAGATATAGGTAAAATCAGTAAAGTTTGACATTTTTATTTCTCTTCTGTCTGTTATTTCTTTAACGTCCTTGCACAGAACGCATTAAAATCTTTTTTTCGCCGAATTAAACTTAGCCCTGAACGTTGGTTCATTCTGGTAAACATTTATTCGCAACCGACCAATTCCCAACAACACCGAAACTTCGCAACAAAAACAACAAGCTCTAGTGACCCAAACAGAGAAAAGGACGTCACCAGTCCCTCTGGAGAGATGCTACGTGAAGGGAATACTCCCCATTGTTTTCCAAAGAGAAGGCCTGCTTGCATAATATTGCAACAAAAGTTTCGGCAACGCTGCGTAGCATGAAGGTTCCTGCTGGTGTATGATAGGAATGCACCTGACCCCGACTGATGATGTTATCTGTAGCGATCAGCTTTTTTTCTTTTTCATGAAGAGCGTTCGTTTGTTTACAAGGCCGACGAGCTTGTGAACTGATCTATCTGATCGGATTTTGGCTCACGGTTCGGGTGCCTTTTTTTAATGTTGGACGTAATGTTGGAGAAATCCTTGAATACTCAGGGATGAATGTTTTGGGGGATATTAAAATAAAATATTTAATATTGATGGGTGAATAAAATCAATTTTTATCATCTGCTTCAGTGTCTCTCTGTCCATAATACTTTCTTTATCTGCTCTTTTCATTTAATCCCTCGTTTTTAACATTTCAATGTAATTTTATCTCTCTTCCCTACCACACTATATAAAACTAAATAAACTCTAATAAAACTATCTCAATTGCTCTCATTTGGGGACATCCATAAATTACGTGAGGCGTTTTTTCCAAAATCTGGACCCCCCCTCCCCCCTTGGTGAGATTTAGTGAGATTTTGCTGGACCCCCCCTCCCCCCCAAGTGAGATTTATCAACAACTTTTTAAAAATAATTTGCAGTATCTTATATGTGTGTATTCCTTTTTCATACTTAAAAAAAGAAAATCGTATAATTTCTAACTTAAAAAGTTGACGTGAGATTTTAATCGACCCCCCTCCCCCCTTGGTGAGATTTGGTGAGATTTTTCCAAACCCCTCCCCCCTTTTTTGACCTCACGTAATTTATGGATGGCCCCTTTCCGTATGTAAAATCCTATAAAATATTTATCATCTTTATCTTTCTTTCTCTCCTCTTCTCTCTTGCCTACTTACTCCTCTGATTGAGTTGCAAGGAAATTTGGAAAATAAGTTAAAAGCCCCAATAAAAACATTAGACATTTATTCCTGTATCCTATACTTAAACGAAAAAAAAAACTCTCCAGAATAAATGGATCGTTTGGAAATATTTTGTATTACACAAAATACAGTAATAATAGTTCATTCAAACATCGCAAACTTTGAAAATGTCGCCAAAATTCAAATTAGTTTATTCATTCAAGCAGAAAATACGTTAAAAAAGTCGGAAGAATTTGTGTATACCATATCATTTACTAGGCTCACAAACAAAACCTACATAATGTTATAATTGCAAATTACACCTCTTCCAAACTGGGAATATGAACTAATTCAACCTACCTCACATTTGTTTTCTTTGCGATATTTTCCACGGAAAATTCGCCCTTGCTTCCCAACCCAGAATAGGTGGAATTCTATGGCGACCAAGGTATGTTCCTATAATATTCCCAAATTCTAAAGCAAGATATCTGTCGCACAATCCTCCGAAAACATTAATTTCGCAATGTTAATTAATTTTTCGCCAGCATGTCGTGCGAACGGGGCCTTTTATCACTGCTGCCGACAGCATAAAACGAAAGTTAATTAAAATCCGAAAATTAATCATGAAACTTTAATTTAAGCAATTCTTTCCGATGCTTAACGAGCCTTAACAGCTACCGGAAATCAAGATTCATGTTTTCATCACCTTAGAAATCGTCCAGAAAAGTAAAAGGGTCAGGGATTTTCCTTCTTGTTGTTCTCATGCACTTCTCTGATGGAAGAATTAATCGTTAATCAAATGCGAAAAAAAGCGAAATCGTATGTTTAAGTTCATAAAGTTAATTTCCTCGTTAGAAATTATTTTGATTAGCTTAACTATTATTCCAATTAACTTTTTCTCGCTTCATGAGCAAAATTATTGAAATGTCGGAAGTATAAATGATCGTTTAGTTTAGAACCTAAATAAATTCCACGCGAAGAGAAAATTCAAAGACAAAAAAATGGATATTGAAGTATTTTATTGAAAAGGACTTCGTGATTTAGTTTTTAAATGGGGGAAGGGACCAATACTAACTTAAGGCTCCAGCTACCTTTACTGCACTTATCGTCTTATTCACTGCCTCTTAACTATAGCGGTTAACGAGCAGCTTAAGAGAGAAAAGAGGCTTTTCGCTGACTCCGATTGTGGAATCCTTCTTTAACCGATGGTTAACCGCTAGTCAGGTAGCTGTGAATAATACCGTCAATCGAATCACGTCATGCATTATTTAGAGGTATGATGGGGGTCCTGTACGTAAAGCACAATGTGACAAGGGTTTAAAAAAGTTCAAACAAAGTAACGTCACACTTTAAAAGATTTTTCTCTCATATAAGTAGGTATACTGATATAGGGGCAGTTTTTTTAAACTATTAGTTTGAATTAAACAATAAAGAGCAATTAATCCTTAAGTGTTGAAATTAAAAGAAAAAAAATAAATTTTCCTAATTGTTTGAGGTTTAGTTTTACTATCAAAGATGTGACATCATTATGTAAAAAATACGCAACTCTGGTAGCACCATTTTTGGTGTAATACCATTATTTAACTAATTTCATAATTTAATAATTATTATTAAAACCTAACTTGATGATAATATAATTTTTTAATCATCATAATTAAAAACAAACATGATATGTATAGGATTAAATCAATAGTCTTTCTCTTTTAATATTATGATGATATTTATCCTTACGAATGCTTAACATATTTTCAAATAAGCACCTAACAAAATATGCCAATAAATTAATAAAGTATTGGTTGTCCCATAAGTTCTGTTACTTTTTACAAAGTTTCGTGTTTGAAAATTTGTTTATGAAAAACTGGTTTTGAAGCTGTTTGAGGATACTTTTACAATCGGATATTATTGCTAAAAATTAAGTATGAAATGACAGTCCCCGCTAAACTTTTTATACAGGGTGTTTCAAAATTACGTTGCACGGCTTTTATTCGGAACCAACGCCTCCTAGGGTCATGGAAGTAAGGTCTATCCCTAGGTAAGTGAGACTGAAGAATCCATTGAGATGACTATCAGCGCCCCTAGCGGCGAAATTAAAATATTAAAAAAATGAATTTAAAAACTAAAGGAGATAGAGCAAAAACACCAGTAAGAGTATTGTTGCCAACGTCAAGAAGAACTCACTGAAAAAAGTTTGATCAAAATATCCTGAATATTCGCGGAGATATTAGCATGTGAAAATAGCACTTTTTCAGGGGGTCAAAAAAGAAAAAGTTCGCATATTTCCAAATTTTTTTGATTTTTTGATTAAATTTTGTGTTCATTCAACTAAAAAAACACAAAACTACACAATAACACTGAAAATTCTGCAAATATGCGAACTTTTTCTTTTTTGACCCCCTGAAAAAGTGCTATTTTCACATGCTAATATCTCCGCGAATATTCAGGATATTTTGATCAAACTTTTTTCAGTGAGTTCTTCTTGACGTTGGCAACACTACTCTTACTGAGGTTTTTGCTCTATCTCCTTTAGTTTTTAAATTAATTTTTTCAACTTTTCAATTTCGCCGCTAGGGCAAGACCCTCTATATAAAGGCCTCCCAACTCGGCCGTGCAACGTCATAACTTTCACTCATCTTTGACGTCACTCCATAGACTTAACATGGCAATTTTCACTCACGTTTGACGTCATCGTCTGGAGTTGGGTGGCCATGTATATAGAGGGTCTTGGCTAGGGGCGCTGTAAGTGATCTGAATGGATTCTCCAGGCTCACTTACCTAACGGGTAGACCTTACTTCCATGACCCTAGGAGGCGTTGGTTCTGAATAAAAGCCGTGCAACGCAATTTTGAAACACCCTGTATAGCAATAATTTATAGCAATTATTTATATATTTAGCAATAATTTCCCATAATAAATTTCCTCAACAACAACCTTATGGAAAATGTTTAGTTTTTTGATGGTGTGTTATTACACAAAAATGGTGCCATCAGACTGGTTACTGAAGTGGGACAACTTGTGACAATAAGGGAAGGGAAGGTTCTAAAATCCAACTGAAAATTGTGTGGCGTAATTTGGGAATGGTCCCTTATCATTGATCAGCACCAATGAAATTGATCACTTCTCTAACACCCTTTCATTGATAAAATGCACGGCCTTATTTCTTATGGACATCGGCAAGGTAAAATAGCATTGCAACTCATACATAAGAAAAGATTAGTATCAACATTTTTATAAAAGATTTCCTCAAAACATTTTAGAAGGCGTACTTTTAAGATTTGACAGATTCCTATATTACAGCAATGCCAAAGAAAATGCTGTCTTCCTTGACCTTATAACCTCATGAAAGATCAGATGTGTATGAGAGAAAAAATATTTTATGAAATGTGCAGAATTTTAAGAGTAAAATGGTTTTGTCGGGTTTTCCTTCAGAAAAAAGATAGTATGTATTTTCTTTTGAAACAGCAATCATTTCAAAACAATTGCTTCCATTTTTCAGACGGTGGTTGATTGGTTGTTTTCGTATAATAAGACAACTTAATAAATCGTTGTAATTGTTTTCTAATAAATACTATTACTATAACTATATACTATTCAGCAGAACCAAGGAAAAAAGCAAATGTTATTGTAATAAAAGATTTTCTTTTTCGTAATTGTCAGTTTATAAGCATAGCAGTAATTTTCGTTTTACTCATGTTCATTCAGTTTTCTGAAGGTACCAATACCTGAAAAATATTTTTGGGAAAAAAAGGTTTGTTTGTCTTTTAGAAAAAACTCCTTAAATTTGTTAATTAATTTTAATTTAACTATTGTAGCAGCTAAGTGTACAAGAAATTATCATCTTCGTGTGTCATCCAAAGGGTCAAAATATCCAAAAAAAGTTTATTTTATGGACAAATATCGATAAAATTTCTGAGGGGAAAACATGTGTTTCAGACCTTGGGGCTAATGATCACCCACAACTTCGATACTTGGTGCAAGAAGGTTTACAATTTAACTTTTAACATATATTCCAGGAAAGGAGAACTCTAACAAAAAGATTTAGGGACAAAACCCCCTCTGAAAAAAGTCTGGTTACGGCCGTGATAGAAACAGAAAATTTCAATGGAAAATAACTAGGTATTTAAGAAATGAATCAAAAACACGGTTAAGCTTCCGTTAATTAAATAGATAATCCATATATTTTATTTCTGATACTTAAAGTTTGAAACTAATATTTTCTACTATTTTTGAAACTAATATTTATGCAGACACAACCGTTCACACTTCAGATTACTGAATTCGCTGTAGGTCCTCAGTATCCAGAGGACATTTTCTCAACGGTCCCAGGATTAAAAAATACCCTGAAGCTATTGATTCAGGGATCACACTCATCATCCCAGAGTAATAAAACAAGAAAGAAGAACTGCTATCAAGTCCACATCACTATTGTAAGCAAGTAGTTACCATAGGTGAGGATGGCGCCTGGCTTTATTGCACTGCTTTCCAAAAACGCCACATTCCTCTAGTTTTTTGTTGTCGATATTTTTATTGTTATTATTATTATTTACCTATTCGAGAGGCGGGCCATTGCCGTGCGAATTGCTCGGAGGCGGGGACAATGCGGATTTAAATGTGTCCCATTACGGGGGGTGACATAGGGTACGGTCATGGCAAGCGCAGAGCCAGGCGTATCTCAGGCAGATCTAACTTCTCCGCCCATCACACAAAGGGGCAAAAGCAAACCAGGGGGTTTCTCGGAATTTTCCCTTTTGTGTGATGGGCGGAGAAGTCGAGAAGTTAGATTGCGCCTGAGATACGCCTGGCTCTGCGCTTGCCATGACCGTACCCATACTGTCGTCTGAAAAATCATGGCGTCAACCTCTTCCCCTCTTTGTAATTGCAGGTAATTTGTTTTTAGTGCCAGCGATATAGGTGGATCTTTCATGCTGATTTCGCGGCAAAAACGGGATGGTTCACGCTTGAGGTCTCTCTCGTTGGGGTTATTACAATGAGTGTCTTTTTTTCTTTGTTATGCTGCTGACTGTTTTTTTGATTTTTGGAGGAAGGTTTGCCGGAGGGACTGATAGATAAAATCTTATATTGCATTTTTTTCCTATTTCTTCTATGAGTTGTCGTGAAGAAACTGCTGTGGGAACTTTGTATGTATGGCCTGTAAAGAAAAGAAAGTAATGTCATAAAAACGGTGTTTTATTTCGTCTTCCTCAGAGTAGAGAATCGAGGATTTTTTCCCTCAGGGTTTGAAATAATGGTTATGATTCGCAATGATTCTTTTATAAAAACATAAATAACGCAACACCAAAATTAAGGTGGTTTGGATAAAATCATTAATTTTGTTATAGCTTTTTAGCCATGGTTGAGACGGCTGCAGCTGCAGACTTCCAACTTTGATTCACACCTTTAATTATTTCGTTTGTTTGTCAAATAGATTTGAAACCTTATTATTTTTACACAGTTTTTTTCTTGACATAGTTTCCCTATTAGAAACAGAAATTAGTTAAAAGTTCAAAAATACTGCAAATTTTACAATTTGCTCTTTTAGAAAGACCATTTTCCTTTTCTCGAATGAAATTAAAGGTTTTCGCTTGTTCTTTGCAAGTTTCGAGATGGAAAAATAGCAATATGTATGGCAAAGCGTTCGCTGCCAATGTGCAAATCCAACATGAGTTTTAAAAAAACGAAGTCTTTCGCGGCGGGAATCAACATAATTACAAAAATTGTCCGGTCTGTCTTGCCGTGGTCGATGGTTAAAATCAAATTAAAACCAGACATTTCGTCTGTTGCTTCGACAGACATCTTTCTTCAGTGATCTGTCGAAGCAACAGACGAAACGTCTGGTTTTAATTTTGATTTTAACCTTCGACCACGGCAAAACAGCCCGGACAATTTTCGTAATAGTAATAATGTAAATTAGGAGTTTTGTTCTTTTTTCATTTGGGTCTCCCACATTTTTTAAAGGTCATTTCAAAGCTCTAGATATTATTTATTGATTAACTGGAAGCAAACTGTAGTCCAACTGAAAACTTTCCTCTAATTAATGAATATTGTCGTTTTAGCTTCTTCATTTTCCTCCATAGGTAATCGTAAACCCCTTTACACTCTTTTTTCTGTCCAATATCTTACGCAATGTAATTAGCTACTATTTTAAGATGGTAACATAACTTAAACAAAACAAGCTTCTATTCAAAAGGAAGTTTCTTAAAAAATCTTTTTAAAAATATCTGCGAAACAAAAAAAAGATAGAGAAATATAATTGTGTATCACTCTCTAAGCGTTTCCATTCATTGCGGAACTTGTTCTGCTGATGCTGAGCCTCAGCACAGAACCGATCAGTCCAGCTCCCAAATTCGTACCTGTCACAGGTACCTGTCCATAACGAGGCTCGCTACGGCGATTCATACGGTAAATTACACCGATCTCTCTCCCTCCCCAGCCGACGAAAAAAGAGAAAAAAAATAGGTGGGGCCAGAGAGAGGGAGAAGAGAGAGTGAAGTCCGTCGGTTCCCCCCCTCGGGATGAAAAAGAAAAAAAACTAAAACCGGTTCCACCATCGAAAGAGAATTTTCCAGCTCACACACAAAAGAATCGGCTCCGTGGAAGAAAGCCCCGTTCCGCCCGCAAAATAGAAAAGGGGCTTGCGGGGGTCGCGACCTTGAACGGGCAAACCTGCCACGGGCTCGTCAAACAGTACTCTTTTAATTCCCGCTTTTGGAGGGAAATTACAGGTTTGGGAACTAGATGCTTAATTCCCGGTCTTTAAGAAAGAGAAAGAAAAAACGCTACCTCGGGGCTGAGATAGTATTGTTTGCGATTAATACCGATAACAACGAACGGCTACACACTAAGTGCTCAACACCTGCCCTAGTTAGCAGCATTTTTTCTACCTCTGTCGTTTAATGTAAATCGTCGTGGTCTTTGGCATTCGTGTTTAGTTTCTATTGTGCGAGGGTTTTTTTGGAATGCAGGTGTGGCACGGTTTGATGCTGGTAAAAAAACTCGACTCCCACACTCAACGCATGGGGGAGCGCGCAGATTGGGTTATGGTTATGCAGTGTTTTGGGGAGAACAAAAAAGTGTTTGTGTCCCGACCATAGGTCCCGACACGTTTTGGTTGCGTAAGAGCTGGAGTGGACAATGGGCATCTTTTTCCCCCCCGAGATCGACGGTATTGACGAGTCCGTGACAGAATAAACTGGGTTGTTGAGAAGAGAAAGAACCGATTCTTCAATGCTGTCCGGTAGGGTAGAGTGACAAGTGAGCTATTGAAGACTAGTTTACTCTGTTGTTTGAAGTATGGAAGTAAAAGTATATTTAAATATGGAAAAAGTTTCATGAATGGTTTTTTTTCAAGGTTAGTTTCGTGTCCTATGAAACAACCTGCTGAATATCGTATGCGAAAAAAAGGGCAGGACCTCTGCGGTATTAAGGATACCTGAAGGAAAATCATGCTCTTTCTCTGACTGCAGGGCTTAAATTGCACCGGAGCTGAGCTTCGGTACTTGTTGGTTTTCAGTAAAGTTTCTTCTAGGTTTTCAGTTTCTGTAAGTTATAATTCTACTTCACCTTATATGGAAACATATTTAATAGGTAGTACAAAATGCCCCGGTCCCATTCTGTCCATTTAAGGCGGAGATGTCCCAGTCAAGCGGAATGCTGAAATAATAGCTCTCCGGTTCCTCTTTGGTTAGAATTTAAGCCCTGTCTGACTGTAAGCAATAAGTTGTGTTAATTTAAACCTATCTGTATGAGATGGTGGCAGTTTAGGGGTAGCCACAGCACAGCTAAGGCTTAAATCCCCAACAGAATTTACATCTAAAGGCCAATTGTTCTTAAATACTAGTGAACTCTTGAACTGTGGACTAGTAATTCAGTAGTAATAGATAGACCTTGTGATCAGATTTCTGATTCGGTATTATTTAATTTACTCATTGATTTAACTTGAGTTTGTGGCAATAGTAAAAAAATTGCAGTAACATTTTTTTTAATCTTAATGTATTCAGAATGGCCTAAAACCTCTAAAAACATTTTAATTTACCTTTCAAAGCCCTAAATTGTAAGTTTTTCTCAATTAAATATAGCTTCTTCTCTGTCTGAGCTCAAACAGCTTGTGTCGTCAAATGTGCCTTCTTTTATATCATTCCGCTTTGAAATACTGAGCTCTAGTTTTTTATAGCCTAATCCTAGTGTTTCAATGAAAACGGTGTTCCCAACATTTTCAAGAGGCACATGTGATGTCATACTGTAAGGCGCTTTCTGTAATAAAATATCTCATAATTAATTGAACAAAAAATCTGTGGGGGGAAAAAGCATATTTTTGGAATCAGGAGAGAATTTTTAATAATTTAAAATTGAATATTCAGAATTTTAAGAGATGCTGCAATTCTCCATTGTTCACTGTTGTAAATGTTTCGAATTAGATTACGTTTTAGAATTGTAGGTATGGAATTCTAGATTGTGTAAGTAAGTAGGCTGTTATTTTAATTTGACTTTTTTTGGTTAAAATAAGAAACTCTTATCAAAGATAAATTTAGGTAGAATTATTTACACCAACCATTATATCAGTCAGGAGCACTGAGCCTCAATAATAACCGACTGAAAGAGATAAAAATTATCGCTTATAGCTATCCCCTTGTTTAATTCACGTATAATTTCGAAATTTTTCAATGGAAAGAATTCCACTAACATGTTCAATTTAATCTTCTTGGCGAGGTCAATGATAAAAATAATAAATAAATCTTTCAACTCTCTCAGTGGAAAAATACCACCGCGATTAAGTTTGGTTCTCCCTCCTCTTTCCCTCATTCTTATCGAAAACAAGCGATTTTCGAGTGTGTCCCAGAACTTGTCCATCCGTACGAAAAACTTTCCCTCCGAAACCTTGACCTCGTTTCCCGCCTTTTGTTTCCGCGCGCCTGCGTGGGACCGTTTCGCTACTACTTCTCGTTTTCGTTTTTCTTCCGTTCCCAATATTCCAAATGCGCGCGTTATAGAACGAACGCCCGATTGTCTTTCTCTCTCTCCCTAGAAATTTATTCGAGGAACATGCGAGCCGATGGAGGAGCGTAAAACCGACGAATTTACGGGCCTCGGCGCTGCGTTTCCGCGACGCCATTTTGAAATTTATGGCCGCCATCAATCATATTTGTTTTACGGTTCGTCTACGTGGCGAAGATTCTTCTCTCGGAGCCTCGGGCGCGAAGTCGGGATTGGAGTGGTTTATTAAACCCTGAGATTCAATTAGCGGAGAGAAATAAAAGCAAAATGCGAGGGGAATTTCTGGTTTCGATGGAGCGGTTGGCAACAGCGAGAAGTCCGGAAAGAGTGAGAAGTTTCTGTCCTCCTTGTAAGACAGTGCCTCAACAAAAAATTTCATAAAAGAATCAAATGTACTACTAGAATATTTTAGACTGTAAGTTGTGGATGTAAATAAGTTTGTTAATAAACTGAGTAATTAGATTGGCTGAATTTCCTAGTTTGTATTATTATGTACTTTTGCCAAACGCCGATCCACTACGGCTCCAAAGGGAGGGGGCACTTCTCCTGACCACAACCTTTACCTTTTGACAAAAAATGTCAAAATGTTGCGTATTTTCTAAAAAGTATCACGCAAGATCCCTTTGTGGTACCGCTTGGGGTGAATGGGGGTGCCCCCTCTTTCAGAAAAAAATTTGAAATTTGACTGGTAAAAGTAGGATTTTAACTCATTCTGAGAACCTTTTTGGGTCCAAGGAAGGCACTGTCCAAAATGCCCCCCTTGGATCCATGCCTGATTTTTGCAGAGGAGAATGTAATTATTTTTAGTACTCGTGTAGTTACTGATTGTTGTTTGGACTCAGAAGATACCTACAAGCTTTGTTCTACTTGTAAGTTATGACAGTAGAAAAAAGAAAAATAATCACTATACCATTTTGGCAAATATATATGGCACTGTCTATTTGGACGGCCTTTTTTCAACTAAACTCTACTCTAATTTCCACGGCCCGGCGTTCCATTGGTTCTATCACTAAGCGCCAAGACTGCTAAGTAACCACGAGACCTACAGCGCATGCGCCACGGGCCGTTTGGGCCGTCCAAATAGACACTTCGAATATATATATCCCTTAGAATTCAGCAAAATTCTATTAAACATAAATTTTTTGAAAAGCTAATGTATTTGAGACAAAAATGTCAAATAAATTTGCTTTATTCTTTTTTTTTCTCATTTGTCATATATATTTGTCTATGGGAGCTCCAATGTTAAAGAATTCTTTTTGCCTAACATTGATCTTTAGAACACAGGGTTGCCGTCCATGCCGTCTCTATTATTCTTATACCTCTCTATGACTATCTTCCTTAAATTTTAAGAAATTATAGCTTTATGGTTAGTTAAGGAGGTATTCACTGCTTATTCACCCGAATCTTCATAATTTGTGAATGTGTTGTTGCATTCAATTTGTTCAATATAAATATAAATTTATCTTTCATTATCTATTTCTTAAGTAAAATAATTTCCTAAATTAATCCATCCCAAACCCCACACCCCCACAGAGATAATGTCGAGGTATAAGGAAATCATCAAAACATCCTTCAATAATAACACTTCAAAATATCCTCGGCCACCGCTACTTTTAATCATCCTGTTTTGCCTCTTTTGCGGTCGACGCTCACGTGTCCGAACCGAACGTTTTTCCCGACATTCGGTCGCCCTTCGACGTCTGGGGCAAACATCGCCAATCGGTCTCTCTCTCTCTCTGGACACTTTTTTAAAAAAAAACTTTGTTACTAACGCTTCGCAAAAGTTGTTTTTTTCCTGACGGAGAAGAAAAAATGGACGCAGTGAAAAGGGCTATGGAAAAGGGAGACCCACTTCAATCTTCATTTTTCTCGGGAACCAAGAGAAATGCTTTGTTTTCGAGTGCCGGACAAGAGCGGTTTAAAAAGTTTGATAAATTTTATCATGAGGGATGTTTTTTTCAGTTTGAGAGAGAACAGAAGCTTGAGTAATTTAAGAATGAAGTTTTTTAACTGCAAAAAAGTATAGTATAGAAGGCTTTGTATACGTGTCTGAAATGTGTGCTCAAATGGTAAAACTTTATATGTTTTCAAAGTGTAGAGCAACATCACATTCATGATAATAAAAATATGTATCCGTACATTATAATATATTCACCCTGAAAAAAAGAAAAAATATATATTTGACGCCAAGGGGACACAATCCCGTCCAGATAACTGAAAAATATGATAGATTTATACAAACTGAGTGTTGAATGAAATAAACATAGTACATTTTTACAGTAATAAAATATAAGTAACGCAAAAAATACAAAAGAAAAATATATAACATGAAATTAGAATAGGTAAGATGAAATAAATAGTAATTATTACTATAGAACTCATAAAACTAACAAGTTGACATATGGCAAAGGGGAAAATATATATTGTGCTTCCATTAAGTTAAAATAGGTCCTCCACATCATTTAAAATAATTGTACAATTTACAAACAATATTTTACATAGCTGGTGTTTTTTGTGTAAATAAAAAATTAGTAGATATTAATGAAATACTAATACATGTCAAATTAATCAAATATACTACTTTTTGTGGCTATTTTGAAAGAAAGAAAAATGTTAGGTTCTGGCATCACATTTTTATTATTCACAAATTTTCAAAAATTATTCACAAATTATTACACACAAATCATACAATGTTCCTATTAGATATGCATGGGGGCTTTTAAATAATTTTGGGTCCTCCCCCCTTGACCAAAATTTAGGTTGGTGTTTATAAATAAATAATAACTAAATCCTTTTAGACGATATTTGGGTCCCCACCCCACCCGAAATAAATTTCGATACATGTCACTGGCTGCAAAGGCCCCAATAATTCCAACCTTATGTAAAAAATTTTGTGTAATAAAAACCACAATCGACATTATTATTTCAAATTTTAGCCCAAAATCCTACAGTTCCTTCCAAACTACCAGCTATCTCCCAACACACTCATTTCTCTCTTCACAGAACTCCGAGCAACGGCAAAGACCTTCCATATCTCACGGGACCAAACAAATAAGCCGTCCTGCGAGAAAAAATACAATAAGGAGCCAAACAAATCTCCCTGTAACCCGTCTCCCAGCGGATAAAATGCCTTGTTAGACGAGCAACCAGGAAAAAGTAAAATTCATCGGCTTATATGTAAAAAGTTGGCTAGGTCCCCCTCATTCTCTCGGTTTCCATGGTTACCCGGTAAACGCGTCCCCCTAGAAGACGATCCTTGATCGTAACTCGAGAATCAATGTATTGTCTCTTCATGATCGACATTTCCTTTTCGGGTCCTTCCTTTTGGGCCCCCTGTTGTCAGGCTGATGAATTTTTGGGACAGACTTAGGAAAAAAACTGTAAGGACGGGTTTTAGTCCAAGAAAGTTAAGGGTTGAGGTGGAACAAATTGTAAAAGAAAGTTTGATGGTTGATTCTTATGGGAAATTTTTCGTAGAAAACGATGGTGAAACGTATACCAAAATTAACCTCGTCCTTTAACCAATATGGCGGATTTTCCAAAATGGCGGACAATCATTTTTAACTTATAACTTCCTAAAAAATGTTAATAAAATTATAAATTTTGCAGTAAATGATTAGAATTTAGTAGCAAAAACAATGGGACACTGTTTTTTTCTCTTACGATTTGTCATTTATCCAATATGGCGGATTTTCCAAAATGGCGTCCACTAATGTTTATAATAAAAAAAATTATGATGATAAATTCGTAATTTTTTCAGGATATGGTAAGAATTAAGTCATAATAATATTCATATCAATTTCCTTTCCTCAATGTATCAAATATGGCGGATTTTTCAAAATGGCGGACAATCGTGTTTTACTAATATGCTAAAATTCGTTAATAAAATAAAACTTTTGTTGTAAATTATTAGAATTTACTAGCAAAAATAATGTGGAACTGTTTTTTGTCTCTTACGATAAGTCATTTATCCAATATGGCGGATTTTCCAAAATGGCGTCCACCTAATGTTTAAAATAAATAAATTATGATAATTAATTCGTAATTTTTACAGGATATGGTAAGAATTAAGTCATAATACTAATGATAAAAGTTTCCTCCCCCTCAATGTATCAAATATGGCGGATTTTCCAAAATGGCGGACACTTATTTAGAGCCTTTTTATTTTTAATTTTATTTTATTAATAATTAGAAATATTAAATGTTATTAGGTAAAATATAAGCAGAATACTTATAATTTACTAAAATTTACGGGTAAATAATGTTGAGAAAGGTAGAAATTCAAAAATTACCATTTACCACTAAGTTTGAAATATGCGGCCGCCTTTTTGAAATTATTTCTATAAATCGCAAAATCTTGGTTAATTTATCATTTTATAGGTAATTCAAGTTATAATTATTTATTTTATTCCAAAATAAAATTTATTTATATGTAAAAACGTTAAAAATAAAAAGGATCTAAATAAGTGGCCGCCATTTTGGAAAATCCGCCATATTTGATACATTGAGGGGGAAGAAACTTTTATCATTAGTATTATGACTTAATTCTTACCATATCCTGTAAAAATTACGAATTAATTATCATAATTTATGTATTTTAAACATTAGGTGGACGCCATTTTGGAAAATCCGCCATATTGGATAAATGACTTATCGTAAGAGAAAAAAAACAGTTCCACATAATTTTTGCAACTAAATTCTAATAATTTCCTGCAAAAGTTTTATTTTATTAACGATTTTTAGCAAATAAGTAAAACAAGATTGTCCGCCATTTTGAAAAATCCGCCATATTTGATACATTGAGGAGACGAATCTTTAATGAATGTTATTATGACTTAATTCTAACCATATCCTGTAAAAATTCCGAATTTATCATCAGAATTTTACTTATTATAAACATTAGTGGACGCCATTTTGGAAAATCCGCCATATTGGATAAATGACAAATCGTAAGAGAAAAAAACAGTGTCCCATTGTTTTTGCTACTAAATTCTAATCATTTACTGCAAAATTTATAATTTTATTAACATTTTTTAGGAAGTTATAAGTTAAAAACGATTGTCCGCCATTTTGGAAAATCCGCCATATTGGCAAAAGGACACGGTTAATTTTGGTATACGTTTCACCATCGTTTTCTACGGAAAATTTCCTATAAGAATCACCCATCAAACTTTCTTTTACAATTTGTTCCACTTGAACCCTTTTTTTGAGCTAACTTTCTTGGACTATTTGATGAGCTATAAATGACTCCATGTGATGAAATGGAGAATTTTTGACGTTGGAAAACTGTAAAGAAATTTTCATGATGTTCGATTTGTGGTTTATGATGATGGTGGTTTTTCGTGCTACAGGATTTTAATCGAAGATTCTCCGAAAATGGAATATTTTCGAGGGGAAATCATTTTTAAAAGCCATTCAAGCATGGATTTTTCATGATCATTACACCAATATATTTCCTATTAAGATCGGATACAAGGATATGGACATATCTACTCCCCAACAAAAAATTCTTCGAAAAATTACTATAGAAAACCATCAAGTCAATCGCTTCCCCCACAAACCGCAATTTCAAAATTCCAATACTCCTTTAGTTCTGCTGTTTGAGTTTGGCTGCTCTCGGTCTGTAAGAATAAGGATTTTAAATCCTGTAATTTCTTTTCAAATTTATTTATTTTCGTTTATTTTGTTCCCAATTTGCAATGGACACTTAAGTAGTGTAAACAGGCCCGGATTTGGAGCTTTTGCCGCCCTGTGCATATCGATTTATGGCCGCCCCCTCTATTTCATTTCCTGTTTCAAGAAAATACCCCTTGTTTCTTTTTCAGTCTATTGCTGTGGAGTCTTTACCATTTGTCACAAAATATCAAAATGTTGGGGAATTTTTAAAAAGTGTCACGCAAAATTCCATTGTGGAACCGCAGGGGGTATGGGGGTCCTCCCCCATAAAAATTTTTGAAATTTGACTGGTAAAAGTAGGGTTTTAACTCATTTTGAGAACATTTTTGGGTCCAAGAGAAGCACTGTCCAGAATGCCCCCTCTTGAACCCAAATGGGCGAAATAAGTATTTAATCCTATTTAATTAAGAATAGAAAATATTTTTTCTCACCGACCTTTTTCCTATACGCCGATCCACTCGAGCAAACCCATCCATTTTTTAACAAAAAAACAAGCTCCTTTCCCTAAGATGCAGGGTAACAAACTAACAATATCGGGACAGAACAAAGATGACCATTCCCATCTGAATTGGTATCTTCTCCATTCCGAGAAACAAAAGCCATCGTTCGGATACTTGGATACTTTGGGGGGATGTGACCGTTGGATGCTGTGAATGACTCAACCCTAGAAACTAGAATCCACCCGTAGTGAAAACTGTGTGGTAACATTTTTTTCAAAAGTAGCATTTTGAATTGTTGTAATCTGCCGCCCCCCAAAATTTTGCCGCCCTGTGCTATAGCACATGTTGCACAATGCACATGCCTAAATACGGCCCTGAGTGTAAACCCTGAGCACTGAGTTTCACAATCACGTTTTAGATGGAATTAGTCTTCTGCGATTATTATTATTATTATTATTATTATTATTATTATTATTATTATTATTATTATTATTATTATTATTATTATTATTATTTTTTTTTTTTTATTAAATTTGTTAAAGGAATATTCTCAGCATTTATAACAAATAGAAGCATAGACATGGTAGAAGGTTAAGTCTAAAATTATAATTCCAGTCAGTTATGAATTGCTCAAACATTAAAACAGAATAACAAAGATTTTAGCAAATGTTCGTTACTCTGGGACCAGAATGTTCACTGTTCATTCCTGCGTGTTTTGGTCGTGAAGGTCATAGTATACTCTTTACTTGACACATGCTAGTTTTCCACAATTAAAAAAAGTTCATTAAAAAACTGAAAATAATTTCGTTGTGGGGATGAAAACAGTTACATTAATTAAATTACAAATGAAACACTTTTAAACAGAATAGATACCATTTTCTTTTCATGATGCAAAAACACAGACTCGCTAGTGTGCGTGTGTAATTGTCTACAAGTTTAAATCACAATCTTATGGGTCCAATCAAATGAAAAAAATTATTAATTAATCCCTATGTGAAAAGGTTGAAACCATTTTAGAAATTTTTTGTGCAATTCCGAACTTACGAATATACTTTAGAACAGGTATGGGCAACGTTTTTGAACCTGCGGGCTGGACTCAAAGATTAAAATGACGTGGAAGGCCATAGAGCTACAATTTTTAGATAGTAGGTATAATTTTGAAAATAAAGGCGGTTTTTTTTTTATCAAAAAACAGTTATAATACTGAATTTTAACATTAATCTGTACTAGAATTATGTGATCTTGATTAAGCATTATTATAAGTATAATGCATGAGTTAGATTAATCTCAGGGGTGTAAATAAAAATTCAATTTCGTGAGGCCCCCCAGATTATTCCTCAGCCCCTCCCATCTATATTTAATAGGTCTAATGTAGCACTACAGTACATTTTGGGGGTAGAATTTACGTCTTAAACAATGTAGTAATAAAGTTCCAACTACCAAAGGGGGGTCTGAGGGTCCTTCCCCGAAAATTTTTGGAGATTTGATTAAAAAAAACAGGTTTTTAACTAGATTTGGAACACCTAGTTCGAATGTTTTAGATTTGGATTTTTGGGTAGGATTTGTATTAACTTATTGTAAAATAGTTTTAAGTTCTTAAATTCCAAGTGCTAAGGGGGGCTGGGGGATCCCCCCAGAAAATTTTTGGAAATTATACCTTAAAAACAGGGTTTAACTTGTTCTGGTACTAAAATCTAAAATGTTCCGCGGGCCGGCTCGATCAAGGAGGACCAAAAAGAGGGCGAAAAACATCGTATAGAAACTGGGGTTTGGCATTAAATCAAGTTCTAAATACATGACAAACAGGGAGATTCCCAAAGTATTTCACATAGCCACATTTGCTATACCAATCAACAAACAAAATAGTTATAATTAATCAATTTGAATTTAATAACTATATAATTTATTTTGAAGTATTCTCTCATTTAACACAACCAAATTTTACTTACCCTCATTTTGTAACTTTTTTCATCAATTTTAGAATTCCCAAGTTCACAATAGACTCAGTTGGTCAAATCTCTTTTAAATTGCAACCTTTTCATTGTGTCTTAAGATAATGGTATTTCGCCAAAATATCCGGGTGAGATGTTCACAGAATCACAGATTAAAACAACAAACAGGACCAAATTATCATATTTTAGTCTTAGAATAAAAGGATTCTCCAAGCCTTACCCCCCAAAAAATTAATTAAATGTTAAAATCCATAAGTTATGAATGCCGTCAGTGATGTATGCCGTGAAAATTTTAATATTTCCGCGAAATTTTTCGAAAGGACGACATCTGTCTTTATTTTTCCGATTCCCCCTATAGTAAAAATATTAAACTAGGTTAGAAATACACCCTATTTTCTTACCCAGCTTTTAAAACAAATTAAAAGTAAAAACTTCAACAAGCATGAACAGTGACAGAAATTTCATTTTAAAACTTAACTTTTAACTCCATGGTTTTCTCTAAAAATATTGAAATAAAAAAAAGATCTCACCACTACACATGTACCAAAGTCTGTAAAGCCCCTGCTTATTGAGACTTACTGTGGCAATGATGGCCATCTAAAACCATCCTCCCTGCCTCCTCATCAACAATACAGATGTTGTAAACAAGACTTTAACTCCACTTCCAAAAGGATCTACCTTAATCCGTGGCTCAACCACCGCCAATCCCATCCCAAAATTTAATCAGAACTCCTTGATTATTAAAAATACGTTTTTCGCAACCGCTGATGAATATTCCAATTAAATCGCACCCGGCTATCGATTTATAGTCGAAAATCCGATTTTTCACATGGGGCTCACGTACCTGCACCCCTGAATTTCCCCCTTTCGGGGAGAGACACACCATCGGCGTTTCAAGTCACGTAGGGTCTATTAATTTTCCATCTACCATCTGTCCGTTGTGCGAGAACACAACGCACATTGTACACAACATTGGTTATTAGTCCTACTACTGTGTCGCGCAAAGACATTCAGAAGCGTGTAATTTATAGGGAGGGAATGGTGTAGTGCTACTTTTTCCATAACGCCATCATAAGGAGTGATTAGTTTTCTATTCGTAAATAAGAAATGGAGCTTTGGTAATGGGTTCGGATTAGTGTGAAGGGAAATAAGGAGGTTCCGCGTGAAAAATGGACAGGAGGTCGAATTGATCCCCCCGGGCGAGGAGGAGTTGAAATTATTTCCACCTGTAGATTGTTGTAGATGCATAAAATGTAGACTTCTTTAATGCAGTCAGATGTATTGCCTAATCTCACTCAGGGGCGGATCCAGCATGGCATCATGGCTCCTTCACTTTTCCAGACCATCACCTTTAACTTTTGACACAAAAATGTCAAAATGTTGGGGATTTCTAAAAAGTATCAAGCAAGATCTCCTTGTGGTACTGCTGGGGGGGTCCTACCCCAGAAAAAATTTTGAAATTTTACAAGAAAAAGTTTGTAACTCATTTTGAGAACATTTTTGGGTCCAAGGGGGGCACTGTCCAGAGTGCCACCCCTGAATTCGGGCCTGATCTCACCCCACAACTATCATGTCACTAATCTAATTAATTTGGAGGCTTATCATCTAGTTAGCCAGTCCGATTACTTTTTACGTTTATTTTTTAAAACAACTTAGTGTCTAGAAAGTGAAGACTTTTGAGGTAATTTTAAAGATCATATTAAACCACAATTTTTGAGACCATAATTAAGTTTTTACCAATAGTAGTTCTTCTACAAATTGAATTTTTCAATGATTTTTTGGGGTGTCGCTCCATTTTTAACTCCCTGGGATTTGGTCTGGGAACCCCTTTCTATATCGATTCTTGTTCGTCTTGATGAGTACTATCATCCCTTAAAGTTTGTTGCACCATTTCAGATACACCCTGTATATATAAATGAATGCCTGTATGTATATATGTATGTATGTCCTTAATAATAATAGTAATAGTAATAGTAATAGTAATAGTAATAGTAATAGTAATAGTAATAGTAATAGTAATAGTAATAGTAATAATAATAATAATAATAATAATAATAATAATAATAATAATAATAATAATAATAATCTATATATAAAAAAGTGAATGTCTGTCTGTTTGTATGTTTGTATGTATGTATGTATGTCCTTTATAGTTTTAAACTTTTCGAACCTACATTAACTATTAAACTATACCACGTTGATCTACTCTCTCCAAGGAAGGTTTCTGAATAAAAATAATTTGAAATCGAAGCATCCAAATAACTTTTTTGGTCAATTTTATGCTCAAAAACCCATATTTCGTGCCTAACTTCATGGAAAACCCTCATTGTTGTAATAACCCTCATTGTTGTAATATCATGAGAGAAGATGTAACTTTAATTGTTGTAGGCATATTCTCGATTGTTGCAGTTTAAAATCCATTGTTGTAACATAAACATAAAAGTGGCTCCTTTATTTAACTATTTCCACATTTGGACTGGCGAAGCCAGTGGCGAATCCAGGATTTTTGTTTGGGGGGGGCTGAGTTTCACAAATAACTTAATTGCTATTATGGGCTGTTTAAATATTAATGTAAGAAACTGAAAGGGGGAGGGAGGGTTGCCAGTGCCGTAACCAGATTTTTGTTTAGGGGGTACTCAACATCTTATCTGAGGTCTGATCTTAAGAATACTAAGTGTTAGGTGAGATGACTTTGTAAGGTTTTAATTTTGGTGCACTAAATTTCAAAATTGTGTAAAAATTTCAACTACAAGTAAAAGGGGGGTCTGGGGGTTCTCCCCCAGAAAAACTATGAAAATTTGCCCTTCAAAATAGTGTTTTAGCTCATTTTGAAGCCTTTTAGATTCCACCCAAAGAGCACCACTCATTGTAAGCGGCAGAATTTTCAAGGAAAAAAGTTTATAGTATTATGAATTGGAAAATTTCTAGGGGGTTTAGGGGTTCCTATTCAAGAAAAATTTTTGAATTTTGCCCCTAAAAGTGGCATTTTAACTCATGTTGAGACACTTTAGGTTACATCAAAGAGGATCACTCTTTGTAATTCCCTTAAGTTTCAAAGAAAAACCGTACTTATTAGATTCCAAAATTTTGAGGGGGTTTGGGGGTCTTCCCCCAGAAAAATTTTGGAATTTTTACCCTTAAAAGTAGGGTTCTGATTCATTTTGAGACCCTTTGGGTAACACCACCGAATGTCTGCAATGTGTTGAAATTTCCTTTTTTGGCTTTATTGGTACTACCAAAACCTGAATGTCTTATTCCTGGGGGGGGGCTGCAGCCCCACAGCCCCCCCTCTGGATTCGCCACTGGGCGAAGCCCATCTCTAACACACCAGAAGAATTTTTTTAAATGGACTGGCGAAGCCCATCTGTAACGCACCAGAAGATATTTATAAAAAAAACTGAAACCCGGGCGAAGCCCGGGTCTTGCGCGTCAGCGCTAGTCTATATATAAAAATCAATGTCTGTCTGTATGTATGTATGTATGTCCTTTAAAGTTTAGAACTTTTCGAGATTACATTAACTATTAAACTATACCACGTTGATCAACTCACTCCAAGGAAGGTTTCTGAATAAAGATAATTTAAAATCGATGCACCAAACAACTTTTTTTGTCCATTTTATGCTTAAAAACCCATACTTCATGCCTAACTTCAGGGCAAAACCACATTGTTATATAACAAAAGAAGATGTAACTTTAATTGTTGTAGGCATATTATCGATTGTTGTAGTTTAAAATCCATTGCTGTAGCATAAACATAAAAGTGGCTTCTTTATTTAACTATTTCCACATTTGGACGGGCGAAGCCCATCTGTAACACACCAGAAGAATTTTTTTAAATGGACTGGTGAAGCCCATCTGTAACGCACCAGATGATATTTATAAAAAACTGAAACCCGGGCGAGGCCCGGGTCCAGCACGTCAGCGCTAGTTAATTTATAAAAATTAACGTTGAAAATACAGGTAAAATCTTTCAATCAAGTAATACAGATAATATTTTGGCAATATTTGGTAATAAATCATTTTAAAAATAATTTAATTGAAAAAAGACAAAATATCTTTTAAAAAATTTAAATTTTAAAATAATTTAAAATTTTCAAATTAATTTAAAATTAAAATTTTTAAAAGATATTTTGTCTTTTTTCAATTAAATTATTTTTAAAATAATTTATTACCAAATATTGCCAAAATATTTTCTGTATTACTTGGTTGAAAGATTTTACCTGTATTTTCAACGTTAATTTTTATAAATTAATTATTTAACTAATGATTTAATCACCAATTGTGGTTTTTTAGGTTATAGAGATATATACCTACAACATCCATAGAAAAATGACCTTGGGAAAGGCCTTAAACGTTTTTAACAAGAATTTTTTAAAAGGTCGATTTTTGAGGCCAAAAAAATTTAAAATTCGAAAAAAATTAAATTTTTTACTGTCCGATTTTCTTACATGTTTAGTATGTTATTATTTAAGTCATTTATAATTGAAATCCGTATAAAATATTTTTTTTGAAATTATTTTGTGATTTTGAGAGATGTTTTAATTTTCTCGACTTTCCAAATTTTGAATTAATTTTTAAAAATTGAAATTTTAAATTTAAAAAAATTTAAATGGTATATTCGTATTCAGCACTGAAAAATAGCTTATAAACATGTATCATAAGTCTCGATTTTTATAATTTTTGAAAAAAATTTTCGGCCATTTTTTAAAAATTAAAAAAAATAAATTCCCGCTGACCGATTTTTAGTATGTTATTATTTAGGTCATTCCCAAGTGAAAACCGTTGAAAAACCAAATGTTGCAATTTTTTACCGGTTTAGTAACAGATTGCCTGGGCTAAAAGGCCAGATGCTGCTAAAGTTAATTTGTCCTCCTGAACATTAATTCCTCCTCCATTAATTTTCCTGTATTATGTAATGACAATTGTTAAAAGTCTGTCCTGAAATATTTTTTCACAACTATGAGATCTGAATATTATTTTAGCTCATATAAATGTAACTTAAACATTATAATTATTGTTTATATTCTTATTCTAGTCCAGATTAATGTAACTTAAACATTATAGTTTTTGTATGTAATCAAGATATTATTTTAGTCCAGATTAATGTAATTAACTTTATGATTATTGTATGTAATATTTTTCTAGTCCAGATTAATGTAACTTTATTATAATTATTGTATGTAAGCCCAGATTAATTTTTAACTTTAGTATTAAACTTCGTAAATACCTATATATAATAAAACGACTCATTTTTTACTTAAAAAATATTACCTATTATCTACTTATATCATGCGAAAAGTGAGAGATTTCGGGTGTTTAAACCCCAAAATAGGCACAGAGATATTTTTAATAAATACGTATTAATCTAACATTTTTTTAAACAACTAGATGCTTAGTAACTTTGTATTTTGTCGTCTCTTAAACTAACAGAAAGTATATTCACTCTTGTTTAATTTTTATCATTTTTGTTTTCATATGAGGGAAAAATATTTACAGTAGGTTAGGTAAAGCGATTGTATATTGGGTTAACGTAACTATTCAAATAAAGGAATACTAATTTGAAATGTTGTACACCACCCACCTACGTAGGATTATCAAAGAATATTTAGTTCTTTGTCTTCTAATCTCTACTGCTGTAGTTGTAAACAAACACTTATTTTTGGGATATTCGCCTTTGATGCTTCTTTTGTTGTTGTTGTCATAAACATACATAATTGGGGGTGATCAGAATATTTTGGGACAAGTTAAATATTTTTCTCAACACTGGATAAGCTTTCATAATTAATAAATAAATTTGGAAATATTTATTAAAAACTTGTATTTTATTAAAGGTTAAATTCAAAATCTGGCATTTATTTAAAAAAAACGTTTTGCCTGTCAAAAAAAATGGGCATCACAAAATATAAATTCACACATCTTTCTAACCCTATCATTCTACAAAACACCACCAACGGAAGGAAACAAGGAAAACAACTCCAGAAGAAAAGAATAAAAGCAGTGTGTCATCTTCTCTTACTCGGCTTCGGCTCCAATTAAAACTTTAAGTCGCAGATGACATCCAAAGACAAGGCATGAAATTAGAAGATATTTCGCAGAAGAGAGGGAAAGATCCGATTTAAGCTAGGGGAAAAGCCGGGATGTTAAAAATAGTCTCCTGGGAAGAAAGAAAACCTGTCAGCCGGAAAAATTCGAAAACAAGTAAAAAGAAGCAACTCAAAAATAAGATCCGAAGTGAAAAAAAGTTTGGGGGAGTTCCCTATCCATCACATATATGCATCAGGCCCTTAAGATATTTTGATCATATTAAAACTTCGAAGCTAGTTTTTCCTTAGTTTGTGAAAAGTTTTGGTATGTGACAGTGCATTGCTGGGAGCAACGATAGGATTGTTCAGTGAATGGAGTTTTTGCGTTGTGTATCATTTTATTAAATTTTAAAAAAGGGTAGCCATATTTCATGGGACATCTTTCTACTGTGAATCTTTAAAAATATGTTAAAATAAGAAATGTGATGCTCTGTGATATCTTATGTTAAATTCTTATAAAAATGATAGAGTATTTAACTGACTGATACAATGTACTAATCGCAATAAGTCTTGACTGAAACTTTATTATACTGATGTAAGATGTCATACAAGTTATGAGGTAGTTATTTTAAAAAGATCACTTACAGTCTTTGTAACATTTTGTAGATTAGTTACGAATAAATATATATAAATTTGAAAAATTCCTCACCATTTCTATGCAGATATCAACATAATCTGTAACATATAGCACAGGAAGTGAAGGAGTAAAGAGTGAAGCGCGAATTCACACTTTTAACTTGAATCAGCCTTAAAGGTTATTCAAACTTTTTACTTTTGACCTTCTATTCGGAAAAATCATCTAGAGTGAAAAGTGTGAGTATTAACGTTTCACTCTTTACTCTTTCACTTTTCTATACGGAAACTAGCGATTTCATAGGAGTGAATCACTCAATATGAACAGTGAAACAATGTGAATGATCCCTTAGCCACTCTGAAGTGTCTGCACTTAATGTAATTCTAAGCACATTTCACCTCCTTAAATTATTTACATCTACAAAATTTAAACCTGTTGTTACTAACTGTAAGCTTGAGTGGTTCTTCACAATATGAGGATCATCACTTGAAATCGCTGAAGTATTTTACTTCTCACAACTAACTACATCTTCAAGACAATCCATCTATTTGATAGCGCATCAATCCCTGGAAAGACCGCCAAAGAGCTCCATTCACATAAAAGGCAAGCGACGCCTATAAAATTATACGCCCTGCCTCGATTACGGCCTGCGCAACCCAGGGGGGCTTCACGGCGCATCGGGGCGCCGCCCGCGGGAGGGTGAGAAACCTTGGATTATTTCGAACACTAGTTTTTCACAGGTGGTGCTGGAGAATTAAGGATTTGGATGTTTTTACGTGTTTTTGTTTTACTTATACAAGGCGAAGGATAGATAAAATCTTTCAAATTTATATTAAGGTAGTGCTGTATTTACAATATGCAGTGCTGAAATTTCCTATCATTGAACCGACTTTCTTAAAGCAGGTAATAAGGTAGGGCTGAAAAAACTGTAAGTTGTTTGAATGCAAGATAATAATATTGTTGAAAAAATATTGCAAGACACATTTATTTTAGTAAGTATTTCACTCGAGTGGCAACAAGAATGAGTAAGCCAATAAAAACTAAATTTGACGTTGACGATTGGTTTAAGATTATCTCCCTATTCTAAAAAAAGTTTTTGGTGAACGGTTTCCAGAGAAAGGATTTTTTTATTACTGATCCGTATAACACATTTCTGGTATCAAACTGTTCGGATTCTTTTGAGGATGTGCAATAAGCCCTTGGAATTTCTAAAAAAAAGTCTCAATTTTAAAATATTTCCATTTTTTAGATTACGGATAAGGTCGCAGTTACAAAGCAAGTACTATCAATCAACTTATGCATCCAATCACAACAAACAATGGACACCATATTTTATAATGAAACCTGAAATTTTTTTTACCTTTCCAAAAATGTACTTTAGAGTACTTTCCAAATTAAATATCATTAAATTACCGATAAAAATATTCTAAAAACTTACAGTTACGATATTTCAAGCTAAAATTACACACATTTTCTCTAAAATTTATAATTTTTAGTCTGGTAATCGAAATTAATTGTAAACATTGAGTGTCGTGTAGGTTTTGTCTCTTATTATTTTCAATGTATTAAAAAGTATTGTTTAACAAGTCTACAAAATCTGGGTTGAAACATAAATAGATAAAACACTGGTGTTCTGATGTAACTAGGTACAATCAAATATTCATTGGGGTACTGTTTTTTCCCAGAATGTTGATTAACAATTTTTTATTATTAGCAATAGTTAATATAATAATAACAGATAAAATTAATTATGCTGGATATTTAAAAACATTATGGTTAAATTATTAATAATAAGGAGATAATAAATATTCAAACCTTTAAGGAAGATTTATTCATGGAGATGGTCTTGTGATGTAAATTTTGGAAAATTGGTTGTTGTTTATTCTGCAAAGTGTTTTTACGAATGTATTATAAAATGAGTTAAGTTCAGTGATTTGGGTTTTGCGAAGGAATTCGAAAGGTTCTGCGTCAGCAGTTAACAGGGGTTGGTGAGTGATAGCGAGTAGGGGGCGGTAGCTCCCTAGTATTAGAAATTAATACTATTTTATACAATGATTACGGTTTCTAAAAGCTAAAAGTAGAGAAAAAAATTGAGCCAGTTGTACTTTTGGTCTTTTGTGTTGAAATATCCCAGCTCTAATTTTATAAAAAGCAAGGTTTAGAAAGCATCTTTCTGTAGTTTCCGGAAAAGTAGTCAAAATTACTAATTAAATCATAATTTGTTTGGTTAATTGTGGAAAGAGGTAATTTTGGTATAAAATAATTTTTTAGAAGGAACTCACTCATGTTAGAGTTCATTTCATGAAAGAAGAACTTTAAAAACGAATTAAAGTGTGTGTATTTTGTTTGAATCTGATATTACCATTTTTTATGATTCTAGTTTAACATTGGGATATCTCGCCTATCTAGTAGATTCTATTATACCAGAAAAGTTTATTTGCAGTTCGATTCTTTATTGTTTAGTGTTTATTGATGGGATTGCAAATATGTGCAAATTTCATAACATAGGGAACAGTTTTAAATCTTATTGAATTACTCTGAAGTTTTGTAACATCACTGATGAATTTGAAGTTAGAACCACATTCATTTAAAAGTAATGGGTTCAGACATAGAGCCTGATTAACTAATCATCTGATTTTTATCGATCATTTAAAGTTCAAAATTTAAACCCGTGTTTTTATACCAACTAAAAAAGCTCCATTTGAAAACTGACAAGCGATTTTACAAAGAAGTTAAACAATTTTTATAAAAACATAAACCCAAGTGCTTAAACTTGTTTTAAACACAATGACACAAACTCACAATGAGAAAAAAATCCTAGACTTTAAACTTTAAAAAGACAACAGGAACGGTGAAAGAAAAACGTCTTTCTTTATTTGCAAAGCTAAAAAGAATAGGGGAGAAAAACTTCAAAAGAAAAAAATCCATCACGAAAAAAGAGCATCCTCCTCCCCATGTCATCAAAGTTCTCAATTCGAACTAACTCCAGCGCCGCCATCGAATCTACTCTTTGAATCTCCTCCCCCTCCCCCTTAGCATACCCCCAGACGAACAAACGTCGTTTGAGAAACAAACCATTATAAAATATAACGCAATTGTTTCCTTTTTATCCTTTCGAACTTTTTTATTCCGCTTACATCCTCCTCTTCCTCAACAAAACAATCGCAAACAAAATAAAAGACGTCCCGATCGTTTGCCGTTATTTGAAGTAAGCCGCTCAGCAGCTAAACTCCTCGACTCTTTTATTTTTAGAATGGGAAAATTTTCTCTACGCGTTCTTCTTCTTCTCCTCTCCAATTGTTAAGAATTAAGTAAATAAACACGGAGGGGGCAAGGTGTGAGAGAAAATGGGAGGGCTCTGCCGAAATCGAACGTTTAATGATAGGAATTATTTGTTCGAAAACTGTTTTAGCGTTGGCTTTTCTCTAACGCCCATGGGAAATGCGAAAGTGCGATGGGAAGTTGGCAACAATTTGTTTAACTTTAAATACGGTATTTCTATTTCTTGTTTTCTCTGCGTGTTTAACTGTTCATTTTCTATGTTGGCGCTCCTGTTTTTTTCCCAATTCCTAATTGAATATTTCGATTAACTGCTTTAGGTAGTTCTAGTTCACACGTTTTTAAATTTGTATGCTTATTTATTTCATGTTCAATACAGAGCACATTTCTGACTAAAACGTCGGTCTACTACTATTCGGCGCGGCCGATTCGGCGCTGGCCGTTTCGGTTCCAAAAATAAAATTAAAGTCAATAGAACTCTTTCATAATCCTTCTAAAAATTAGAAGAAGAAAAAGTATTGTATCGCGCCGAATCGTCCCATTCCGCTAAAACGATGCCTAGTAACCATCATTTTTCGTTACATATTGCATTGGGGTCACGGCACGGAATACATAAGTGACAATGATGGATGACATTGTGGTTGGATAGCAATGCAAACTCAATTCAGAATTTTTTACCAAGTGTTCTTTAGCATCCTTGGAAGGGAGAAATCAGAGTACAAGAATATTATACCCCTTAGAACTTTGTATAATTAAATTAGTTCTCTCCACAATGCATAATAAACGTTTTACACATCGCCACTTTTATACCCCTTGGTTTTCCATCCATTTATTTGAAATGTTTCCCTCTTTTGACAAAAATAATAAGTGATAAATAGTTAAAACAAACATATCAAATTGAAAATGTTTTCTTATAGTTATGTTATTAGAGACTTCTAAAATGGTCCATACTTTGTATAAATTTTCAATTTTAAAACTTGGTTCCTAGCATAATTAATGAATAAATAAAAACTGAAATTAATATTTTTTATATTACATAATATATACATTAGGGTGGGTCATTTTCCTATGGCGAAAAATTTTTTTTACAAATTCTATCGGGCACAACAAGAAAAGGGTGCCAAATGGTCTCAAACTAACATGTGTAAAATATTATTCCATTATAATAACTCTTTTTGCCTCCGGATTGGCCTCAAATAGAACAAAAATATGTAATTTTTTTAAATTTTATAAATTAAATTTTTTTGTTGATAACTTTTTAAAGTTCACAAATAAGGGTCTTAAAAAGCAATTTTAATCACATTAGTCACCTTCATGCATTATTAATACAAAAACAACTGCCAAAGTGGCAATATATTGTAATATGCTATGATATTAACAAGAGCCGTAGAATATGAATCTCTTTTTTTGCCAACAAACAGTGGATTGTCAGTGGTACAGATTTTAAATATTGGTAGTTTATATACATTCTCCTTCAAGTTTGGTCAGTATAAAACGGTATTTTTAATTTTTTTAAAATAAAAATAGTTGTATTTTTGATAAATATGCCGCGCTTTCGAAATTCAGCGGACAGTTATTTCACTGGCTGGTCTTGGGATCCAAATATGATCGCCAAAACATGTTGAAACAATGGTTGAATAGATAGTTCGTTCATAGGCAATATCAGTTATGATTCGCTCAGTCATGATTTACCTAATTTTTTGCTATAGCAATAGACTGAAACCCAGGCCCATGAAATTATACTTTTTTGAGGATTGACTCAAAATAGCATCTTAACATTCTCTTATGCGTTCATGAAAGTTAAAATATAGCAAATTTAACTGTTAAGGATAATTACAAGTAAGTTTTGAAAAGTAATGTAGCTTATTTAAAAACTAAATGGATAATACTGAGATTTATGCTGAAAACGGGGGTCTATCGCTCTTCTTAAGAAAATGTTTCAAAATTTGACTTTTAAAATGTGGTTTTAATTTATTTTTGGACATTAGTTAATCATATGGGGACACTTGGGATGGACTATTCCTAATATTCCAATGAAATTTCAAGGAAAACCCCAACTTTTAAACTATTATCTAAATGTTTTCCTTGGGGTTGAAAACCTATAACCCAAAAAAGGTACCCACATTCTGACATATCCATTTTTATTAAAAATTTAATGTTTTTACCATCCTACTCAACCCACAATAAAGGTTTCGCACATTTTTTCGCACACCAGCAAGAAATTTTTGATTGCCAGTTCTAACCATTGAGATATTTCAAAATATGTTGTATTACAATTCAAGTATTTCAACTCTGGTTTTTTTATAATTATTTTATAGTCTTCAATGATGATTTTTATACCATTGTGCACATTTTTATTCATGACGGATTTGTGCAATCGAGTTAAAAGCTTGATTTTCGTTCGTCCATTTTTACATGAAATTACTATATTAATCGAAACTTTGAGGCCAATCCGGAGGCAAAAAGAATTATTATAATCGAATAATATTTTACACATATTAGTTTGAGACCATTTGGCACCCTTTTCTTGCTGTGCCCCTGGGAAAATGTGAAAAAATATTTTTGACCCACCCTAATATACATTATAGTGTCCCGAAAATTTTTTTTTCGTCTGTAGCTAATGCAAGACCTCTCAAAATTTGCGTAATTGATCGTAGATTACCAAAATATTTTTGAAAACAAAATTAAACTATATCTTCAGGGCTCTACCCATCGTTAAAGTTTGCTTAAATACAGGGTGTATCTGAAATGGTGCAACAAACTTTCAGGGATGATAGTACTCATCAAGACGAACAAGAATCGGTATAGAAAGGGGGTCCCAAACCAAATCCCACGGAGTTAAAAATGGAGCGACACCCCAACAAATCATTGAAAAATTCAATTTGTAGAAGAACTACTATTGGTAAAAACTTAATTATGGTCTCAAAAATTGTGGTTTAATATGATCTTTAAAATTATCTCAAAAGTCTTCTCTTAAAAATTTGTTTTATTATGAAAAAAGTTAAAAAACCACAAAAAAATGTGAAAACTCTGCCAAAACTTTATTTTGCATTTCGAAATCCTTTCTTTTGATTTGATAATTTGAAAGATCATAGTTGAAAACCTTAAGTCCAAAGTGTCACGTAAAAACCATCAATATTAATTAAATGCTTGAGAGCCTGTTAAAGCATGGTTTAAGTCCGTTTTTTGCGTCCGCTAACTGCCGTTTTGAAAACGGCTATAGGAAACATGTTTGCGCACTAGGGTGTCCCTTAAAAATCGAAAGTCGGGGAAACTTTTGAGACACCCCCTAATTTTTTTCCTTTTGGTATCCTAAGAAAGTGTGCAAAATCTTAAATCGATCAGAAAATATTAACACGTGCCTCAAACGGCCTAAAGTTGGGAAATTTTGATTTTAAGATGTATTTTTTTAAGATGTAAAATTTTTAGATGTATTAAAGCCCTATTATTCGACAAAATAATATTTTAAGGAATTTTTAAAAGTTTTCGAAAAAATGAGAAAAATGTCAAAATTTCCCAAATTTAGGCCGTTTGAGGCACGTGTTAATATTTTCTGATCGATTTAAGATTTTGCACACTTTCTTAGGATACCAAAAGGAAAAAAAATTAGGGGGTTTCTCAAAAGTTTCCCCAACTTTCGATTTTTAAGGGACACCCTCTTGCACACACAAAAAACGAACTTTAACAGGGTCTCAAGACTATCAAGCGTTTAATATTGATTGTTTTTACGTCAAACTTTGGACTTATGGGTTTACAACTATGATCTTTCAGATTATAAAATCAAAAGAAAGGATTTCGAAATACAAAATGAGGTTTTGGTAGAATTTTCACATTTTTTTGTGTTTTTTTAACTTTCTTGATATAAAACAAATTTTAAAGTGAAGACTTATGAGATAATTTTAAAGATCATATTAAACCACAATTTTTGAGACCATGATTAAGTTTTTACCAATGGTAGTTCTTCTACAAATTGAATTTTTCAATGATTTTTTTGGGGTGTCGCTCCATTTTTAACTCCCTGGGATTTGGTCTGGGACCCCCCTTTCTATACCGATTCTTGTTCGTCTTGATGAGTACAATCATCCCTGAAAGTTAGTTGCACCATTTCAGATACACCCTGTATATCTGTAAAGATGTTTAGAAGGTAAAAATAACTCGTAGTTTTTTTCCATTACAGCCACTGTTATGGTTTGAAACCGTTAAAAAGTATTAGTTAATGATGCAACTCGTTAACTGCAGTGAGAAAATAGAGCCAAACGGGGATAGTATTCAAACACAAGAATTTTCATCAGTTTCAACTCTATAAAATGAACATACTGACAGGAAAAATATTTATCATTATATGATGTACGGAAGGGTGTTTTTTCCTAGATGGCGGCCAATACTATTAAAAATCATAATATCGTTCTTATTTTGATTTATAAGCAAAAATAATAGCAGTAATTTTTCGTAATAAAATTGATTTCTAGGTAGTATCAATTCCTTCTGTGGATATTTATGCATATTTAACTAGACTTTAGAACCATAAAAATATATAATATAAGATAATATAATATACGAATACATATAATTAATTAAATAGGAACCTCGATATCTCAAAATAAAAGAGACCCGAAAAAAATGTTGAGATAGTTATAGTTTTCTAGATATTTAAGTTCTAGGTAACCAGGGTATATTAGTAATCATGAAACAATGAAAAATCATCCTTATTAAAACATTTACATTTTCTCACCTGCAGTTGATTTAGCTTTCAATATTTTCTTAATAGATTTGACAGTAATATCCTATTCTTATTAGTGTCACTCATGCTTCGGGAAAGTAATAAAATTTGTATTGAATCGAAGAATTAGAATTTGAATGACTCTGAAAAAATTCCACTTGGTTGCTGAGAGTGTTTATTCCAACAAATATTGGAAGAAGGTGTATTATTTCGTTTCCAATGCGCTTTAAAGTGCGTCAATTCTAGGCTAAGTGCGTCAATACAGTAACGAGAATTTTTTTATATCGGGAAGAAATAATGTTGAGTCAACAAATGTCTCAATGGCTTGTCTTTTTAATGAGCTATTATATTTGTGTTATCTATTTATAATATAATTCTAGTTTTAAAAGCTTTATTGGAAAACTGGGCAAATATTTTGAGTGTAAAAATATGAATCAAGTAAAATATAAACACTTAAAGACCTTTATTGAAGGATAAATGTTAAAGGGAAATCGTCGCTTAAGGCGCAAAATGACATAACTGCATTTTCCCTATTTTGCAGGAGATGAAAAAAACAGTTTGGCTATTAATTAAAGAAAATAATATTATTATAGTTTTAAACTTTCATTTTAGGCATTTTTGACCGGGGATTGAGATGAAACGCTGCTCTGTGGCGGCGTCCCTCACAATATCAATGAAAGGCGTGTAATTATGTCATTTTGCCTTACGAATGCAGTTATGCTAAAATGGCAAAATTGACGATTGCAGCGATTTGAGTCATTTTTTCGCAAAATCGTTGGTGCCAGGTGATCCGGGGCCGGGATTTGCATAAAGATTGATGCATAACTCAAAATGGCCAAAATGTCAGTTATGTCATTTTGCGCCTTAAGCGACGAAATATATTGTATAACATTTATTTTTTTTTACTTTAATGCAATGCTGAGATTGGAGAGGGATGCCCTTCGTCGTCTTACCCCCAAAGTATGAGAAGGTTTATATTTACAAAGAAAGGAAAGAAAAGGTTTGTCCCCCCAATTTTTTTTCAAACAACGTAGACTGACTAATACTTTTTTTTTCATTCAAAAAGAAAATTGTATTTCTCTCTGCTATGATCTATATCTATAAACATGCAAACATTGTTTTCATTGGAGAAAATCAATTTAATGTGATAAAAAAATTCCTGTTATTTTAGATGATTATCCTGGCTAATACATTTGATATTATTTTCCTCGACGTTTCGAAAGTAGTTTTGAAAAGGGACAAAAAAGATAATAACACAGTGTATAAATGAATATGTTTTGTCATAAGGATGTTTAGACCAAAATTAATTTGAGTCTTGAAAAGTAAAAAAAAACGTTATAAACATGAATTAATCTGACTTAAGAAGTTTTTATACTGCAGCATTAACATTTTTCATGAAGTCCAATGGATGTAATACCATCCTTCCATCAAGAACATGTAGACATAAATTTAATTTTCCTAAAAAAATCCCTTTCTTTGTCAAAAATACAAATTATGGACGAAAGGCTAATCCTCTTTTATTTTTCAAATTTAAAACAATAAGATTCTAATTTAAGAAACAATGCGCCCCAAAAAAACCCTGGAAGAATTAGTAAAATATAAAGGCCGTCCAATGCTTTGAAGAAGGGGTTTTCTGTTTCGATGGGGCCACGGCATTCTCACAAGAAGCCATGATCATATTTCATTGGAAGCCCCCATTGTCGAGGGGAATTCGGAGCGATGAGAATTATTCTTTCTTCTCCCCTTCTGAAGGCAGTTCAGCAGCAGAGTTGTTCTTCAAAAGAATTGAAATCGGAGAAGCCTTGTTCTTCGTGGAACATAATCCATTGCCATCACAATATATTTTGAGTTGTGGTTGCGCGAAGTTTTATTTTGTTTGCACTGCATTTTTTATTAGTAGTATTTGAAAGAACGAACGTTGGGTGTGTTTGTTCGCTTTGGATATTTTGGTTGGGCTGCATGTTTTAAAAGATATTTTAAAATGGTCTTGGAATATTTTTTGAGATTATTTTAAACTTTTGGAATTGAATTTCGATTATCGTTTGAAAGGTTGAAAGGAAAGATTAAAACTTCTAAATTTTTGTAAATTTTTTCTTGTACAGATATTCAATATTCTATTTGGCAGAAACAAATAATAAGATGGTAAAGTTTAGTTAAAATCATAGTTAATGTAATTTAATTCCCCTTTGTCAACTTTCCCTTGGAACACACGCGTTTCCGATTAAAAGTTACTGCTACAACTTCGATCTAAATTTAAGGCTCACATATGAGAATTTGCACAATTTTTCGGAACACACTTAATACTTGCATACCTCCCATATTGTCATTCATTTCGTTGTCTTCATCCCTCTCTACTATATCACCTCTAATCCTCATTATTTCTCTAATCTTCATTTATCTCATCCTCATTCATCCTTTTAATCTTCTTATCGCTCTGACCTTCTTCGTCCCTTTCATCCATCTCAAATTTATTATCCCTCTCTTTTCTTATCAATCTTATCTTTATCCCTATTACTTTATCCCTCCTCGTCTTAATCCATCTCATATTTTATTTATCCTTCTCATCCTCATCTCCCTAAAGAATAGTTTCTACTAACATTTGTTTTTATTTTTGTAGTTCTGGTGTGTGTCTGTCCAATTTTTAAATACCTATGCAATAACCTATCTTAGGTACACTGTTAAAAAAACAGTTCATCCTTCTTTATCCAATTTGTGGTGAAAGGTTGGGCTGTTTCACCACAAACTGGGTTAAATTTAGTTTCAACCTATAGTTCGGTAACAGGTTCCCCAAGTTTTTGGTGAAACTGTGAAATCCGGTGCTTTTGCAAGTGAAAGCACCGAAAACTTGGTGAAACATGTTACCAAACTATAGGTTGCAACAAAATTTAACCCACTTTGTGGTGAAAGGTTAACTTTTTTTTAACAGTGTAGGTATAAATACTTGAATAAAAGAGATGCGTTTTCACCAAGAGAACGCATATAATTTGAGTATAGTAATAGTAATACAAATAGGAATGTCAAAAAAAATTTTTTTGGGAGGGGGGTTGAACCCATAAATCCACCCCTTGCGTATTTCTCAGTCGGAATGTTTGTGGGTCCTTTGGTCTGCTTTCCCAAGAAAGCCTGCCCATGCTAAAAAATCAAGTTCCCTCTAATAAAATAGAACGGTCGGCGTGTAGGGTGTAAATATCGACACCTGAGCACACGAATTCCCCAACTGCAGCACCCAACGTCCCATTCTTTCCCTGGGCCATTCCCCAACGCTGAATAACCCATTATGTTCTTCCATTACTCCCATTAAACATGCCCCTTTCACCTCTGCCAACAACAAAAGGTATATAAGCTCTCTTGATATATTAGCGCTCGCCTAGTAGTATTCTTTATTTGCGTATTGGGCCACCGAAAAAAAAGGGAATGAAAAATAAAGGGATATATGTGGGGATAATTACGTAAAACGCAGTCACTGAGTTTACGGAAGTTTTTTTCTCCCTTTTTCGTTTTTCATTCCTTATTTTTCTGCCTTTTTATTCCGAGGCATTATTTTTCTCTTTCTTCTGAGGGAGCTTAGCGATGATATAAATTATTAAGACGTTCCGGGCTCCAGATAAGATTTATCCTTTAAAAGGCTCGTTAAATTTTAAACAGGAGTTGAAATTGAAAGAAGACGGAAGAAGAAAATGGCTGCATGAAAAAGGGCATTACGCGGAATTTTTAATTCTCTTTTTTTATGTTACTGGGAGAAGTGTTTTTCCCACTTGTTGACTTAGTTGTTGCGGAATTTAAAAAGAGAGTTTAGGGATTTTTAATGGAAATATTTAAAAAGGTCCTTTTTGCGAAGTTGACGGATTCTTTTTCTTCATGCGAAAGTCACAAATTGTTAAAGAATGTTTTTCGAGCACTTTAACAGCGCCAGAAGCGGGAAAAGTGCTCTCGAATTATTTTTTATGCTCATCATTAGTTTTAATATGTGATGAAAAAGTATGTCTTATTTTATAATTTTCATCTCTTAGAGTTGAGTTTTTTCTTGATTAAAATTATGCATGATTTTAGGAATCACGATATCGTAAAGGTAAAAAATTTGAAAACTTAAGCAAGTCGTATTTTTTAAAACCAAATCCAGGCGGAACTTTTTGGCACTCAAACCCCTGCATAAAGCCAGGTAGGTATACATATCTGAATTAAATCCTTGCCCTATTTATCTTGAAAACCTTTATTGTATCTTAAAAAATATCTCCCCTTTAAAATCCTTAGTTATCTAGAAAACTCACTATCTCGAAATTTCTTTTGGGTCCCTTCGGTTTTGAGATATTGAGATTACATTGTATTTATTTAGGATGAGAAACATTATTTGTCTATAGAAAATGTTAAAAAAATCATCTACCAAAGTTAAAAATTATGTGTTTTATCGTAAAGAATTAACTTGGAAGAGAAAGAATTACACAGGCTAAAAATTTTCAAAGGTGGTTATAGAGTACTCAACCAAGGTATAAAATGGTGGTCTGAAGGAGCTGTAAGAGATCTAAACGTCTGCTCTGTTACACCTGAATAGGTGTAAATTATCTTAAATTATTCGGAAGTTTTGAAGGAATCAGAGGGGACTCTGGATAAAAGCCTTAAATTACGTTGTCCTCTTGAGTTTCTCACTTTGAGAGTTGACAATATTTGATTAGCAAACAGTTTCCTTTGCTGGGGATCTGAGAGGGTTATTTTCAATAGTGTTGTCTTAACATAATTTATAAGAAATGTAGAAAGTTACTTCCAAATTATTGAGGCACTGGTACCATGTAGGGGTAAGTGGGGCAATTTGATACAAGGGGCACTTTGATACACTTTCAATATCTCTAAAACTATCAAGGTTATTTAGGTCGTGTTTTTACGAAAAGATGCCTTTATATGCCCGAGCATTACATATGAAACTGTTAAGCACTGTAATAAGTCTATAAATTTTAGTGAAGGAAACTAAATTTTTCTCGTCAAAATTTTCCAAATGTAAGTTTCTAATTAAAATGCAAAATCTTCCTGAAGCTATTCTACTTAGAATATGGAGATCTATAAATTCAAAAAACAAGCTTATCTTTGTTACCAATAGGGGTATCCTTAAATTTTAAATAACCTTTGCAATTTTTTTAAATAAAGGATTTTTTTCAAAAGCAACAGATGGGTCAATTTGATATACTTGGATGCGGGGCGAATTGATACACATAAAAGTTCCCATATTTTGCGTTGATAAATACCTCTCAGCATTTTTTATTAAATGTCAGTTAAGTTAAGGGTAAGTTAGATCTACAGTGAAGGATATTTATGTCAATTTTTGAATCTTTGGGCTTTTTTTAAGTGTTTGAGATTGAAAACTGCTTGCATTGTAACTATGTGTATTTATAAACTTTCTAAAAGAAAATGCAGTAAATACATTACCAAACGATGGAATCTGGGGCTCTAAAACATCTAAAAAGTTCTTTGCACTTTTACAGGTAATAAAGAACTCTATTTTAATAAAAAGTGACAAAGTAGTACTATAAATGGCAAAAAAACAAACCACAGTTAATTATTGTCGTTTTTTAAATTTCAGGACAATTTTCAACAGATACCTTTGAATTTATTCAACTAGTTCAGGAGCAACTATATCCATGAAAATTAGCTTCTTATTTCCTTAATTAAAGATTTGTTAAAAATGACCATTTGTCAAATTCTTAAATTATTTTTATTTCTGAATATTTAATGGAAAAATTATTTTTATGCTTTAAAAAATGTGTTAAAAATATGCTTCAGGTACAACTCAATATAGGTAATTTTTTTTTATTTTTCAAAACTTTTGTTATTAATTACTATTTTTGAGAAAATTGATCACTGTATAAAAATAGCCCTTATAATATATCCAAGTGCCACTATCAATTTTGTATCAATGTACCACTCGTAGGGCACATTGATACAAAATAGATCTTTTACAAAAGTCATATTTTTTAATTTTCATTATACTTATATTTTTCTTATTGTTTTCAGAAAGAAAAAGCATCTAAATAAGTAATTTTTTTTCTACTTAAAAATGGAATTGAAATTTGCTGTATCAAATTGCCCCGTTTTCCCCTAACTTTAATCCAAGGACGACAACCAACTAAGCAATAGAATTTATACGTCAGTAAAATAAGCTCTGATTTTGTCACAAAAATGTATTGTTAGTATAATTTACAAATAAATAATAAATATACAAAAGTGTTAAAAAAAATAGTTATAGGATATAAAGCACCTGATTCAACTTTACGAACAAACACAAAGTGGTTAGATTTTGGTATTTGATTGAAAAAAAACGAATTTCTTATATTTATGAAAATAAATTACTTTCAGTATTGTCCTTTATTGATACCGCTTAAATAATCTGGAGATTAAATAATCACATGTGATTAACATTGAATAACAGGTGAGGGTTAAGACGCTGTTTTACTATTTTGTTTCGAATTTTTTTCAGTTCACAATGGGGGTGTTGTAAATAAATAGCTTAATGTTTTGTTATCTTCGACTCTCTGACCACAGCTCAAAAGTATAAACTCTTCAAAAAAACCTTTTAAGGATATAGCTGTAAATGTCTCTTATTTCAATCTCAATGTAAACGAAGTAGGCGTACTTTATGGTCGTCGTGACTTAAAGGAATTGCCCAAACAATGAAAAGCATCTTGCTCCTTTTCAGATAATGCCTGTTTTCACGACCAATGTAGGAAGCAGGAGTTGAATGGAGGCAGGCTTCTTCCTGCTAAAGAATACGACTCTTGCTTAAATTCATGAATCATCCATTTTAGAATGAATGTTAAATAAGGGTCTCCCAACACAATCTCTGTCGGAAAAGCCCGTGAGGGAATATTCTTGGTAGTTTCAATCTAACGGAAGATTACGATTAGATTTATATGCAAAATAGTTAGTTGTTCAGAGCGTTAATAGAGCTCACGGTGTTTAGTGTTGATTTCAAATCTTTAGTTAATCGTGGCGGAATTTTAAGTTTTGGGTGTTGTACCTAGGTTTAGTATTGCTAGATGTCCAACTGACCTTAGGCTGAGCGCGCACTGGAGACTTTTGTCTCGGAGACTTAAAACACTAGTCACTCGAGAGCAATGCATTTCTATGAGGAAATTCTTGGCCTAGTGATCTAGCGACGAGACCAAGATCACTAGACCAAGAATTTCTTCATAGAAATGCATTGCTCTCGAGTGACTAGTGTTTTAAGTCTCCGAGACAAAAGTCTCCAGTGCGCGCTCAGCCTAAACATAAATTGATGCTTACCAACACTGAGGTGCTTACAGCAACAATGAGCTAACTCCAAAATGTAAAGCTGCTGGAATTAGCTCATTGTTGCTGCAAGCACCTAAATTGGTTGTTTTAATTAAACTCTTAATTTAGGAAATTCGAATTCATTTTGCCTACGATCTCAGTAAGGCTGAGCGCGCACTGGAGACTTTTGTCTCGGAGACTTAAAACACTAGTCACTCGAGAGCAATGCATTTCTATGAGGAAATTCTTGGCCTAGTGATCTAGCGACGAGACCAAGATCACTAGACCAAGAATTTCTTCATAGAAATGCATTGCTCTCGAGTGACTAGTGTTTTAAGTCTCCGAGACAAAAGTCTCCAGTGCGCGCTCAGCCTAAACATAAATTGATGCTTACCAACACTGAGGTGCTTACAGCAACAATGAGCTAACTCCAAAATGTAAAGCTGCTGGAATTAGCTCATTGTTGCTGCAAGCACCTAAATTGGTTGTTTTAATTAAACTCTTAATTTAGGAAATTCGAATTCATTTTGCCTACGATCTCAGTAAGGCTGAGCGCGCACTGGAGACTTTTGTCTCGGAGACTTAAAACACTAGTCACTCGAGAGCAATGCATTTCTATGAGGAAATTCTTGGCCTAGTGATCTAGCGACGAGACCAAGATCACTAGACCAAGAATTTCTTCATAGAAATGCATTGCTCTCGAGTGACTAGTGTTTTAAGTCTCCGAGACAAAAGTCTCCAGTGCGCGCTCAGCCTAAACATAAATTGATGCTTACCAACACTGAGGTGCTTACAGCAACAATGAGCTAACTCCAAAATGTAAAGCTGCTGGAATTAGCTCATTGTTGCTGCAAGCACCTAAATTGGTTGTTTTAATTAAACTCTTAATTTAGGAAATTCGAATTCATTTTGCCTACGATCTCAGTAAGGCTGAGCGCGCACTGGAGACTTTTGTCTCGGAGACTTAAAACACTAGTCACTCGAGAGCAATGCATTTCTATGAAGAAATTCTTGGTCTAGTGATCTTGGTCTCGTCGCTAGATCACTAGGCCAAGAATTTCCTCATAGAAATGCATTGCTCTCGAGTGACTAGTGTTTTAAGTCTCCGAGACAAAAGTCTCCAGTGCGCGCTCAGCCTTAAACTTAATCCATAGTTTTTACCATTGGCGTATACTAGTTTTATGCATTTAATAATTTTTTTAATGATTAAAAACAAATATTGTATTTATTCTTTCCATGCTTATTTGAAATTCATTTATGGGATAGTGAATGAATGCTCAGGGGTACAAAAAAACTTAATGCAATCAAAGGTCTGGTGAGTGAAATTAATAAAATGTATGGGATACATCTCTAGTTTTTGATTACTTTGAAATTCGATTAAAAACCCTTAGCCCGCGATTAAAATGCAAAAATTTGGGAAGAAATTTCTTTATGAATTTTGTTTACCATAATCTAGTCCGATATCCATCTATTTAAGGGAAAATTTTCAATGATTGTGTTAAATGCAAAAATTAATGTTTTAAAAGAGTCAATGAATAAAGGGGTTCATTTTTTTTCAGGAAAAGAAGAAATGGGAAAATTTTTACAGTAAATTTGTTTTTAGTTACTATTTATATTTGTTACAGTTCTTAATTTTTTACAGTTATTATATGCCCCAAAATTTTTACACCTTACCTTTGGATCATCATCATCATATCATTCATCAACAATTTTCTTGGAAATACTTTGAGAATCACTGACCTTAACAATAAAAAACTTCATCCGAAGCCTTTTCATCCTCTGGCTACGTGATACGGCAATTTCAATATCAATCAGCCGTAAAAAATGAATCCTATGTCTCAAAATAACGTAAAAACTCCGAATCCCACGTATAAGGAGCTTTTCCACCTTTTTTTATTTTAAAACTCCTTTTTCGGTCCTTTGTTGTTTTCCCTCACCAACGGCATTTCGACTCTTTCTAGGTGTATGGAAGCGCGTTTATCGTGATAAGGTCGTGCTCGCGTGATGCCTGCGACCGTAACTGCGGAATAATTCGATTAAGTCGTGGAATTCGAAATATCCCCTTCGATTTTAGAAGTGGCACAAGGGGTGCAGCGTCATGAAATGTTTCTGGTATATGCTGTAAAAGTTCACCTCAGGGGGTATATTATAGGGGAACAAGCGGTCCCCCATCCGAAATTCGGACGAAATGTACATTTAAAACTCAAAACCCTGTTTTTTAGGGTGGAATTTCCAAATATTAAGTTCATCAAGATGCAAATCCTATCTAAAAATATATTTAAAAGCTACATTTAATATGTTAAATATGCATAGAGAGCTTAGGAATAACTTCATGTCCTCCCCTCATGCGAAACTCTACCGTTGGGCCTGGTTATAGATTAATTTTTTAGAAGATATCTGGGCTCCTCCCGAAATAAATTTCCATATACGTCACTGGTTCACCAATACTAGTTCTATAAGAGAAATAGTTAATGAAAGATATTAGCTTCCTTTACCCTCCACTCTGCCTTGTAACTCAGTATCTTTTCTGCCATACCCCCCAAAGGCCCTGAGTTTCTGAGGGGAAGGGAAGTGGTTCAGCCCGCAACTATCTTTCGAAACGAAAGAAGTTAAATGTAGCTCTTTAGAGAATTAAAGGGTCGGTTTGAACCTTGAGGCATGAAATTGTTAAATTTTCTAGGTAACATGTCAACGCCAGAAGAGGGATTTTTGAGAGGTCCTTTTACGAATAGTTTTTTTACACTTATTCTAGGGTAATTTCTTGCATTAAAACAGAGTATCATTAAGAAATCTCCCAAAACTTTTAATTGATCCCCTGTTCCATCGAACTTCCCTCTGTGGGGAATGCACCCCAAGTTGAGATAGACTGCTTCACTGCATTATGTCAGCAATAATCAAATGAATGGACAGACTATATAATACCCCCTTCATGATGAGGGAGAAACTCCCCAACCAGGTCTTCCTCTACCTTTCCTCCAAGATTTATCATCAGATGATTCATATCATTACTACAAGAACGAACCTAAAGAGACGTTAGGATCAGAAAAAAACTCATTTAGAGTAGAGGGTTTATTACTCATTTCGAACAATTAAAACTTCCGCCTCGTTTGTTTCGAACGAACCCCCTACTCCCCCATTCGAGAATGGAACGAGCCGACTGGAAGTGGCGCGCGGGGGAGATCACAGCAAACGATATTATTATTTTTTCTACCACCGGAAGGGGTGCCTTTTGTCTTCCGCAATTAGTGAGTCCTGGGAAGTAAAATAATAAAATCGTATCGATTTTGAGTTGAGGGAAGTTGAGCTGAATGGGCATTACGGTTATTAGGTATTAAATCGTGTGGGGAGGATTTTTTTTCACATTCCCCCAAATTCTCGAATATTCAATGTTCGAGTAGAAGTTTTTGAAGTAGAATTCCTTGTTATCAAAAAGAAAAAGTTCGGAGAGTCGACGAGGTGGAAGCTCCATACAGTGAACGAAAATCGTTATCGTTGTCTTTTAGTATAATCATTTTCCAGATTCAAATGTTTTTGTTTTTTTGAGAAACATTGAATAAATAAGTATTATTTCCAACACATAAAATCTTGTTTTCTTAACAGCTAGGTTTCATTCTTTTAAAGACTATATTATCTTAGTCGTCATCTAAAGATGAATCTTTCGGGAAAGCTGCGGTCCTGGAGATGGAATATAACTTAAACAAAGCTACAAAAAAAATAAATATTATAAAAATTTTTAAAACAGTTTTTTATACCCTGCTGATGATTACTCCGAAGTAGAGGTCAATTTTTATTTCATCTTTGAGACACGGCCCTCTATACCGGAAGATTCATCTTTGAAATCGAATCCGCCGACAGAAATAAGCCTTCATCAAATTATTAGTTTAGTTTTGTCGATTCGTTGGTCTTTCTTTTTCATTTCAAAAAGATATAATCTGGTTCTTTAATGAAAACTACTTTTATATAAATGATTATTCCTCTTTTTAAAAATTTTTAATTGTTTTTATGCGTCTTTTGTCTTTCTTTTTGTATTATGGTCTGTGTAAATAGAATAGGCGGTTTAAAGTCATGCCATTTTCCCACTACCCTCCCACTATACTTCATGCATTGCACTGCTACGTCGTTGCCATGGTGACGGACCGCCTATTTTATTTACACATACTATAAAGAGAATCGAGTTTTTTGTTTTCCTCTTGTACTTAAAACCCCATTTTAATGTTTCAGATTTCAAGACAATTGATCAAAGCACTTAAACAGGCAAAAGGTAAGTGAAAAACAAATTCAAATTAGAGCTACAAATTAAATATGTAATTAAATCAACCTAATTTGGTGGAAAAAAGTGAAACAAGACTTGTCCGGACACCCTGCACGATACTATCCTTAAAAAAACTTTTAATTCTAGAACTACATTTTGTTCTAGAAACTCAACCAGCAAAATCTTTAAAACTAATACTACTCTAACAAAACAATTCTACAAGGCATCTTTGCTGGGAAAAGGATAAGGAAAAACAGGGAAAAGATAGCTGTGTGTTTAGCAGACAGCTAAATTGATTCCGCTCAATGTAACACCTGTCCTGGAAATTAATACTAGTTGTAGTTGAAATTGCAAAAGCCGGCTGTAGCGAGAAAGAAGATGCGTAATTAAGAACGGTATGTTTGGGTCGATCACCCCTGGACCAATCATCACGACCAGACACCTAACCTACCCCCAGGCGATGATACGTAAGGTTCAGAAAGAAGCTGGGCTTGGAAGAGAGAGATGGAGTCAAATTGATGGATTACTTTTTAAGAGTATTTTTGGGGTGGTCGATGAAAGTAGAAGGAAGGATCCTTCTTTTCTTAGGAGTAAAGAAAGTGTTCTTTTGAAGTTGGGGAAGGGATTTTTAGGTGGCGTACTTTAAATAAATTCAAATTCGATGTTGAAAATAATACAGAAGTTGAAAATGTACAAGGACAAAATGTAGTTAAATTATTTAATACTTAATTTTTATTGAATCAAATTAAGTTTTGGATTTTTTCACTTCGATGATCAAACATTCAATGAATCTGAGGAATAAGTTTTTTCTTATAATGCTTTACTTATATTGAAAAGACGTATCATATAAAAACAATTTAATCTTAATATGTTGTTGTCGTGTGCCACTTGGAATACCCAAGCTCCTCAAGGAAATTTAAGCTTATAAAAGTAACAAGAAAAATATAGCATTGAAATGCAAAACATTTCGAAATAAATTTTGTAAACTTTTCGTTTTATATAAGAAACAAAACAAATAATTTCCTATTTTAAACAGCCCTGGAGTTTCGGACATTAAAGTGTAATCACGGAATATACTTTAGGTTTTAATACTATTTGAACGGCCTTTATAATACACTTTGTGTTACAGGTTGATATTATAAAAAACTATTTAACATTTATAATATGGAACCTAGATACTTATATAAACTGATTATATTTCTCTATGTATCAAAAAAATTAGAAAGAAATAAGTAAAATTTGATAAAGAACCTCTATTTTTGTCATCACGTCTGTTAAATGTCGGCGTTATCTGACCCAAAAACAATAGCACCACAAAAAAAAACCACCCCCGCATAAAACTTCTCCCCCTCCCCCTGGCATCTGGAATTTATCAAAAACACCCAACTTTCTCTCCGAGAACAAAGAGTGTGGATCTCCCTCCGCAACGAGAAAAAAAGCTAACAGTAAAAAGCTTGGCTCGGAGTTTCATTCCAGGTTTGTTTGTTCTTTGTATAGCAGTTCCTATCTGCCCGCTCACGGAACGTAATTCTCACTCCCTCAATATGAATGCAAATTAGCAGGGGCTCGCATATATTAATGCACGGAGTTTCATTAAAACTTTTGTTTTCACCCTTTTTCTGAGGCTGTTTTGCGGGCGAAATGAAAAATGCCCGAGAAACACGGATTTCGCATTAAGTGTTATCGTTAGGTGAGGGCAGTAGCTCTTTTCTTGGTCTAGTTTTGTGAAATGGAGGAATTTTATATGAAGAAATTCCTAGTTCTAGTGATTCCTTTAAAAAACATTAAATGTATTCTTTAGATGACAGTAAGAACTTCATGATTTTTAAATTACAAGCTAAAAAACTTTTTTACTTGACCTTCGATGTTATAAGAAAAGGTTGAAAGTAAAACTGACTGACTGTAAAAATTTTCGCATAGGCATGTTAGGGGCCATTCATTAATTACGTAAGGATGATTTTGACAATTTTTGACCCCCCCTACCCCCATGTAAGGGTACGTAAGATTTTTCAAACCCCTCCCCCCTATTCTTACGTAAGATTCTATTTCGTTTGATCAGTTTAAACTCGAATAAAAAAAGATACATCTGATATACCCTCATTTTTTTAAAATTAAAGCTTCGATATTATACCGAGATCAGAAGCATTTTTAAGTTTTTCTGGGGTTATTCAATAGTTATTTGATTGGAATTTGTTTACATTAACTTAGAAAATCTTACGTAAGAATTGGTTTGACCCCCCCACCCCCCAAGTAAGGGTATGTAGAGATTTTTCAAACCCCCCCTCCCCCTCGGAACCCTTACGTAATTAATGAATGGCCCCTTACCCATAATCCCCGCAGTTGATATTTTTCAGAAATGGCATACTATTGCGTTTTCACATTTCTTATGTTAATAAACGAAGAGTTAGTTCTTTGTTTTTCGGTAATTGCTTACGTTTTTGGTGCTTAAAACTGAAAAAAAGAATGGAATAGGCTTTTGCATTTAGTTGGTTGATAAGTTTGAAAAAAATAAAGTAAACAAAATCAATTGAGATACTTTGTTGTCAGGGGCCATCTAATAATGATGTCACACATTTTTCAACATTTTTGACAACCTACCTCCCTTATGTCACACTTAACTATATCGAAATCCCCCTTGTCACATATCACGCTCTGCTGCCAAAAAAATTAAGAAAAATGTTGGTAAGAATCTGGGTTCTGGGCCCAAAGTTTTATTTGAATTAAAGTGCACCCTACCTTATAAATTCTAAGTGAACTCTTATTTTTTAGTACGAATTTTATAATGATGTCATCCAAACTATATTTTCCAGAAAAAATTTTCTATTTTAATTTTGTTTTTTGTTAATATTAATGTGTGCTGTCACAATCATTGAACTTCCATCCCCTTGTAACATATTAATGAATCACCTCCCTTCCCTCCAAGTGTGACATCATTAATGGACTGCCCCTTATTAACTGTGATTTTTGATTCCATCAGAACATTGGCACTTGCGTTCGTCCAGCTAATCGAAAAATAACTTTATTTCTGACAAATATCTTTACTTGAATAAATTATCCTTATATGCAGCAGATCTTGTAGTATCATGAATTCAATCTATGATATCGCTTACACTTAACCCCAAACGAAAATAATTTCTTAACCTCAAAAAGAGTCACGGTTGTTTCCCTACCTTATCACACACACAAAAACTTATTCCCTTAACTTTAAAATATCCCCAGGAAGAAAGTTTAAAAATCAACCCTCCCCCATGTTTCCAAGGCCACAATTTGGACCTAAGCACTAGTTTCATCTTATAATTTACAAGTGTGATTAAAAATATAATTAGAGCGAACCGGGGAAACTTAAAATTAAACCCATTCTTTAGCATTGAATTACAGCCCCGCGATAAAACACAAGACAATACCGGCAGCCCCCTAAAATATACATTGAGCAAAAAGCAAAAATTCTCGACGCGGTTTTCGAAGATAAATGGCTTGAATTTCTCCACCACGGCTCACGTTTGAAGTTGCATTAGTTCGGTGTACATAATTTCCTTTGTAGTACAGTAATTCCAATTATCGCACCGCGTCGCTATATGCTAATTATTCGTTTCTGAGCCAACTCGCATAATTGGAGAGGGAATATTTCATCTTTATCAAAGAAGTTTATTGCTTTTGCTTAATAAACACTTTCCTCCAATAGCGGTGCGGTGAAAATTTTGTGTTTGGCCCGCGGCTCTTACTCACGTCAAAGGGAATGTATACTATACTCGTTTGGCTGCATTGGTGCTTTAGCAGCCTCGGGAAGTTTTTCGTGCGTTCTCTTAAAAGACTTCCAATTATTTTCAAAGTCGTTATAAATGTAAAGTTAGTGCAATGCCCATTAGCACATTTGGTTTTCAGTTTCAATTTGATATTTTGCCTTGACGTTATCGTCAAGAGTTTTAAGGTTAATGTGCGTTTTAACATTTTGATACATTTTTTTATTGCAGTAGGGGTAACAAATTGTTGTTCAAGCTAATATAAACTTTTTTTTAAAAATGTTCATGCTCCCTTAATAAATTTGATGGCTTTGCAGTAGTGAATCCTGGATTTTTGTTTGGGGCCTGAGATACCAAAATTTTATACAGGGTGTCCAGTCGTGAACCTTATCACGGCATTTTCCGCAAAACGCCTGGAACTATTTCCATAAATCTGGTGCCTTGCCTACCCCTAATAAAACGCTTATGCTTTTTTCAATGACACCGCTTATTGTAAATCCCCCTGGCGGGAAATGTAGGAATTAGCGTGCCTATCTTTAAAAGAATTAGATATACGAGAAAAATGTGAATTACAAAGTTGTAGGGCAGCATCAATTTAGTACGAAAAGACACCTTGTGTAGAGAGATATCTTGAATAGAACCCCTAAAACGCACGCTCAATTATGTAGAATTTTCAGAGTTTTCACCTTCACAAAACGCTCCTCATAACCGGAAAATGAGAAATTCTCCTTTTTATGATCGAAAAATACTTTAAATCATTTACAATAGTCATAAAAAGGAGAAATTCTCATTTTCCGGTTATAAGGAGCGTTTTGGGGAGGTGAAAACTTTGAAAATTCTACTTAATTGAGCGTGAGTTTTAAGGGTTCTATCAAGATATTTCTCTACACTAGGTGTCTGTTCGTACTAAATTGATGCTGCCCTACAATTTTGTAATTAACATTTTTCTCTTATCTCTAATAGTTCTTGAGATAAGTACGCTAATCCCTAAACTGACCCCCGGTGGGCGTTAAAAGCGGTGTCATTGGAAAGAGAATAGGCATTTTACTAAAGGTAGTCACCAGATTTATGGAAATAGTTCCGACATTTTAGAGAAAAGGCCGTGATAAGGTTGCAGACTGGACACCCTGTATATTGCCATGACTCTCTAGTTTTAAAAGGATTTAATTTTAAAATTTTTAGGGAACTAGGGAGCATACCGCACCCTGCTCGCTATCGCTCGACAACCCCCGTAAACTGCTGACGCAGGACCTTTTGGAATTGCTTCGCAATTCCTACAAATTCCAACTCGCTGAACTTAATACACTTTATAAAACAATTAAACAATTTACAGAAAAAACGTCAACCAACTTTCCAAAAATACGTCACCAAATACCCTCTATGAATTAATCTCCCTTAAAGGTTTGAGTATATATAACCCGAACTTATCAAAAATTTAAACGAAATGTTTTTAAAAATATTCATCTTAATTATTTTTAATCTATGATTATAAAAATAAGTAATTCTAATTGTTTATCAATATTCGTACCAAACAAAAACCATTATTTTAAAGTAACTCGTTAGTATAATATGCCTAGTGTTTATCATTCATATTTTTTTAAACCCAGACTTGTTAAACAATACCGTTTAAGCAATTGAAAATAATAAGAGACAAAACATCACTCTATGTTTACGATTAATTTCGATAAAATCAGACTAAAAATTTTAAATATTGGACAAAAAGTATGAAATTTTAGTATAAAATGGCATACATGTCAGTTTTTAGAATATGTTTTTATCGGTCTTTTTTAGTGATATTTCATCAAGAAAGTACTTTTTTAAAAGGTGAAAAAATATGTTTCATCTTAAAATATAGCGTCAATCGGTCGATGTGATTGGATGCATAATAATTTGATTGACAGTACTTGCTTTGTAACTGCGACCTTATCCGTTATCTAAAAAAATGGAAATAATTTAAAATTGAGAATTCTTTTGAAAAATCGAAGGGCCTACTCAGAAATCCGGAAAGAATCTGGACATTTTGATACCATATATGTGTCATTCGGTTCAGTAATTAAAAAGCCTTTCTCTGGAAACCGTTCACCAAAAACTTTTTTTTAGAATAGAGAGATTCTCTTAAAGTAACATCACTAGTTCACTATTACGACTTTTTTTTATGAAAAAAAGGGAAAAAATTCAAATTATTGAATGAATTTGTACTATAATTGGAAGAATTTTTTAAATTCTAGGGGGTAGAGGTCGATAGCCCCCCTGGATTTGGCGCAGTCGCAGTTGGTTTGATATTAAACTAAGCTTTATAATTTCTTGTTTTTTCATAAAGGAAAACCAAAGTCAATGTTGAGAGAAAAGGTAAATTAAGCATATTGGGTTGAAAACAATAACATATAGCTTTAAACGGGGAAATTGCATTTATTCGGCATATTTTAGTTCAGAAATTATCGAAATCATTGATTGCTTTTGTACCTGGCTGCCAAGGGGGAATGTAAAGTGCTGCGGACGTTTCGTCGACACGGAAATTTCCTATCCCACTTGTTGACCTTACACTCAAAAATCCCTAAAGCGAAGATTAAACGAGAAATATTTTGTCGGCGAAACGTTCGGGACACAGTCAGCCGATGAATCAATTCATTGAATTGAAATATGATTAGCAAGCGAAAGTATTTCCACAACCAGACGGAACCAGTGGACGGAACCGATTTGTGTGCGCATGCAAGGCGCGTTTTCTCCACCTACCGAAACCTGTTTATAGGTTTTTGCCGCTCTTTTTGATGCTTCCGTCGCATCTTCGGTTTTTTTTTACTTATTTTATTCTAGGAATCAGAAGCCTAGCCACGGGGCACGTCTAGCGTGCTACAAAAAATACTGCTACACCGAAGATGCTAGTTTTTTTTGTGGCTACGCTAAATAATTCCAGTTTTGGGAGATATTAGGGATATGCCCCCACAAAGTTTGATAAGTAATATATTTATATTATATAATTTTTTTTCTGAAATCGATCTTTTAAGGACGACCCCAATAATTGAAATACACTAAACAGTATTTATGAGAATCTAACTAATGAATGAATGAAGACTAATCTAATCGTAATCACCTTCCAAAACCAAATCGGCATTTAGAATATTTATGTTAACTGTAGTAAAGTAAAACGATAAGGTCATGTTGCTTTTATTAAATATTTCAAGAATTCTTTTGAAAACCTACTCTAATTCAATTTATAATTTTTCTTGTCATCAAATTGTCAAACTGATGCTGAATCACATTGCTGAATAGATTTAATTTTTTTTCTTTGATATAAGCTATCTTATCTTATTTGTCAAACGCAATACTGGTTGCATAAATTGTTTGAAAGTGAAATTACCTTTATTCTGTATTTAAACACATCTCCTCCATATTAGTTTTTCTCTTCACATTTTCAAAACCGCAATTTTATGTAAAGAAATTATATCTCTAACAGAAGATAGCAAATAAAAGTTACCGAACAAGAGGAAATATCACTATTATTCATATTAGGACAATGAAATTTCGAGCCCTTATGGTACTTGGATGTTATCTATCAGTTTGGGGAGAGGAAGTAATGATAAGGGCATAGAAAGTCCTCATTCATCATAGAAGTTGATGTTGATATTGCACAGAATGGAAATACCAGTAGTACAAACTCATTAGAAAAATTGAAGGTGAATGTTGATGAAGGCATGCGAAAAAAATTTTGAACATCGCTGAAGTCAGAGAAACTTCTTCAAGGTTTTTTGGACTGTAAAGCAATTGAGATTTTAAGTGTAAATTTAGTAAACAGCAGAGTGGTAAAAAGTGGGAAAAAAGTAAAGTATCTTAAAAAAACTAGACCAAAAGAACTGTCTCCAATCACCATTAGTGTTTTACCAGTCATTTCTTCTCACCATCTTCTAGAATTTAAACAAAAAAAGTTGGAAAAAACGAAGTTTTGACCAAATTTCAAAGCTGACCGTATACAGTAATCAGCCAGTTACAGAGATAACAAAATTACAAAAGAACGTTTCCTCAATAGGGGTATTAGAGGCAATTTTTAATGCTCCCGTCTCTTCTTTTATAATACCTTTCTAAAAGAGAAATAGTTAGCTGACAAGCTCTGAAAGTAAATGGAATGATAGATTACAAGGAAAAAATTGTTTCTCCAGTGCATAATGCATTTGCGGGGAGAAAAAACATCCACAATAAGATTATACCAAAAATAAGATAACATTTCTGAGGGGGGCTGTAGCATAAAAAACAGTATACGACTTAAAAAAATTTTTTATGTCGTCTTCTTCCCTTGTTTTTTCGGAGTATTTAGAAGCCCTCACACACAGATAGTGCATTATACTGAAGTTCTGATTACCCCCTACGTCATCGTGGCTGTGCAAAATAGATTTCTTTTCCCCACTGCTAATGAACATTTTTAATTACGTTTTTTCTCTCAATAATCCCACCTCTCTGTCTTTTCTTTTCCCGTCGTTTTATTTTTTTCTTCTCTTCGAATTTTCAATCACTGATTTTTCTAAGCTTTCTTTTGTGTGACCGACGCGCACACTCCCCAGAAAATGTTTCTTTGAATTTATCGCGAATCAATGTTTCATTAGCAAAGAACAAAAGATCTCGGAGGATAATTAAATATTTGATACCGTACTAATTAACTCTTTTAATTAATTTTCCCAATACTTTCCCTCTCCTTTCTGAGGAGGAAAGAAAGTGCACCCCCTTCGCACCGTACCTTGTTATTCGAATGGGTCCGATAATACTGAATCGAACCCGCAGTTGAGGATTAGCTACTCTCTGAAAACACACAATTCAACCCCCTGGATTAAGCTTGTGAGGCTTTCTCCCGTACCGTTTAATCGGTTTTTCATTGATTGAGAACTGATTACTGCCCTAAAAGGAAGAAAATATTTTGGCAGGGGAGAGATATTGATTAAAGTGAAGGGTGCGAGATATCGGGACTCCCAAAGATACACAAGTGCCTTGCTTCTTCCTAAGCGCAGAGAAACTTTCTCTGGGAAAATTGGATAGGACATCAATAACAATCTGGATGGTGAAGTTAAGTTCATTGCGAAGGGTGGAAAACTATGCGGATGTAATAAACTGGCTATGGATCTTCAATAAGGAAGTTGCATGTGTCAGATTTTCATAAACAAACAAGTGTTCCGTATGGTTTTTTGTATGGTAAAATGAAATATCAAGTCAATATTTCAAAAAAAATTTACAAGTAATTAAATATTTTAATTTAAAGGTCGAGAAAAAAACACGTGACTGAAAACGCTAAGTGAAAATACCGTACGATGACGTCAACAATCATACCATCAACTCCGTTGATTTTCAACAATCGTCACCGTATGATGACGTCACATCCCAAACTGAAGCGTTTTCATTCGCTTTGAAAAAGGGGACTTTAATTTTTTTTGTAATCAACAAATTTCTCGATCGGCCTCAAATTTTCTTGAGTAGTTGCTTATTTTTGAATGAAGAATCGAGTAAAAAATAGAAAAAAAATCATGCAACTTCCTCATTGGGCTGAAATCAATTGCGAATTCAGGAAAAGGGGCTATGGGGCTGCAGCCCCCATCTTAAGTTAAAAAATTCTTCCAATTCAAATGCAAATTATTTTAATAGTTTGAAATAACCATCTTTTTTCTTGAAAACGGGTATGTATTAATAGATAATTCATGACGTTTCTTTAATAGAAATCCTTTAAAATTTGAATATTAAATCCTTTTACAACGAGTCATAACAGGATAGGGCTAGGTGGGGTAAATGGGAACAAACCCATTAGTGTAGGGGTTGGTGGACCGAAGTGGCATGAAACTTGAAAGTTTCTATCCTTACGAAGATGGTTGAAGGTATTACCGCATTTTCTGATCTCTAGTAGAAAGTTCTATGATAACGCATGCTATGTCCAATTTTTCTGATAATCAAAGTTTGGGCCCTTCATTCCAAGAACTGCTGGTTACTACATATTTCGCAGCTAAGAGACTTTCATTGTTAATAATTGTTGTTTAGTTTAATTAACAGAATTTGTTGTGTTTTTTGCTCAACTTTTTTTTATACTACCGTTGTAATTTTTACTTCAGGGGTAATTGGAAACTGGATTTCAAACTTCTTGTTTCCAACTTTTTATAAATATTGGACCCATTTTTTTTTAAAGAAATTAAATAACATGTTTGAAAAATAGTTTAAAAACAACTTCTTAGGATATTTAAATTTATAAATATTTAATTTATTACATACTTTATTTCATTCATATAATATTTATTTTACAAGAGAATTTATACACTGCGTTTAGAATAACCATATTTCTTGAATGAGCTAGTCCTTTCTTTAAATCAGTTTTATTGTGTAATGCAGATTATTTTGTAAACGGCCAAATTTAATAGAATAAGCAATGGAGTTCTTAGGAAAATAGTGATTTTCCAGGATGCCCCAAAATTACTTATACTTCCTTATATACGCCCTTGCACTGAATTCATAAGAGAAGTTCCTCAAACTTATCCTTTCCGAGTGTCACACCAGACACCACTGCTGGAGCCATCTTACATCAGGAAATAAATTACAGTGACCCCCTCACAAAGCTCCATAGTGGCAGAAACATACCTCTGTCCAATTTATGGGAGGATGGCCGTTCTTGGACGCCAGCCATCAAAGAGATGGATTCAACAGCATGCTATGGACATTACCCGAAGCATATTACATTCATTACATGAATTCCAAAGAGTCTGTCCTGTATGGCCAAAATACCTCGGACACCAATTAGCAATTTTTTATGTTACCTTCGTTTTACCGTTACATAAATACTGACATATAAGAGGTTAAGTAAATATTAAGGCTTTACTGGTGATGTTATATTATTCAACCCTCGTATAGTATATCACGTCGTAGTGTAGAATAAACATCATTTTCAGCATTCTGTTATTGTTATAGGAATTAAGCGTTATTTCTACAGATTACATCCGATTATATTGAGCGGCGCGTGTTGATGTAGAACAGAAATAGTATAAATCCGAAATTTATCCGTGAAATGCTGTTTTGTTCAGCGGGGTCGTGTTTTTGTAGCCTCCATAAGGATATCGTAGCATAATTGTTTTAAAATGTATTAAAAACTTAAACCGTATTTTTCTGTTTATTTATCTTCAAGATTATGCAAGGGTTGGCAACTTGGTGGAACGCGGTCCGCATCCGGACCGCGTGAATTCACTTCCTGAACCAACAACATATTTTGAAAATCATTAATATTTGTATTACTCACTATAAATTAGTTTGACCTTCTTTTTAAAGGTCAAACTTTCAAAAATATCCTGGAGAGGAAACCCTCAGACCACTTTTTCAATATAAAGCTATTAATAATTTACAGGTTTTTAAGAAAAAGGTTAATTCAGTGGTTTAAGTCTTATAGTTCAGAATCGTAGCTCTCTTGCTGCCGACACTCATCGTTTGAGTGATAGCCTTATCAATTCTTTAAAATATTTATTTTTTAAATAGTGTTTCTGTGATGTGAAAGAGGTTTATGAACAATTTAATTAAGATAACGTACAACACACTCAAATTACATCGATGTATGTAAAAATATGTGTATCGGAAGACGATAGTTTAAAAGTGATTAAAAACCTTTTTTCCTCTGGACCTTGATAAAATTTTCAAAATTATTTGGACCCCATCTGATAGCTTCAGTAGGAACCAACAAAATCTCCAGATGGTGCAGGGTCCACATGGCCAAAAATTAGATTACCAACTTTTAAGGGTCAAAATTCCAAAAAATATTATGGGTGATGACTGAGACTGATGAAACCCAATTACTTTTGCTTGGAATAAATTTTTTATCTACAGGGTGGTCCTAAGTTCGTGGTACAAACTGGGTAGGGTAGGTAGAGGGGACCTAGACAAGCATATTTTGAAAAACTAGAGGGGGCGCAGATGCACCGTTAAGATCTAGGACCTAATGTAGTGCGCGAGCGTTACAAAAGGACGTTTTGCCAAGGCCCATTTTACGAAAAAAAACAAAATGAAATGAAAAAATTTATTGCATGAGGTACAGCAGTATCCGTACTACTTACACCATAAATTTGATAGAAATTGGACCACTTGCTAAACCGTGGGGTGAGTTTTAAAACGCGCAGTATTAATCTTTAAGCCAAAGAATGGAGTTCCCTTAATGGTATTTGGAAAAATGATGATCGGGGAAGGAATTTTCAATGATCATACATTGATCATTGAAACTGTATGATCATTGAAAATTCCTTCCACGATCATAATTTTTTAAATACCATTACACTAATTTGAAGGAACTCCATTCTCTAAAAAAGGTGTTGCATACTTTTATTCATGGCCCTCAAAAATTTAAATCAGCAGATGCATGAAAGTTACAAAAAGATTTAAAAAATAGATTTTTATTATAACAAAATGTTTCAATCTTTCCCTGGGCATTGCATAAGATTTGAGTCTATAACAAATAATTTCTGCACACTTTAAAACATAATCAATATAAAACAAGGTTTTTTTTAAATTTGTAATAAACCCTTTCCTAATCTTAGTTTACACAAAATTATACAGGGTGTATCTGAAATGGTGCCACAAACTTTCAGGGATGATAGTACTCATCAAGACGAACAAGAATCGGTATAGAAAGGGGGTCCCAGACCAAATCCCAAGGAGTTAGAAATGGAGCGACACCCCAAAAAATCATTGAAAAATTCAATTTGTAGAAGAACTACTATTGGTAAAAACTTAATTATGGTCTCAAAAATTGTGGTTTAATATGATCTTTAAAATTATCTCAAAAGTCTTCACTTTAAAATTTGTTTTATTATGAAAAAAGTTAAAAAACAAAAAAATGTGAAAACTCTGCCAAAACCTTATTTTGTATTTCGAAATCCTTTCTTTTGATTTGATAATCTTAAAGATCATAGTTGAAAACCCTTAAGTCCAAAGTTTCACGTAAATACAATCAATATTAAACGCTTGAGATCCTGTTAAAGTTTGTTTTTCGTGTGCGCTAACAGCTGTTCTGGAAACAGCTCTAAAAAACTGCTTGCGCACCCAAAAAACAAACTTTAAAAGGATCTCAAGCGTTTAATATTGATTGTACTTACATGAAACTTTGGATTTAAGGGTTTTCAACTATGATCTTTCAGATTATCAAATCAAAAGAAAGGATTTTGAAATACAAAATAAGGTTTCGGCAGAGTTTTTACATTTTTTGTGTTTTTTTAACTTTTTTCATAATAAAACAAATTTTAAAGTGAAGACTTTTGTGGTAATTTTAAAGATCATATTAAACCACAATTTTTGAGACCATAATTAAGTTTTTACCAATAGTAGTTCTTCTACAAATTGAATTTTTCAATGATTTTTTTGGGGTGTCGCTCCATTTTTAACTCCCTGGGATTTGGTCTGGGACCCCCCTTTCTATATCGATTCTTGTTCGTCTTGATGAGTACTATCATCCCTGAAAGTTTGTTGCACCATTTCAGATACACCCTGTATATCCATCCCACACTTCATAAACAATTTTACATTTAACCTTTAATGAAAAGAAAATTTTGAAGAGAAAAGCATACTTTTATTTATTTTATGCAGTGGTGTAGCTAGCCTGGGTGTCACCCCCTTTTGAATTCGGTTATACAAAATAATAATTTGTGACACCAGTCTAGAACTGATGGTTTTAGGTGGCACCACAATTTTAATTCTTGTTCTTATGGCATTTAATTTATTATTTCAAAATTGAAGGTTTTTATTTACCATTGCCTTTAATTTTCCAACAACGAGTTATGATGCAAGTTATTCTCCACCTGTCCAAACTAGTGTTGTATATAGAAATTTATTCCGGGAAGGCCCCAAAGTTATTCCTCAGCATCTCTCATACATATTTAATAGGTTTAATGTAGCTTTTTGAGCCTAGTGGTTAAGGCATCGGCCTTGGGATCGGAATGTCCCGGGTTCGATTCCCGACACCGCTGAAGACCCATCGAGTATATGCGGAGTACGTGCTCGTTAAATCTGTGGGTCCGAAAGTCCTTAGATCGGTCATGGCGCAGTTTACCTTGGGTCCAGGTGTCTGGAGACTATTTCCCTCCCCTTCAGATGCATGGCAAAATTGTGGAGGTGGCGATAGATGGTGGCGGCATCTATCATCCGAGGCTTAAGTCGGACTCCTGCCTTTCATGGGCCTCACTTTCTCAGGAGCCGCACCCCCTTTGCCTTAAATCCTTTACGCTCTGCGGATGGAGCTTGGATATTCCAAGTGGCATAAGTAACAACAACAACAATACATATTAGGCGGAATTTGTGTCATAAAGAACTTCTTAATATAGGAAAAGCTGTGTTGTATAATTAAGTCCGAACAATTAAAGGGGGTCTGGGGCAGGGTTGGCTGAACTGGACCCAATTGGGTTGGTACCATGGGTTTTTTCAAAAAAAAACATGTGAAAACAACACATTTTGCATTCATTTTTAGGTTTTTTCAAGAAAAATCAAGATTTTGTCAGTTTTAATATTGAAGACAAACATTTAACGAAATAACATACCAAGAACTGCATGCAGTTGAGTGGGTTTCAGTAATTAAGGTTTTTTCATTATCGAATGGGTTTTTTCAAAATTTAGGACGTTTAAAGTTCAAAGTTTAAACTTTATAAAAATTAAGGAGGATTTTTTTTTAATTTCAGTGGTTTTTTTCAAAGTTAAATAGATTTTTACAAAATTTAATGGGTTTTTTTTCAAAGTTAAATAGATTTCAAAAATTAAAGTTTAGGATATTTTTTAAATTTTAATGTTTTTTTTTTCAAAATTTAAAATATATTTCAAAAAATTAAATGGTGTATTTTCACAATTTCAGTGAGTTTTTTTTAAAGTTAAATAGGTTTTTTATTACTCAGTGTTTTTTTTTCAAAATTTAGGACGTTTAAACTTTAATCTAGGTATAATAAATTAAGGAGGTTTTTTTTAAATTTCAGGTTTTTTTTTTCAAAGTTAAATAGATTTCTTTCAATTTTGAATGGGTTTTTTCAAAGTTTTAGGATATATTTTAAATTTTAGTGTGTTTTTTCAAAATTTAAACCAGGTTTCAATAAATAAGGGGTGTTTTTACAATTAGGGTTTTTTCAAAGTATAAAAAGTTTCAACTTTGAAAAAACCAACTTAACTATGGAAAAACTCACATTATTTTGATAGAACACATTTTACATAGAAAGAACTCACTAAAATTTAAAAATACCCACTTACTATTTTAGAGAAAACCATTTTTAATTCTGGAAAAAACCCACACTTTTTCCGAAAAAACCCAGTTTTACATGTTTTTTTTCAGGGTTTTATTAAAAAAACTTAACTAGTTTTTAACTAGTTTAAGCCTTTAGCTCGAACTTTGGATACACATTTCTAGGTAGGATTTGCATATTGACAAAAGTTGCAAGTACGAAAGAGGGTCTGGGTTTCCTCTCCCAGGAAATTTTTTGAAATTTGACCCAAAAAACAGGATTTTTACTGGTTTTTGTATACCTAGTCCGAATTTCGGTGGTTAGGGCCTTTTGTATGCCCTTGGTCAGCAGGTTCGGATAATTCAATCCATTGGCGTACAGGGAAATTTCTTTAGAGAGGGGCCTAAAATATTATTCCTAAAGCATTTTTAATAGGCTCAATCTGGTCTTTTCATACATTAATTGTAGGTAAAATTTGCATTTTGCTGAACATAATATAAAATCTAGTTCCAAGTAGGTAACCAAAGGTCTGGGTGACACCCCTGATAAACCCCTTCTGATGCGGCAGAAATTTTCAAACGATGAACTCTAGTGACTAGCGAAACCAGAAGATGAAACAGTTGGGGTACTCAAAGTTTTCCTGAGGTAAAATGTGAATTTAAAATTTACTTGTTTCAGATTGTAAAAAATAAATTGATGGACTTTTTTCTCTGCCAACCCTTTAACTTGGTTTTTAAAACTATTCAGACTATAGAGTTTGAATGTCACCCCCCAGCTAGCTGGAATGGGTGACACTTGGGTTGATATCCCGTAACAGTTTTCAGTTGAATTTGTTTTGTTGAACTTATAGGAAAACTTTGATGCCCCCCTAGCCAAAGAGGTGACACCCCTCTAAAAACGGCTGATAACCCATTTAATAATTGTTTTTTTTGTTTAATAAAAACATTTTTGTGTAAACGATCGAGAAAATCTGTATCATTCGGTGTACTCTAAATAAGGATCGATGGGTGACACCCCAGTTCATTCATACCCCTAAAAACTGTTAATTATTTAAAACAATTCTTACTCTTCCATTTCTTCTTAAATTCTTACATTTAAAACTACGTTCGAAATGTTTAAGCTTGGGTGGGTGTCACCTTACACCCCTCCTAGGTATAGCCAAATGAGTGTTTTCCCAGGATAATTTTTTTTCAAGGAAGGCATATTTACAAACTTAGGGGAAAATTCGAAGACTCCGGTAGTCACTCTCCCAGATAGTCTGAGGGGTGACACCCTATTTGTTATACCCTAATTTATTTCATTAGTTAAGTGAATTCTAATTTTTTTCAAGGAAAGCATACAACTTGAAAAAAGTGCCAAGTTCACTAGTTTGGGTGTCACCCCGAACCCCGAAGGGGTGACACCCCGGGCGGACCATCCCCCTAGCTACGCTACTGACTATATGCAGTATAATAAAAAAGTGAATTAATTGAAAAAGTAAATTGCTTAATTCTTCAGTTTGAAGGAACAAATAGTAAGTAAATCTGTGAATGGTTATGTTGACTTAAATTCCCTATTAAATTGCAAGAAAAAAAGTTAAAACAGGACTTCAGGGGGGACAGAATATGTTCGAACGCCCGAACAATGTTAGGGGGAAATTCAGGCAGTTGTTGGGAAATTTTTGCCTAAATTTATGAAGAAAAAAACTCTAGTTGTTATTAGTAACAAGTATTTTGGCTGATGACAAAATATAATGTCCTCCAAATTCTGCAGATATTAGGTAAAAACAACGGAATAACAGAGGAAAACGATAAAATGAGTTTACTTGGTGGAGTTAGTTTTTCCTTCGTTTTGACTGATATGCGGGAAAAGCAACGTATCTATGATGGGATGATTTTCAATAAAAATCACGTTCTTGTTTAATCACAACATTATTTTGGTCCTGTTATATTTTGTTTTTGGGAATTTTTGATGAAAATATGGAGGCTTTTCTCAAAACTGTGTCTCAATATGGTTTATATGAAGAAGATACTAATAGAATGCCATCAATTCGTGTTCTTATTTATAAAATTAAAATCTCTGTATAAATAAAAGGCTAACGGGCGATGTGTGTATGTATGTATGTATGTATGTCCAGGGTAATCTCTTGAAATAGGCCACGGACCGAAACCAAACTCGACGTATAGACGTATTCCGAGTCGGGGAGTAACTTAAGATAGTTTTCAAAGCTTTAAAATCGAATAATTACGAGTAATTAGCGAATTTATAGCCGAAAACGCTTATTTCTCCATTTCTCTACTAGAGTAGACTGCTCGACTCACTATTGTTAACTAGATGAAAACCTTCAAAAATTAAATATTTTAACAGGAAAAACTCTATAGTTGTCCATTTAAAAAGGATATAAGTTGTGAAAACGCTAAAATAAATTCAAATAATTTATTTTGAAACGTTACTTTCCCCTATTTTAAGATATTTTCCTTTAAAATTTAAATATTTATGGAAAATTGTAAATTTTATTTTCATGGAAGAGGACTTTAAAGCAAAACATTGTTTCAAATGAAGCGGTTCACTAGACTTTTAAATTTACTAGATCTTTTATTATTGTTTCAAATTTATTATTTTTGTTCACTAGACTTATTAATTTACTAGGAAACATTGCCGAGAACACCGGGAAAAGAAAAATTACCGGGAATATCGGGATAGGAAAAAAGTACCGGGATTACCGGGACATAAAAATTACCTCGATCATAGGGATAGGAAAATTATCGGGAACATCGGGATAAGGAAAATTACCGGGAACATCGGGATATGAAAAATTACCGGGAACACCGGGATATGAAAAATTACCGGGAACATCGGGATATGAAAATTATCGGGAACATCAGGATATGAAAAATTACCGGGAACACCGGGATATGAAAAATTACCGGGAACACCGGGATATGAAAAATTACCGGGAACACCGGGATAGGAAAAATAACCGGGAACATCGGGATATGAAAAATCACCGGGAACACCGGGATAGGAAAAAGGCGTCTGGGATACCGGGATGATTGGTAATTGCTGATTTAAAAATTATAAATATATTTTGAGAAAATTTAATTTTAAAAAATTTTACACTCCACCCGTGCAAGGCCGGGCATATCCGCTAGTCTCTGTATAAATAAAAGGCTAACGGGCGATGTGTGTATGTATGTATGTGGGTATGTACGGGGTAATCTCTTGAAATAGGCCACGGACCGAAACCAAACTCGACGTATAGACGTATTCCGAGTCGGGGAGTAACTTGGGATAGTTTTCCAAGCTTTAAAATCGAATAATTACGAGTAATTAACGAATTTATAGCCCGAAACGCTTATTTCTCCATTTCTCTACTAGAGCAGATCTGCTCGACTCACTATTGTAAACGAGATGAAAACCTCGAAAATTAAATATTTTAACAGGAAAAACTCGATAATTGTCCATTTAAAAACTATATCAGTTGTAAAAACAACAAAATAAATTCAAATAAATAGTTTTGAAACGTTAGTTTCCCCTATTTTAAGATATTTTCCTTTAAAATTTCTTCATGGAAAACGACTTAAAAATAAAACATTGTTTCAAATGAAGCGGTTCACTAGACTTTTCAATTTACTAGATCTTTTATTATTGTTTCAAATTTGTTATTATTGTTCACTAGACTCATTAATTTACTAGGAAACATTGCCGAGAATACCGGGAAAAGAAAAATTACCGGGAACATCGGGATATGAAAAATTATCGGGAACATCGGGATAGGAAAATTACCGGGAACATCGGGATAGGAAAAATTACCGGGAACACCCGGGTATGAAAAATTACCGGGAACAATCGGGATAGGAAAAAACACCGGGAACACCCGGATATGAAAAAATACCGGGATTATCGGGACATAAAAATTATCGGGAACATCGGTATAGGAAAAATTACCGGGACCACCGGGAGATGAAGGGGCGCCTGGGATACCTGGAAGATTGGTAATTGCTAATTTACAAAATTATAAATGTATCTTGGGAAAATTTAATTTAAAAAAAAATTATACACTCCACCCGTGCAAGGCCGGGCATATCCGCTAGTCTCTGTATAAATAAAAGGCTAACGGGCGATGTGTGTATGTATGTATGTGGGTATGTCCGGGGTAATCTCTTGAAATAGGCCACGGACCGAAACCAAACTCGACGTATAGACGTATTCCGAGTCGGGGAGTAACTTGGGATAGTTTTCAAAGCTTTAAAATCGAACGTTTTCGAGTAATTAACGAATTTATAGCCCGAAACGCTTATTTCTCCATTTCTCTACTAGATAGATCTGCTCGACTCACTATTTTTAAGGAGATTATAAAAACCTTGAAAAATAAATATTTTAACAGGAAAAACTCGATAATTGTCCATTTAAAAAGGATATAAGTTGTAAAAACACCAAAATAAATTCAAATAATTAATTTTGAAACGTTAGTTTCCCCTCTTATAAGATATTTTCCTTTAAAATTTAAATATTTATGGAAGAGTGTAAATTTTTTTTTCATGGAAAACGACTTAAAAATAAAACATTGTTTTAAATGAAGCGGTTCACTAGACTTTTCAATTTACTAGATCTTTTATTGTTGTTTCAAATTTGTTATTTTTGTTCACTAGACTCATTAATTTACTAGGAAACATTGCCGAGAACACCGGGAAAAGGAAAATTACCGGGAACATCGGGATAGGAAAAAAAAGTACCGGGATTACCGGGACATAAAAATTACCTCGATCAGCGGGATATGAAAATTATCGGGAACATCGGGATGGGAAAAGTACCGGGAACATCGGGAGAGGAAAAATTACTGGGAACATCGTGAGAGGAAAAATTACCGGGAACATCATCGAGATAAGAAAATTTACCGGGAACACCTTGATAGGAAAATTATCGGGAACATCGGGATAAGAAAATTTACCGGGAACACCGGGACAGGAAAAAATAACCGTGAACACCGGGATTTTAAAATTACCGGGAACACTGGGATAGGAGAGAGGCGCCTGGGATACCGGGAAGATTGGTTATTGCTGATTTACATAATAATAAATGTATTTTAAGAAAACTAAAAAAAAATACTTATACACTCCACCCGTGCAAGGCCGGGCATATCCGCTAGTCTCTGTATAAATAAAAGGCTAACGGGCGATGTATGTGTGTGTGTGGGTATGTATGTATGTCCGGGGTAATCTCTTGAAATAGGCCACGGACCGAAACCAAACTCGACGTATAGACGTATTCCGAGTCGGGGAGTAACTTGGGATAGTTTTCAAAGCTCGAAAATCGAATAATTACCAGTAATTAACGAATTTATAGCCCGAAACGCTTATTTCTCCATTTCTCTACCAGAGCAGATCTGCTCGACTCACTATTGTTAACTAGATGAAAAACCTTCAAACATTTAATATTTTAACAGGAAAAACTCGATAATGAGGAAGTTGCATGATTTTTTATTATTTTTTAAATCGATTCTTCTTGCAAAAATAAGGAACTACCCAAAATTTGAGGCTGATCGAGAAATTTTTTGATTGCCAAAAAAATTAACAAAAGTCCCCTTTTTAAAAGCCCGCGAAAACACCAAGAGTTTGGATGTGACGTCATCTTATATTAAACATTGTTGTAAAGCAATGGAGTTGATGGTACTATTGTTGACGTCATCTTATAGTTTAAACAATAAACGTTTTCAGTCACGTGTTTTTTCTCGACTTTTAAATTAAAATATTTAATTACCTGTACATTTTTTTGAAAAACTGACTAGATATTTCATTTTACCATACAAAAAACCATACGGAACACTTGTTTGTTTTTGAAAATCTGACACATGCAACTTCCTTATTGTCCATTTAAAAACTATATCAATTGTAAAAACACCAAAATAAATTCAAATAATTAATTTTGAAACGTTAGTTTCCCCTATTTTAAGATATTTTCCTTCAAAACTTAAATATTTATGGAAAAGTGTAAATTTTCTTCATGGAAAACGACTTTACAACAAAACATTGTTTCAAATGAAGCGGTTCACTAGACTTTTAAATTTACTAGATCTTTTATTATTGTTTCAAATTTGTTATTTTTGTTCACTAGACTCTTTAATTTACTAGGAAACATTGCCGAGAATACCGGGAAAAGAAAAATTACCGGGAACACCGGGATAGGAAAAAGGCGTCTGGGATACCGGGATGATTGGTAATTGCTGATTTAAAAATTATAAATATATTTTGAGAAAATTTAATTTAAAAAAATTATACACTCCACCCGTGCAAGGCCGGGCATATCCGCTAGTCTCTGTATAAATAAAAGGCTAACGGGCGATGTATGTATGTATGTCGGTATGTCCGGGGTAATCTCTTGAAATAGGCCACGGACCGAAACCAAACTCGACGTATAGACGTATTCCGAGTCGGGGAGTAACTTGGGATAGTTTTCAAAGCTTTAAAATCGAATAATTACGAGTAATTAGCGAATTTATAGCCCGAAACGCTTATTTCTCCATTTCTCTACTAGAGTAGATCTGCTCGACTCACTATTGTTAACGAGATGAAAACCTCCAAAAATCAAATATTTTAACAGGAAAAACTCTATAATTGTGCATTTAAAAAGGATATAAGTTGTGAAAACTCTAAAATAAATTCAAATAATTAATTTTCAAACGTTACTTTCCTTTATTTCAAGATATTTTCTTTAAAAATTTAAATATTTATGGAAAAGTGTAAATTTTCTTCATGGAAAACGACTTAAAAATAAAACATTGTTTCAAATGAAGCGGTTCACTAGACTTTTCAATTTACTAGATCTTTTATTATTGTTTCAAATTTGTTATTTTTGTTCACTAGACTCATTAATTTACTAGGAAACATTGCCGAGAACACCGGGAAAAGGAAAATTACCGGGAACATCGGGATAGGAAAAAAAAGTACCGGGATTACCGGGACATAAAAATTACCTCGATCAGCGGGATAGGAAAATTATCGGGAACATCGTGATAGGAAAATTACCGGGAACACCGGGATAGGAAAAAGACGTCTGGGATACCGGGATGATTGGTAATTGCTGATTTAAAAATTATAAATATATTTTGAGAAAATTTAATTTAAAAAAAATTATACACTCCACCCGTGCAAGGCCGGGCATATCCGCTAGTCTCTGTATAAATAAAAGGCTAACGGGCGATGTATGTGTGTGGGTATGTCCGGGGTAATCTCTTGAAATAGGCCACGGACCGAAACCAAACTCGACGTGTAGACGTATTCCGAGTCGGGGAGTAACTTGGGATAGTTTTCCAAGCTCTAAAATCGAATAATTACGAGTAATTAACGAATTTATAGCCCGAAACGCTTATTTCTCCATTTCTCTACTAGAGTAGATCTGCTCGACTCACTATTGTTAACGAGATGAAAACCTCCAAAAATCAAATATTTTAACAGGAAAAACTCTATAATTGTCCATTTAAAAAGGATATAAGTTGTGAAAACTCTAAAATAAATTCAAATAATTAATTTTCAAACGTTACTTTCCTTTATTTCAAGATATTTTCTTTAAAAATTTAAATATTTATGGAAAAGTGTAAATTTTCTTCATGGAAAACGACTTAAAAATAAAACATTGTTTCAAATGAAGCGGTTCACTAGACTTTTCAATTTACTAGATCTTTTATTATTGTTTCAAATTTGTTATTTTTGTTCACTAGACTCATTAATTTACTAGGAAACATTGCCGAGAACACCGGGAAAAGGAAAATTACCGGGAACATCGGGATAGGAAAAAAAAGTACCGGGATTACCGGGACATAAAAATTACCTCGATCATAGGGATAGGAAAATTATCGGGAATATCGGGATAAGGAAAATTATCGGGAACATCGGGATAAGAAAATTACCGGGAACATCGGGATAGGAAAATTATCGGGAACATCGGGATATGAAAAATTACCGGGAACACCGGGATAGGAAAAAGGCGTCTGGGATACCGGGATGATTGGTAATTGCTGATTTAAAAATTATAAATATATTTTTAAAAAATTTAATTTAAAAAAAATATATATACACTCCACCCGTGCAAGGCCGGGCATATCCGCTAGTGCAAAATAAATTAGCTATTTTACATTAAATAGAGGAAAATTTTAATTCAAAGTTTCAAGGGATCTATTAAATGAGTAAACATTTCTTTACATATTTTTGGCATTAGGAAACAGTTTCTTGATATTAAAAGAAAAAGGGGATATTAAGATATTTGAAGAGAGAAATACAATTTTTTATAATAATCTTAAAACAGTTTAACAATCTATTTGAATTTTGAGCACAAAATATTTTTATGAGGTTATATATATATATAGTCCACAGAGTGCGTCCGGGACCACTGATGACGTGGGCGCACCTGTGGACATCTTCAATTTCTTTGAGTGTCTGGGAGTTATGGTGGGTACACGTGGTACATATGATCTTAAATTTCAAATGTATTTGTTTTATATATATATATATATATATATATATATATATATATATATATATATATATATATATATATATATATATATATATATATATATATATATATATATATATATATATATATATATATATATATATATATATATATATAATATATATATAAACCCTTCATTTTACAAAATTCCTAAACAGGACCCTGGCAGAAAACCTGGATAAACATGAACCCATGCAATGTTAAAACCATTATTTTCAATGACAAAATTAAAATAAGAGTATACGAGTAAGAAGAGAGAGAGGGTAATTCAGAAATAATCATCAATAATTGGGGGGAGGTAGAGGGGCCCTAGACAAGCATATTTCGAATAGGGATGGTGGGGCGCAGCCTTACCGTTAAATAGCTAGGACCTATTGTAGTGCGAGCGGGTTTCAAAATGCCGTTTTTAGAAGGCCCGTGTGACGAAACAAAACCTAATAAAAAGGAAAAAAATTATTGCATGAGGTACAGGAGTATCCGTACTACTTAAATCCTCAATGTGATAGAAATTGTACCACTTGCTAAACCGTGGGGTGAGTTTTAAAACGTGCAATATTAATATCTTTGTCAAACAATGGAGTTCCCTTAATGGTATTTAGAAAAATGATGATAGGGGAAGGAATTTTCAATGATCAAACAGTTTAATGATCAATGTTAGGATCATTGAAAATTCCTTTCCCGATCATCATTTTTCTAAATAACATTAAGGGATCTCCATTTTTTGACTAAAAGATTAATACTGCACTTTTGAAACTCAATCCACGGTTTAGAAAGTGGTTCAAATTCTATTGAATTCATGGTGTAAGTAGTAGGGATACTTCCTTACCTCATGCAATAGTTTTTTTATTTTATTATGTTTTGATTCGTCACACGGGACTTCTAAAAACGGCCTTTTGAAACGCGCTCTAACTACATTAGGTCCTAGCTCTTTAACGGTAAGGCTGCACCCCACCATCCCTATTCGATATATGCTTGTCTAAGGCCCCTCTACCTGCCCCCAAATTATTGATGATTATTTCTGAATCACCCTGTATACCTAAAATATATCAATACATTTTTTAATAAAAAAACCTTATCACTGGCATTTTATATTGTAACACATTACATTTAATTGTTTTACCACTTGAATTTTGTTTAGTTATAAAACTATTGTGAAAGTCCTCCTAGTCATTATTTGTCTTAAGCACTGCCAATTTTTCTAACTTGTTTTGCTTCGAAAACTTGTCATCAGAAAGTTTAAGAAGCAAACAGTTATTAAGTAAGCTGTAATATGTATTTTTCCTTTTAAGACTGGTTGAACAGCACTTTATGTAAAACTTATGTATTGTCAAGAATGATTATGAATTCTGGTCTCAGGGATCTGTCTAGGATTTTTTGCCAACTCCCTATTTTGTGAAAATTTAAAAAAAAAATTTGTGAAAATAAAATACGTGTAATAAAATGAATCGAAAAATATGTTTTTAAAAATCACTTTACATATACATTTTAAGGGGAGTTAAAAGGTTTCAAATATTAGTATTATTAGTTTAGTAATAATTTGTGAAAATTCAGTTATAAATTGTGAAAATAAGAAATTTTAAATTTGTGAAGCTACCGTTTTAACGATCGGCGAATTTGTGAAGCTACCGTTTTAACGATCAGCGAATTTGTGAAGCTACCGTAAAACGGTAGTAAATTTGTCCTGGACAGATCCCTGGGTCTACACACATGCGGTTCTCATCTTTACACACAATTTGGTTTTTATGATCTTCAATGAGATACTACTTGAGTCTGTATGTGAAAGAAATAAATACAAAATATATAGTTTATGTAACAAAATTTACTTTGTCTGTACTTAAGTTTTCACAAAAAACATTTGTAAGGCCTTTGGACTTCTCAAAACAATATGAGCACCTCATATACATATCATAATATTCTCCATTGCTTTTCTTATATACAAAATCACCAGATCTATACAATATACACATACCATCATGTAAAATAATTGAAATTTGATGGAATGATCAAATGTGTTGTACAAAAGGCAATCTTAACTTAAACTAAAACAAAGGGGTTCTTGAATAGTAACAAATTGTCTGGATAAATACTCAAAATATTTACATAACTTTTCCATCAAACATCATTTTATATTCTCAAGAGAAACCAAATAATTATTCTGCTGCCTTCACCTTACAACTTAGGGCCAACAGTTTTAATTGCACAAAGTAGCCCTGCGTTGTTTTGGTTTAACAAAATATAAAATTGGGGAATGAGGATTGATAAAAAAATCATCAAATGTAATAAAGAGCACAAGTTTTAAATTGGCTCTATAAGGCACTAAGTATGAAATATAACAAAATCTAATTCACAAAAGAATACATACTGAAAGACACTTTTATGATTTTTCTTGCAATTTCTTGAACGAGACCTAATTATTTTAAAGACATCAAATGACATGTTGATAAATAAAAAGAAAAGAGTTCATTTAGTTGAATTTTTAGCCAAGTATTTTTAAAGAAATTTAATGCCTGTCACTCCAGTGTATCCCAAACTTTTCAGAGTCACTGCATTCTTTTGGGACAAAAATATTTTCCACAGCAATCAAAGAAATTACATTGAATTGGAAAAAGTTGAGAAGAACCTGGAAAAAGTTGTAACCTTCCCCTGAACCTAATAAAATTTCTCCAACCAAGCCTTATGTATTGCTCCTATGGAGCTGGCAGGGGCTTCCCCTGAACCAGGTTCGGGCACTTTTTCCAGGTCCGCATTGAATTTTAAAGAAAAGATTTTGAAGAAAACTGTCAAATTTTTAATGAAATTAAAAACTTAGCTAAATTAAATATTTCAAAGGCTCTTCGGTAGAAAAGGGATAATTAAAATCCCTGTCAAAGGCAAATTTAACTGAACATAGTGATATGTTGCAAAAGATTAAAATAGATATCTAAACTAAACAATTGGAATGAATAAAACAGTATCCTATGAAAACAACGTTTATTTTGCGCATTTAATTTAAAACTTTAAAAGAGACATGTTTCGAAGATACTTGGATCTTCTTCCACAGTGTGAAGATGTAAGCATCACGGATGGGTAAATATATTGAACCTCCCAAAGAAGACTGCTCCAATATCAAAATCTAAAAGTTTCAGTATGAGTTCCTTTAGGCAATCGTCTACAGTTTACATGTGTCAGTGAGTTGGCGAACTTTTACGCCCAATTAAGCCTGCCATGTTTCACCAAGACCAAGACTCAATTCAAAATTCTAGGATTATTTGATGGACATTTGATTTATTTCACCATATAACTATCACTGATAGATCAGTATTGATATGATCAATATATGGATAACTTACATCAGTATGATAAATTCATTTAAGTCAGCTTAATTAGTTAATCAGCAATAAAGAATCAATATTAATTAGGATGACTAAATCGTTAGTGTAATATAGTAAACTAAATTATCCTAAAAGGATATAGTTTATAGATAAAGATCAGTATTATAGAATATATATTAAATTCATTAATTATTTAGATTAGGGATGCACAACCTTTTTGGGAGGAGGGCCACTTACAAAGTTGATTGAGACACGGAGGGCCGCAAACAGAGTAACAGCAAAAATAATATAATACAGCTAATACAATAAGGTAGAATTTGCATCTCAAGGAACTTAATATAATATAAGATGTGAATAATTGAGTTTGTACCATTAAAGGGTTCTAGGGGTCCTCCCCAGAAAATTTTTGGAAATTTAACTCTAAAAAACAAAGCATTGACTAGTTTTTGCACATTTAGCCCAAATATTGGACATATATTTTAAGATGGGATTTGCATTTTGATTAACTTAATATTTATAAAAAATGGTAATTATAGAATTCCAAATTTAAAGGGGGGTCTGGGGGTCCTACCCCAGAAAAATTTTGGAAATTTGATCCTAAAAAACAGAGTTTTAACTTATTTTAGAAATCAAGTTCGATTTTTTGGGGGGGACAGGCCCCCAGCCTTCTGCTATCCCCCTTGATAGCATATCTGAAACAGGTTATGATTTAATAAGAATTACAAAAATACACTGCATTATTATCTAATCTTGTTTCAAAGTGATCTTTTTGCAAAAATTTAGAACTTGGGAAATCCTTAAGAAAAATTTGTTGAAAATACTCACTAAAATTGATAAAATAAAGCTATGTCAGAGATATGAATAGACTTATTACACTCCTCTGACCACGCTTAATTTTTTTCTGCATTGCAATTACAATGTGAAAAGAAGCCAGCTTCAACTAGGCGCCGTAAAAACGGCACTTTCGCGAAAAATCGCTATTTTTCGACTTTTCCGCGGCGCGTGATCCTAAACACCGGACTTCTGGCTTCATAACTTCAAACCATTGTTAAGTTGTTTTTTCCACATCGCACCGTCGCACAAACAATACAAGAAGAAGCCAACTTCAATTTGGCGCCCGCCCAAAAATCGCGGCAGGAACGGAACACTTCGCGAGCAAAACGAAACTCGAAAAATCGCGATTTTCCCGACTTTTTTCCGCTATAAATCGTCACTTTTTCTCGGTTAAAATAAAGAAAGTAACAAAAGTTAGGGATTACCTGAAATACCCAAATTAGTTCGCGGGCCGCATGTTGATGGTTCGCGGGCCGCATGTGGCCCGCGGGCCGCAGGTTGTGCATCACTAATTTAGATGATACGATAATTTTTTGGGGTCTAGGTAAGCTTGGGAATATTTCGGAGGAGATATTGTGATTTCGGAAAGAGTTAATTAGGTTCTTTTAGTCATATTTTTGGTCAAAATGAAAAAAAGAACCTTTTCATTTTTAAAGGGACTGTACATCAAAATATTCCCTGATTAGATCTTTAAATTTGATTTGATTTTAATTTGAACCGTGGTTAAACAGGGTAAATCTGGGCAAACTAAATCGGCCAAATGAATGCGGCAAAGTGGCGAAACCGCAGACGATTGCCGAGAACTTGTACTAAAACTTTTTAGATTTTGATATTGGAGGTATTCTTCTTTGAGAAGTACAATATGTATACAGCAGGAAACAAAGTTACAGCGAACCACAGGAAAGCATGGGGGTACTAAAAAAATATAGGGGGGGGGGAGAATCAAGCAGGCCCGTAGCCAGGAATTTCCCTTTAGTGGGGCACCCACTTTTTCAGGGGGGCAAGGGGTTTTCAGGAGGTATCATAGGCGTAAGTTCAACTATTTGGGGACAAAACCCATAAGACCCTCAGGCCTAAGGAGCTGTTACAATACTTTTGTTTCGGGAAGAGTAGGTCCTAGATTTTTCTAGTTTTACCTTTCCTGTTTTCTTAAGTTTCCTTTTCTAAGTTTCTAAGTCCTTTTCTTAAGTTTAAGTCCCTAGTCCCCTTTTTTAAGTCCTGTTTTCTTAAGTTTCTTCTGTTTTCCTTTTTAAAATTTTAGAAATTTGAAGCTTAAATTACTGTTTTAGCCCATTTTTAGATCCTTTGGGTTAAAGTATAGAAGGAACTGTCCATGTAAGCTCCAGAATTGAAAAGGAAAACTCGAAAATCGAGGTGGATCACTCCTTGTTAATCTTTAAATAGACATAATTTTATAAAGGGTGTCAATTTTCCCTAACCTCCCTGTTCAGTCAGTGCTAGGGTATATAGAAGTTTATTTCGGTAGGGGCCTAAAAATATTCATCATCCCCCTCCCATGCTTAATGTAGTTTGTTATACATTTTTGGGTTGAAAATTCGTCCAAGAGAACTTACAGAAGAGAAGAATTACCCAAGAGAAGAATTACAAGAATTAATAAATTCTTGTGATCTGTTCTTATATTAACATAAAAACAGTTTTTTTGTAAAAATGGGGGATACTAGTATCAAAGGGTGGTCTGGGGGTTCTCACCCAGAAATTTTTTGGAAACTTGACCCTAAAAACAGGGTTTTAAACTGCTTTTGATACGTATACCAAAATTTGGACGTACATTTTTAAGTAGAATTTTGATTTTGATGAACTTGTTATTTAAAAAAATTGGGAATAATAAAGGTTCAAATACAAATGAAGGGTATGGGGGCCCTTCTCTCCCCAGAAAAATTTTGAAAATTTGACCTTATAAAACTGGGTTGAACTAAATTATTCGTGTTTTGGAAGGGGACTGCTCCTCCCTGCCCCCTGGCTGTGCTTGTGGATAGAATTTCTGAATATTTTCTAGGGGGGCAAATGAAGATTCCAGAGGGGGCTCAGCTCCCCTTCTTAGCTACGGGCCCGGAATCAAGATATCTTAATTTGAAAGAAAAAAAAAGGCATTGGACAGATCATTGACGAGGTAATTTGAGAAATGATTAATATAATCAAAATCAAATCAAAGTCTGCCCGGGCCTAGTGGCCCATCAGGCAGTGCCCATCTCCGTTTCTGTAGCCTTTTGGCCTGGGGTGCTAACTACTAGCGTGTGTCCAGGCCGAGTGGCTAGCCCGACGCTGGACCCCCAGTTGATTCCCTAAGCGAGCTTGGTCCTCATTTATCGACCCCGGAAGGATGAAGGGCTGAGTTAACCCATGACCAGCTACATAAGGAGAAGCCACAAGGCATCGAACCTGGGTCGGTAATGCTCATAGCCAGACACGCTGACCACTACACCACCGCGGCCACGATTAATATAATAGCTGTCATAAAATCGAGGTCAAGTGTTGAAATACAGTTTTTAATAATGGTAGCAGAAGAAAAGTTAAAATTATGTCAGTTTTTCCAAACATGCTGAGCTATGGCTAATTTGTCGAATTCTTTGACAAATCAGCCGAATTCTTTGCCCCTATATTTTTAGTACCTCCATGTTTTCCTTCAGTTCACTGTAACTTTGTTTCTTACTGTATATTATGTATTTACCGATTGTCATACTTACATCTTCACACTGAAGAAGAGGATCTAAGTATCCTCGAGACCTGTCTGTTTTAAATTAAATGTACAGTATAAACGTTTTTGTATGTACTTGCTTATTTGCACAACTTGCTTTTATTTATTACCATAAAATAGTATCTCTTAATAAATTATGATGGTTCAGTATTTCCCACCGAGAAATCTGGCAAATCAAACTTTAAAAAACTTTTGATCATAGCACCCCAGGGCACTGGAGTGCAGTTTGGGAACCACTGTCATACTCTTACATTTCAGTAGGCTTTTCAAATGCTCAATATTGACGCTAGCAGTTATTTTAGAGCTAACCAGGATAAAGGTTAGATAATTTTATGACTGGTGAGAGTTTAAAATATTGGATGAATAATATAAGAGTTTATGATGACGTTGTGGGACATCAACTCCAGTTTACATTGTGTCTGAAGAAATTAGCAGAATTTTCAGTTTTCTGCCAGAGCCACACACGATACTCAATCAAATTGCAGAAAGTGTTATTATACTCGAATGCAACTTAAGTTGAGCCTGACGTCATGGCCACGTGGAAGAAAATCTGAGTAAACAAAGCCTGCTGGGTTGTTAGAAGCTCTTATTGGCTGGCGAGTTGTGCTACAACTACGCGTTACGCCACTTTAAAAAATAATAACGCTGAACATTTTATGCATATCGGGATAAAAAGATGCTTAATATACGTGGATTTAAAGAAACTAATCATTATTCAAAATTGAAGCCCTAAATTTCACTCAAAATTCAGACACCGCGCGGGGAACTTCTTTCTTTGGTTGCTCTCAGCATATTTCTACAGGCTCAAGTTAAGTTGCAACTGAGTAGTATGTCTGGGTAGGCAGGGTGCATCTAGAAAGAAATTGTTGCCGAAAACGGCCCCTTCACAAAATTCCGATCCTCAAAAACGGACTTAAATCAAGCTATATGCACTCGCTAAGTGCAATTTTATTTAAAAAAATAATATGTTTACAGAAATAGTACCTTATTTTAGAATGAAAAATTATTTTCACAAAATTCAATTCCGTTTTTCACAAAATTCCCAAAAATGCCCCTGGCAAAAAATCCTGGATGCACCCCTGGTAGGTAACAGTTTAAGTTGTTTTTTACTGTCAATAAAAGAAAATAAGAGCTTTAGAGGGTGGATAACCCTAAATATATCACCCTTTTGTGTATGCCAGTGGTTCCCAAAGTGGGTGCAAGCAACTTTTGGTGAAGTGAAGTAATGTCAGGGGTGTAACGAGGAGCTCAGGTGTATAAGGATTCTTAGAATAACCTTAAAAATATTCAAGTTTCTGGTGCAAAAATTATAAGTATCTTATAACTTTGTAACTTTATACCTGGACAGAACTAGATTTTCAAAATTTCTATTGTAGAAAGATGTTGAGAATAAAATGCTTATTCAATATTTAGTGTTGAAAATATAACCTGTTAAGTTCTTGTGTATCAATTCTTTTTGAACGATTAAATTCTCTAAGCGCAATAGTATTTACAGAGAGCAACAAGGACTCCTCTCCTAATTGTGCTATAACTCAGGGTGTAAATTTCTTGGAGAAGACTAAATTCAGCTATTATTTTTAATTTTGAAAATTTAATCAGAACTTAGCACCAAACGATCTGACATACTTAAAATCCAATGCAGCTTTTAGAAGAGTCGTACAAGTTTTTTTAATCCTGACCAAACATATTTTCAAAATGATAGACAATTTCTTTTTTTAAGTAACTATACTTGTCAGTAAATTGAAATAACTTCAAAAGTAAGGATTTTCAATTAGAATTTCTATGGTCTTGGGGAGATACCTAGCTTAAAAGTAATTTAAAAGGAAAGCTTAAACTTTTTCATCACAGGATGGAATGAAAAATGGAATGAATACAACTATGTGTATTAGAAAAAAACTGGGGGCCGAGAGACAGTTCTAAACCTAAAAATAATGCCATGACTTGGAAAAGTTTGAGAACCCCTGGCTTAAACAAATATGCTAAATGATTAATTTCGTGAATTTTTAAAGAGCCTCAAAACATTTTTAAATATCTGGGCAAAAAATTAATTTTATGTTTTGGTCAACAAGTTAATTTCAAAAATATTGATTTGGAACAAAAAGTGGTAATCTATACTTTGTTGTTCTTAGGTATCTACTTGTAAGTACAAATGACAAGTTTGTATCAACGGCATAGCTGCCAATTCTTTGGATTTATAGCTGGAAGACCTCAGTTTGTCATTAAAATGAAATCTCTTCCAGCTGAATAGGAAGAATTTGCAGCTATGTAAAGGTTTTAAGGTCAGGTAAGAAGTACATGCAAAATATAATTTAAAGCAAAAAATTGAGCTTACACATTCTCCTAGTTTAGTAAACAAACTTAAAATCTGTCATTCAATACCTGAACAGGTAAATAACAGGCTTTTATAAAATTTATGAATTAAATTTTTACCAATTTCACAATTTTGCCAAATCATGGAATGGATTTAATTTAAATCATGGTTATATTTGTTTATGATGTGTAGTTATTCTCTTAAATAAAAGGTTTTTAAAAAATCAAATACATAATAGCACAATGGCTGCTTACAAATTTTATGCTTTTGAATTCAGTGAAACTAAATAGAGTAGATAATTACATGAAAGTTTAGTACATTAGCAAAATAAAGCAGAGTATAAACATTCCTGGGTACTGTAAGTTAATCTTAACAGCTAAGATGCACTATGGCGTTCGATTGTTAATATTGTGTGAGTTGAGTTAAGATGTTTTTAAAAAAGACCATAAAAATGCACCTTAATAAGCTATAAGTAATGGAATTTATACGTGTTTAGTATATGATTCAAACTAAGAAATGCGCTGTTTTAGAAATCATTGCTAAAGTATGAATTATGAAATGATTTAATTTCTAAGCTGTTTTAGAAAATATCAAGATGTGTTTACAGATTTAACAATTCAACTTAAAAGGGCAAAATATCGCAATGTAGATGAATGACTAAATTATATTTAGAGTTTTTTCATTATCATTTTTTTCCTGTTGTGTTATGTGTTATTGTTGTTGAATAAATTTGTATTTGAAATTTGAGCCATAGTTTTTAAACACCTATGAAAGAAATTTGTTTAATAATTTTAGATAGAAATTAATTTTAAATAATAATGGTTAGTCTTTTGAAAACTCTGGCAACTTTTTTTGAAATCTTTTGTGCTTGTTTATTAAAAGACATTAATAAAAGCATCCATATGAGCTACATGTTTTTTTACCAAAACAAATATATTCATATTTTAAGTGATTAAAAATCCTTTTGAATAGATCATGACTTTTCAAAAGTGGTAATAAATAATGAAAATAAATAAAACAAACTAAATGTAAACAAAGTGAAAGCTCAAAGATTTGTTTTAAATGATTGTCACTGGTAAAAGTTACCTAAAACAAGGGTCAGCTTATTATCATTGAATCCTATTTTTTAAAGTAGGTATAACACAAGCTTTTAAATTAAATACACTGGGTACCTGTCATTTTAGGATGAAATTGCACTGCCCAAACAAATGCCTCTAGTCAAAGGATAGCTTGTGTGTGAATCAGTTTTAAAAACTAATAAAAGCAGCAGAATAGTTATTTACATCATAACATTAAGGGTCTTGAAAATGTAAAATAACATGAATAAATTTCTAATTGGCTAATCAAGCTTAAACACAGTTTTCCCGTACAAAACAATCTCCTAGCATTCATTTTCCTCACACATATCAGTACTTCATACACTCATGTGTAATTTTCTAGCATTTTGAAGTATTTCCTTAACTTATCAGAAACAACAGCAATATTGAGCAAGTATGTTGCTAACAAAGGTAAGGAAATCCATTATCCGAATGCTCCATCAATCAAATGAAGAGTAAATATCTGATTTATATTCTACACAACTAAAGACTTAGGGGCATGCTAAAAAGCATTGACTAATCCAATTAAAAGAAAATGGTCCTTATAAATAGTTTTCTCTATTTTAGTAAAAATACATGATATCACATGCAAGTTCAAGCAGTCAACACAATTGAGGTAGTATGTAGTAGAAAATGTGAAAATGAACCTTAATATTGTCAATAAATGATCGTTATGATTGCTGATCAACAGAATCATCACCATGTTTTGATTACCAAATTGCTGCCTGGATTGAGCTGAAAATGCGTTTGAAATTGTTATGACTAATAGAGAAAGCTCACAAATTTACTATTTTGTAGATAATAAATGCTTGGATTAAAGTAAATAATTGCTTTTGAATTTGATTTATAATAAATAATAGAAAAAAAGCTGCTGCTTACGAAATATATCCTTGGCTAGTTGATGATTGCTCTCTGTAAAAAATATATCCTATAACATGGCACAAACGCTAGCAACCGGGGGCTAGAAGCTGGTGTCACCTCTTTTGTATGTTTTTCTGCCACAATCCTAAATTGAGGATGCTGAGCTGTGGCAAGTGCATCACTTTTTCTAGCCCCACGGTGGTGATTTTTGTGCAGCCGTACAGGTCAATGCAAAAGAGACGCTGTAGGTGCTCGGCCACTAGCGACAGGCCCTTGTCCGTGACTCTGCTGCACTGGCCGATGTTCAACGTCCTGAGGTCGGTTAGCGTCCTCGCGATACGCCCAAGTCCTTCGTCCGTGATGGGGCAGGCGTTCAAGCTCAGGCTGCGCAGGTTGAACAGCCCCTGCGATATGTGCAGCAGGCCTTGATCCCCCACGCGCTCGCAGAAACTCACGTCCAGCACCGTCACCCGCGAGTTGTTCTCGGCCAAGAAAGCCAAGCCTGCGTCCGACACGCTGTCGCAGCTGCGCAGGTTCAGCTCCCGCAGCGAGGCGATGCGCGCCAGGTGCTTCAGGCCTGCGTCCGTCACGCCAGCGCAGAAACTCAGGTTGATGCTCTTGAGCTGGGACATGCCCATGCTGAGCTGCTTCAGCCCTTCGTCCGACACCTTCTGGCAGTCCTGAAGACTCAGGTGCTCCAGCTCCAGGGTGCCTTCGGCGAAGTGTAAGCCGCAGCCGGCCAGGAACCCGATGCCGGTGTCGGACAGGTGCCGGCAGCTGCGCAGGTTCAAGCTCTTCAGGTGGAGGAGGCCCCACGCGATCAGCAGCAGCCCAGAGTTGGTGATGTTGGAGCAGCCCCCCAGGTCCAAGGAACGCAGGTTCTTGGCCGTTTCCGAGATCTTGCGCAAGGACTGGTCAGTGATCTGCTTGCACATGCTGAGGTTGAGCACCGTGAGCGCGTTGGGCTCCGGCAGCATGCCCTGCGTCAGCCAGGCGTCGGTCAGGTTGTAGCAGCCGGTGAGGTTCAGAGACTCCAGGTTGGGGATGCCGGCGAACACGTCGCGCAGGCTGCGGCGGAGGCTGAGCACCTGCACGCGGCGGATGCCTCGCTGCACGAGGCTCTCGAACAGCGACGGGTTGTGGCGCCGGAGGTGCAGCCTCGCTTCCACGCCGCGCCAAACGGACTTGTGGTAGGCGGCCTCGCGCCACGCAGAGCACACCTGCGCCGCGTGGCCCTTGTCCGTGACGTCCAGGTAGCTGAAGATGAGCGCCAGGATCTCCGGGTAGAGGCAGGAGACATGCGTCGCCCGCGTCTCGCAGACCTCCATTGTCACATCACAGAACGACGCCACAATCTCACAACGTCCCTCCTCGGCAGCAGACTCCCGCGCTCTGGCGGGCGGGCGGGAGAGACGGCTGACGTAGCCGCCTTCCCATTGGCCGACGCCGCTTTTCCGGCCCTCCTCTCACCCTCTCCGTCTCCCTTCCCCTCTCCCCGACCGCGTGTGTTGTGTGTGTTGGAGTGGAATAAAAAAAGAACTTCGCAGAGTTCGCTTGCTCTCGCTCGCTCTGGCTTGAGTGGACAGTTTTCGAAATTTTCTCTCGCGTCGCACCTTGTGTTCAATGAAATGGTGGTTATTTTTTTCCACATTTAACTGGAGCTAATGTGGGTGTTTTTGATGAAAATTTTGATTAGTTGCAGTGAATGAATAGCTCCCCCTCCATTTTGAAAATAAAATTCCCTCACTTTTCCAGGTTAGTTTCGAATAATATTTCGGTGGAAACTCTAGCGAGCCATTCACGGCAATTTTTTGAGTATTTATTGCTTTTTGAGAACATGCTTTCATTTCCAGAGGCGAAACGGCACATGTTCGATGTTAATTTTGCAGGTTTTAAATAAAAAATAAAGCTTTTTCCCCATGACTATTCCCTGAGATTTTGGGTTTAATTAAAATTCCTTGACTGTCAACAGGTGTCTCCTGATCCGTGGGAAACCCATGAATTTTAAATTATTAAATTGAATATTTTGTATGGAATAATTATTATTTTTTACTGGTGTAGAGTATGTAGCAGTGACAAATTTATATTGATTTGATGATTTCTTTTTTGAGGAGGCCCTTATCTGTAAAACGGTTAAGATTTTTTTGGCAAATGAAACACATCTGATTAACAGTGGGATTTGTTCTATTCCTTTATCTTGTGTTAAAATCTTTACAAACAAATGCATACAAATCAGTATTATTTAAAAACTAAACGAGTAACTTTTGTCTTAACTATCTTATAGAAGGAGTTCTGTTGTTTCCATAGCCAGACTGGGGGTGTCACTTCTTGTATGTTTTATTATGGATAAATGAGATGTTTCTATTATAATGACATTTAATGAGAATACTCTATTTTAAGTCGCGAAAGCTAATTCTCACTATCTGATACAAAAAAATGCAAGTATAATATAGTATTTTTTTTCAAATGTTGTAAAGATTTTCTTAAGCTTAACAATCAACAAATTTTAATAGTACATCATACATTCCATTATCAATCACAAAGAAACAGGTACAATGCAATCAAAATCAATGTATTTGAACTTTTAACCTTTTCGTAATCTCAAAGTGTTATATTTAATTGGGCTTCAATCCCAGACTTATTTATAAGCTTATCCGTTATCCAATAAACTATTCTCCCATATTTTCTAAAAGGAATTTTCTTCATAAATTTTAGTGAAGTAAACTCATTAACAACCTACTTAATTTTTTAATTCGTCATTAGTCAATTGTTTGTTTATAACGAATAATATTTATGTCTTTACTAAAAAAAAAAGAAAACTTGTCTTTAATTATTATAATTTCTAGTACAAAATTGGCAGCATTAAGTCTTCACAAAACAGGGAGAAAAAAGGTTAAACAGATTAGGTTTGTACTATCTCGCATTAAAAGGTTAATCGACAATTTGGAGGTGTTCTGCCAAATAGAACGCTGGCCACACATTATTCCTCGATTTGAAGCCACAACCTGTTGAACTGTAACCAATGTCATTAGCCAGGTGCGATGCTGTCGATTCTATCTCTCGACGGTGAGTAAAAAATGCGTGTTCGCAGGTGGTAACTGCAACTGTAGTTTCAGAGCAAGTACCGCTATAATTATAGTAGTTTCGGCTTCTGTTCTGGGGAGAAAAAACTTGAAACAAGGCGATTCACATCTCATTGAACCTGAGGGAACAGGAAACTTTGTTATAAAGTTGACTGACACTGGTTTGGGTTCAGATGTTGTGCATGGAATGAAATAGAAATGAGAATAGAAATTTTTAGGGGATAATGATAACGTTTTGGTTGATTGATTTTACGGTCAAAATATTAAAATTTTCAAACTTTGATGGGGGGATTCCACCTACATTGTTATACAGACGAAATAACTGTAAACAAATAGGTGTGAGTTTTACAATAACGTTTTCAAATGTAAGCATCTTGGAAAATCCGAGTTGGCAAAACGTCCGTGGCACCTTTTTTTCTCTAGTAAGAAAATGTAGTTTTAAAGTTTGTTTTATTGTTAATTCATCTTCAATCAATCTGTGTAATCTGAAATTAAAAATATGATTTTTAACATTAAAATATGCCTTTCATATGTAATATAATTCATAAATCTAAGTGTTTAAATGGATTTCTTCATCAATGTAGCTGTTTTTTAATTTTCATGTAAACCACATATTTATATTAACTTAATTGGATTTTATGCCATAAATGTTCAATTAATATATTGTTCTTCATTAAATTGTTATTTCTTAGAACTATATTAATACTAAGTGAATCGCGCGCGAGTAATATTTCCCAAAAAACTGTTGTTTTCCTTACCAGCCCAAGGGGACATCCATAAATTACGTGAGGTGTTTTTTCCAAAATCTGGACCCCCCCCCCTCCCCCCTTGGTGAGATTTAGTGAGATTTTGCTGGACCCCCCCTCCCCCCACGTGAGATTTTCCTACAACCTTTAAAAATAATTTTCTATCCTATTCGTTTGTATTTTGTGCTTCACAGCACCTAAAACTTTTCCATTATTAATGATGTGGGGGAAAAGAACATTATTCCGTTCTCATACTTAAAAAATCGGTATAATTTCTAACTTAAAAAGTTGACGTGAGATTTTAATCGACCCCCCTCCTCCCTTGGTGAGATTTTTCCAACCCCTCCCCCCTTTTTTACCTCACGTAATTTATGGATGTCCCCCAAAGGGTCAGCGCAAACTTTTATGATACCAACGACCGTCAATCTGCGAACAGAAGAGTTCCCCTCCTATACTCTGTTCATTTTGAACTGGCGCTTGAAAATATTTCCTTCCCCCACCACCGATCGGTAACCATAGCAACTATCCACGTCAAAGTGACGAAGAAGGCTTACTATTGGCTGCTAGAAGAGCGTAACTATGGTTACGCTTCTAGCATGGGGGAAAGCACTATTTCTCAAACGCCAATTCTAAATGAAAAGAGTATAGACAGCGATTGCCATCTCCCCCGAATGCTCATAGTCACACAAAGAGATGGGGGAGCGGGGAGATATCCACTGCCTTGAGGATCCTCGTCGCTGGTACCATAAAAGTTTGCGCTGACCCAAAATATCCTTTGATTCTTGATTTTTCTAGTCCTTATCCCCAACGGCTCCAACATTCTTTTGGCTTCTGACAATCAGACATTTTCCCGTTTTTACAAGGGCACTACCTTCAGCATTCCAGCAGGACGACCTCTTGTTGACCCTGTTTTAACCCCTCCTTCCCCCGTAGAACTCGACCCCTGAAGCAAGTGGGTTGTGTTTCCCTATTCGCTCGAGCCTTAACATTGTGGGAAAAAATCGGGCGGTCACATTTACGAAAAAAATGAAGGGACCGTCTATAAATTTTGTAAGTATTGTAAAGCTGATGGGTTTAATTTTTTTGAATGCAATGGGGTCTTTCTTTCAAACCGCCGAGTGCTTTTTGGTTTTGATAGTTGGTACCGTAGCATGTACTCAATAGTCGGTCTTGATACCACACAAAATTTAATATTTTCAGGTTTCGACATAACTTGATGCTTTATGTAATAGTCAATCCACTAAATCTCTAGCGTTATTCAAAGTGTTGCATGTGCACTGCGCAGGGGTAGGTACATACCACGCATTGATCTGTGAATATTACTCATAGATTATATAAATAGTCTTCCTCAAAATAATATTCCCGAATATTAATACAATAATATTCACTCCAGTTATTTTTCAGTAAAATAACTATTGTAAAATATTTTAGACGAATCGAATCTCTTGTTCTCATTTGTTTATTTGAACTGTGTTAATAATGAGTGTGCTATGGCCGCAATTCCCATCCATTTTAAGGATCTTTCAAAGAATACTTTTGAGAAATTTATTTAAAAGTATGGACAAAAAGACAAACATAACTTCTCAGTCAGTAGACCCAACGTATCGCAAAGGGCATGGAAATGTTTACGTAATGATCGTTCAAATTGGCTAGAGGCAAAAGACGTAGATAAATACGATTCTAGTCCAAGAAGTAATTTACTACAAAGTTTGCAATGCGTTAGGAAACTATTACGGAAACGATTTCTTGTAAACAAGTTTACAAGAAATGTTGAATTACTGGTAAAAGAATTTTTATAACGAGTTAACAAGGAGTGAAACAGTCCTTAAAACAACTTCTTATTTAATAGAAAATAAGATTGTTTAGTGCAGAGGGGCTATGATTTCTCGAAATCACGTAATGATTTCGTCATAAAGTAATGAACCTGAAACAAAGTAGATTTGAGGCTGTTTTATAATTTCGTGACTGTGTTTATTTCACGATTTAAAGGGTAAGCATTAACCAGTGTGGCATGCTTCATTTGCCATGAAAATAAAACGATTTCTATGGTTTTAATCCTTCGATTCCTTACCGCCCCAAATTTTCCATTAGATTTGATGGTAATCTCGGGCGGGGTGAGGATTGAAAGGATTAAATGCATGATTATATGAGGCATAAGCAAACATTATATAATGTCTTTCTGATATTGTGGTTGAGGGGTCAGGGTAGCGGCTTCAGGTAGTGTATGGGTCATTTTCACCATACGCTTACATTTCAGAATAAAAATTTTTCAAACTTCATAATTTCGTAATAATATTAATATAGGAGTTTTTATATATGTTTCAAGTATATGGAACAGCAGTTGGTCATACACTTTTGCCCATAGTTTAGTGTTTTAAATATTATACGAGATCAACCAGACCCGAGCCGTAATAAAAAAAGGCAGGTGAAGGAAGCAGCCGGTAAAATCCTATGAAATCAGCTGCTCTCTTTCAGTTCGAGAAACAATGAAACGAACCTTATGAAAATAAATAGAATATTTTACTTCTTGAAATAAGTTTATATCAGACCTACAAAATTAGTTACAAATCATTTTTAAACTCTCATTGGGCTGTGCAACGCGACGGCATGGCATAATGTAAAAAATATCCCAAGTTATCAATTTGCACACTTCCGTACTTTACATATATAAGGCAAAAACAAGACCTAAACTAAAATAGTTATGTGTATTATATCAAATACAATTATTTCTCTTTAAATGAAATATGCAAGACCTTTTTTAATGAAATTAACGATAAATCAAGCGAGAAATGTCAAATCTTTCGTAAAAAGGGAAAGTTGTTGATACTACTTTCAAAATCAATGACATAATATATAGTAACGGTAGTTGACAGGTAACGGGAGTTGACATTTTTAATAAAATGACAGAATAAAACATACATGCATGGTTGGAAACTGAAATAAATATCCATATATCCTATTTATATCAATAAATAACTATGTTTCTGGGGTTAAAATTTCCAAAAAAGTTTATTTAATATTAAAAATTACCGTAACGGGAGTTGACATTAATAAAAATACGCTACCTTGACAACAGATAATTTCTTTGAAAACACGATAGTTTTCGAGCCGAAGAATAAAAACACGGTTTAAATATATTCTAAAGTAAACAAACTATCGTTTGGAATGTGTTTCTACATTTTTAAAGCATAATTATTATTATATTTTTTAAAATTAATTCGCCTGTAACGGGAGTTGACATAAAGTGAGGGACAAAACATTTTATTGATTTGTAAAAATATTAAATTGAAAAAAATTAATTTTTACAATTACAATAACCTTTTAATAGTTCATAATTTTGATATTTATTGTTTTTTCTTTCAAAAAGTCAAATTAAATAACAATAAAACTACTTTTAATTTCGTGAAAATCGTTAGGGACAAGCGTTTTTGGCTATTTTCGTATTTTTAAATATCTTTATTTACATAATTTTAAAGCTTTTCTTATTAATTAAAAGCTAGAAATATTTCATTTAGTCTACTTTACCTAAATCAAAGTTTAAACAGAAATTTTAATAATGATTAATGGTTTAATTTTCGTGTTTTACCTTCGGGACAGCAAATGTAAGCAAATTTTGAAAATGACCCGTATCGTTTTTTGACTCCCGAAACGGTTCCAGTGTGGATACACAATTCATTCTTTTTACACTCGCGTCCAAAATTTAAGGATAATTTGAGTCTTTTGCAATAATGGCACAAATCATAGTTCCTTATTAATGGAACTCATGCTATCGAATCATCTAAAAGAGTGAGAATGTGTGTGTGTGTGTGTGTGTGTGTGTGTGTGTGTGTGTGTGTGTGTGTGTGTGTGTGTGTGTGTGTGTGTGTGTGTGTGTGTGTGTGTGTGTGTGTGTGTGTGTGTGTGTGTGTGTGTGTGTGTGTGTGTGTGTGTGTGTGTGTGTGTGTGTGTGTGTGTGTGTGTGTGTGTGTGTGTGTGTGTGTGTGTGTGTGTGTGTGTGTGTGTGAGTAAATATTTTAAAGGGGGTACAGCCTTCATTAATAATAGCCTTCATAATTCATTAATTCATGATAATTTTTTCATTTTATTATGTTTTGTTTCGTCACACGGGCCTTCTAAAAACGGCCTTTTGAAACGCGCTTGGATTACATTAGGTCCTTGCTCTTTAACGGTAAGGCTGCGCCCCACCATCCCTATACGAAATATGCTTGTCTAGGGCCCCTCTACCCCCACCCCAATTATTGATGATTATTTCTGAATCACCCTGTAGTAGATCATACCATCATTAAACGCATTAAAATTACTTAATGAAATACAAGTTCACAAAGATGTACTGTTTAAATAAAAATACATGAACCCACCCATGTATCATTTATGAAAGGATGTAATACTACTATTTATTTCCACTGACTTAACATTAAAAATTTTATTTTCGTGCAATTCGAGTTCCTTAATCCACCTAAAAACATGAAAGTGTCTTTATCTTTGATCAACGTTAAAACATAATGGAACTTCTTAAAACTGATATTGTGTCACCATCATTCATTATTTTTTCTCAATCTTTCGCATTTTTTGTAAATCTGAAACTCAATTAACATCATCACATGATAGATGAACTCAACTCCGATCTCGAGTCCTGATTACTACACACTAGAGACAATAAGTCAAGCGGAACTTTTTAGTATTAACACGAAAATAAAAACTGGTTAAGCCGCCTGTGTGTTATTCATAGGGAAATAGTTACACCTATTGCACATGTGGGATTTTAAATCAATGCTATCTAATCAGGCTGATTCTCGACATCAAAAATGATTACTTATTCATCGGGAACCGGATTGGAGAAGAATAGCGCAGTAATGTCATTCATTCTTGTTTCTTAGAAACGGACGATAGGATATTAATATTCATAAGCTTTTCTTCATAGGTAATACATTTTTTTTCTTCAAAGATTATCTCGCTGTGTAGAGAAGCAATTAACTTTTGTGATGGCTGATGACTAATTTTTCAGCGAAAGTTATTGTCCAAAATATCGTTATCAGGAAAAGATCTTGCTAAAATATTCAAATAATCATGTAAAAACAATAAATGGTTTGATTATTAGAGTTATCTAAAAAAAGATTTAAATGTTTGACACTTTCCTTTACTTGTCATATTATGCGTCGTTTCTTTTTTGTCTCATGAGATAACCTCGTGCTTGTTTTTAAATACGTGAATGAAAAAAAAATGTAAACATTCAAATTGCACAAATGATCCACCCAAAAGAAATGAAACATCAGATTCTCGGAAGAGTACATATTTATTACCAAAGAAAATTTTTAAATATTAAAGGTTTGTTTTCTGAAGTTCAAGGACATCAAAGCATTATACGATTTTACCTAATAAATATTAATAACTAGAATTAAAGTAAAAAAAATTAAGGATAAATTAATTTTTTTGGAATGATTACTCAAAACTCAGTTCATAAAATCTAATTTTTAAGGTCTCCAGACAAGCCGAAACTATATGAGAGAGCTTTAAAAAATCCTACCCTTTTTTAATTCTTGCATATCCTAAAAAGGATATGCAAGAATTAAAAAATCCACCTAAAATGAAGATAGTGGAGATGTCATTCTATATTTGTCTAAAAATCATATTTAAAGATATTCCTCGAACTTAAAATCATGCTCATGCAAGACGTTCAGGAATTCATAACCTTTTCAAATAACAGGGAATGTTTTGCTTAATGGATCTTACAAAGGATTTTTCAGCTACCTATCTGAATGTGCATGGAACTCCATTATCAATGAAGGTCCTCTACCGTTAAACTATTGTAAGAGTATAATTTGATTATGGACCACTTATTTTCACTCGTAGGTGATCTGATGATCAAAGGATATGATTTTCATGATGAGGAATTTGGGCCATTACTTAAATAATAAAGTTATCCTTAATTATCAGACAAGTATAAATATGAAAATCTGATCAAATGCCATTTTAAAGTTGAGTCGACTATTTTTTTGAGTATTCCACCGATAGTTTAGAAACGAATTATGTGAAAAAATTGAATCGTCAGTGGGAAGAAGGGAATAAGTCCATAAACCAAGTTTTGAGAAAATCGAAAAAAACTGTATAAGTAAAGGAATTTTCAGTGTATAACCACCAAATTTTTACTGTGTAAGTTCAGAACCCTATTTAGAAAACAGAGCAATCATCAAAACAAATATAAGTACATTCAAATATTTTTTACTGTTAAAATAAGTTGATGGACTCATTCCCTTCTTACACCTTACAAAATTTTTCTAATGAAAAAATCTTAAAAAAACCCTTAAATGCACATTTAAATTATATTTCTCCTTAGTTTACACCACAAAAAGGTGAAATAAAAAGAATAAGACAAATATAATTCAAAATTATAGGGAAACTGATCAATGGCATCTTGATAACTGAACAGTTATCAATGCAGAGTAAGTGAATATATAAATGGAGTCAAACATTCCCTGCATAAAAAAAGTTGGAAAAACATTTAAATTAAGAGAAAATTTTATTTTAACTTAGTTTGCAGCACAAAGAATATGAACAGAAAGACAAATTAACTTTAATTCCGAATTAACTTAAAAAATACAATGAATGGACATCGATTTCACAACTTCAAGGGGCGATATCTCTCTATAAGGGTTAGTTATTTTCTTCCTCTTTTTAGCCATGTGTAGAGAAAAGCTTGGAGACTGTTTTTTGAACAAAAATTCAATTTGTCATTTTTCGGACTTATTCCCTTCTTCAAACTGACGATTCAATTATGAGTAGAGAAAATTCTCATAAGGATGGCTTTCAATAACTGCGCCACCAAGAATAAAATAGTGAATGCAAAAGTTATGGCTTCAACTTGTAGACCAATGTAAATCCGTTTGTAGAATTTTAAATTCTCAATCAACATTTTATAGTATATTCTTTACAGATCGAAACAAGGACCTTTTCCTTTCAAGACCCCTCAGTTTACTTGTTTATCAGTGCAAAGATTTACAGCAATTGGTAAGTTCCGTTTATATTACGAAGAAAACTTTATAATTTTTTCAATGTGAATAGCTCTTTACTTCAAATCTCGTGTGAAAGTCATTACAACTAGTTCGTTTTTACAGGTTAAAAATTTTATGATTTTCTGCATAATTTTGTAAAATGTTTTTCTTTGTAAATTAACTAAACTCGGTTAAAAAAGTATAAAAAATTCTATTAACAATATAGATGTAAAAATTAAATAATTTTTAAGCCAGGAATTCCAAAAGTTTACGATACTGTGTATGGTTATAAAATCGATATTTTCTTGAATATTGATGTGGGTTTTTTTCATATTTTTATCCATATTTTGATTAAAAAAATAAATATTCTCTTTATCTTATAAATACTATAATATCGAAAAAATGTATGAAAACTTAAATAAAAATCCATTACTGAATAAAAAAGACAGGCCGAAAAAATAACTAGTGATTAGTTTTCCAACGTATGCATTTTAAACGAAAGTAGGTATCTTTACACAGTAAAGAAACGTATGAACCTGGATATGGCCGGATATAAGAGATCAATCCCCGTCAAAACATGCTTTGTGAGGGGGCGTATGCGGATTAGTGGCTAAGAAGCGCCCGACTTTTGGGAATGACCCCTCATTCCCTGAGGTCGTAAATCAGAAAAGCTTCCCATGCGGGCCACTCCCCGAACTCTTCGCACTACGTTCGATATCTGGGTCCGAGCGAGGATGCACCTTCAATAAAAAGAGGCGAAAAAGAATGAAGTTCTATCTTAAATCTTAGAAAAGCAGGGGCATAACAAGAATGATAAGAATAAAACGAAAAAGGAATGCAGTTATGGTTGGCCACCTAGACTCATAAGGCCAAAGAAAAGCTCAAAATTGTCACAGTGTGATAGCATAATCCTGACGTCACTCTTGATCGCTCTTTTGACAACTCAACTTCACTCTGAAATTAAATTAAATTATGCACTTCAGATCCAACAGGTCCTATTGTTCTGTTTCTCCAGGAGAGAAGAAAACCTAAAATTTTAGATTTGAATTCAAATGTTTGAATATTCAATTAACTTACAAAAAATGTACTTTTTTTCATCTTCGAAAATATAAAAACTCTAGAACTTTCGAGGCAGTTCAAATAATATTACCAGGGTGAACTTTTTCCAACTAAAGAAAATCATAAACAATTGATTCTCTTCTCGTAATTACAATTGAAAAGTTTCCCTGCAATTTTTCTCCCTACTTGAGATGCATCAAAAGTTTCATAATAATGAATTTAAACAACTTCATTCAATTTACTAAGGTGGCCAGTTCAGACACTCCGGGAAAGTTCCAACGAAACTGGTACGGCTTTTAAGCCGAGTGTTGTCCATCCAGCACCTTCCCGCCTCTTCTGCGGCCACCTGGCTCGCTCCTTTGTTTCAAGGAGGCAGGTTAGCTGCTGCAGCTGGGGCGGCGGGCGGAAACTGCCGTGACGGTGGTCTGCCTCGTGTCAGGAGCCCGCACGCACACCAGCCTCCACGCACCGCGGACATGTCACTCAGCATCCTTCTTCCTCCCTTCGCCCTCATTGGACGGGCGATAGCAATCAGTCGAATTTTATGAATGAAATCTGAAATGGTATTACCTCAGGGCCCCCTTTTCTTGTAAATAGAAACTTTTTTTTAAACCGTGTTTTACTATACTTCACATCAACGTTTCCTGAACCCAGTCCACTATACGCGGAAGCAGAAAGTGAGTAAACACAAAGCCTTTTGGGTTGATAAAGAGGAATTTCAATACGTGAATTGTGATAAAAAGACATTATTTAGTATTTATACATGGGTTTAACGAAATAATCATATTTTAAAATTGACGTTCTTTGTTTTGTTTCACTCAAAATTCACACACCGCGATGGGAACTACTTTGCTAGTGACGTAGTAGGTTCAACTTAAGTTGCTGTCAGCATAACTATAGATTTTAATACAACTATTTTCTAAAGAGATAGCTTTAAAAACTAAATATTCAGTCGCATTGATTTAATGTGCCCATATTTTTCGAGAATATATTGAATAAAAAAAGGGTTTCTTACGCATTATGCCGTCAACCTAGCCGCCGAATCCGAAAAATCCGAAAACATTTAAAATCCCTTTGTCTGTTCTATAGCTGTGTGGCGCTGAATTTAACGGCAGCTGAACGGTCGACGGTATAATACGTGAGTACCAAAAAATTTTATTACATATTTGGCGTTAAATCAGTGTCTGTTTAAATTTAAAGAATTCGATGCAGTAGAAAAAATATTCAATCAATAACACGCCCTTATAATGACAGTGGAAAAAAGTGAACTACATGAATAACAATAGCCGTGGATTAAATTATCCGCGAGAACGTCTATTCACATTACAAAAGCAATCTTTTACATTACGCAACACATAATCCGTCACTTATGCTAAATAAGATGATTATTTACAATTTTGTTTATGAATATTTGAGGTTATTTAGTTTTGGAGCCGATATAACTCATTTAACTTAGGAACAATCGGTAAATTGTTTAAAAGCAATGCGATTTTTATAAATGGTTGAACAGTTAACTTTTGTAAAGTTGCATTAATATTAAAAGTAAACAAATAATAGTATGAATTGTAATATCCAAAGCAGAAAGGATCATGGTTGCTTTTACTTTCTTTTAAACCTAAGTGGCTTGGGTAACTTGGCTTGGAAGCTTTAAAGCTTAATTTCCTATACGATGCCTGCGATCAAATTGTTTTTTGTTCATTGAGCTGATAAGTGAGCCTTTTATGAACAGAACTTGCTAAACTTATTTGATAAATTATGATTATTACCCACTAACTGAAATTTTGAACATTAAATACCGTGACATGTTCTCAAAGATGAAGTTACAAACTTATATTAGATATTCTACCTCCTCACAAAATTTCCCATTTTCAGTTCTTGTAAGAAAAAAATAGTAAAATTTACTAGAAAAAAAGCTAAACCTAAAGCTCACACGAGCGATAATATATGCGCCGTCTCACAAATTAGGGATATTTCTGCTAACTGAGAGATAGTCCTTTGAATTAATGATGATGACACCGCCATCTGGGGTCATTAGAAACATCTGCTTAGAAGAAATTTAGGCACATTTGTTTTGGTAGTTAGAGGAAAAAACAGGTAACGGAGTTAACAAAAAGTGATAAATTAATTTTTGAAAGGTTTCACAAGGACAGCTGATTATTTCATTTTCATCCATACATTACATGAAAAAACTATTTATTTAATTACCTAATTGATAGAAAAACATATTTACTTGATTATTTTCACTTTGATTTGAATAATTTTAATACGCAATAAAAATAAAAAAGTAAAAGTCTTAAAGAGTATTTTAAAAGAAATAAATTTGTCTTCTGAACGTTTACTTTGTATGTCCCTTTGTGACTTACGGGATTAGATATGTAATATTTGAGCTCAAATCTGGATAAAATCTGACATACAGCGAAACTTTTGGATAAGGATACTCTCTAATTGTCTATTCTACAACAATAAAAACTTTAAAATAGTTCTAGTTCCATACAGTATCATTGTAAACAGGTTCCACTATTTTTATAAGAAAATATCGACTTCAATCGTTATAACTTAAACTGCATAGTTCGGCTTTTAAGTTCACTGTACAACTAGTTTTTCCTACATAGTAGACAGTATGCAGAGAAAACAACTTTGATAGAATGAGGATGATGATCGCTTTTGGTGATCTAACTTTTCTTGCACAGTTCTAAATTAAATATATTTAGCTAATAGATCATAAGCTGTCTGATGAGCTGATAGATCATAATATAAGCATAGCTGTCATAAGAGATAAATTTTGCACATTGAGCTTATTAAATTTTGAAAGCAGCTGATGCGGATGCTACGGTGTCATCCTTGCAATCGATAAAAACCGTAAAATTATGTATGAATATTTTTAATTATTTATTCGAATTTCTTAAGAAAATAAATGAATTAAATTTGTATTAAATTAAATAATAAGAATTTCGTCTTAGTAAGGGCAAATTTTCATATCAAAACCAATAGGCATCAGAACCAGTGGCAGACAGTAATGGAGATTACATTGATTATTATTGAGTCAGATTTTAAAACCATAGAAACCAAAGATCATCAAGTAAATCATACTGAAATACATTCTTCATGAGAGGGCTCGAGTCTGTGAAAGTTACACTAATCTAGAGGAATAGTTATTTAAATGTAGTTAAAACATGTTAACAAGCAACACCGTAATTATCTTACTTAATTTATATACTAATATACTTAACTGAACCAATTATGTTTGATATTTTTAAAGAAATTATAGCCGTTGAAATAGTCCAAGAAAGTTAGCTCAAAAAAGGGGTTGAGGTGGAACAAATTGTAAAAGAAAGTTTGATGGGTGATTCTTATAGGAAATTTTCCGTAGAAAACGATGGTGAAACGTATACCAAAATTAACCTCGTCCTTTAGCCAATATGGCGGATTTTCCAAAATGGCGGACAATCGTTTTTAACTTATAACTTCCTAAAAAATGTTAATAAAATTATAAATTTTGCAGTAAATGATTAGAATTTAGTAGCAAAAACAATGGGACACTGTTTTTTTCTCTTACGATTTGTCATTTATCCAATATGGCGGATTTTCCAAAATGGCGTCCACTAATGTTTATAATAAAAAATTATGATGATAAATTCGTTATTTTTTCAGGATATGGTAAGAATTAAGTCATAATAATATTCATATCAATTTCCTTTCCTCAATGTATCAAATATGGCGGATTTTTCAAAATGGCGGACAATCGTGTTTTACTAATATGCTAAAATTCGTTAATAAAATAAAACTTTTGCTGTAAATTATTAGAATTTAGTAGCAAAAATAATGTGGAACTGTTTTTTGTCTCTTACGATAAGTCATTTATCCAATATGGCGGATTTTCCAAAATGGCGTCCACCTAATGTTTAAAATAAATAAATTATGATAATTAATTCGTAATTTTTACAGGATATGGTAAACATTAAGTCATAATAATATTCATATCAGTTTCCTCCCCCTCAATGTATCAAATATGGAGGATTTTTCCAAAATGGTGGCCACATATTTAGAGCCTTTTTATTTTTAACGTTTTTACATATAAATAAATTTTATTTTGGCATAACATAAGTATTAATATATTAAATTACCTATAAAATAGTATATTAACCAAAATTTTGCGATACATAGAAATAATTTCCAAAAAGACGGCCCCATATTTCAAACTTAGTGGTAAATGGTAATTTTTGAATTTCTACCTACCTTAAACATTATTTACCAGTAAATTTTAGTAAAATATAAGTATTCTACTTATATTTTACCAAATAACATTTAATATTTCTAATTATTAAGAAAAAAAATTAAAAATTAAAAAGGCTCTAAATAAGTGGCCGCCATTTTGGAAAAATCTGCCATATTTGATACATTGAGGGGGAGGAAACTGATATGAATATTATTATGACTTAATGTTTACCATATCCTGTAAAAATTACGAATTAATTATCATAATTTATTTATTTTAAACATTAGGTGGACGCCATTTTGGAAAATCCGCCATATTGGATAAATGACTTATCGTAAGAGACAAAAAACAGTTCCACATTATTTTTGCTACTAAATTCTAATAATTTACAGCAAAAGTTTTATTTTATTAACGAATTTTAGCATATTAGTAAAACACGATTGTCCGCCATTTTGAAAAATCCGCCATATTTGATTCATCGAGGAAAGGAAATTGATATGAATATTATTATGACTTAATTCTTACCATATCCTGAAAAAATTACGAATTTATCATCATAATTTTTTTTATTATAAACATTAGTGGACGCCATTTTGGAAAATCCGCCATATTGGATAAATGACAAATCGTAAGAGAAAAAAACAGTGTCCCATTGTTTTTGCTACTAAATTCTAATCATTTACTGCAAAATTTATAATTTTATTAACATTTTTTAGGAAGTTATAAGTTAAAAACGATTGTCCGCCATTTTGGAAAATCCGCCATATTGGCTAAAGGACGAGGTTAATTTTGGTATACGTTTCACCATCGTTTTCTACGGAAAATTTCCTATAAGAAACACCCATCAAACTTTCTTTTACAATTTGTTCCACCTCAACCCTTAACTTTCTTGGACTAAAAGATGAATCAAATGAAATCATAAATTTATGTTTTAATTCAATGATTTTTTTATTTACTAATACCTAAATAAGTTTAAGATACTGAACTACGATGGTTTTTAGGATGGGTTTAGTAGGTTTTGTTGAGAGAGAGATGTATTAAAAATTTAATTTTAGAAATCATTGACCCAAATAGTAACGTTAAGTTTTAAAAACCTTGTTGTAACCTTACGGTATAGCCCATTTAAAGTTTTTGCAAGGTTGTCATTGACAACTTATAAACTTGTGACAAGGTAAAAACAACCTGGCCTAGTTGACGCCTGTAAGGTTACCGATAACCTTATAGAAAAACCTTAAAACAATGTTAAAAACTGAGTTGACGGGATTTGAGATGGTTTTTCTTGGTGTTTCTATCAATTTTTCTGCAACCTTGTCATGCAAACTCCAATATAGTATTGCAGAAAGATTTTTTGGTAATTGTTGCTTTGAAAAACTGAATAACGGTGAAAAGAGAAGGTTAGCAAGCTATCTAGGGAAGCTTCTTATTTGGAGTTGTTGTTATTTTACCCCTACTCTGATACATTCCATTCTTACTTAGGGTGCATCTAGAGATTTTTACCCCGACAATTGTCAACAGCGAAAAATTTATGAGGAGGGGAACATCTGTTGTTCGCTAATTAACCTCACTAACCACACGAAACGACGAGGCTCCTTCCGGCATTCGGGAGAGATTAGGAGCATTGATAATATCCCCTTCCTTTTGTGTGGTTAGCTGAGGTCAATTAGCTAACAAAAGATGTTTTCCTCCCCATAAATTTTTTGCTGTTGACAATCGTCGGTGTAAAAATATCTAGATGCAGCCTTAGGGTCAGTGCAAACTTATGACCGGGTCGACTCCTAAACCACACAAAAAGATGGGGGAGATATCCGCTGCCCGAAGAACAGTGCATTTAGTTTATCTACTTAGATTATCTATTTTGATTATTAGATTATCTATTTTGCAACTCCCCCGTGTCGAGTTAGTCATAAAAGTTATTAAAACTTTTATGAGCGGCTCGACAACACTTCTTCGGGAAGTGGATATCTACCCACTCTCTTTGTGTGGTTAGGGGGTTGGAGGGGTTTTTTCACTAATTGACCTCACCTAACCACACAAAGAGATCGGGGAGATATCCACTGCCCGAAGCAGCGTTGTCGACCCGCTTATAAAAGTTTGCGCTGACCCTAAAGGGCACGAGAACATATTTACCATTACAAAAGGGGTATCACCCCCCGAAAAAGTCGTAATTTCAACAGGTCCATCGCGTTTCTGTGTTTATTAGAGCGGGGGTTGTGTGCGTTTTCTCGGCACAGGCGAGTGGTCGCACGCGGAAACGCAAGGTTCAGCCACCGACCGATGAGGGCTTACGCCACGCCCGCATTGTGCATAATGTATGAGTAGATCGGCCACTCTGAATCACTGTAGAGAAAATGCTGCTGTGACAGATACGTTTTTCGTATTATCGAGAGGAGAGACATCACGAGAAAGAAGACTCGGTTTTTTGTGAGATTGTAAGAATAGAAGGTTTTTTTCCCCGATGAGGATGGTGTGTCTATAACAGGTGGTTAGATTATCTATTGGGGTGTATCGTGATAGGGTGTATGTTGGTGGGACTTCTGTGATGTGTTTTAGTTGTCAACTTGTGAGGAGATGTTTTCTGTGGTATGCATGATTGGTTTTAGGTTTTTGGCGAAAAACGACGATGTTCCAATGTTGAGAATCACCTCAATCTTTAGACACAAACAGAAAAAGTATTAATTTTTTTCCTTATAAATATCTCCAGATACCCCATATGAAATTTACTTTTGCAACACCCCCCTGTTTGATAAACTGGTCTGTAACCCCTGTTTGAAACAATGTTTCTGAACCTATGATCGTGATCAAAACGTTGTAAATGTCTTTTAAGAGAGCAAATGTTCCTCAGACGATGATAGGAGAGTCCGGGGAATTGGCGTATATAGAAATTTATTTCGGGATTCCCAAAATTATTCCCCAACTTTTCACATACATATTTAATAGGTTTAATGAAGCTTTTTTTAAATATATTTTAGGTAAAATTTGCGTTTTAAAGAACTTAATATAAGAAAAAATGAAGTACGAAAGGGGGTCTTGGGGTCCTACACCATAAGATTTTTGTATAGCTACTACAAGTTCCCCCTATCTACGCCCTTGGTCTGGGGGGTCCTCCGCCAAAACAACTGTAGGGATTAAGAACATAAATAACCTATTTTTGATCAGCTCAAGACAGGGTTGGCAGGTTTTTGACATGCGACGGTTTTAACCGGTTTAAACCATGGTTAAAACCGTCATGTCAAAAACCTCCCCGTCAAAAACGTCAAAAAGTGTCAAAAACCTAATTTGTAAAAAAATTATGAAAGAAATAATTTAGCAGAATTGGATAGACTTTAATCAATAAATTTTAAATACAATTTCATAAAAATTCATCTAATTTATTAAGTTTTAGTTCTAATTTTAACTAATTACCTTGCTTAATTGGATGTATTTTTAATATCTTTTTTATTTCTTAGTGAAATGCTTTAGTATTTGGTGTCTATTTATACATTTTGCTGCAAGGATTTCAAATCTGTTTTTATTTTTACTATCTGGATATTAGATCAAAAGTTATTGCATTTTTAAGTTTTTGTGTCACAATATTTCCTTTCCACTCTAATCTTCCATTTCTCCAACCTACTTAGTGATTGGTTGTTTTGTTACACTTGTTTTAAATAGATTGGTACATTCAGAATTCCTTGTAGGATTTGTTTCCCCACAGATATGAGTGATTTTTGGACAGTAGAAAATAACTGCTGCTAGAACAGCTGTTGAAATTCTGCTGTGTGTGTTGAAGCCCTGATTTCCAAATTTAAAAATGAATTGTGGTAGAAGGCCAATTGATCCCATTTGGCAGCATTTATTTTTTATCATTAATTTGATTATTAAATTTATTGAAAACAAGTGTAATAAAATGTATGATGTAATTATAAAAAGTATAAATTTCAAAATTTTTACACAATAATTTTGTAATAATATGTATAAAAAATTTAAAATTAAGTCTTAAACCAAAGAAAAGTATGTAAATTAATATTTAATTATAATTCATATTCAATGTACTAAAACTAAGGAGGGAACATTATAATTAAACAAAAACAATGCTATATCTTGCTATTATTAACAGCCTTCTTTTTCATTTTTAACGTATTTAAATTTTTTTGGGGTTTTTGACGGTTTTAACCGGTTAAAACCTGTTTTAAACCTCTGTCATGTCAAAAACTAGTTTTTGACGGCTAAAACCCAACCTCAAGAACTGGTTGAACGAAAAAGTTTGAACAATATGAAGAAAGTGACCTCCTGGGCTAAAAAAAGAAAGTCAAGAATAGAAAAAAGGTAAAAATAAGAAAAAGTACAATTAAAAAAAACTGATGTTTTTTTTTAGAATCTACTCTGCTTTTTCTCTATTTATGCCTTTTTTCCCCTTGTCCCCTTTCTTTTTCAGCCCAAGAAAGGGACACTTTCCACTGTGCCTCCCCATTTGATTCTGCTCCTGATATGAGTCTTTATTCATTTCTCCCATCACACAGCCAATTTTAATCCCCGTCATAAAACAGATGTATCCTAGACAGACCATTAGTCCTACGTGGCATCTTATATAATTTTTTGTTTCCACATTTAAGCTTTAAGCATCCCATTTGAATCTCATCCCCCTTGGAACTTATGTCACAATCTAAAGATCCCATATTTGATCAGTGGATGCTTGTAAACACTTCATTTTCAAGAGTTTCAAACAAGCTAACACACAAAAAACTTTTAAAACTACTCGAAGAGTATTTTAAACAGTTTCCCGTTGGCTACCTCCTCAAGTACGGCTTGTTGAGATTCAATCCCTCGGAGCCATCGGCACTCGAGTACCCTCTCCACTTCTCAATTAGGGCATTAACCATGCCCGAATGCCCCACCAACAAGGATAAAAAAAACCTCCGCCCGCTTGAAAAATTAAACCACAATCAACAATACCGTGCAAGCAAGCGTACACCAGCAGCAGCAACTTTCAATTGTCTCGTGCTGTTTTATACTACACCACACTCTTTGCAACTTGGAGTCTTCTGCAAGGAAAATCAATATTGATTCATGCTCGGAGAGCGCTTCGGCAAACGGCTCGGGGGCAGTCCGCCGAAAAACAAATATTTTCCCAAAACTACCTGCTGCAGGATTTATTTTGGATTCCTGGAATAACTTTAATAGTCCCTCCCGAAATCGGGATAAAAATCCTCCTTGCTGCTGTTTGCCCAAGATGATTAGATGATGCCAGATGCGTTTGCTAAAACTCGTGATTAATCTGGAGCAATTGCGGGAGTGTTCTTTGCTAGATGATGAATAACCGAATTCTCGAGCATAGAAGGCGTGTTGTGAATGCTTAAATAGGGCGGGGCATGTGGTAAATTTCATTAGACAAATAAGCGTGTTTTTTTTGGTGGTGTGTGTTTTTTCCTTACCATTTATCTGTCAATTTGAAGTGTGTGCATAAGGTCCAGGTTTTCCCTTTCAATCCTGAGCCGACCGAGATTAACATATTGAATCCAATAGGAAATAGGGGATGGCTAGGCCTCAAAGAATTAAGCTCTACCTGGAAATGGGAGGTTGAAAATTAGTTCGTGGATGGAGAAACCTTAATTAAGTCCAACCATTACAGTATAGCCTCGTTGTCTGGAACTTTGATGACTCGAAAACATGAAAAAATCGAAAAAATATCCCTCCTTGAAATTATAAGTACTTTTCCATTTTTCCTTGTTATCTTAAAAACTCGCAATCTTGTATTTTTTTCGGGTCAATTCGATTTTGATATATCGAGGTTATACTGAACCAGAATTTGTTGGTGAAATACGATGCAATAAACAAGAAGTAGTTGTAGGCGTACCTCCTGAGCTAGTTCTAATATACGTGGAATTAATTGAGAATAATGTTTGTTACAATGTGGGTGCGATCTTATTTCGTATTTTAAGAATGATCGATGAATGCATCTTAAAATTTTAAACTTATAATATTCATTTTATGGGAATAGAGATGGTATAATTATTGACTTATATTATAATTTTCGACTGTCCATACTGTAAATTGCAGAATTTATAAAGAAGTAAGATTTTAATTTTCTATACGCCTGGAACTGGAGTTTCCTCCCTCGTAACTCCCTGCTGTAGCAAAGTAAGTCTAAAGGGAACCAAATTTAAGGAAAAAATTTATTTCCTAAATAAGTTTTATGACTTTGAAATATTAATATTTTGTTTTATTTAAAATATTTGGTAATCTAAAACTTAAGATTCGCATCATACTTTGTATCGACGATTTATCTAATATTCTATCTTAAATAATACTGATATAATCCATTAGTTTTAATTCTAAAAAATAGGGTAGGGTTACTTGGGGTAAGTGTGGGTCACTGGGGTAAGTAGGTAGAGTTAGTACAAATATAGAGACAGCTTGCTCTTCTCCGTAAAGCAACCCTGCATGTCGAAAACTGTCGGACCTGTTTGCGGGGCAGAAAGAAATTTTTAACATGGGATGTCCCATAGGCGGGTGGATTTTGGGGCATAAAAACTGCTCTTCCTCACAGAAAAATCAGGAGAAAATGATACCGACAATTTTCCATTAGAGAAAAACCAATGACGAATCGTTTAGTGAAGAAAAAATTACTCTATCTGAATTAGTTTTTTATCTGTGATTTTTTTAAATTCCGCGGATTCGGAAAACCAATTTTAAACTGTATTTTTATAATGTTTCTGGGGGAATTTCTTTAATAAAAGCTTCACATTACATAATATGAACCCTCCTGATTTGATACGAGTCATTTCCAATTCGTTTAAAGAATATTTAAGGGAGAAAATTGCTGATTTTGTGGCCGAGGTAGAAACTGGAAGTTGGCAAAGCTTGGCGGTTTGAGCTTGGCGCGCGTTTTTGCCGTAGTTTCTTTCGGTGGTCATTCGAAATAACTTACTGATTTGATTTTGATTTATTAAGGCCATGATTATCTGAAATACTTCTGCATCTCGACGCATAAATGTTAAATTAGCTTTAATTTTGTTAAATTTTTATTTAAGTTTTTAATTCTTACCACTGATCTTCTTTTAATACTTTATTTTTATTTTTTGATAGGAGGAAACTTACAGTAAAGTAATCTGTGTTAATCTTTTCTTTCCAAGTAACAAGCGATATTTTTAAAAATTTATGGCCACTATCGAATCATCTTTTTCAACTTACTACATTGTTAAACTAATAAGAAAAAATATATATAGAGGAATTAAGAGTAGAAATTTTGCTTCCAGTGTTCGTTTAATTTAAAACAGTCGTATTAATGAAATATTATCTTACCTAAAATAATTCACGACACAGAATATTCCTTGAACTTATATCTATGGATTTTTCCGCCAATCTAAGGCACAAAGAATCTAGGGCAACTGTAATTCTCTCCTAACACCAGGTGATGGTTTGTGACATTCGACCACAGGACCACATCATCTGGCTTTAACTTTGTGAACTATGAGCTTTTTATGTTTAAAGTTATCACACTTTTCTCTCTTATTCCTGGAAAGAAGTGTTGAAGCGAATCTGATAGCTTAGAAATTAACTTAGTTTACCTATTATATTTTAATAAAAACTTATTTTTGTCTTATTATATTTTGATTTAATTAACAAATTTAAATACAAAAATAATTTGATTGGCAATTAACTGAAAAATACCCTATATTGTTTTAGTAGTTCATTTGGTATAATATTTAAGAAATAATATTTTGTAAAATGCTTAACTGATTCCTTAACTTTTCACTTAATAAAAGAATTTTTTTGCAAGTTATAAATAATAGTTTAAATTTTTAATTTTCTATTAAATAATGTTTAAAAATTTTCCTTAAGTGTTTATCAAGATAACAAAAAGTTAAAGTGTAAAAATTGAAGTATGAAATATAAACATGACATGAAGTTAAACATAAGGAATGCATGCATTTAATATTAGTTGTTTTTCTTCTGAATAATAATTTTATAGCGATACCTTTAAGGGAATCTTATAGTGATATAAGTAAAAGGGGATTTTTAAATGGAATTTTAATTTAATGGTATGGACAGTTTAAACAAAATATGGTATCAAATACCTGTTTTTCGTGTAGGGGAAATATATTTCCTAAAGAAGAAAATTACAGAAAAAAGATGGGAGATACGAGTAGCAAGAGTAGCATTGTTTTGGTGGAAGCATCGACTAAAAATGAGATTTAGAACATTCATATTTTATTATTAAAGCTGCAAAATTTTTAAAACTTTCCTTCAAAAAATAAAAAGAACATTAGATAGGGCCCACAGGTTGGAGACAACTGAGATAAAGTGATCGAAAAAAGCAATCACACGAAAAACCGTAAACGCCAAAAGAGGGATTTAGAGGCCAAATTGGCAAAGCAAAAAAAACCGATTTTGCAGGGCAGCGAAACGAAAACCCGACACGCTTAGAACAATGGAGCAGATGTTCCAAGCTGTCTCTATATTTGTACTAACTCTATGAGGTCACCCCCCTAAAACTATAATATGTACAGGAAATTTCACACTTGCTCGCATTGATTATGTTACAGCTTGTCACACATAGAGGTATAAGAATAATAGAGACGGCATGGACGGCAACCCTGTGTTCCAAAGATCAATGCTAGGCAAAAAGAATTCTTTAACATTGGAGCTCCCATAGACGCGTCGATTTCGAAGGTGAAAAATCGTAATAACTCATAGAAAAATGATCGGAAAAAGAAAAAAACACCTGTTTATGATGTAGAAGGAAAAGACTAATTATTCTGAGCTTAAAAATTTAAAATATCTCCGAAACGTTTTTATGAATGGGATTTTAAAAAACTTCGCGCCGAGTTCGTTCGACTTTCACGAGCTATATTCGATTAAATTTGACAGAATTTCAGTTAAATTACTTCTAGTATTATAAAATGAAGATTTGTGATTAGATTGGATGTGTTTTTGAGTCATTCAAATCAATATTTCTGGTTGAAAATTGTTTTTTACGAAGTTAAGTCCTGAAATGAGCTTTGGCGGCCGTTGGCGATCGAGCTTGGCGCTTGTTTTGTGTTGGTGCGGGTTTAATTTTAGCGCGTTATTATTTTTTATTTTGCCTCCTTCTCAAGAATTCAAGAAAATAATTTCCAATAATTATTAAGGAATAATATAAATGCATATTCCAATTATTGAGATGCAGTTTCTAAATAATTGTGATTTTTAAAGTTTCTGTGGATTTTTTTTGCCATATTGTTAAGACTATTTTTAGATTGCTGCTTCATTAATGCTAAATGTATCAAAATATGTTACCAATATTTACATTTATGTAATTTTTGTAACAATATTGTTAATATTATTATGGATATTTGTACAAGATTTGGGTACTTCTTTTAGAATTTTAATACCTCAATAAAATAATGTAATAATAATTAATGTCTCCATCACTGGGGCTGTTTAAAAAAATTTCGCTTTGATATCCTTGAAATTTCATAACACAAAACCTAATCAGTAGAATGTAATCTTATTAATTTAATTTACTAGTTCAAAAGCCATCAAATGTTTAATTCGGAAATATTTTTTCAGTTGCGAGTTTGCCATTAAAAAAACTGTAATCAGCAGATTGGTTGGTTGGGGTTTTATGCCCCTATTTTCAGAAAAATATTATTTTGAAGCCACATACTCTTATGAATGAAGATTACCGTCACTCTTTTTCCTATTAGTTTTTGGGTATTTAAATTTTGAAGTTTCAAGCTTTTCGATGCCTTTTCGGTTTTTGCAACATTGTTTGCTAAGATCGCGAAGTGATAAGTAGAGGGGGTTAACGAGCTTTAATGAGAAAGGGGAAGAGTCTCCAAGTTAAATAAAGTAAAAAGTAGACCATCAAATTTCAAAGTGATAATTCACTTCACATATCCATAAACTTCTTCCCTGTATGTTTTCGGATGTAATTCGCTATTCAAATTACACAATTTATGCACTTCTATATAAAAGCAAAATTAATTAACTATTTTTTAAATCTTTCTAACCACTTAAAGTAACAGTTTAATTTTTGTATTCATCAATTTAAAATTGCTTTCCTTTAAATATTTCGTGTGCTTTATCGTTGTGAATTAGAATAGGATATAGAGTAGTGTTAATTTCATTTATGTTTCAGATAACAGATACTGGAATTAAAATTACTTAAATAAAATGTAACCTTTAAAAACAGAAGCTATCACTAATTTATATTTTAACTGTAAAAAATACGATAGCATTGATACAAAAATACGAAACTTATCAACAAAAAAAAATATATTCTGAGCACCGCGCCGTGCCAAACAGCGCGATAACCTAGCCAAATAGCGTGAAATCTCATAACTCATAACTTTGACATGCTAGGCAGTCATGGGATCGCTCGCTTCCGTTGAAATCGGACCCGATTCCTCCTCTATTCTTCTTTCCTAACTCTATGTTGTCACACCGATGAGTTTTGCATATACTCTTACTTCAAAAAGTTAAGCACGGAATTGTTTTTTCAACCTAACACCTAGTAGAATTATTTTTCATACATGAAAATCATACTACAAGATGTTCAACTAGTGGGAATACAGGGCCCGAGAAAAAATTTTCCCTACCAATAACTTAAGGGGGTAAATGGTCCCTCCATTGATAATGGAGTTCCATTACACTTTTGGAGCAGTGACAGAAACGTCTATGTGAGAGGTATTTAATGGAAAATTTTATGTTTTTTCTAAAGAATATTGTTATTCCTAAACTCAACGCATGTTTTCAAACGAGTGTGCTACCTTTAAATGGAATTTTTAAGGTTTTATTGAGAGATATCGGTCTAATCATCATCATTTTTGGCAAGTTTTAGCCTCTGGGTCATTTTTGGTAAGTGGTATCAGACCGTAAACTATGTTATTTAGTAGCTCTTACATGTGCTTGAAAGCGTTTAGGTCTGGGGACCCAGAAAGTACCCTTATTCTTTCAATATCGTTACTTATGAAAAACTTTAAGATAGCCAAATTGTGATTTTTTGCAGCTTTTTCACTCTTAAAGATAAATCCTTGACCCAAAATGTCTTCTAAAAGGAGAAAATGGGACATGAGAACGCATGTATACAATTGTAGACATTAGTGAAAAGCTCTGTGGCATATAGGGGGTGTTGAAACGGCACAAAAATTTTTATAGTTTTACAGGAATGGCATCTGTGATTAACGTTCAAAAAAGGAACATTTTTTTAGTGTTTATGGACGTATACATGTCTGAAAAGAAAGAAATATCTCTAAAAGTATCTCGATTCTTTTTTTAAAATCAGTTTTTAAGAGATCTAATTTCTTCTCTGAAACTATTGCCGTTTCAACACCCCCTATGTGCCTCAGAGCTTTTCACTGATGTCTGCAAATGTTCACATGTGTTCTCATGTCCCAATTGCTCCTTTTAGAAGACATATTGGGTCAAGGATTTAGCTTTAAGAGTGAAAAAGCTGCAAAAAATCACAATTTGGCTATCTTAAAGTTTTTCATAAGTAACGATATTATAAGAATAGGGGTACTTTCTGGGTTCCCAGACCTAAAAGCATTCAATTACATGTGAGAGCTACTAAATAACATGGTTTACGGTCTGATACCACTTACCAAAAATGACCCAGAGACTAAAACTAGCCAAAAATAATGATTTGACCGATATCTTCCAATAAAACCTTAAAACATTCTTTAAAGTTAGCACACACGTTTGAAAACATGCTTTGAGTTTAGAAATAATAATATTCTTTAGAAAAAAACATAAAGTTTACCGTTAAATACCTTTTACATAGACGTTTCTGTCACTGCTCCAATTGTGTAATGGAACTCCATTATAAATGGAGGGCTCATTTACCCCCTTAAGTTATTGGTAGGCAAAATTTCTTCTCGGGCCCTGTATTCCCACTAGTTGAACATCTTGTGGTATGATTTTCATGGATGAAAAATAATTCAATTAGGCCTCAAAAAACAGTTCCTTGCTTAACTTTTGGAAGTGAGTGTATTTGAGATTGGTTTAATTTATTTTTAAGATTATAGAACTAATTTAAAATAGATTCCCAGAATGGATTTTTTGGACAGTTCAAGAAGTGTTTTTCAAAGAAGTATTTTCAGGTAAGTTTTCATTACATTTTAATGTTTATTGAACTGTTTTGCAGAGTTTGACCTAAAATACATACGGCAATTTGAAATTTTTCAAAATTTTTAACTTTGAAGTGTTTAACAGGGGGTCCCACTTACCCCATAGTTTTAGCATGGTTGGGGACCCCTCATGGTGGGACCCCCATGGTTGGGGACCCCTCAGTGTGGGGTAAGTGGGACCCCTCTTTATTTAGTAAGTGGGACCCTTATTATGATATAAGTGGTTTTAGAAGGTCCCATATGATATAGGAACTATTACTGAAGACATGGGCGGATTTAAGGGGGGTTATAGGGACAATTTCCACCAATATTTTCAGGAAATTTCGATTTATAGTAGCAAGACCTTTTACTCACCACTTCAAAATTCATTAAAATTTATAAATAGTGTGATCGACATTTTTTATCGAATTTGCGTTTTAATTTAAGTTATGGTGAGTTAAGTGAAATATCTCATCAATAGTGTTCATTCCCATTTAGTGTGTCTGATTTCTTTTTTTATCTCTAAATGTGTATTAAAGTAGCAAAATAAATCTTGATCAACCTTATTATGTTTTTTCAACACTATTTTATATGCTAAAGTAAAACATATCCCTTTGGCCTTTCAAAACATTTTTTAAATACTTATTTTGCTTTTCATTCTATTCTTACCTCGTCATATTGATTTTGATTTGAGTATATTTCTCACTCATGGATACAGTTACAATAAAATATTTTATATTGAAATTTACTGTACTTTATAACTTCCTTACTTCCTTTTAAGTTTTGCTTGCTTTAAATATAAATAAAGAGGGGGTGAACCACTTACCCCATCTCTTGGGGTGAGTGGGTCACCCATCTCCTTTTTGATAAAAAGACCAGTTAAGAAAAATGTAAAGCTTTATTTTAGAAACTACTGATAAATTTTTGTTTATCGATAGACTCTTTATAACGAAATTAGTCAACAAGTACAAAATAAACCCCATCAAATTTTTCTATAAAACTCCACAAATGTACTAGGCCAAAACCTAGGTCTAGGCCTAGGTCCCACTTACCCCAAGTGACCCTATATCTGAAAATTAAACATAAGATTTTACGAACAGTTAAATTTTACGAACGTGAATGAATGCTTGGAAGACTACAACAAACCGTACAAACCCAGAAGGTAAATCTTAAACATAAGAAATATCCAACAGAAAAACTATAAAAAATCAAACAGTTTCATGCTAACCATTGGTGGTGTTATAAGTTTAAAATAGTTGGGAAAGATTGGAAATTATTGGATACAGAGTTTAATTTGCTCGGGTTCGAGTTTAATTTGCTAAAAGTTCAGCTCCGATACTTTTTTTTGTTTTGGTCAATATTGAAATATTATTCAGAATTGGTTTTCATGAAAACTGAGCTCCAGGGTGCCCCACAAGTGCAATATCTCAGTTCCTTCAACGAGGTAATTTATTTCCATATTTACATTACATTTGCATATTGCATACTTTTATGTAAGCAGTGATGTGAGTGTCATACATAATTTCTTTGTATATTATTTTTGAGCAAGGAATGTACTACTGGTAACTGTAGTGCAAAATTATAAGAGCTCCAAAGCAATTTTCATTTTAGATTAAGCTTTATCTGAAACATTTTATAATGCGACAAAATTTATTGATTAAATCATAAAATTTCTAGTTGCTTATTCATTTTTTCAAAACATATCTGAAGAATAAAACTGAAATTAAAAATGCATTTTTTTAAACATTCAATTACCATTTAAATGTTTAACAAAGTATTCAACTTAGTGGATATACTCCCAAAGGGTTAATCTTAAACTTTAATATTCCAACTTTTTAACATCGAAATGTCTTAGAGATGTATATTTAATGCCAAAATTCCTCGTATTAATAAAGAATCTTGAATAAGGAGAATTTTTGATCAAAGCTCTGATGCATTAAACCACGCAATCGCCTTAATACAGTCTAAGCACGCATTTTATTAAGTATTCATTTCCCGATGTTCAGTGATTTCCCCAGGCATGCTTTTGTTATCTTTCATTGAATCCTTTATTTTTGTTAGAGAGTCAAAACAAATAAGTCTTCTCTGCGATAGAAAGGGGAATTTTCGCATCCATCACAAACGGAGTGATATTTAAATAAATTTCCCGTCTTGTTGTTTTTCGCTCTTCGCTATAAAATTCATTAAATTTGAAATATGGATGTTATGCAAGTTTTAAAAATGCAAATTATGCGAATAATTAAGACTTTTAGTTTGTACTGAGCGAGCCCGTCGTTCTACTGAAGAAACGCAAAAATATTTTCTCATTATGATGCAGAAATTAGCTGTATTTGAAACTTGCTCATAAATATTCATTAATTAAACGTTGCAGAATTATTTGTTTTAAGCAAAAGGTTTTTTCAGTATGTCATTATTTATGACGCTATTTCTTTCAGACGAAGATAAATGTCATTCTTAGAAATTATTTTTAAAAAAGCCACGTTTACTTTTTTATGACAAAAGAATGATTGTAAAGCATTGATGAGAATATCTCCTTTCAAAACAACTGAATAAATTTATTTCATCCAATAATAATTCTTCAATAAAGAGAACGTCTCTAATGGTTATTAGTACGCTGATGGTTAACAATTTCGTAATATTAAAATACATCCACATTCGGTACTAATTTTTTAAAAATATTCTAAAAAGTATACTGAATGTACTTTCTGACCATTAAAAACTCTAATTAATATTCCTGGTATTGAAAATATATACAAATTACAGGAAAAAGTGAAAAGTAAGTAAAATACCTGTTAATACATTTATCATTAAGTATGGACTCTAATATAAGTTTTCCATTCAAATCTCTTCATCCTCAAAGTTAACCATAAATTCAGTTCTCAAAAGTTAAATTCCTAAAGAAAAGTAGTGCCTAAAAAGCTTACAAAATTTGAAAACAAAAATTATACGAATATTTTAAGAATAAAATATTTATACAACATATATATTTTCTATTACTCAAGCATCATTAATTTAATTCAGGCTTGAGAATGCAATAAAATGAATATCCGGTATTTCATTAAGAAGTTATAATTTATTAAAAATTTATTAACAAATAATAATTCAATACAATTTTGCTCTGTTAGAAGCAAATGTCCTTCCAGGTGAGAGAAAAAAATATTTGTACAATAAGTAGATACCGATAACAAACAGTACAAAGTAAAGTATTACAAAAAAACCCTACAAAAAGGACGTAGAGAAAAATCGTAGACTACATGAATACATGAAGATTATTAATTGTCCCAAATAAAATAATAGATATTGATCCCTAGTTCCTATTCCTGTTTTCTATCCATTTCTATTATTTCTTATCTGTATCCTATTTCTTAACATATTGAACGCATAATATAAAATTGCTTTTGATATCTTGAAGGCAATGAAGAAATTAAGACTTTACCGTTTTTGTGCATTTTTTGAAAAGTTTGTGTTGATGGAGTTACAGTGGAAATCGACGGAAATATTTCCGCCTAAAGATTCACGGTTTTCCTGATATATATCCACGATACATTATGCGATACCTACTAGGAAACGTCATTATACAAGATCTCAGAAAAAGAAATGAATTTCCACTCTATGAGCTGGAAGAGTATGGCTTCATGTTGAGAATCCTAATGATAAGGGGTGATTAATATTTGTTCGGGATTCAGGCCTAGTGCCGCGAAAAGAAGGATCTGACTCATCCGGATGGCATTTTTCGTTCGGCTGGGGACTCTCAGGAATTCTGGACGGAATTCTGAGAATATGTGTTGTTTTTCTCTATTCTATGTGGCTATTAGCCACAGATACTCTGTTCTGTTGCTAGGATATTGTTACATAAGGAATGCACCGGGAGAAAAAAAACTTAAAATCATCTTTCTAAAAAGATGGAAAAAGCGGCGGTGAAATTTCGGTGAATTTTCGGGGGGGGAAAATTTTTTTGTTGAAGTTCCGATGTATGAATATTTGGTATGAGTAGAATTTTCTATTACAATGTGAAAAATGCAATTTAGTTAGATGTGTGTGAAAAACTTATTTTACTAAGAAGATTCACTCAAGACGCATTGCATCAAGAATTTTCAAGTAATTTGGGAAATGGAGAAATATTGTTAAGAAGATTTAATTCAGATATTTATTTTACTCGATTTACTTTTTCATAAAGTTAAAGTATATATAAATTGGTTCTTCTCAATCAATAATGATATTTTTAAATTCAAAGGGGAGGGATCTGTTGAAATGGAAAAATGTTCCTTTTAGATTCTTTGAAAATGAAAATATAGGAGAGAATTATTTGTAGACCGAAAAACTTGCTAAATAGGGATATCAGTTTTGTGTTTTGCAAATAAAACTATTCGTCTTCAATCTTTAAACAAAATAAAAAAGGGTAGTTTTCTCTAAAGAATTATAAAAGTTTTATCTATTTAAAACACGGTTTTAATGTTGTAAAATTTGTTTGAAATTATTCTGGTAGAATATAATTTTACGGATAGCTCATAGCACCATCTGATTTGGTATTTTTCATTACGTGCACTGAAGATGCTGAAGATAAGAACCGAAAAAATCCTAATTGCTTTTAAATATTTTCTTACAAAATATACAAAAAAATAAATATTTAATCGATTTAAGAATAAAGAAAAAAAGTAATTCCGCTCCCAACTCCAAAGTCAAGAATGATCTGAGTAAGGTACAATCTGCAACTATTAAAACATAAGGATTCTTCAGCCCCACCCGCTGGTAAAGTATTGATCTTAAACGGAGGCCACAGTAAAAGATTGAAAAGACCTGTGTGCAAAAGGAACATGACGTAAATAAATAAAGTATGAATTATTTTAGCATTGTCGTTTAGAGTGAATGCTGCTGCTATATAAATCAGATTCAGTGCGGTGTTTTGCGAAACTGAATACAATCGGCGAACTCGTGATAAAATATGGGGTGGAGTGTTTTTGAATCCGCGAGTTTGCCATGCATAGAGGTTTTTTCCCCCTTGGTCCAAAGTTTGTTCTAAAGACTGTAATTACATACACCATGGGCTCACTTAATGCACCGAAACTAAAGGAGTTTAACAGCTGTTAAACAATTCCACTATTTTGCGGATGCCTCGGCTTTTTTCTCGAGGAGTTCGTGTATTCGTGTTTTGCTTTTTTTATGTAAAGATAGAAGTGAAGCGCGTTTTTTTCGTGGTTTTTCTGGTATATCTGGAAAACAGTGGACACTATTTTTAAGATTTCCAGACTATCTTCATCGGTCAAAATCAATATTCATGTGTATCCAACAAGGTAGAGTGAGGTAAAACTGGGTCCTTAACGTATAGGAGAAAGTATATCAAATGTAGAAAATCCTAATTTTCATGCAATAAATATATGCCTGTGTGTAAGACAGCAGTGAGGTCAGACATCATGGAAATTGAAAATCATAAATTTGAACGTGTTGATGGCTTTAATTACCTTGGCTCAAACGTAAACTGCCAGAACCAACTAGATTCGGAAATAAAACAGCGTACAGTTGCTGCTAATCGCTGTCTTAATGGATTGAGGAATTTTCTTCACTCAAAGTTAGTACAAAGGAAGACTAAGATTTTATTGTATAAAACCATTATCAGACCAATACTCACATATGGCTCAGAAACCTGGGCAATGACAAGATCACATGAAAATCGGCTGGCTATATTCGAAAGAAAGGTTTTAAGAAAGATTTTGGGTGCTGTAAACATCGATGGCATATGGAGGCACCGATACAATAACGAGCTGTATAGCCTTTATAGAGAGGCAAACATCATCAACTTTATCAAAGTTAACCGTATGAAACTTGCTGGACACCTCTGCAGGTTGAGCCCTTCCTCTCTAACAGCAAGAATCTTTCAGTTTAAACCAATCGGGACCCGTTTAAGAGGCAGACCCAAACTTAGATGGGTGGACTGTGTTGATGAGGATTTTAAAAAGTTAAGAATTAGCAATTGGAGAACCCTATCCAAGAAGAGAACAGAATGGAGGAGGATTCTTAAGAAGGCCTTGGCCCACAAGGGGCTATGGAGCCAATGAAGAAGAAGTAATGCAAATGGGATAATTTTTTTCGAAACGTTTAAATTTTTTGAGAGATAGAAGTTTTAGTTATAAAAGTAAGCTGTAGTTTAAGAAATGCATTGCACTGCTACGACTCCAACTACATAGTACTAATTAATACACTCGTGTCCAAAAATTAAGGATAATTTTATTTTTTTGAATAGCAAGCCTTCGCAAGCACCTATACCGCACCAGTGTCGCATCAGACTCTCTCTGCCCCCTGTGTAATCTTGGGAAGGATATGGATTTCAGGCATCTCCGCTACTGCCCTGCTCTTCCCCGAATTTCCATTTGGGAGCGTTATTGGGCCGCAAGAAACGCCCTGAGTTTATAGATATACTGAGCGTCATTTATGTTCGTTCCTTTTTAGTGACGATTCAGTTGTCTTGTAACCTGCCATTGTAATTAAAAGAATGTATTTTTTAGTAATGACACAAATTTTAGTTCCTTACCAGTGAAATTTATACCATAGGATATTCGAGCGGAAATAAGTGGTCGGGATCAAATTACCCTAACAATAATAATTAAAGGGGGAACAGAGGTCCTTCATCGATGATGAAGTTTCATATACGTTTGGAAAGTATTTGAAAAAGGTCATGACATTCCTAGTATGATTTTAAGTGAATAGAATAATATATGATTTTAAGTGAATATATTTGTAGGCTATGGTAAATGATACATCCTCAGTCTTAATTTTTTCGGGTCCTTCTTTGGCTGGTGGTAACCATATATTTTGAATCCTTTATGTGTTTTCTTCGACTTATATCTGGTGACCCTAAAAATTACATCACAGGAACAAAATCCATGTCATTAGTCCCCAAAAACCATAATATCCTTAATGTTTGTACACAAATGCAGTCAGTCCTGATTAAACCCATGGATAGATACAATGCCGATGCGTCCCTCTGTACAAGCGACACAAAGCACCACCCAGAACAAGTCCACCTAATTTCCCATCGATTCTTCTCGGCAAAACAAGCACCCGGAAAATGAGTTCTCCCAAAGAGAGAAAGCGACTAATTGAAAGGAGGAGCAAAGAAACAACACAACTTGACCAAACGAATCTCTCCGAATTCGGACACCGACTCGCAGCGCCGCCACCGGAAAGAAAGAAAAATGTCCCGCGTGGCCACTCAATCTCACGGAACGCTGGAGGGACACAGAGAAAGAAAGCCGAGACCCGCTTTTTCACTCAAGTTTATTTCAAGCGTATCAGGTATCGGTGGCAAAAGCTAAACAGGAAGCAGGGGCCGATGGATGAATAGAGACGTTTCTTTCGGGGTCCTTTTGGCTTTGTTTTTGGTGTCCAGGAAAAAAAGTGGGAGAAATGCCACTGCAAGAAAGTTTTTCGTGCAAGAAATAAACGAAGTCGAAACGCTGTGGCTGGAACAGAATAAGACTGGAGTGTTTGGGAAGATTGGGGTTTAAAAGATGAAATTCCACAGTCAGCAACCCTTTTTCCTTACTTGAAAAGATTTTGGTGAAGTTGCCTCGTGTTCCAGTTGGAGATGTAGTTTCTCTGGATACAGTAGACGCTCTTATCAAAACTATCTGTCTCACCTTTTAAATGAGTCAACTTAAATGAAAGTCCTTATCGGTAGCCAAGTTGGCGCTAATTTAGAACCAATCTTTAGTTTTATCCAAACAAGACTCAAATATTCATTTATTGTCAAACAGTTGGTGACCATAACTCTCTTAAAATGTGAGACAGCTGTATGTAGAAGAAGTGGCAAAAGATATCGAGAGAGAAAAAGGGTTAAACCGTATTATACAATTTCCAGGAACTATTTTCTGATAAATTGATAGTAGATTTTAGAGTTTTTTAAGCAATTTATGCATGAAACTTTCTTGTTGCTCACATGCAGGCCTGACGAGAGAGGGGGGGGCGAGGGGGTACGATCCCCCCGGGCCCGGGATCACAGGGGGCCCGGGACTCAAATATTTTCTTATTAAGTTCTAAGACGGATATCATTTTGAATATTTTGGAAATTAATTTTTGTTTACATAAAGGTCCACAAATGAGTAAATTCCCAGTTTTCTTGAGGCATATTTTCAAAAATTTTCTGGGGTGGACCCCCAAACCCTCTTTATTGCTTGTTACTCATCGTATCATCAAAAGAAAACGATGACTTTAAGTTGAGTGAAATTCAGATCTTGTCTAGAACTATTCTAAAAATTACATTAAGCTTCTGAATGCAATTCAATACTTCAGAAAAATGTTTGCCCCCTACCTCGAAATGAGGAGTATAATGTCACTGGGGGCCCGCTTCTCAACCTTGTCCCCGGGGCCCCACTTGGCTCTAGGCGGTCACATGTCTTAACTAAGAAATTTTTATCCATCGCAAACATGTGTGCCCACAGCTTTATAATAAGATCCTTCACGTACTCTCGAGAGTTTCTTTACATAAAGTATATTTATAAATTCCAAATCGTTTTAGATTTTGTCATATTACATTATCTATCTCTATTACATGTACTACATCTCTGTACATGTATCATATTACATGTACTATCTCTGGTACAAATCACGATTTTTGAATGCATTGACTAAGGGACAGTTTGAAATCATCGGGATTTGTCATGGTACTCAGAAATCCAGTACAACCAATGGACAAATCTCTGGAGAAAAAAGTGACTCTCTCAAGGTCTGTTTATTCGTACAATTGGTCTAGTTCTAATGAGGTACAGTAACATATCGGATCAATGTAGAGACGGTCCTCCCCCTATTGCCACATCTCTAACTCTATGGATATTTGCAGACATTGTAACCTAGTTTCAAGCATGAAATTTTAAAATTTATATGAGGGCTGATTTTTTTATACCTAAACTTTTTTAATGCCATAATGTCTTTTTCTTTTTTACCGTCTTGTTTCGAGGTCGCAGAAAAGAAGTCGAGCATCAGCTTCCTAAAAAGTTCTCTGACAGATGAGTGACATCGTTCTTAAAACTTCTAAATCTTGAGAAATGCTATGAAATGACAAAAGAGTGAAAAGGAATTAGCCATCTGTTATGTTTACGCTTCAGCTGATTAATGGAACCTTGAAATATTACTCCACTTTCCTCTTTCATAGAAAAAACTCACAAATAAGTATTTATAGGGTAACGGTACCAATAACTGTCACTTTAAGAGCAATAAAATTAATTAATTAGCTATTGCTACTGAATAAAACTATCCTGGAAAAAACTTCTTGTTGGGAAAAATTAAATGAAGTTTCAACATTAGTTTAGTGTACAATTTGTTTGATTAAGTAATTATTTTCTATTTTTGAAATATTTTTTAAGTTGGCATGGTGGCTGTTCCAGTAACTGACATACCGGGAAAATTTTTAACACCAATAACTGACATGTCCTGTACCAGTAACTGGCACATTTAAATACCTTTAATAAATAAGATTTTAGTTACTAATTAGCCTAAATGTAATGAAAAACAGCTGATGATACAAAGAAAACAAAATGTTAAACTTAAAAATCCAATAATTAGAACTTTTCAGAACATTCTTTTTGATAAAATTTATTTCGCTGTTTTGCTATGTCAAACTTTAATATCGAAAAATTTTAGATTAGATTTAGACAAAAAGATTCAGTTGAAAAATATAGGTGTACATAAGAATATAGAATAGAATCGAACAAATATAGAATTATAAAAACTAAGATAGGATTAATTTAGTTTAATAATAGATTTATTCAAACATTTTTGTTTATTTACCTTCAATAATCATTCATTCAACTGCAGACCATTTAGCTTGTTTTGTTTTGATTCGGAAAGTTTTTTCTTAAAATCGTCTGTCATTTAATTAATTATCGTTCTATGTTGTTTTATTTGCATGTTTTAAAGAGTGGGTGATTATATTTATACGTGTTATTATTATTTCAGCAGTAATGACACCTATGTCAGTTATTGGTGCAATTCATTTTTGGTGATCCGGTAACTGGCACCCCATTTTAAATAAATAAATAAAAAATGTTTTTCAAAATTAACTGCTCAGCATAATTCCATGTACTGTTATTAATTTTATGTTAGTGTTCAAATAGGTTTCAAAAGAAAAATTTGCTTAAATTAGACACATAACAAAAATACATTTCCTTAATTTCATCACTAAGCCGACCTCTGAAAATCGGAAGTTTTTTTACACTAAATGCAAAATCTCAATTTATTACACTTAAAACCCTTTATTGGAAAATAAATACTGCATAAAGTTAAAGATAACTGTCTAAAATATTAAGAGAGACCACCATTTATTTCAAGTTTACAATAATAATCTTGTGGCGACCGCCGAAATTCACTAGTAAACATTCACTAGTTAAAATATAATAAGTTAGTTGCAGAATGTCAATGCATTGTTGGATAAATTTATAAATACTGCTGTTCGATTACTGTAAATAGTTTTCATATGATTACTTAAGATAATAAAGCTTAACATCAAATATTTAGTGTTAAGCTTTATTATCTTAAGTAATCATATGAAAACTATTTACAGTAATCGAACAGCAGTATTTATAAATTTATCCAACAATGCATTGACATTCTGCAACTAACTTATTATATTTTAACTAGTGAATGTTTACTAGTGAATTTCGGCGGTCGCCACATTACCCCCCGGGGTAGAGTATTGCCCTAACGTGAGGCAATCTAAAGCGAACACGGCGACCTGAGCGGGTGGTGTATTCCGGCTGCCCATCCTGATGGCCGTCGATTCTAGATTTCTGGCCTAACGGCATGGTAGAACGCTTCCACCGGCAATTGAAAGCCTCCCTCATGTGTCACAACGACTCTTCGTGGCTGGAAGCTCTTCCAGTGGTCCTTCTAGGAATCCGCAGTGCCGTGAAGGAAGACATCAATGCATCCGCAGCAGAGCTGGTATACGGGGAGCCACTTCGCCTTCCTGGAGAAATGCTCGTCTCCAGCGAGAATCACCCAGCTGATGTCACCTCCATGGTTGACCGACTTCGATCTTACATGGCACGACTGCGGCCTGTCCCAGCATCACGTCATGGATCGCTTCGCACTTTCATTCATAAGGACTTAGCCACTTGTTCACACATGTTCTTAAGAGACGATTCCGTACGACCCTCTCTCTCTCCTCCATATACGGGACCCTACGAGGTGATTGAACGGCAGGACAAAGTGGTAACTCTCAAAATTAAGAACAAAGACGTGAGAGTCAGCATTGACCGCGTAAAACCGTGCTACATTTGGTGTCCGGAAACAGCACAAATGCCGTCAGGCCAGAAATCTAGAATCGACGGCCATCAGGATGGGCAGCCGGAATACACCACCCGCTCAGGTCGCCGTGTTCGCTTTAGATTGCCTCACGTTAGGGCAATACTCTACCCCGGGGGGTAATGTGGCGACCGCCGAAATTCACTAGTAAACATTCACTAGTTAAAATATAATAAGTTAGTTGCAGAATGTCAATGCATTGTTGGATAAATTTATAAATACTGCTGTTCGATTACTGTAAATAGTTTTCATATGATTACTTAAGATAATAAAGCTTAACACTAAATATTTGATGTAATCACTCCTAAAATCTTATTATTATGAATTAAATCTCAAAGTGACAGTTATTGGTGCACTGTCAGTTACTGGTACCGTTACCCTATATTTTCCTTGTTACCTCGAAATCTTTTCGCTTTCGGGTCCCATCGATTTCGAGCTTATATTATTGTATTTCTGTAACTATTAGTTGCCCTGAATTGTTGACATAACTGGTGAACATCCTGAAACACATGAATAATTGTTTCTATACAGAAGTTCATTGCAATAGTTTCTGATTTCATGAATTCCAGTATAGTGCTGTCCTTTAAAAAAATCACTCCAAATTGTACCCTAAAAAACCCATCGAGATATTTTAAATAAATAATTGAAATAATTTTAAATTCTTATGTGCTCTGTCTTTGTATGCCATTAAGAGTGGCAGGAACGTAAAAGCAAGTCAAAGAACCTTTTATTTACTGCAGATTTTGATGCTGTAAAAATATATGTTATGAAGAGTTTACAGCGTTTTTCACGTGGTTTTGTGTTATCCCGTTATTATGAGAATAAAATACTAAAATTTCAGTCCAGTCCGCCAATTAGGGACATTACGGTAGTCTTTGAAATGAGGGGTGAAAAAAAACCATAGGGTGCCTGAAAAAAACCAACTTTTCCTTTTGTAATAAATGATAAAATAAATAAAAAATTATGCAAAATATTTAATATTATTCATGATATACAACTAATTATGCAAACAGAATAGTTGTTCCAGTAATTCTCGACTTTTTTTCAGTATATTTGATAAAAACTCAACGATACCAAAAACAACCATTTTTCATGAAAATATAGAATTTTACCGAGTTTTACACGAAAATGGGAGAGAGTTAATAGTTGTGGGTTTAAAATAAAATATCAGTGCCAATTACCGTTTTTTAAGCTTTTTATAAAAGTTATATTTATTATTTGTATTAAATAGGTCGTTTTCATCAAAATACAACAATAAAAACGTTATTGTCGTAGTGTTTTGAAAGCAGAATTCTTGAATAGAAAAACTCATCACAATTTAATTAAAAAATAATTTGTAATAAACTTGGTTTTAATTACCTTAACTATTCTCTTTTCTATCAAAATTAACCTTTCAATCATATTTTTTCTTCATTTTTTGAGTACTTTCAAGCGTGGGTTCTTTAGGGTACATGTTTTTTTTTAGGAAAATTGGGTTTTTTGGATTCTCACTTAATCGTTTGCCAATTTGTAACGGAGAGTTGGAATTAAAAATACTAAGCACTAAAATGTAGTGGAGGGTGAGCCGTTACAACACAATTTTGTTTGATTTAATTATCATATTTTTTAAGCTTTTAATGAAAGAAATATGAAAAAGTGGGTTTTTTAAAGGACAGCACTATATCCCATATAGTTTCTTGTTCATGTCATTTATCATCTTACATCTTAATAATATTAAAAAGATAAAGATGGTTATTCCATAGTTTCTTGTGAATGTCATTTGCCATCTTAATGATATTAATAAGATTTTGATGGTTATCCCACAGTTTCTTTTAAATGTCATTTACCATCCAAATGAAATTAACAAGATTTTGATGGTTATCCCACAGTTTCTTGTAAATGTCATTTACCATCTAATTGAAATTAAGAAGATTATGATGGTTATCCCATAGTTTCTTGTTAATGTCATTAACCATCCTAATCTTGATAATGTCATTAAGATGGTGATGACAAGATGATAAGATAGATGTTAACAAGGCGTTTATAACGACCATAAACTGCTGTCTTAATCGGTCGGTCAATAATTTCTTTGAAGTAGCGCGAGTGTCAAATGCTCACAACCATTGAATAAGCGAAAGCATTCCTCGGCAATTGAAGTCCGCAATTATGTAGTTCCATTCATAAATGAACGCGACATTTATTAGGTCATTCATTGAGGGCGTTTTACAACTGCTGTGTGGGTGTTTCTGTTTTCATTGGTTTTAAGGACACTTCTTTTATCTGATGCATTTATTCCATTGGGTGTATAATTTTCATTGAATGAAAGAGGAAACAGAAAACCACATTTAGAAATAGTACTCCTATTAAACTAAATTATGAATTAATAATCTCCGTTTCATCAAAACTTTGAAAAAATCGATATTTAGGATTAAGTACTACTCATATTTTATATGATCTCAGGAATAAAATACATTTAAAGGTCGTACCTAAGAGAGTTTAAGTCGTTATTCTTAAAATGCAGTTAGAAGTGACTTTGATAAACTTAAATTTTGATACGTGTATTTGTGTGAAAAGTGAATGTAAATATAAAAAAATGAAAGTTTTTGTCAGACTAGTGGTATTGTCAGGAAAAAAATCAAAGGCGGTATTTTTGATTTTAAGGAAGAAGGTTACGGTTGTACCTTTTCTTGTTTTCCAAGGCAAAAGTTCCCATAGTGGGTGCCTGTAGGAGCTAAGATTAGCATTAAACAGATTTTTTAGAAATCTTTAAAGCAATCGAGATTTAAGAGCCAAAGCTGTTAGGAAAAGGTGAAGATAGTGAATAAACAAAAGGAGGCTTAAGAGCAAAGGGTGCTAAAGAGCAGAGAGACTTTTAAGTGGAAGAAAATGATAAAAAGACCCAGAGATGCTGAAGAGAAATATGCTAAAACAGCTCAGAGATAACTTTTAAGTTGTGAGGGGCATTAAACGAGATATGGCTGATTAAATCCGTTCTGATGACTATCCAAGAGGTTCACAAAGTGTATGAAGTCTTTCAATGAAAAATATTTCATTTGTAGTGAGGGGGGTAGCTAGTTAAAGGGTAACTAAAAATCTAAATCAAGCTAGCTAAAAGTAACTCCTGAAAAAGGGGATAAAATAGCTCACTGTAGAAAGACTCATATATTTGTTAATGGGTGTTAAATAAGAAAAATATCAGTTACCCATATTTCAGATAGACTATTTAAGGAAAACTTTATTAGTGTCTTCTTTCTAATAGAACATATTTTTATAGAACTAATCGTAATAAAATCATAACCTAATGTGAAACACGTGCAAGTGAGCTCTGATGAGTTTAGAAATATGTTCGTGAACAATGAATTTACCCATATTATAAGTTTGAGAATATTAGTACCAAAAACTTGATGTTGCATAGAAGGAAAAGGCAGTAAAAAATAAAAAAATTACATGGGAAAATGTTCACTGGTAGTGATAATACTATCACGCTAGCTAAAAAGTAGCTCCTGATAAAATAGTTAAAGGAAATATTTAACTAATTCAACAGTTAATATCCTATAAAGATGGAGTTTCTCGATGAATTTGTAGTCTTAGTGATTTTTCGGTAAAAGTAAAAAGCCAATCCAAAAGTCTTCTCTCCAATATCCTTTTTCACACTATTTAAAACAGCTTCTCAAATCTAATTCCTATTTCCCCAAAAAGTATGCCTAGCGACAAAATAATTTTTTTTCTCTCTCTCTCTGCCTCACGACCTAAATATCTTTTTAAGTACTTTCCATGAAAACGTGGCTCCCGTACCCCTTTCGGCACTGAAGTTACCAGCTATCACTTTTCATAAGTAATTCTATGTAAAAATCTAACGAAACTCCCCAGAAAGAAAAGTATCGTCCGAATCGATAATGGATTTCGACACGCTTGCGTGTGTGGCGTAATTCGCGTTTTTCTCAGAAAAGTGTGTAAACGTGAAATTAATGCTTTCATAGACAACACATAAGCGGTCATGTGTGTAAGGTAATTTTGGTTCTGTGTTTAAATAAACAATGTTGAGAGAGAGATAGTGCGGATTGTAATTTTTACCTTATGATTATATGTTTAAACCCCTTCATTATGGGTTTGTCGTGTCGACCTGTGTTATTTGTGTTGTCATAACATCCTTTTTATCCCACACACAAATCAAACAAAACTTTCAGATGATCTGATGTATGTGAAATGTAGCTTACAGAAGAAAATTTTGACAACATAGTTTAGTTACACTCTGTCAACTTTCGAATTCAGGGGGGAAAATATCAGCTACCGGAATATTTAAGGTATTCTTTAAGGGAAACACTTTACTTGTTATCTTCTTAAAAAAAACTGTATAACTCTTACAAGCTTCTTTTACTCTTTCTCGAAGTATCATTTCCAAAAAAAATAACTTCGCGCGAAACTAATGCAAGTGAGCTCTGAGTACGAAAAATTACTCTGAATTTTCTACTCTGAAATTTTCGTGAACAGTGCTTACTTAACAATTTAATCCTGGACAAATTATTGTACAAATCTGCCATAAGCATATCCTTGCTTTTCATTGAAGAATAAAGAAACATATATTAGTCTCCTAATGGTTCTCATCATGAGAACATCTCTACACATTTCCAAACCATTAGAACTTTTTTAACCCCTTTCTTTTCCTGCATAACGATTCCTCTCTCTCTCACTCTCTCTCTCTTTGTGCGGTTCTATTTAAAAATGTTTTCTTTATCTGTAAAGGTTTTCTACCGTATTAATACAATAATTAAATGAAAAAAGAAACAGTTCATAATTTGTGAGATTGTGTGAAAACCTCCTACCATCTTTAAGTCACTTCCACCTTGTGAACGTGCAGCGTGCAGTACATACTTGCATAAACACGACCATGGCAACCTATGCCTTACTTTGTAACCCAGCTTTTCTTAACTAAGGGTTTCTATTTGAATATCTTATCTCCTCGGGAATACGGAACCCCGACGTCCCCGCCCAAACGGTGTCGCATGCAGGACAAGGCTCGGGAATAAATCACCTTCAGGAATAAACCGGCGTTCGATACGGACAAAACAAATTTCCTGCCGCAGAGTTTTGCGTGACTCCTTTTGATACGAACGGGAGCAAAAAAAAAGGGAAATTGGTTGAAAGAAATTTTTCTGAGGGAAAAGGTTAATTGAAACACAGTTTCAGGCTGTATACCGAAGGGATGTGTATTTTAATTAGCTTTAAAATGATAAATCTTTTGTATGTTCAGTCTATTTATTGTAAAGACACGGAAAGGTTCATTCAGAAAGATAAGAAATAAAAGAGAATAGAAAAAATTTTTATGTTTACGTATAAAATATTAATTTCACGTAAAATCATTTGTAGTTTCGCAACGTCATTACTCACTTTACTGTAAGGATTTGGTTTTATAAATGTTAAAGTAATATTGCTTTTCTTAATATGGAAACCAGATATCCAATTTTATGCTTCTGCGTGCATTCGTCATTTCATCGTGTTATTTTGGTTACATGCAATGTGTCAAGGTTTCTTTAAACTCAATTATTTAATTGAAAAATTAGCTGATTTGAACAAAAATTTACATATTTTAAAAAAGTTTTAAAAAAGTACAATAATTAGTCATTTGTCATAAAACTTTTCCAAATTAAGGATATAAAATGATAAGAATTTTTGGTTTACCGAGCGTAATATTTTAATATTTTTTATGATCAATACATATTGATATTGTTTTTTATAATTTATCCTTTTTATACATTTCACACATTAAACTAAAAAGTATTTATTTTTGTATTATTAACTAAACATTTGATGAAATAACTTTCCTTCGGATACGGTAAACAAAAATTATGGAAAGGAGCCAAAATTGAAAAATGGAAAGGAACCAAAAAGTATGATGTCACGCCTTGAAGAGTCAGAGGGGGTTCTTCAATCTGTGACACTTTGTCTGGAAAGGGGGAGGAGAGGTTTCAAGAATTGAATTGTGACATCACACGTGGAAAATCAACAAAAGTTTATTTTGAAATTATAAGGTGGGAAGCAAAATTAAACTTGAATAAAAACTGGTCAATAAAAATTTTCAACCAAATTGCCCCCAGTTGGGGCATGGACCACCAGATTTTATATACTTTCCTAGAAGGATTTCCGAAAACAAAGGATTGTTAATTTTCTGACTGTGCCATTTTTCTCAAAAATCAACCGAACTAAGCTTATAAATTGAATATTACATTTTTGAGTGTAAAAATTTATGTGTAATCTTGTAGTCTTAAAAGGGGGGCATATAAAATTTAGAAAGGCTTTGGTGGGGTATGAACCGAATTGCAAGTGAATTTTTTTGCATGGTACAAATTGTATGAACACCCTCAAGTTCATACAAATTGTATGAACTTGAAGGGAGTTTTTGAATTCCCCATGAGTGAATCACTTTTTATGTTAAATTACATGGAATGTTTAGGGACTTGCCAAAATTTCAAAATTTTTTATTTTTTTTACATGATCAAATTTTATTTTTAACTTGAAATTTGGCAGAAATGTGAATTTTGGGAGTTCAAAAACTTTAAATTTACTTAATGAATTTTTTTCAGAATGTTTTATTTAATTTTTTCCCATTTTTTTAAATTTTGAAAAAAAAATTAAGAAAGGAAGTTATGTTGCCCATCAAAACAAAGATAATAAAATTACAAACAAAATGGCACTAATTTCAGGTTTTTAAGTTGTATAGTTCTAGAGTTATTAGCTGTTTTAAAATGCAAGAAAAACAACTTTACAACAGTTATTATTACTTTAAAAAATATTTACTACCTAAAGAGGGGTGATAAAAGAATAGAATCTGTAACATTATAACTATAACTATATTAGATTCTCATAAAAAATCAAGAAGAAGATGGGTAAGTTTGATTTTTGGTTTTTTTGATGTTTTGTAAAAACATCAGTATTTTTTTGAAACTTTAAGGCTTTTGCGGCACGGGTTAAAATTTTTTGATTGAGCTAAAATTTAACAAAAATCCTTTAATTGTATGATGGAACAATTTGGGGGGGGCGTCACATAAAGCAAACTTTAAAAATAAGGACCACCCTAATACATATACATATATAAAAAAGATTTTCCTTCTAGATGTCAGTTCATTGAATTTATCCTTAATTTTCCTGCATTTATCTGACCCAGTGTTATTCTTAGGATTTTTTTGGAGGAGTAAAAATACTCCTCGACTTTTTAGGAGGTGTGAAATTCATTTATGAGGAGGAAAATACCGGAAATAGCATAAACTAAAGAGACAAATTTTTTTATAAAAATGCTTTTTAATGAACAAACTGAAAAATAAAAAATGAGGATGCTATTTTGGTTTTTAACTATTATATCATCTGTTAATATAAGTAGAAAATATTAAACATTATAAATAAATTAATTTATTTTACATTAAGCACTATAAATAAAATATTTATTTATTACAAATTTGAGTAGACTATTTTTTTGACTTCGGTGGGGTGCCCATTTTTTAAGCAAAACGTTTATTAAAAATTCAAAGCGTGAAAATACGCCTGGCTAGTTTTTAAAAGTGTATTTCCTATTTTCAATGCGTGAACTACGCTCTCAGAGGCGTTAAAATTATCACTGACTGACCCATAGTATTTTTCATGCTATGTGCCTCCAGTCAAAAAGTTAAGTTAAAGGATTAACTTAAGTGTTAAAGGATTTGCTTTAAATATAAGTTTTTGATGTTTGTCTGTCGCTCTAACAACAAATTATTTTTACTTCACTAGAATTTAAAGCAAAAATAAGCCTTTCAGACGATCAACTCTGCCCTGATATCCCATCTCACACCCAAATTTCGTTCTCCACCGTTTTGCGTGAGCAGAAGCATTCACAGAAAGAGAAAACGAAAACTGTCTGAAAACGTTCCGTTCGAAGTTGTGAGACGTTTAATTGGATCGCTAATGTAAAAACGAACAGTTTATGCTTCTTAAACAAAGGATATACAACACACAGAGACAAAAAACCTGTCTATTTGTATATCGCGTGTCTCTGAAGGTACAGTGCGTGATTTCTGTGCTGGCTACTAGTGTTGGGGATCGTAAACTAGATTGGAATTGATATTCGATTTAATTTCATTTTCTGGCGTTGTTTTGCGCGCAGGCAATAAAAATCTATTGTTAATTGCAATGATGTGATAGATAATGCAGACGGGGCGACGCTCACGGCAGTAGTTGAAAACTTTTGCTGCTTTTATGAAAAGAAAATTGGTTTTTGGGGAAAGGTTTTGTTTTCTTTCGGTAGGCTGTTGCACGGAAGTTTTTGGAGACATAGCGCACTTTTCTTTAGCCTTTTTTGCGTTCGATTCCACATAAAAGATTTAGCGAAAAGCGATTTATTTGCGTGCAGTTTTGTGGAGAGGTTCGTGAGTTGTGTGGATGTTTTCCCGGCGGTTGGGTATAAAAGGTTCTTTTTATCTTTTTTTTGTAATGTATACGAAGGGTGGGGAAAATATCCAGAAATAAAATAAAAGAAGTTTTGGTATTTATTGCGTTAGGGTGTTTTTTTATTAAGTTGATTGCACTCATAAGTAATTGATAATAACAGAAATATATTCCATAATAAGACCAATGTATTCAATCCATTTATTATGTTTATAATATGATAATAACATTATATAATAAAGATTATTAGGTAGTAAACATTGAGAGTTCCAAGAATCTGCCCTAGATAGTTTTTGATATGAATTGAACTACTAAAATGGATTTGAATACATTAACATATCAGTTAATTTTTTTAAGAAAATGAGGAAAGAGTAAACATTTGAAGATAAATAAAAATCTTTTGATCTTATCACAATTTATTCAAACATCAAATGATTTTGATATCATGGATGTTTTAGTTTATATCTATTTGGCACACTTGAGTAGTTACAAAATATTTATTTTGGAACAAGGTCAAAAGTAAGTTTTTTTAAAGATAATTATAAATCCAAATATTATCAACTCCTTTTTAATATAAACAGGAGAAGGATTTAGTCATCTTTAAATGTCCTTAGAGAAGCTATAAGATGTGTAGTATGAAAATGACTCCAAAAGTTTTTTTCAAAAGATAATGAAAATGATGAAAAAAACCATATTTGCCTTTAAAAGTTTGAAATACATTCAAAGGAGATTCACTGAAAAAACCTCATTTTTATTTGAAGTATTTATTTTATACTACCTCTGCCTGAATTCCACTTAAAATATAAATTTTTTAAACCTTCCCCGTTTCATGAAATGTTGTTCCCAAATAAACAAATATTATTTTGATGAAATCTGTTTTCAGAGATAGAAGATATGGAATAAGTAGGTTAATACATACGAATGATATTAATATAGATATATTGCAAAAAACTATAATACACATATATTTTGAATCATTCCTTAATCTTTCTAGATCTCGTATTATTTTTAAGAAAAGGGGAAGTAGATTATAAAACAACCTTAGAAACAAATTGACGTTTTTTACTTCGACAGTATCCATAGGAATGCGAAGTTAACATAACTTTTTAATCTCTTACTTTTTATCAGGTTGTTTTCCCTGCATTACATTCGGGTCGCACAAAATGGGCTTTTCGGCCGGGAACGTAAGCAAATCAGGTTGTTTTTCGAGCATAACAGTCAGATCGCAAGCGAACTTCACTTCTCAACGTCATGCACAGTTTCGCGATTTGATAAAAAATTATGCAATTCCTTAATCGAACGATTTATACAATTAACTTTATTAAACTAAATTTAATACATTTCAGCACTCTGTAAATTAAAAGGTTTATTAAAAAATTTATAAATTCTCCCTAAATACTTAAAAATAGAGTTTCTAATACCATGACACCTGATCTTTAAGCTTTCAAAACGACTGATATAATAAGGAATAATTCCAGGGAGCAGTGGAACAAAAAGTGGCATATAAATTTCGCACTCCCTTACAACCTAGTTATTATATTCTCATCTCCATTCGATGAAAACAAAAGATAAACTGAACGCTACAAGAACACGTGAGAAAAAATCCCTATCAATTTGTCGCTAGCTTCTGACTCTGAAATAAGTCCACCCAACATAGCTACAACCGTTCTAAAGAAGAAAAAAAAAGGTTTTTTTTCGTTAAAATAAAATGAATTTATTTATTCCATGTCACACACCACGGGTTCGAAGGAAATCCTCGCGGCACGGACACTGATTTCGAAAGATAGAACGCGCATACATTTCCTCACCTAACAATTCTCTATTTTCGCCTTTTAAAAAAATGGCAGTTTTTAATTTACCATGACGAAAAGAGCTGGTGGGAGCACATCTGCAAGAGCTAGACCAAGCGAAGTATGAGAAAAAAAGTTTGGTCTTTTTTTATTGTTATTATTAATATTATTTTGTTTCGGTTGCTTCAGATGTGTGACAACTCAACGCATCACAGCTGCTCGCGATGTTTTAATATTCTGGTGAGAATTGCCAGGCAGGAAAAAGAAGTGCGGAAGGCTGCGATGGAAAACAGCAAAGCCACGTGACGTGACGTAGACGAACAGGATTTCTTTCATACACCACGTCGTGATGGACTGCACAAATATTTTATGAATACGAGTTAAAATAAATGTTGAAATCCTCAAAAACAATATTTTAAATAGTCAGTGTAATTAAAAGATGATGAACAGTCAAATTTCAACTGAGCTGGTTAGAATGAAAGTAGTATAAGTCCAGTCCTCTTAACGTAGTTTTGAGTCATAGAAGGTTTTTTCTAACGATGCCTGTGTTGTTGCTATATGGAGAAGCTAACTTTTTAGGCAGCTCTTACTGATCACTTATTGAGCTCTTGACTTGGATGACCAAGGATCATAAAAGAAATCAAAATCCATATTTTTCTCAAATTTCATATTTTTGGGATTTCCTCCTGAGCATTTCAACTGTTAAGTGCTTTGTTGAATGGTAGGAAGATGATTCAAATATGAAATGTGTCAAGATACTATTACTGTAAGTTGCTATTACATTTCAGTAAGTTACTGTTACTATTACTGTAAGTTACTGTTACTATTACTGTAAGTTACTGTTACTATTACTGTAAGTTACTGTTACTATTACTGTAAGTTACTGTTACTGTAAGTTACTATTATATTACAGTAAGTTACTGTTACTATTACTGTAAGTATTTTTGTAAGGAATGATGTAGGAAGACTAATAAAAAGTTTTAAGTTGCACTTATTTAAGAAATGTGTATAGAATTATTAGCAGAAATAGAATTAAAACTCAAAATATAACTTTTCCAAAGGGAAATTTCACGCATGTTTAAAATATAGATTTCAAACACTTGATTTTGATCCTGCTACACTAGAATCAATAAAGAGATTAAAAATTCGTGTTCATAGAATATTTTTACATTCAATTTCAATTACGGCTTTAAAAAGTTAAAATGTCTTCGGTCTATTTGTCCCATGACGCTTCTGAAGGGATGTTTGTATCACTGTCTGTCTTTTACAGCAGGAAGTTCTGAAATTGAGCCATAAACAGCGATGCCTTTATTCATTCCTTTTTTAAAGAGGAAAACATTGGTTTATTCTGGTTTACTTTGGTACTTCCTTGAGCTTAATTAGGTCTAATCTTGTAGTTGGGTATCAGAATTAAGAAAAATGGCTAAACTAACTAGAATATTTAAGCAAATAGAAATAACTAAAATTTTAGGTTATAAAAACAATCTTCCCAAAACCGTGAGAAATATAAAAGATAGGTAGAGTAGTTAAAGGAATTAAGGAGCTTCTTGATATAAAATTCAATTTTTTATATTAATGAGAAAATTTTTACCACTCTTAAATTTTTGTTAGTAAATTTTATGTTTTTTTAGAACTTAACACAAACAAACTTGCTTTACAATAATTTTCCTCGTTTATATTCCACAACGTGTAGAAATTTAAATAAACTATGAAGGTGATATTTAAAATAATAAAACTAGGTAATAAAAAGCAAATATAAATTTTAAGATTGTTGTCTCCAGAATCGAATCAATTTTTCTCAAATTAATTTGAGATAATCCATTCTGATGCTGTAAAGAGGAATTAATTTACAGCTTAGTAAAGAATAAAGAAGAAGGAGAGAGAGAGAGAGAGAGAGAGAGAGAGAGAGAGAGAGAGAGAGAGAGAGAGAGAGAGAGAGAGAGGGGGGGGACTGACTATACTACTCACAAAGGAAGTGAAGATTTTAAAATTTCATTGAGTATAATGTATAATGCCACTAGCGTAGGGGATATCTTCTGCGTACATACAAATTCCATTTCTCCGACAGATCTATCGGGTCTGGTCTAACAAGCTTTTTACAAAGATGCTAGAGATATGACTTAACTCCTCCTCTCTAATCCTTTTCATCCTATGCTTATACCAAGAGAATCTCCCCATCTAGACAAGATATAAGCTTTCCCTGCTGCCATTTCACGCCCGAAAATAACAGCGATATTCGCGATTGAAGGGACCTAACAAGCGATACGTGACTCTGCAGTGGGCCTCACATTCTAAATCATTTTTTGAAGCTTTGAATCACTGTTTGCTCTTGTCTTTGAGGAGTATCACGATCTCGTATACCATATCTCATTAAATACCGATCGATTTGAAATGTTTCTCTGGTTGTCAGATCTCAAAGTATGTAACTTCTTATCCTTGTTTTCGTTTCTGTACTTCGGGATCGGGATACCTATTTTTTAAGTGGTAATGATTGGGAAAGGATGTTATGTTAATTAGCCTGATCCATCATTAGTAGTGTCTGATCTCTATGTCCAAGATAAGTGTTGCTTTTTTTCCCATGGTAATACTGTTTTCTTGTTTCAGAATAAAGATGGTATGATTTCTCATAAAGGATAAGGGAGCTGAACTGCGAGTGGAAAAAATGACGCATCATGGGAAACAGATTTAAATTGGATAATTGAAAACTCGGTTTAAACTCGATGCTTTTGAATAACATCCTTGAACTTTTTTTAATTAACGGAATTTCATTAAGATATTTTTAATTTAGATTGTCTCTTAAGCTGTGTAAATTTAAGACGCATTTGAAAAGGGATGATTATAGCGCAGGGAGTATTTAAAATAAATAGAAAAATCATTTATTTTATATTCTATTTTATCCCACCAATATTTCCTTCTCTTTTTCATAGAAAATTAAAGCCCCGCCCTTCCAATATTAGAATATTTATCATCCTTATGGAAATTATAAAATTATTCCTTTCAGCTTAATTTTCACTTAAACTAATGTAATTTGGTAAAAAACACACTCGTCAATAAGAATTTTGTTTTTGATTTTCATAATTTTATTTCAATTGTCAACCTGTATAAACTTTTCTATTAATTTTATAGATGGAGGAAAAGTCTTGAGAATAATGTTAAAGTGGTAATTTTTAAAATTATATTCAAATGAGGAAGTAAAAATCTTCGTCTTAATTTTTTAAAAAGGTGTTTCTACACTTAGTTAAAAATCCTTAAATTTTTTCTTCGAACAAGTTAAATGTCTGAAATGCGTATTTTAGACATCGTTCAGCAATGCGAATTTCACCGAAAATAACACTTTAAGTATTATAATGGTATTGACTTGGAATACTTTCAAACGAGACAGAGTTATCTTTTTATCTTCAATTGAATAAGGCTTTGTCGTATTAGTGAATTTTAAGGATAATTAATCATCAATTCATAGATAATTTTGAAAAATAAAAATTTTTTTGCTTTCTTTTTATAGAGATGTTTATTCTTCAAAGTCTCCTACGTTCTGGTAGATTCTTTAGCCGGTAGATGTATATTTAACTATTCATTTATAATTATCTTGGAGGTAAAAAAATAAATATCGCGTTTAAGGAAGAAAATTACCAATGTTGAGCTTCGGATAAATAATATCATCGAGAAAACTTGATTAATGACCTTTCAACAGATAGTATAATTAGTGTTTATTACCTGAACATTCTAGGGTATAATTAAATGCTTCTTAGGAAGGTTACAAAACTTGCTTACTTTAAAAACGAAGATCGGTATTCAACAAGGGTCAAATACAAATTATGGTTATTTTGTTATTTCTATATAACTTTAAACCAATGTTGTTAATTTTTGGTGTGATTGCAAGCTTGGTTTTTAATATATCGTGTTCAAACATTCGAAATTTTACATTTTTGAATACAAAATAAGGTTTTATTTCAAAATAACACGGAAATGAAATGACAACACTGAAGCACATCCATCATTTCCATCTATAGAAAACAACACAGATCCATAAACGAGTTTTTAGGTTCGAACGCAACTCTGCAATACAATGTCCACAATCGATAACTCCGTTAAATTTATTTTTTATTCTTCCCATCTCCCTTTATTATTCCCCCGCATCAAAAACAAGCATTAAAACGCTGCTGGCCAGGAGAGAGAAACACGAAACAATGAAGTCATCTTCGCAAAAATAAAACACCGTGTTTAAATGGAAAAAGAAAGAACAAAACGGACGAGATAGAAAAAAAAATGGCGGGAATATTTTTTTTCCATCGAAAGGCAACAGTGTTGTATTTTCGCAGACAGAAAAAGTAAAGAGTGGTTTTAAGAGAGAGAGAAAAGGAAAAGAGAGAAACGCATTCGTGGAAAAAATGGTAAAGGGGCATAAAAAAATCTACTATATATCCTTCGCCTGGCTAATGGCGAAGAGTTGAAGAACTTGCGTGAGCAAAGGGGGGAGGGAGGGGTGGGGGAGTGAGGGGGGCAGAGAGTTGCCACCGATCAATAACTGAGTGTCTGACAGTGATGGATGGTTCGGCACAAACTCTCTTTTCTGCTCTTTCTCTCTCGCGTGGCCCTTCCCGATCCCAGATGTCTCGGATGGCTGAGGGGTTACCAGGACAGGCTGTGTATCGACTTTTTGGCGTTTTTTCTTCTTTTTGTTTTTGTGATGGTGTTCCCACAGGTGTTCTGAAATATTTAGTTTGTTTTTTTGGGATTTTAGTTGGGAGAGAGAATGATGGGTTTTAGGAAGAGTTCCTGTATGTTGTTGTAGTTTAAATATAATTTCCACGTGTATAAATGGGAATATTTTAGTTTGAGAGAACTTGTGTTAAGGTAATAAAAAGTGAATAAAATTCAAATTGGTGTGAAAACAGTAGGTATAATGATATGATCTACACTTTTACTGTTGTTTACACTTTTATTTATGATCAATAACTATGTATTTTAAAATTTTGGTCATTATTTCACCTTGATAAAAATCTTAATTGAAATGGATGTGAAAAGTTTGAAATAATTTAATATGTAATGTAGTTTAATGATGATTAGAGAAGTATTAATATTTTGAATAAGGTACTTGCACCCAATATGGACAGGGCTCTCAATATGGACACCCCTTATATCTTAAAAAGTAAGAAACTTGATCGAGAGTCGTCACTACGTATTCTTGAAGAAAAGCAGTTTAAAAGATAATTTAGTCTTTAAAGTTCAAAAAAGTGCGCTGTTTGCCATTTTGAAGGAAATTTGTGTTTTCATGGTGTGCTGATAGTAATTACAGGTTAAGTTTAAATTCTTATTAGATATGGTAAAATTACTCTAAATATTAAAAAGTGGAGTGTTTTAGAAAGCGGATGAAATATATTTTCATTTGCTATTGCGTATATTGCTTAAAAATGTTTTCTTTGTTTATATATTACAAGATTTAGTAAAACTACGCCCTGTTCCTATTATGGACACCTTATGTCCACATTGTAAAAACAGCTAGTGAATCTTCAGATTTAGAAATTTTAAAAATAATTTTCTGTTTGATGTTATTTTATTTAGTTAATTCATAATAAATTAATGTTTATATGTATTTTTAATCTTAAGTATAATTAAAAGGTCCCTAATTTTAACAATGATAGTCAACAGTCCAAAGATAGTGGTCATAAATTTTTGGACTCCTGTGACGTGTATAAGGGGGTGAAAAAAATACATTTTCCTTAGGGTGTCCATATTAGGCACAGGTACCTTACATTTTTCAAGTATAAAATGCTATTTATTTCTGACTTTTTTTTATAAATTAACGAATATTTATAAATTGACTTTATTTAAAACTTAAATATTCTGTTGAACTTGTACTCTAATTACATTCAAAATAATATTAAAGTTTAAGGATTGTTTATCAAATTCTGGTTTACTATTTTAACTATACTAAAACTTTAGTGGAAATAAAAATTTTTTAAATTAAAAGTTATTGTAATTAAGTTTATGATTGTTTAAAAATATATAGATTAAAACTATCTCAGTATGAAACTACTTAAATATTAAACTTAACTAAATTGGTTGATTAAACTTGCATAGGTTAAATTTTTTAAAATACATATAGTTTATTTTCATTTAAAATATAAAATTTGTGCAAAAGTATGGAGTTTCAAAGAAAACTCTGCCTAATGTTTTCTGAAAGCTATTTCTTTTAATTAATTTGATACTTTAGCATACGCTTGGCACCTGCACTAAGTTAAAAAAATGGTGGAAAATCCTCAAAAATTAAAATAAAAAAAAACGATTTCAAATACATCATATAGTAGTGTGTAACATTTAATATTTGAAATGTTCTGATATCAAATTTTAAATTGTTGCTAATAAAGTCGAATTGACAAGATTTACGGCCGGCTATTTCTTAAGAAGGTAATAATAATAATAAATAATAAATTTTATTTAAACAAACAAGAACAGAACAGAAAAAATACAAGTGATCCAGTACATGAATATCCCAAAGGAGCTACCGCTCGTCCATGGGGTCACATAATATCTTTGTTAAAAGTAAGATCAAAAACAAAAAAAATCGATTTGGTTTATAGTGGAAGAAATTGTTTTGCTTTAACACTAGACACTTAAAAAAGAATTGTAAATACAAGAACAAAAAAATAAGAAAAGGAAAACAAAATGGCTTGGCTGACAATTTCTAAGTTTATAGAGAAAGGTACCATCAATTTCTTCATTGAACAAAAATAAATGACAAATAAACTGAAGTTTTTAAATTTATGCATTAAAATTTACATTCATAGATGATTCATTTCTGTGGGGTTCCGGGTACGCAAAAATTAAACAAGTAATAAAATATCGGTCGCATTTCTCAAGAAACCACGGCTCACCTTTCCCAAATACGGAACGCGCATGACCAGCAATTAAACCCCATCGAAAATTCCATCCACGGAGCTTCTCCAAAAACGCATCTCCCCAACCCCGCGCAATTAATCAATACGCTATAAATCAATAACAAAACCGACAAATCAACGAAAGCGTTCAATTTTTCAGCAAGCACCACACACACACACACATTTGCATCTATACGCTTCTTACTTTAATAGAGAAAAAAACCACCATCTCCCTCGATCGGCATTTAAGTCACGACATCACGTAACAATCCGTGTTCCCATTCAAAATGCAATGCGAAAATCGCATGGGCTCTTTTTCCTTTCCATCCACCCAGCCACCAAGCTCCAACTGTCAGCCTGGATGACTGATCGCAGATCTTCGTGACAGATCTGGCATGCGAAGCTTATAATTATAAGTCACACACTGAGGGGATGCCTGGATAAGTGTACCCATACTTTGTATGGTGGCTTTTCTTCTTGCTGATGCTATGGGGGTGATGTGTGGTGTTGACTTCTTCGAGAAACTTTATCACGAGGTGAAATCTATGTGTGTGTTGATATTGAATATCCATTTGAAAATCGATTTGAATTCATGAATATTTCATGCGTAAAGTTTCTCCTGTCGTGCTTCTGGGAGGGATGTTTTCTTATTAGAATGTGGCAGATACTAATTCCAATTCTATTTTGAAGTTTCGAGAACCTATAATTAGTACTGCTATATCGCTTCTATAGTTACTTTTAACAGCCTATAATTCTTATGGGGAACTTATTGAGTACCCCATCGATAAAATAGTTTGAAGCTTCATATAAGCAAATTTAAGTAACTGCTGTTAGATAAGGCATCATTCTTTGTTATAGATTTACTCGTTCAATCGACTGTAATTTCATGTTCATGGTACAGAAATGAATGTGTCACGCAAATGGAAGTCTTTCCCTTATTTATGACATAGTATGTAAAGGAATAAATAAAAACTATCTGGGGACGTGGGCATAGATACTTTGAAATTACTTTTGACGTACAGATAATTTGGCCAGACACACAGGGAAGGTAACCAAAATAAAAAAGAATCCGAAGCCGTAATTTTTTCGGTTTTTCTTTATTAACCTATTAATTCATGCTTTTCATAGATAAAATATGTCAAAGGATAAAAAGAGTCAAATGAAACAAAAATAATTATAGTACTTAAATGAGAAATTTAATATTCATTACGAAAGTCTTGAGAATGTAAATTTTTAAAAATACGGTCAACCATCAACCTCTTCATATCGAGCAAGAGGGGATACACACATTTTGCTCTCTACGTAACAGCTTTCGCTGTAATTTTCATGGATTTGGATGTGATGAAAGTTTTAATCTCATTAACACAATTTTAAGACGTAATAAAATGTATTAGAAATTTTGATTCTTTTGTTACAGGAAATAAATCTGATCAGTTTGATCATTTTTGGTCTGCATAGCATAAGGGCAAGGCAGGAAAACATTCATACGGTTGAATAAGTTTATAGCCAAGAGTTCAGAGCTCGTTATACCTGTTTTTTTCTGGTTTTAAAATACATTTAGTAAGACTTAATTGTATATCTTATCCACTCTCTAAAATATTGTTCTCGTTACATCTGAGTTCTCTGTACTCAGGGGTCGGCTTAAAAATTTGGGGGCCCGAGGCAAAAGACCTATTTGCGGCCCCCGACATGTACGAAAATAAAACTTAAATTTACTTAACTTTAAATACCAAAATCAATCATCTGCCAAAAAATTATAGGATTTGAAAGCTTTATAGAGCTTTTCCCATCACGTGACTTTTTGGCCCTAGCCACTATGCCACAGCAGCCATAGCAACACGAATACTACATACTATAAAAATTTTTGATGATAAATCTCTAACCTCTACCTCTTGTAGTACTGAGTGATTTTTACTTTTAAAATTGGGGGTACTCTTTTAGAAAGCGTCTAGAAAAATTTTTCTGAAAAAAAGGGCTTTACCCCGAATTTTATCACAACTGCCACAGCAACGATTGGTTTGACCTCCAAGTGACGTCATGTGCGAATGCTAAATACGTTTAATATAGTGATTTAAAATTCATTTGATATCAAGTAATTTATTTTACATTTTTCAAAACTTTATAAGCATTTATAAATATAAAAATTGATTATAAAATATTAATAAATAAATTTTGAGGGGAACCCTTCGAAATTGGAGCCCTGGGTAGTGCCCCGAAGAACTCGACTGCAGTAGATATCCTTTCAAAAATATTTGCCGAGCAGGACAAACGAATTCCAATTAACTTTTCTCTCAGCATCTTACAACACAACAATGCATTGTCTTGGCTATGGGGACCGCCAGCCATGACAGTCCATTTTATGTGTGGGAGCCGCGGCAGCAGGAAGCTCATTGATATGCACCGAACAAGTGGGGCTGTTTAGCATACCGGATCCGGAAAGAGCGTTCTGCATTTTAAGCAGCCAGTCGCTCGGACAAGTGGGAGGATTACGAGCAACAAAAATTAGCGCCCGGCGCTGAGGGATCAAGGGGATTTGAGGGCAGGCCGCCTTTGGTCAATTTTTTCTTCTGCTGACCCTATTGATTTGATGAAAATTTGTTTCTTGTTTCGTTTTGTGTTCCTCTTTTGAGACTGGTTGAGTTGTTTCGAAGTGGAGGCGTTATTGCGTCATTTCAATAGCTTTCGCAACGAATTGTGTCCTTTTAATGCGTTTCTTTGCCTTTTATGTTGTTGGGCTAGGCGAACCCCTTGGCAGTGTAAGAATAGCATTATAGCATACTTAAGGCACCAGTAATGAATCCAAGATTTTAGAGAGTGTAGAGTAGTTATACATATTTAGTATGCGGAGATGATATTTCCAAGTTTTGAAGGGATGTTTTCTTAATATGTTATCATAAAGTCATTGCAATGTCTTTTTAATAAAATCAAAATCGATAGTTCGTGTTCATCTTTGAGAAAAACCCCATACACATAACTACTGGTGGATACTGGGAGACAAACTGTCTTTCTTCGAAGACGTTCTATTTTATTTTAAAAATAGAATATTCTTAGAAAGTTTGTTGCAAGGGGTTATAGCTTATTGACCCGCCATAATCCGCCAAACCTTCCTGAATTATCTTTTGATTATACCTTATATCAAGTCATCAATAAAAACATTAAACAGAAATATTAAATTAATTTTTTTTATTTGAATTTACTTTTTCAAAACTTTTGCACTTTGCCTTAATTTTATCATAAAATTTACAGCAAGTAAGGTTTTAATTTGTACGGATATACGAAAAAGTAAAACAACACATAACTCATCAATCATCACACAAGTCACACACTAGAGTTTTTTTTAAATAAACATTTCTCGCAAATTTTAAATGTATGAAACCCCGGACTTTTTCCCTAAGAGCACCGGAATGTCCGAACGTGATCTCAAAAGTATGATCTCGAACGAATGATCTTGAACGTACTGCCTACTTCTGATATTTTCTCTCTAAACATCCCAAATGCAACTCTATGACAGGAAATTTAAATCACACCTAGCTTAAACCTTTATTCATTCCCCATGTAATGTATGTAATTAAACTCACAAAACGAGTATTTAGCAAATCCGGTCCAAAACCAACCACCGCAAACGCTAAGCCCCTCCTAATTCGCACGACTTAACTAACATTCTTCCTTAAAACCCTCCCAATCCGCAACAAGACTTCGCCCCTTACAGTACCGGTTGGCCCGAATTCGCAATAGGATTCAACGGTATCATCGGCCGGTCTAGGACAGAAAGGGATGATTATAAAGAACCCCACGGCAACGCGTCATTACCGAAAACAATGGCCGTCAAAGACGGTAGCCTGCTACCGATGCGTCTGTGTGTGTGCGATACGATCTATCCGCGTTTCGATCATACGTTACGTAGTATGTGCCAATGGGAGAAAATGGTGTTTCGGGCGAATTAATTGAATCCAAACAGGTAATGCGATGTTTGCTTAGGGGGGGAGAGAGTGCTGAACTCGCGACAATTGGCGATCTGGCCAAATAGTTTCCAGCACGGCATCCTCCTGTGGTGCACGGAAGAGGATGACAAAAGAAGGGATGGTCTTGGCTGGAGTCCTTCCGTCTTTGGATAGGGTTTATTCCACTTGCTACTGACCATTTGGAGTGTTTGATCTGTTTTATTTTCCCTGATTGGTATATATGTTACGGGCAAAGTGATTAATTGGGCATTATTAAAAATGCCCGGGCAATGTGATAAATTCAACGAAATTTATGAATAAAATTTATCACTTTGCACCACTGTGGGCATTATTAATAATGCCCAATTAAACACTCTGCCCTTAACGAGAAAAATAATAATATGTAATAATATTATTATAATAATAATAATAATAATAATAATAATAATAATAATAATAATAATAATAATAATAATAATAATAATAATAATAATAATAATAATAATAATAATAATAATAATAATAATAATAATAATAATAATAATAATAATAATAATAATAATAATAATAATAATAATAATAATAATAATAATAATAATAATAATAATAATAATAATAATAATAATAATAATAATAATAATAATAATAATAATAATAATAATAATAATATTATTATTATTATAATAATAATAATAATAATAATAATAATAATAATAATAATAATAATAATAATAATAATAATAATAATAATAATAATAATAATAATAATAATAATAATAATAATAATAATAATAATAATAATATGCGAGAGAAATAAGTTGATTAAAATGCGTACGTGGTTATTTTGACCTTATTCAAATATTCCCTAACCCTACTTTTCCCTCACTAACCCTACTTAACCCTAATACTCCTTTTCCCTACGGGCAAAAAGAAAAATTAGAAAAAATATTTAGGGGACATTCAAAGAGATGAGGATATTTCTCATCGAAAAATAATTTAAACATTAAAAACCTCCATAAGACAGAATAGTGAATTAAATTGTTTTGTGCACCTGCACTGCACACCTATGGGGTACGCTCGTAAATTATCCAAACCATTTTCGAAATTTTTATGTTTATTAATTTTGTATTATACAAAAAAAGTTCATATAATTTCAATTACATTTAAATTCCAAAGTTACACTTAATGTAATTATGTAAAGTTGACTTTATCATAAAATTTAGCAAAAGATGCATGGGAAATGTTTTAACATAATATGTGTGTGTCGCGTAATGCAATAAGTCAAGACCGCTGGTCAATCTTATTACCTGGTCAATGATTCCTTTTGCCCACTCTGCAAAATGGATGAAATTATGGACAGGTCCCACATCCAAAGATGTCCAGCTCTGTGTGGGGGCTCCGAGGTGAGACGATATTGGAGTGCAAGAGCCTTGCTGATGAGACATTGACTTTTCTTTATCTTACTTTTGTATTCTTAATTGTTTTGTGAGATATTGTAGTCTTTTTCTCTGCGATTGGAAATAAAAAAAATTATTCCTTTAAGAAGACGTTAGAAAAACCAATTTATAAATTACTTTTTTTTTATACATAATTTACATTTAAAAACTTAAAGATTCTTCATAAAAATAGAATTCTTCAAAGCTATATCAAAATTATTTAACTTCCAACTAAAAACACTTTTATAACAACAAAATAAAAGCTGTTAATGGAACTGCATAGAGGTAAATGAAATTGTGGCGTGTAAAAGCGGCGTCTAATACAGGTGGTTTCAGACTGTGTGGTTGCACTCTATCATATATTGGATGCGGGGCGGGGCTTGGGGCGATGTTGTGATTAACTTTTTGCACGCCAGTTGGGAGGTATATGGCTTTCCCGATTTTTCGGTTTGTTCCCACCCCTCCCTTTACCTTACCAATATTGCATGAGGGGTAGACTATATGAGGTGGAGCTGGCTAGAATGAAAGTGGTATAATTCCTCTGAACGTAGTTTTAGAAAAAATGAAGGTTTTTCTAATCCCGTTTGTGTTGTTCCTATAAGAGAAGACATTTTACAGGCAGCTTTTACAATCCTCTTATTAAACTTTTGACTTGGGTGACTACCACACTAGGTAGAGGACATTAAAAGAAATCCAAAACCAAACTTATCTCATTTATTGTATTTTTGGACCTGACCACTTTCATCCCCAACAGCTCATATGGTGCTCGCGTGCGAATCTAAGTTATACTTTTACTGGAGGTTGGGGAAGTCAGGGATATCCCCCAAAAAGTATAAAAATTGTTTTAAAAAAATAACGTTAAAGAGAACTGTACTTTACCAGCCATTTGATTACATTAAATTTTTCAGTTTAGATTTGTGAATGCAATTTTTCAAGAAAATACGACTGAAGTAACTTTGTTCGGTAATATTATTATTTTGTGGGAAGTATTGCTGTTAGGAGGTGAACAAAATATGAAAAGATGTGAGTCATCATATCATAAATTAACTGAGTTAAGTATGTATAAAAAATAAATATAAAGTAAAAACATTTTCACAAAATGTTCATAGTACTTAATAAAGGTAATCAAATTTCTTTTCCATTTGCATCTCTTCAAAAACATCGATGTTCAAGATTTTTAATCATGTTTATGTCTAACTTTTCATTTTTAATACCTGGTAGGGAATGTTTTTACTTAAAAAATACATTAGACTTGCATTACAACTTTTCACTTTTAATAACTTTTCTGCTGTGGCGAATAGCTTTTAACATTCTGGCTCTCCTCTATCAATTTTATGTAAATAGTTTCGGTACCTTAAAATTTGCGAAACATGTTTTATACTTCAGCGCTACCCAAACATTATGTAAATTCAAATTTCATTTTGTCACAGCACTGAATAGATTTTATCAATCCAAAAATATTTGTTTTGGAGATTAGCATATTCTCTAACCCATACATCATCTTCCACCATAATATCAGGTTTCGTTAAAAAAATTAATGGAACCTCCTTGTTTAGTATTACACCTACATGAAGATTGAAATCTAGTTTCCTACTCAAACATGCTCAGAAGTTGATTTTTTTTAAAGTTATCAACGTTCTATAGATTACGGCAGGTGATCGTGAAATCATACACCTGTAAAACTAACACCTTGGTACAACCATCAAGGCACCCTATAATTAACCGATTAGTTAAATTGCTTGACTTTTGAATCGATCTTTTATCTACATGCCGAATCACGATCAGTTTAGTTTTCAGACGTTCGAAAATAGTTATTATAGTCAATCGCGAAAAATGGCCCTAGTAGTTCATTGCTATGGCACGTCTGGTCAAAAAGAAATTTCGGCCCGTACCGTGGTATGGAATTCCGATCAGTACGTAAAGATATGCCACTTAAATTATGGGCTGAATGCAGCTTAAGAAGAACGAATCAAAAACGTGCACAGACCAAATTAAACGTGGTGTCCCTTTGCCAAGCGCGGATACAGGGGGAGGGCAACTGGTTAATTGCCCCCCGTGGGCTCGGACTAGGTTTCCAAAACGAGTGAAAATTCAGTTTTTTTGGTCAATTTTCCAAAATTCCAACCCAAAAATGTGGTTGCCCCCCCGTAGGTCCAGGCTGGATGGCTGGATCCGCTACTACCCTTTGTTAAAATAATTAGTAAAATATCCCGTAACTAAACCAAAAACTGATTGTGAACTTATTATATAAACCAATCATCCAAAGTTTACTGCTTTGTGAAATAAAAGTAGACATTGTGAGCTCTCGTTTCTTTTAATGTTTTTTTTTCTGTAGCTATATTTGTCCCTCTCTCTAGTGTTTAGTACCGAATGCAGCTTCAAAAAAACGAGTTAAAAGAATGACAACCAATTAAACGTTGATTTATTTATAGCTAAAAATGTTTTTGAAATATCTCTATTCAGAAAAACGAGTTGAAAACATGTCAACCAAATTAACGTTGGTTTATTATTTTAGCTGAAAAACGTTGCTAAAATAAATATATTCATGGAAACTAGTTAAAAACATGGCAACCAAATTAACGTTGGTGAATTATTTTAGCTAAAAATGTTGTCAAATTACCTCTATTAAAACGAGTTAAAAACATAGCAACCAAATAAACGTTGGTTAATTATTTTAGCTAAAAATGTTGTCAAATTACCTCTATTAAAACGAGTTAAAAACATGGCAACCAAATAAACCTTGGTGTATTATTTTAGCGAAAAACGTTGTTAGAATATTGAAACCAAAAACATTTGTATAAAAAGTATAAAAAACTACTCGAGGTTGACTGTTTGCAATAAAAGTTGACGTCTTGACCATTTTTTAAAATTCCCTTTTGTTGGTTGACACGTTTTGGTGCTTGGTTGGCACAAGTTTTTCCTGAAGCTGCATTTGGCACTGTCTCTTATGCTTAATTTCTCACCGTTGTGAGAGCCGCTGTGTTGTTGACCTTTCCTAGACGCTTGGTTGACAGTGCCGGCCGAGAAGTTGGTTTTACTAATGGGCGATGTCCAGGAGCCGCTTGTATGTGTCGTGTCAGATGAAAGGGAAAAAATTCTTATCAATTATTCTCTGTTCGTTTTTGAAGTCATACTTGGGTAGTGGTGGGATGCTTATTATTTATTTATCTGACGTCAAACTTAGCCGACATTTTTTCTTTAGTTTTTTTTTTTCAAATGTTTTTATAGATTTTTTCTAGCGTTGAGTTCGCGATTTTAGATTCCTTTATTGAATGAGTGATTTTTTTACATTTTAAATATATTTTTGTAAAATAGTCTATTCTTTGCATAGTAGTATTTATAATATTAACGTATGAAATAACAATTCAAAATGCTATTTATCTTTTAGACGTTCTTAAAAGGGTAGAGGAGATGGTCCCAAGGGGGGAATCTCAAGATAATTCATTTTTAAGAATAAACTACTTAGTCCCCTATATCAATCAACAAAATTTAAAAAAAAACCTTGAAATTTTTTTTCTGGCCAAATTACTGTGTAGATATTTTGTAACAGTTTTGTTTTCAAAAAATTAAACCATCTGATTAAAAGTAACAAAATTAACTTTAATTTATTCCTACTATTTAACTACTAGGTATTTCAACTTTCTTCCATTGGAACAATTATATAGAGGTAATTTAGTTATGAAAGGCTTCCCCATTAAACATATTTCAGATATTTCCCTTAGTTCCTAGTCAAACGTAATGAAGTTAAAGTATAAAATTATTAAAAAATAAATGCAAATATTTACAGGTGAATTCACCAGTAATCTGATATTAACCTGGAATCAAGGTTTTTCGCCTACCCCTATTAGCTTAAAACTTGTTTTCCTTCTTCAATTACCAACTACGGGGGCATTCACTACTAACTTGAGCTATGGTTAGCCTGGAATCAAACTTCTAACGGTCGTATTCACCACTAATTTAACCTAAGGTTAACCTGGACTTAAACTTCTGATTGGTAGTTGAAAAAGGGAAACAAGTTTTAAGTCAATCAGAGTCGTCGAAAAATCTTGATTCCAGGTTAACTGTCATGTTACGGCTGTATTCACCACTAACTCAACCTAAGGCTAAAATGGAATCAAGCTTTTTCGACAACTCTGATTGGTTTAAAACTTGTTTCCCTTTTTCAACTACCAATCAGAAGTTTAATTCCAGGTTAAGTTAGTGGTAAATACGGCCGTTAGTGGTGAATACAGTCGTAATTGGTGGTTGAAGAACGAGAACTAGTTTTAAACCAATCAATGCTGGCGAAAAAGTTTGATTCCAGGTTAGTGGTGAATACGGCCGTTAAAGATTGAATTTACTTTTCCTATTCACTTCAACCGAGAAATGATCCTTATAATATTCCATTCTGGAATTGGCTTACGGCTTGGCGTCGCTTTTGGCGAAAAACTTAGATGACTGCAACCCTAACGATCCTAGTCGGCGAGTCATTCCTCTCCCCAAAATATGTTTTCTACAATAAACCCTTATTTTAGAATATTCTCTCCTCCCTCCCTAGCAAGTCCCACTAATTCTGAATCACTCTGTGCGTGGAAAAAACGGGGAAGGGGAATTTACCCTCACGTGTCAGTTTTTTTACATACCCCAGAGGCCGGAAAATGTGATTTTTATTTATCCATGCACTTGTTTGCTTCACCTTAGACTGAAATATATAGAGGGGGATATTCCAAGTAAGGAAAAGGCTTACGTGTCTGCTAGGGTTATGATTTTTTTCACAGATTTAAAAGCATGTGGTGGCAAATGATGAGTATTGGTCCATAACTCTCAAATACAACTTATATTTTTTAAAACTGTTGGAAAAAGCTTGCGCACCTTTCGAGATGTATAGCGCTGAAAGGCGTTAAAAAAATTTCTTTGAAGTTGAATGTATATAAAGTAATTTATAAAAGTGGTTTATGTTTGTAAATTCGAATTTTAAAAATTGCTGTTTAGGAATTTGGCCACTTTCACTAGTTCTTCCATCAGCTTAGCAGCTCGCTCGGCCTCCATACTAGATCGAGGTACATCAACGGTCTTATGGTTCCTGTATCGTGTATCGAGTATTTTCAAAGTCATTTTACGGTCAGAGAGCAGTTAAGTTAGGTTATGTATGATTGAGTTGGTGATGTGTGATTCTCATATGAGAAATAAGTAAAATGATGTTGGGTGCGCAAGGTTTTTTCTCATTACGGATAAAAAATTAGTCATGCCATCACAAAAGTTCATCGAATGCAACATCAGGCTTTTGAGTATTTAAAAAAAGTCTCAGAATCATAACCCTAGAGTGTAAGCTTTTAAAAAATATAAAGTGATAGGGAGTTCATTTGTGAGAAATGTGCTCAAATTTAAAAATTTTAACATTTATAATGTATGAAAATAAAAGCGTGCCAATGCAAAAGCTGAACTTTTATTTACGCTTTAGTCAAGTGGGATTTTACGATTATCCATTGTACAGGGATGAGAGTAGAAAACAAAAAAAATGATAATAAATTCGGACTTTGATTAAGACCTAATACGAGAAGACTCTTTGATTTTTTTTCAAAAATGCCTTTATTTTTATCATTGTTTGGGGTGTAATTATTTTATTATTCTCTAGAAGAGTTAGTTTAATATAATATACGTATAAAAGAGATCTTCTAAAGCAATCTTGCTCACGCCACTATTAAGTTAAACGACTCCACTGACCTCTCAACAGCACAAACGTTCCGATATTCGTTAAATTTTTGTAATGTATAGTGAAATTTCGTTTACTTTTAGTTGCACTTACGTAAACTTGACGTATTCGGTATGAGGTGTGGCACTAGGAGACTAACGTTCTTAAAATTCACCCGTCGCTTCCTTGATCGGTTTATTAAGTGCTAACAGGAAATGATTGTTTCCCGCATCAAGTTGGTACTTTCCTATTCATTGCAGTACGTAAAAAATAAGCAAACAAATCTGTCGTCTTTTTCGAGTAGTAATATAGTAAGAATGCGTTTCAAAGAGGAAGCAAATAATTTTGTCACCTATTACTCGTGATTCACCGTCCCCGACTTTCCTCTGCCCGTGTCTCTCTTTCCTCAACAGAATGAAATCGCAGAAAAAAAAGAACATCTCTCGACTAATAACACCTCGCACACCTCAAACGATATACACGGCGGGGAAGGAAAGTGCCTAAAACAGAAAAATCATTCCCCTGTTTTTCGCCCAAAAATGAAAACGAGGAAAGTCCGAAAACTTTTCGAGGAATCGTTGTTACAACAAGCGAAAAAGGATCCAAGCGAAGAAATGGAGTAAAAGAGCAGTTTTTTTCTCTCTCCAGTCGGTGTGGGAAGTGATCCATAACCGCTACAAATACCCAGCTATCGTCTTCCGTATCTGCATGCTCTTTTTTTCGTACCTAGTATTCGAAAATTACCCTGTCTGTAAGGAGTGATAGGTGATGGAGTTTTCTTTGAGAAGAAAGTTTCAAATATATAATGAATAAAATAAAGTATGTGAACAAACCTGGGAATAAATTTTTTGTTTCTGATTTCTAAAGGTTTGAAAATAGTTTGGTTTGCAGTTAGAACGTAAGGGAGGAGCTTGGGGGATTGGAAGTTGACGTCTAATTAAAACTTAATTATTTGTTGCTGTATTCACATGAAACTTAAGTAATGGAATGCTTTCATTCCTTTGTGATTATTCCGTCTAAACAAATCTGTAAAAAAGGATGCGCGCATCTTATTATGTTGTTAAGTACAGTAAAACTGATTATTGTGGATATTTTTGATTGATTTGACATATTTGCAGACTCCACATGTGTTTGAAACAGACGATATAGTTGACTAATCCTTTGATTAGAAATGACATCAAAAGTTATTATTGTATATAGTTTCTTAAAATCTTTTTAACAATTTCGCCTGATTTTGTTCTCATAGGTGTTTTTATCGTAAAAAAAGTAAAAATGCTTATTTAAGGATTTGTTTTGCCTATAACCCGATTATCCGGATTGATTCTAGTTAGTTAGTATGTATAATCGAGGTTGTACTTGTATAATTAAATATAAAAGTACTGTGTTTGAATGTAAAAGGTTAAGAATAGCCTTGTACTGTTCCACCCATCTCGAATAGATCATTTATCATGGTAAACTAAACATTGAATTAAGATGCTATATAAAATGATAATTCATAAATCTAGGAGTTTTGTAGTTCATCTCTATTGTTCTTTTGATTTCTATACTGACAACTCTTGCCCAGGTGAATTAATAAAACAGTGTAAAATCTTTCCTAATAGGTCAATACAAGGAACGAGAATTGCCTTCAGCTGAGTACATAATTTTGTGGACTTAAACTGTTCTACATAGCTTAAACATGTTCTGTATAGCTGAACAATATTACCTCTTCAGATTATGATCTATTTTTAGAAATAGGTAGTCGGAATTATGTAAATGACTTAAAATCTGCAGAGAGTCTTCGGATTAGATCCATAATATGTACTTATTCCAGCATACTTTTGCTAATCACATGAAACTGCTGTTTAAAATATTTGTGCTGTTATAACTATTGGTGAGATAATTTAAAAAGTTAAATAAAAACAAATTACCTCTGATCTGATACCTCAAAAATAATTGATCAGGAGGGATTAAATGTCATAATGAATTTAACAATATTTGAAAGTTGATACCTAAAAAAATAGCCTTTTCTTCAAGTATTTCATTCGTAATAAATACCCCAAAACCATCTTAGATCCTAATTTTACCCCAAATAATTGATAGCTTGTATTTAATCTTACCTATTTTTTATTTTTAGTGTAGATTACAGACGTATTACACCGCCCTTAGTGGCAAAATAAGAAAGTTAAAAAATAATTTAAAATCTAAAGAAGAGGGAACAAAAATTTTAATCCGAAAATTGTTATCAATTGTTAAATTGCAATATCATTGACAAAAGCTCAAAAACTATTTTATGAAAATATCTTAAATATTCCAGAAGATAAATGAAAGGAGAATTTCACCATTTATTGCTGGCTAAGCGGACAATAGGTGTAAACTCACAACTCTCAAGCGTCACTTCCAACCGTGGACCGGTTTCGTCCTTGTTAGGACTCATCAGCACGGTATAGGATGATAACGCAAAAGAGAGGAGGGCAAGTACTAGTCTAGCCGACTATAACTGAAAAAGTGTTGACCATTGATTAGTCCTCCACTCATCTGCTGGAATGACAATGGCATTCCTAGGAAAGATTTAATTCCAGAAAGGCAAGGTAAATGAAAGGAGAATCGTTACCATCCTATACCGTGCTGATGAGTCCTAACAAGGACGAAACCGGTCCACAGTTGAAGGTGACGCTTGAGAGTTGTGAGTTTACACCTATTCCAGAAGATATTAGCAAGGGATATAGCAATTTCTTAGACCTCGAAAAGAAAAACTTGCAAGTTTCTTTGATTTTTTAACTAAATTTGTCTTTTTCAACTAAAAACTACTTAACATTGAAAATTTTGTAAATTTGCAAATGTTTTATTTTTATAGCCCTGAAAAAATACAAATTGAAATACGTTCATGAGTTTTTTATCCTATGCCTCAATCATGATATTGAGAACTTAAGATGCAAAAGTTTTATGATACCAACGACAGTCAATCAGCGAACAAAAGGGTTCCTGCGATTGCCATCTCCCCCGAATGCTCACACAAAGAGATGGGGAGCTATCTTTTGTTCACTGAATGACGGTCGTTGGTATCATAAAACTTAAGGTACACGCTGAGACGTTGGTTCCTTTTGAAACACTCTGTTACACCTTTTCTCTTTTCACCAGGAACTGCATAAAGCACACCGAAAAAAATCCACGGACTTAGTTCACTGGACCAAAGCGTCCTTGATAGAGCAGACTGGACTAACTAATACCTTTTAATAGCATCAAAAGGTACCGAAAGACGAAATTAGTTAAATCCACAGGCCGCTCCCTCCTATCCGGTCTACTCTACAGTGCGTTTCTAATCCTTTTCAAAGAACAGTATCAGTCAGCAGCATTTCAAGCTTCAGATTGCCGATAATCAAATCGCGAGAGTAATAGGTAATAAAAATATTTGCCGTCGTCGTCTCATGCAAACAGTGGAAGGCATGGATAATTGCGCGCCAAATGACTCGAATCGGTAAATGTCTCTATTCGGTTGGTTTTACTACGGAGTCATCCCGAACTGATTTGCTGGTGCTAGCTTTCCTTGGTCATTGTTGAGACCAGGGGCGCCCATATGTTAAAACTCAAGGGGGGGCCCAAGAAAAATTTTAGGTTTTCAGTCAGGCATATTTTTTTTTGTTTCGAGGGGAGGAGGGTTTGGTTCAAAGTTATAGAAGTTGGTTTCACTCATGTATTGTGCGTAGTATTTTTTAACACCCTCTAATTATAGTATTTAATCTTTTTATACTAACTGTAGAAATCTACTTGTTCACAATATGCCTAGTCGATACTAAAAAGAGGGGGTCTGGGGGTCCACCCCCAGAAAATTTTTGAAATTTTACTTTCAAGAGTAGAGATTTAACTCATTTGGAACACTTTTGGGCAGCAACCTAATAGAATTGTTACCCATGATTTTCATGATATGAGTAGAATTCAGGATTCCTAGATTTTGTTACTGGAGTGGTGGATATGGCAATGTTTCAGTGTATGAAATGTTAGAAACAATTTTCATATTGCTTTTGAATTAGCTTAAAATCATAATAAAGTATTGATATAGTAGAAAATATAAAATAGAATGTTGATTAAAAATTATTTATTATGGTTAAATGAAGATTTTATGTAAATTTTTCGGATTCCAGGGGGGGGCCCGGGCCCCCCTCTGCCCTTATGTATGGGCGCCCATGGTTGAGACGTTGGCTAATGTTGGCTTAAGTCAAAACTAATGAGTGTGTTCCATGCCAACTGGAATGCGTGGAGTCTTAATATCAGACCAGGAAAGAGTTATATTTCTTTCACTTACAAACACGGTTTTTCTTTTTACACATGAACTGCTCAGGATGAAAGAGGTTTAAGTCCCAAAATACAAAATGTGAGAAAAGCATGGATTTGGATTTCTTATATGTTCCTTTACAAGTGTGGTAGTAATTGTCTACGTCAAAAGCGGAATTGTTGGCTTGTAAGAGCTGCCTAAAAAGTGCCGTCTCCATTGGAACAACACAGGCTTCGTAAGAGAAAACCTTTGATTTGATTACTCAAATCAAACTATGTTCAGTGCACTTATACCACTTATATTCACCCCAATATACAATAATGTTCAAAATTTGAAGGGTATTTCGAAACACTAATAAGAACTAACACGGAATTTCGTTTGTAATTTTTCCCTCAAAGATTCATTGGCTGTCAAAAAAACATTTACCAAATTGACTAGACGTTAATAATTACACACCGGAAAAATATTACATATCACGTTAAAAAACGAAATTTGAAAGTACTTTTAAACAGACGTAGTAAATACTTTAATTACACGTTTTTTATAACAGTTAAACACTACTTAGTACAGAGTCGAATCTACTTCAGTCGAATTTGTAAAGTAATTTCTTTAAAGGTGCCTTTTTTAATCGCCCTGCTAACTTAATGATATTTTCTTTTTCTACAGTGGTCCTTCTTTTAGTTATCGATGCCTCTTATCCAGGTCCTAATAAAGTCTTTAGGGCGTTTATCCATTATTAGCAAATTGTATTATGCATCTCAGTTGTTAAACCAATAGCATTCAAGCAACGATTTTTTTGAAAAAAAAATAATACCTACTTATATATATGGGGTATTTTAAGGTATTCGGGACGATTTTGAGTCTGTAACAAATAAATTATGTAATACATTTTGTCTCCAAATGTTATTACTATCAGCATAGCAAATTTTACAAAAGTTTCTAAGCTGATATACACTGCTCAAAACAATTAAAGGATACTGGTAGTTTTGGTACCTATTGGCACGCAAATAAAAAATTTGCAGTGTTTCAAGCCTTTTTTATAAACTTAGGGCCATTTCAAAGCTAAATCCATGCAATTATCAAAATAAAAATTTTATTTTTACTTTTTTTTATCAAAATTGGAAAATGCACATTTTGTGTAGTTAAGCAAAAAAAGTAAAAAATATATCAATACTTAATTGAAAACCCATTTCGCTTGGGTTATGCTTTCTCCTGACTTAAAACAACGTTGTGGGTCTGTTTCTCACCAGGTTTGTTTGATTATTTATGAGGGGCTGGGGTATTTTCTCCAATTTTCCCTTTTAGAGCATTTTTCAGCACACTGTAAAAAAAGAACGTCTTTTGACGTATTATTTTCGGTGAATTTTTCATGGATTAATTCCGTAAACTACAAAACGGAATTTTCATCGTGAAGTTTCCGTTTTTTAATTTTCCTCTCCTCACGCATGCGTATTGTACGATTTCTCCACTAGTTCTGGTGAGACTCAAATATAGTTGTAAATAAGTAATGGAAGTTTGTGCAAGCGTCTTCAGGCGAAACGAACCTTCAGCAAATTTATTATGGGTAAGTAAGTTAAATATATTGTTTTTATTTTTTGTATTATTGGCCGTAATCGGAAATGACTAGGCTGCCGACGGGTAACCGTTGTGCGCATTATCGGGTTAAAGGCGTGGGTTTAAAGTATTTAGGATGGAAACTAGGGGAGCTCGATTGGGGTTGTGGCAGCGTGTCAGTCTGGAGTGCACATGGTCGTAGGTTCGACCCCAGTAATCATTTTTCAGTAAATTTAATTTTAAATTTTTATTATTCCATTAAAAATTGCAAGAATTAATTTCTCTTGTTTAACAGTCATTCCTTATTTAATTAAATTCATTGTGTTTTTTTAAATGTTTTACTTTATCTAATTTTTTTAAAAAAAATTTTAAATTATTAATTAATTGAAAATAAAATTATTTCGCTAAAATATTTTATAGAAACATCAAGAATCAAGTCCACAAGGATGCGCATTGCTAATAAAGTATAAAAATCTTGCAGGGATTGTGAAATACAGTACAAAACAGTACGTCGGCAGCCTAGCAACGGCCGTAGTAAACGTTACCATGCTTTAAAAATAGAAATACTCTGATATACTATTTTTAAACAGATATTTAAACAACGTACGATCGCTTTCTTCACCACGTAGCTGAAGTCTTAAAATATTGCATACCTAACTAGTCTTATTAGATCGCAAAAATGTGATCTAAATAGTTGTGATAACTTGCAACTTTTGATTCTAGACTTGTATTACTGTGATCGGTAGTGTAAATTATTTAAAAGAATCGTCTATTTGGATTTTACGGATTGTTTGTCATTTTTTTTTCCAAATTATAATCAGGAATATACTGAATCACAATAATATTAGTAATAATACGAACAATCCCTAAAATAACGGAAAGTTCCACTCCAATGACGAAAAGATATTAAACGAACGTTCTCTAAAATAACGGAAGGTTTCCCTCCTTTCACAGAAAAATACAAAACGGACATTCCCTCAAATGACGGAAAAAGAAAATACGGATACCTTCTCAAATGATGAAAATAATCCGGCAGCTGTGCTGCCGGGAAATTTACGTTTATTGAAGAAAGATTTTTTTACAGTGCACCTGAACTGTTTGGGAGATATTTGAGGAACAGCAATTCATTTCTTTAGCATGTCCTAGACTTATTCTATTCAATGCATGTCAAGAGAAAGTGCTGGTCGATCCCTTTCTACCGATTTATTCGTCCTGAAGAAAATCATTAACTAAGCTAGGACAATGTTTTCTGCAATTATCATCCCTGAAAGTTAAATCCTCAACCATTTCTTCAGCATGAGGGGCAACCAGATGTGTAAGTAAGGATATTGACCTTATTACCCTGAACCACCCGAAACGGCCCCTTTGGCTGTGGGGGGTCTTTTTTCCATAGATAGAGATGGTGCTCAATACCATCACACCACATCTTCAAATCCGACTCTCCGTTCATTCTGATAACTTCTGATTTTTGTATGGAGGGCACAAGGAACACAAAATAACCCCTTTTTGTGCATGAGGAAGTCAGATTTGAAGATGTGGAGTGATGATATAGAGGACCATCTCAATCTATGGAATAAAGACCTCCCACAGGTAAAGGAACCATTTCTGGTAGTTCAGGATAACAAGGTCAATATCCTTACACATCTGGTTGCCCCTCCTTTAGGAGAAATCGGTGATGATTTAACTTTCAGGGAGGGTAATTGCAGAAAACATTGTGCTACCTTAGTTAATGATTTTCTTCAGGATAAAGAAATTGCTAGAAAGGGATTGACCAGCATGTTTTCTCGACAGGAATCCAATAGAAAAAGTCTAGGACATGCTTGAGAAACGAATTTCTGCCCTCTAATACCTCCCAAGCAGTTCAGGTGCTGAAAAAGGATCTAAAAGGGGAAAATGGAGAAAATACCCCAGCCCCTCAAAAATAAACAAACAAACCTGGTGGCAAACAGACCCGAAACGTTCTTTTAAGTCAGGAGAAAGCATACCCCAAGTGAATTGGGTTTTCAATTAAGTATTGGTAGATTTTTCACTTTTTTTGCTTAACTACACAAAATGTGCATGTTCCAACTTTGATAAAAAAGTGTAAAAATAAAATTTTTATTTTGATAACTGCATGGATTTAGCTTTGAAATGGCCTTAAATTTATGAAAAATGCTTGAACCACTGCACATTTTTTATTTGCTTGCCAATATGTACCAAAACCACAAATATCCTTTAATTGTTTTGAGCAGTGTATAACAATACCTCCTTACATGGCATAGAAAAAATAAAAAATTCAGTTCTTTATGCAATTAAGGGACAAAAACTACACACTCTAAACTCTAAACAAAATGTCACAAATACCATGGAATGATCCTATACGCTTATAATTAAACTGAGCATTTAGCAACTGAATTATAAACTGATTACAAATTTCCTCAACTTTTCAAACTCTAAATCAAACAACCTACTTTTTAAACGCAGACACACGCCAAAAAAACTTTTTAATTGAATGATGAACCTCCAGATAAATTCAACTCTCAAAAAAAATCAGCAACAACAAACAAACCACTCCAACAAACCGATGAGTTTGACTTCCCAGATACGATTCACAGGAACGTCACACTTTTCCCATACACCGATTGGAGTTATCGTTTCCAATCAACTGTCGACAGTCGCGATAACAAAGCATCGACAACCAGTCGATTAGGATCGACTGAGGCAGGCAATGCAGGAAAAGCTCAGAAAAATCGCAAAATGTGGAGCTAGACATGAAAGTCTTCTTTGTCTTGCTTGCTCCTTCCTGTGAAGGATGTGTCATAGCCGTCTTTATCACAATCTTGATAGCTGCGAGGTTTTTTGGTGTCAAGCTGTAGGGCTTATCTATCGGCTTTTGAAAGACAGGCATTTTGAGAAATGTGGTTTTAAAGTTGGATATTTTGACATTGAAAGCTAAGGGGTGAGTTGCTGGAAGAGGGCTTGGGTTTTTAAATTTGAGGTCTGAGATAAGTTTTTAATGCTTTAGGTACATTTTCGTTTTGAATATAAAAAGGGGTATTATTAAGTAAAAACACTAAGTTTATAAGTTTTTTAAAGTAGGAATTAACTTTTTGTTTCATTGAATTTGAATATCATCAAGTTACACTCCAGATGTTCCGGGAAAAAATGAACCCAGATTATTAACACATTTAAAAACACTTTTTTTGTCCTCAAATTAACAATACTTTGGTTGTTTTGTTAGGTAAACACTTAACCCTCTCGCCACCCTGGGCCTCATATGAGGCTCCTACATAAGAGCTCAATTTCGGTATGATGTAAACACGCAAATTTATTTTCTTTTCATCAGTGACTTCACTGATTCATGTACATCACATTCAGTGGCGGATCCAGAGACTCGGTTTGGGGGGGGCGATCCTACTTCATGAGCATTCGAAATACAGTGCGAAACCTGTAATTTTTTTACCTAAAAATAGGGCTATATTGACCAAGGCCGTTACTTAGACTTCCTTTTCGGAGGAGGGAGTAGACTTAACATTATTTATAAGGTACCCCCTCACGAATACATTAAGTTCTAAATCAATTGCTTGCATGTAGAACTTAAATCCTTGTACAATTCCTGTCAAAGTTTTTTTAAACAAAGCAAGCCCTAAAGTAAAAATGGGGGGTCTGGGGGTCCTCCCCCAGAAAATTTTTTTAAAATTACCCTTCAGAACTTGTGTTTAATCTTATTTTGGAGCCTTTTGGTTACATACAATGAAGGCCGGTTTTTGCAAATCGTAGAATTTTTAAGGAAAAAGCTATTTAAAAATTGATGAATAAAAATATTAAAAGTTTAGTAAGCAAGAAAAGAAACTAGCTCCTTTAAAAAACACTGTATTGTAGAAATTATGCTGTACTCGTTCTTTTTCGGTTAAAACCAATTTTTAGTATTTATAAATATTCGGAAAATTTGATTATGCATCGGAAGGTAAGGGGGAAACGGAAAAGTTGCAGCAAAAATGAAAATTTACCTTTATCCTCTAATTTGCAGCTTCTGATTCTTTTTCTTAGTAAAACCTAATCCTTCTCCATTCCGCCTGGTAAAGCTGCGATCATTACTAACCTTTGTAGTGATATCAGCAGTTGGGGAAGGAAGCTAAGCATTGGATTGGATACACTGCTGTCGCATTGAGCAAAAGATTTAAGGGGAAACGAAAATGAGAGACGGCAATCCATACGACTGCTCCCCCTCCCAGCGCCCCTATTCCCCCTACAAAAGTGCGAAGCATTGACCCTCAAAAAAGTAAGGAATCAGTGAGATTAGAAAATTTACAAGCAAGCCACCTGCTTGGCACTCCAGTCGGAGTTTCCGGTGTCCAAAGTGTTGCGCCCCTCAGGATGGCAGCTAATGGACATTAGTGTGCGGACCCGCTGTCACCTCAGTCATGGCAGCTCTTTCGGAGCTCTAAGATGGAGCTCCTGTCGGACTTATCAGACAAAGAGAAGACATTTTCAGTATGCCAGCAATCAGTTAACGAGTTGTGACTTGCAAAAATACCCGCTCCCAAAATGACTTCGGATCGTTTTCTTCCGATTTCACTGGGAAAGTGAATTTTGATTGAAGGTGGGAGGGAGCTTTTTGAGTGAGGTGACATCGTTGGGGGGGGCGATCGCCCCAATCGCCCCCCCCGTGGATCCGCGCCTGATCACATTATGAGACTTGTACATGGTTTCTGAATTCGTTCCTAAATGGCAGCAAGATGATTTATACCTCAATGTTTACATTTTAAGCTGTGATGCTTGTGAAGAGAAAATACTAGCTAGATACTAGCTTCTGTAGAACTTTTTTTATAGGTTAGTAGATGTTTTCCTATTTCGTTATATTCTAATAGTATGACCATGTCTTTTAATAAGTTCTGAACCAAGTATTTTCTGTTAAAAATTTTTTTCCAGACAAATTATAGGGGCATTTTGAGTGTATTGAGATGAAGAAAGAAGTTTTTTTTTCACTTTTTTGATGTTCTGGTGCCGAGAGGGTTAAACACCTTATTGTGTTGCATCTTTTCTTTGCACAAGCCGTTCTAATTATGTTTTAGAATTAGTTCTTAAGATAGTGTTTTAAATTATACCCAGAATCTAAAAATGTTCTTAAATTTGAACCGAAACACTGTGGCGAGATGTATGAGGCGAGATGATGTGTTATGAGATGTATGGTTCTATATTAGAAGCTGAGAGCCAGAATGGACCAACCTCAGCAGCTGTTATTTTGAGAAAAACGCTTTACAAAATTGTAGTAATATTTAAACTTTTGTTTTTGAGGTTAGTATTTAATATTTAGTTTTGATCTTCTCGTGATCAATCTCTCAGCTCCTCAAGTGAAAGTCAGAATCAGAATGGACCAAGTGGCTTGATTCATTCTGGCATTAAATTTTTGATCGATTTTAATTACTAGATCAAACGAAAAAAGTGATGCCATCTTGTGGGAACTAAAAAATTGCATTGTTTTCTAACTTAAATCAATAGATGTCTCTACATTCTACTGAAAAATTAAAAAAAACGCTTTTTAATTTTTTGTGGGTTGGTCCACTCTGGCTCTCAGCTCCTCATATATACTCTGTGATTGCTGTCATGCTGTGGCGTCTCTGTGTGTGCTTGACTGCTCTGCCCGGGACTATATTAGAAGATGAGATGATGAAAAGAGTAGAGGATAGCGGGAAGAGAGCCAGGAGTGACCATCTCGAACTGTTTTTTAAATTAACCTAAATTTTAATTGTTTTTAATTAAATTACTTTAACTTGTTATAAATAAAGTTTGGTTGTGTTTATTTTGGTCTGTTCGTTATTGAAATAACTTTCAGTTCGTTACAACACACCATAAGAACACATTTTTTGCCTTATACTACAACACTTTTACGGCATTATCTTTTTCTCTTGTAACACAATCGCAACATTATTGCTAGGCAATCAAAACGTTTTTGACCAGGGTTTGGATAGGGTTTCATTAGGGTTGCAAAAGAGTTTCACGAATTTGCAATATAACCAAACGATGCATTGAAAATGATATACTAATTTGATTTCAAAATTATAATTCATTCTAGTTTGTGGTAAAACTTTCAATCTTTTTTTTTTCTCTTAAGTTTTCACCTTCAACAACATGTTTTTTTTAAACTGATCGAAAATTTTAATTTAACTGGTTGTATAAATCTTTAGATTGATAAATTGTATAGAAGTGAGAGCATTTGAGTTAGTAGGAATAAATATTATGAGAAGTATTTGAAGGAGTAAAGTGAAACGGAAATTCTTCTAAAATAATTATCAGATTGTCATGTACTTTAATGGTGCAGTTAAATAGACTCTTGAAAGTTTTTCTCCTTTAATAACACACATAAATGCTTACAAAAAATGACTTTGGGGTTTCTGATTCATATTTAAAAGAATGAATAGGTTTTGAAAGCAATTTAATGTTTGATGCGTTAATAAGCTTAAATTATCTCAACACATTTAATTTTTATTTTAACCCTAATCCGGTAACTTTGTCTAAGCAGTTCTTGAATTGGAAATTTCGAAGAATTAACTTTATTATTCAGTTTAAACAGTAACTTGCAATAACAATAATTTTTAAAAACTGTGATTTGACTGTATAAACTCCACCTTTATCATTTAAAGAAAGATATTTACAATTTTTTAAACTTATTCCGAATATGTTTTCGGGATTTTCCAATACTTCTCGTTAGCAATGGATTAGCATACTTTAGTCGCTATGTGCCTTAATTGCATTATTCTTTTTCTTCGAACTAATTATAAAAGATAATCCATAAATTTTAATTTTTTACACGCATGCCACGATGCCACGAACAAGGGGAGACGTATTTGAATTTAATTACGTCTTAATTAGATTAATTAAAATTAGGTTTTAATTAAAAGGATTAAAAGAATTCCTTTGAGAGCTGAGGTATCGATTTTTTTCTTTGCTGTCGACTTGGGCTCTGTGTTTCTTTGAAAAAAAAATTCTGAAAATTTAATTATGTTTGTGTTTTTTACTGCACACCATTCCCTTAACTTTTAGTTTCTTTTGAAACTACGCCTGCATAATTTTTGCCGTGAGAAGACTGGCATTGCAATATTTACCAGGGGAAGTTTTAATTTAAACTCGTGGTGATTAAGCAACTAGTTAGCTAATGATGAAAAAAATATTCTAGAATTTTAAGTAGCTTTCTTGTAAATATTAAATAAGAGGCATTGTAAAAAATCTTATTCGGATATCTAAAGCTTTTGTTAGGCTTAGAAAACAATAAGGTGAAGAAAAATAGCTGAGAAATTTTAACTTGAAACTGTACAATCATTAAAAATGGAACGGATACGAATGTAATTTGTAGAAGTGAGGAACTAAAAGGTATGAAATAAATTTTTTCTCGTAGTTTTGAGATATTTGATATTATTTTTTAATTCTCTTATGAAATCATTTTATCTAAATTTGTTAACTTATGTTACAGAGATACATTCTTAAATACACGTGCTGCTCTCATAAATATTTTTCCAACTCGAAAACATTTATTAGATTGTTCGATTAAATTAAAGGGAGTTCTTTGAAACTCCTTTAGATTTTTCTGCAGTCATCTATTTCTATAGCATCTCACATGCTTTTTACTCACGGTATTTATGCATTAATTTTTCATAACATTCCGAAAAACGTAGAAAATATAACACTAAAATTAGAATAATATCATTATTCTTTATTTTGTGAGTTGGTTTTCTTTATTCGGTGAGTTGGTTGATAGCATTCCTTTCACTTTTAAATAAAAATCTAGACGAATTTATGGCTTGAGTTTCGGCTATCTGTTTCCCCTGGGAAAGCAGCAGTAAGAGGAAGTTCATCAGTCATGGAAAAAATAGTTCGATGATTTTTTTTCACACTCTCCCTATGGTCAGCTCTGTACAAAAAAAGTATTTCCCTGCTTTGACCATTTGGTAATGATGGTCATTTTTTCGGCAGTGGTCAATTACTGCCCCGGTCACTAGCAAGGGGAGGGGAAGCGATTTTTTTCCACGTCCGATCTGTGTCTTGTTATATCATCAATTACAGATAGAGCTTCGGCTTTGCCGGATCAGGACTGAAAATACAGGTAAAAAACCGAAAGTTGGAGTAAAGTAAAAATAGTAATGGTGGGTAGGGAGATATGATTGATATGGGGTATTTTTTTCAGGGGAATGAAGCTTCTTTTTATGCAGCGTTTTGGCCGAACGTTATGGAGTTCAACACTCTTTCAAAGAAGTATTGAGTCCAGCTTGATTTTCGGTTGACGTTGAGAGTTTTATTTTCTACACAGTTAGATATACAATTTACGCGATATCAGTAGCTGATATTCCAGTGGTGCATTTCGGTCAAGTAATAGATTCGAGTTCACATTAAAGGGAATATCTTAACATTAGTACACCAGTGTTTGATGTCAATGCTACAGAAAGTACACTGGTGTTCAAAATTAAGAGAATTTGCACATTTTTTCGATTTCTCCAGATCTACTGGATAGATTTTGATGAAATTTGGTATGAACATAGGTAGATATAATACCAAATAAATAATCATTCAAAAGTTGTAATACACACGCATGCGCAGAAGTAATATCCGCCAGAATTGAAAGGTATGAAATAGCGGTTCCAGAATAGAGCAAAATAGTGGGTTTATAAGGGGTATGACACCCTCTCACTATCATGCATGCCTCCTTGAGTGATTTTATAGCGTGAATAAGGCAGATAATAATATTTCCTGGTCACTAAGCCTACTTTCTCAGAAACCCTGTTTCGGGGCTCTGAAGGGTATGTGGAGGGGGGTAGCGAGATGCAATTGCCTTATATAGAGTCCCTCATACCTCCCCTAAAGTGGCTAAGTCTTTGAATCTGGCTGCCTTGTTCATAAATGGCAAATATCTTCCGTTTTAATGAAAATTTCTAACCTGATGAGCTCCATTAAGTGAAGGATTTCTAACGATTGAAAAGAAATTACAACCGACAGAACCCCCAAAAGGTGAACAAAGGTCTCCAAGATGTCAACACATTACCTGAAACTGTCAGGGTTCCTCTTTCAAAGGCAGGGAGGGATCTGCAACTTGTCAAAAATATGCAAAAAACTGTCTTTAATAAGGTAATATTCAAAGGGTGAATATTTTCCTCTCTGTTAGGTCTCAAATCAATTAAACCATTGATTCTCGATGCAATCTCATGTGGAAAGAACCAGAATGCTCTGTCAGTCAATGTAGGTCGTAGGAGAAACTGACCATTTTGGAATCGGAGATTTGGTGCTCTTTGTTACTATGTTGTTAAGTCCATGCCAAACCCCCTACATCTTAAAAAAGGAGAAAATCATGGTTGAAGGTATTGTGTTGATATCTTGGAGACCTTTATTCACCTTTTGGGGGGTTCTATCGGTCTTAATTTCTTTTCAATCGATAGAAATCCTTCACTTAATGGAGCTCCTCAGGTTATCAATTTTCATTAAAACGGAAGATATTTGCCATTTATGAACAAGGCAGCCAGATTCAAAGACTTCGCCCCTTTAGAGGAGGTATGAGGGACTCTATATAAGGTAATTGCATCTCGCTACCCCCCTTCCACATACCCTTCTGAGCCCCAAAACAGGGTTTCTGAGAAAGTAGGCTTAGTGACCAGGAAATTTTACTATCTGCCTTATTCACGCTATAAAATCACTCAAGGAGGCATGCATGATAGTGAGAGGGTATCATACCCCTTATAAACCCACTATTTTGCTCTATTCTGGAACCGCTATTTCATACCTTTCAATTCTGGCGGGTATCACTTCTGCGCATGCGTGTGTATTACAATTTTTGAATGATTATTTATTTGGTATTATATACCTATGTTCATACCAAATTTCATCATAATCTATCCAGTAGATCTGGAGAAATCGAAAAAATGTGCTAATTCTCTTAATTTTGAACACCAGTGTATATAGTAGTTGGTTCTGATTCTTTGAGTTTTTTATAAAACATTATTTTTAAAAGATGGAAAAGTAAACATTCTATTTTAAATCAAAGGGTTAATAACACATCTTTTATGGTGAAATGCAGGTTTTTTATACTTTTACAATGATGATTGGTTTAGAATTAATATAGTACCAGTAATTAGTGAGTGGAGATGAAAAAATTTAATTGCTTGAAATTTTGTAGAATTGGGTTATTGAATTAAAAGATAAATTTGATACTTTTAGATCTTTACACATCTGATTTTATTTTCTTTCGTTTACAAGTCTTAATTCTCAGTGGCTGGTTCTGGCTATCTAAAAGAAATGATTATATAACACAATTAAAAAAGGAACAATTATTATTTACGCCTTCCTTTGTTAATTTCATAGAATTTCAAAACTTTAAAACTTTACTACATCATATTTTCTAAAAGAGGGGCGCTGGCCTTGTAAAAGTAATTTTTCAAAAGGGCTCCGTGAATTAAAAAATCTTTCGGCATCACTGGTATATAAGCATTACACTGGACTTTCACATCTAAAATTTAGGTGCAAGCATTTAATTGCGAAACTACGTAGAAAAGAAAGCTTTATTTGGTGTAACCAACTTGGTTTAAGCTGTTTCGTCCCCCCCAAAAAAATTACCAGCTAGGCTGTTAATTTTTGAGAGATGAAAAGGGAAAAACTTAAGGGTTGGCATGGAGCAAAAAAAATTATTAAAGCTATTTGTTAAGCAATTTCTCAGCTATCAGCTAAATAGGTTCTAAAGAAATATTCGAAAATCGGGGAAACAATTTAGTGGTGGGATATCTAAAAGGGAAAAATAATATAACTTAACTTACATAAATCACATTTTGAAATCATAATGTGAAATTTTTCATTAACTCCTTAATTAAAGACAATTTAAAGAAAAAGGATAACTTGGATAGACATTAATGATTTAAATTGTTCATTTCCATTAAAAACAAATTAAAATATTAAAATATAAATAAAATTTAAATATAATAAAAATTATTATCATTTTGAAACAAATTTCAAATTTTTACCGTACTAACACATTAATTCCATTTCCTCTGCTTACTAACTCCTTTTCTCTTTTAGGTGCTACCATCTATTTCAAGAAAACAAAACTACTATTAGTCTACTACATTTGGAATTATTATTTTTGCTTCAATGAACGTTAAATTTTTGCTTTAAATTATCGATAAATTTAAGGGGACCTTTTTTGTAGGCATAAATTATAATGAAAACAGATCCGTAGTTGTAGTAAATCTCCAACCATGTCAAATGTAAGATATAAGTAAAATATTTGTACATATTTTCTAATGAATAAACCATAGTTTAAAAGTGGCAAATTCGTAATTTCTTTTAATAAAATAAACAATATGGTAATTAAAGGTACTTTATTATAATCACGCCACGAACCACGTCCCTTCGTTTTCTGAAACATTAATGACAGGAATAAAATGAAGGATCTAAAAGTATGTAGGATAATATAAAAATAAACAAAAGTAATATAACAGTATACATTTTAAAATAAAATACTTTGTTTTAAAACTTTCACTAACGGATAACTTAGTAAAAGTTTAAAACTGTAGGTATGGGCATGTTAAAATTTATTCCTCAGCTCTTCTTAACATTACAATTCATTCAGATTAAAATAAGACACTAAAATGAATTATAAATAAAAAAAACCTTTAAATTTCCAAAAAGGTTTTCATTGTATTCTATAACTTTAGAAATAGCAGCATTTCTGATTAAATCTGTAGCGTTTAAGTTTAAGAGCTTTTAAAGTTTTTCAACACAATTTTCGTAAAGGTTTAGTCTTCTCCCCCTCTTCTCCATACTGATCACACAGGTGCTGCCCTCTATAACTGTTTTACAGAGCTATTATACAGTTCCTAAATCTAAAAGGTGTGTTTTCTTCTTTTAAAATTTTTTGTTAGACTAGATATTATAAATGGACATTTCATAAAACAAAAGATTATGGATGAGTGATGTTTTTAATATTTTTTTAAATATCAACTGTGTCGTATAGGGATAATTATGAAAATATATTCTCACTCCATATGTATATATATGCCTTACGTGCTGCTATCTATATAATTGTAAGAAAGATAATAGGACAAGCGTGCATAAGTGTAAAATAATCATATTTTTACTTTTTATGTTTTATTAGACAAGAGTGATGGAATAAACAAAATGTTAGGAGGAAGTGGAACACAATGGAGAATTGCAACATCTCTTAAAATTCTGAATATTCAATTTTAAATTATTGAGAATTCTCTCCTGCTTCCACAAATATGCTTGTCTTTTCCCACAATTTTTTCAGTTAATTATTAGATATTTTATTACAGAAAGCACCAAAACAGTGTGACGTCACATGTGCCTCTTGGAAATGTGGGACCGCTGAAAACACCGTTTTCATCGAAACACTAGGCTATAAAAAACTAGATCTCAGTATTTCAAAGAGGAATGATAGTTAACAAGACACATTTGACGTCACAAGCTGTTTCCACTCAGACCGAAAAGAAAAGATTTTTAATTGAAAATAACTTTAAAAAATTTAGGGCTTTGAAAAGTAAATTAAAATGTTTTTTGGAGGTTTTAAGTCATTCTTAATACATTAAGATTAAAAAAAATTGACGTCAAATCCATTGAGTATGTTGAATCAATGTATATCGGAGGGAATAAAACTTTTCTCTTTTTGACCCTTGTGTAAAAAAGTTTTTTTCTTTGTTTTGAATCGAACTAAAATAATAAAGATGAAAAAATAAAGTATTTGTTACACTGGATATTATGTTAATATTTCTTACTGAAATAACGTTCGTGGTCGATCTTTTTTTTGTAAGCTGTTCACTCTTTTTCTCTCTCCCTTTCCTCCATGAATCCCCTAGGTGCTGCCATCTACATATTTCTTAGAGAGCTATTGGGTATTTTGTAAAAGTAAAAGGCAGTTAGTAGTGTTTTCTTCACACATAAGGTAGTTATTTACCAAAAGTTTATTTGATAAAAAGTAAGTATGTTTTGAACGAGTAGAAAATTTATAGATTCTAAAATAAGTTTACAATTTTCAATTCCATACTGAATTGACACAAAAATCACGATATTTCTGAATTGATTAATTACACTTTGCGGAAGGATGAAAACTTGAAAACGAATCTAATATACTGAAATTGATAAGAAATTATATTGAAGTAAAATTAATGAATGATACATTCTATAACATAATAAGATTTTTTTGCTCCGTAAACTCCTTGAAAATATTTTTGTACTTCATGGCCATCTTCCCAGGAGTCATTTCAAAAGCTGTAAAAGATTTATGTATTAATATTAATGTTTATTTTAATGAAAATTATAAACGCAAAAAAACAGTACAAATCCTAATAATTTTACCTCACCTTACAAGTAGTGTTTAAAAATTATTTTACTAAAAATATATGCTCTAGTAAAATCGTACTTCATTCGTAAAACCGTAAAATCGTAAAACTACAATGGTTCAGATAGTGGGGCAGTAAAGAATACTCAATTACGTATACTGATTGAGAGGAGATACTATTTGGCGCTTCATATCGCCTTACGCGCGATTATAAAGATGCATTATAGTCCACTGAAAATAGCGAAAAATAGGGTCGAACCTCAAACAAATTGCAATAAAAAGTTTCTCAACGGTTTCACTTAAAAATGACCCTAATAATAACATACTAAAAATCGGCCAAAATCGGCCGGGCGGAAGTTTAATTTTTTTCAAATTTTTAAAAAATGGCCAAAAAAATTAAAAAAAAACCCAAAACTATAATATAGACATGTGATACATGTTTATATGTTATTTTTGAGTGCTGAAACCGAATATTGCATTTAGTTTGAAAAAAAAAATGAAATTTCAATTTTTAAAATTAATTTGAATAATTAGCTATATGAAAAAATTAAAAAACCCCTAAAAACCTTACAAAAACATCAAAAGAGATAAATCCAACGGTTTTCATTTAGAAATGACCTTAATAATAACATACTAAAGTTTAAAAATTTTACGAGTTAAAGAAGTTAAATTTTTTTCAAATTTCCATATTTTTTTGCGAAAAATGCATTTTATTTTCAAATTCGTACCAAAAACTTTAGAGGCTTTTGAAAAGATCATTTTTCGGTGGATATTGTCCACAGATAGTTATATAATGGAAAACCGGTGGAATTGATCCTCAATGAATTAGTTAATTATTTTATTTAAAATTTTGAAATTGGTAAAATGTAGTACAAATTCCGAAAGAAGTGAAAAAATGGCATATTTACATCAGAATTTAAATCTTACAAAATCTTACAAAATCTGTTTCAACTCGTTTTTCGAATCTTAGATCTTTAAGGCAAGGGAAAATAATTTCATTGGTTGAGGGAAAAGAATTTTTAAGGAAAAAGTTAGCACATTTATTATCTACAGAGAAATTGTATAACATTTTCTAGAAAAAAATATTTAAATTAAGTATTACCCTATTAAACGGGATTGAGAACCTTTTAGAACGGAACCCTTTTAGCACCTCACTAACTAACTAAATCATCGGCGCAACAGCCCTAGTGGGCCAATGCCTACGATGCCCATCTTCGTTTTCGTGACCGTGGGGCCTGGGGTGCTAGGCAAATGTCCCAGTTAGGGGGTCAGTCTAACGCGAGACCCCCAGTGTTTAGTTCATAAGCATGCTACGGACCCCTAAACTTCATTCTCTTTCTCATGGACACCTTGAAAGCCTGGGTGGAATTCCAAGAGTCAGCAGTCAAGATTATAAAAAAATGGGAATCCTAAATTAATAAAGAGGCACCTCTCGAATCTGCGTCCCTTTCATCCTCTTCTAAACATATCGATCCTTCTCGCTCTCACCCTTTTCACCTCTTTGTATCATATCTTCCACTTGTTAATGCTCATTCCTTCCCTTGTTGGCGCATTACGATCAAAATTGATTCATGCGCCATAAATCAATAACCAAACCATTCCTTCCTATGCATCCTTTAATCCCATCCATAAAGATAGATATGTTAATAGAGTGCGCTACACCATTGGTTCTATTTACTCCAAAAAAGAGTACACATCATTAGCAGGGCTTCTGACAATGGATTTGGAACATAATAGCTTGATCGGCCTGGCCATTCCAAAATTGCAACCTGTTTCAAAGTGCTACAAATTGTCGTTTAAGAAGTGTCTACAAACATCTAACCCATTTGAAATAGATATGCTGTGATCTTTCTTTCGGGATTACTCGTTAGAGTTTGTTTACATAGATGGAAGCACTAAGCACAACTGCTTTTGGCTTCACTGCATAAAATGAGTGTGCGGCAGTGAAAACAATCTCCATATCCCAACCGTCATGTGGCCAGGATCCTTTTAAGGGTGCCATTGCCCACTCCATAACCATTTTCTCCTATGTTTGATTCTTCTTATCTTTTTCCTTCTTCTTTATCCTTTTTACATTCTTCCTTCTTTTCATCTTCTCCATCCCTTTCACTACTTTGATCCCTGTAATTATCTTGATCCCTGTAATCTTCATATTTCCTCTAACCTCTACATACCTTTCACCCTCTTCTTTACTTTTAAACTCTATATTTCTTTAATCCTCTAATCCAGTGTTTCCCAACGTGGGGCGCACGCCCCACCGGGGGGCAATATCATTTTCTAGGGGGGCAATTTGATAATTTTCAATCAAATTGCCCCCCAGGTGCGGCCAATCCAGGGGGAAAATTAAAAAAAAACTTTTTAAAAACAAGTTTATCAAAATCTTATCCTATTACCCTATCTGAGAATGTATGTCTGAAATCTGGACCAGTATGCATCAAAACCAAATTGAAATCCTGTTATAAGAGTCTAATTTCCAAACCTTTTCTGGGGGATGACCCAATATCTCTTTGTTTTTAGAACGCTTATATTTGAAACTTTTTTACATTAGGTTCATCAAAATGCAAATCTTACCTAAAAATTTATATCCAAAATTTCCCAACTAGGGGTACCAAACTAGTTAAAAACCTGCTTCCTAGAGTTAAATTTCCGAAAATTTGCTGGGGGAGGACCCCCAGACCCCCCTGGGTACTTTGAACTTAATTATTCATAACTTTATTTAGTTCTTTAGCATGCAAATCCTACCTTAAAATGTTTTAAAAAGCTTCATTACACTTATTAAATATACAAAGGAGGGGGGCTAAGGAATAATTTTGGCTCCCTCTCAAAATTTATTTCTATATATGCCACTGAGACCGGGGGGGCATGGAATATTTAGAAGGGCTTTGGTGGGGCATGGACCGAAAAAGGTTGGGAAACACTGCTCTAATCTATATAATTCATTACTTTCATCCTTTTGATTCCTCTAATCCTCATTCTTCTTCTCTCTCACCATTTTCGTCCTCTCCATCCTCTGCATCTTTCATCTCATCTCTTTCATTCCTTTTATCTCATTTATCCCTCTAATCCTCTTCATCCCTTTCATTTTCTTTATCCTTTTGGAAATATTCATTCCACTCATCATCTTTATGCGTCCCTCTCATTCTCGCCATCTCCCCAATGTTTATCACTTCTTTCATTTCATCCTTATCATCACCATCAGCATCATTACACCCACCCTCTACATTCCTCTCATCATTTTCATTACTTAATTTCCATTACTCCCATTCTTTTAATACATCAATTATCAGCATTATCATTATTATCATTTTATACATCAAATAATCTTCATTCTTCTTATTATCTTCATCCCTCTTATTCTCTTTATACCTTTTACCCTTAACAATTAAAATTCACTAAAAAAACTTTTGTAGTTACACCATTTAAGTTAATTAGTTTTGGGTCTCGTTAGATAAAATTTATATTCTTTTTAAGTGACATACTGTAAAGTTTTAAATCACAAATCATGCGCTGTGGGGTCACATCCAATAGAAGCCCGTTTTTTGATAACGTGACTTTTCTGACGTTTTGGCAAAAGTAAAATTGAATTTTAAATTATTTAAAACACATTTTTGACTTTAAAAATCAGAAATTTGGGAGTTTTAAACCATAATGTATCAGAAAAGTATAAAATTAAGCAAATCCCTCACTCATGCAAATACCTCATTAAACAACTGGGTTGAAAAACTTACAACTTATTTTTAGAGCTATACATTAGGCATTGAGATTCTGGGAGTTCCGTGGATCTGGTCACGTGCTGAGGGGGTATAGTAGAGGTCAAGTACGAGTATGTGTAGTAAGCAACATTATTCAAATCGGGTCATTAGCATGCACTCTAGTTTCATTCAACGTTGAATTGAATTCTAAAATGTATTTTTCACTGATTTTTTGGTTGCAAGACTGCATGTGGAGTACTTCCAGCCACTATGTAATAAAAAGGGATTGAGATACGTTATCATGATTAATTCATTTAGATTGCTGAATATACCGCCTTTTTTATTTAATTAGAGCAGACTTAGGAAAGTTTGAAATATCTTCAAACAGCCGGTTGTATTTCATATCTCCATTAAAGTGTCAGAATTTATATGCATAATTTCATTAATATTCACACACGCTGTTTCATATCTAAAAGTTTATCTTTTTGCTTTATAACGTTTAGTTATTTGAAGTAAAAATTATAATTACTTTCCAGGGTTTCTTTGAATTTAGTTTTTTTCTTAAAGTGCGGTTGTGAACAACTTTTGAGAGAGGTTTTATCAGTTAATAAGGGAAACTGTTATCTTTACATTTAAATCTATTTAATTCTCATTTGCGCCTTTTACTTTAAATTTTCATGAAATAAGAATATAAAAAAGTACCTCTTAAATTACCATATAGTATTTCCAAATGTAAGGCAATCTAAGTTTGAGTCGACGATGAAAAGATAACTTTGGTGACGACTCAACCAACCATCAAAACTAGTAAATACTTGGTTGCAATGTTACTTGACCCTATGACGTCACTTCGCGGGAGGAAAAATTGTTTAAACTGAGTGAGCCTGTTGGGTTGCTAGGAGGAGTTTCGGTACCTTAATGATTTCACTTAAGAATCGAACACCACGCTGGATATTACTTTCTTGGTTTGCTCTTAGCCAGGGTCAAGTATCGTTGTAGTCTAGTATAGTAAGGAATTTCGAACATAATCAAAGTAATTCCAGTGGGGGGTAAAGACGCCTCAGTTGATACGGGACTTTTTTTTTGCTTTTAACATCAGAGCGATGTTTACCTAAAACCCCGTTCGGCCATCAAATACGAGTTGCATACTCATGCCATAAAGAAATTTCATAATTACAAATCGTTCATTAACAACCACTTATAACAAAGAAGAAGACCACTGGAAGAAGAAGACCAAGCAGCTCCATTAGAGTTAGCAAATGTCTCTAGTAAACCAACAAGAACAAGAACATCAGAACTAATAGAGATTTTCTCATGAACTCTAGCAACACTATACTCTGTTCATTTAGAATTGGCGCCTGAGACGTAATGTATTACAAGCAGTTACTACTGTAATTATCATCTAAAATTTCTTCTGGTGCAATAAGAAGGCAGCCGAAACAGAAGTAGTTAAAACACTGTAAAAATCATCTGTTCCGGAAGTTGTGTGATGAGTGTTATTAGGCGTTTTTGAGTGTTTTCGATCCTGCTTCCGGTGCCAATTCTAAATGAACAGACTATAATGAAAAACCGTTAAAACAATAAAATTTAATTTATAGAACAATTCAAACTTTTAAACGGTATAAAGTAAGTATGCGAGACAGGGGATGGTTATGAACAAGAACATTGTTTAGGACCTGTAGCGCATTTTTTAGGAAATTGTGATTCATTTATTAAAACGTGACTTATCGCTACGGAAAAGAGTCAAAAACAATATTTGTAGAAATATGGCCCTTTCGTCATTGTCGACTATGGCGTAAAACCGTCTATTATTGCTCCGTCACTATTACTGACAGCTGAATTGTAAGACAGCTGAGTAGCCAAATATGCGTACTACACTTTTGAATATGAATAAGAAAACATGATGCAGTAGTAGATAGTCCGTTTATTTATAAGTTCTTTCGTCTTAGTTATACACTTACTTAATGTACTACATGGTATTGTAGTTTGATCTTCAACGATACAAGAAAATATAAAATTTTAAAATTAGGTCTTAATATCGATAAAAAACGGGAAAAGAACCAAGTATGATACATACTTCTATGGCAATTCCTAATTTAGATGGCTTCAATGTGTAGTTGGCGCTTAAATGGAGATTAAAAAAATTTCGTTAAACGGAAAAACCTATCGCAAAATAAGTGATGATTACACCTTGACACTTTCTGATATAGGAATTGACAAGTAGCAAGAATTTAGATAACACATGTGGCATCTTAAGCAACTTTTGAAGCACTTAGCTTTTTCTACTATCACAAAATGCTGCAGCTATACTTTTGTTAACTATTATTTTGAACTAATAAAACCTCAACCAAGGATCCAGCCAACCAACAAACCGACCTACCAACTAACCATTTAAAAGCTTTTCTAGGAAAATTAAATTGCAATATGTACTAAATTTTCTCCATTCCATTGGTATGTCAAAAAGCTTCATTTTATACAGATTATCACATCCAATCAATCGAAAATTTCGACATCAACGAAGGAAACACCTACGAATTCCAAACCGAAGATTCTCTACCTAAATCCTTCAGGCAACCATTTCGTGACCAAAAAAGCTTAATCACTCAGAAAAATCTGACAATAGAGGAAAAGAGTAACACTTGATCATCACAACGTTCTTAAAGGGGGAAACAACAACGTGCCAAGTAACAGAATCACGGGATCAAGGGTTTTTCGCGGTGACTATATAGTGTTTCTTTTCTCCCATTGCGTGACAGGTGTTTAGAGTCACCTGGTACTCTCTCCTGTGGATCTGAATTTTCGTTCGAGTTTGAGAGTACTTTAAACTGTGCATGTGCAGTGAATTTAAAACGCTCGTAACTTCTTGGGGGTGCTTGGGAGTGAATTAATTTGCATTAATTCTGCACTTTTAAAGTTGTTGTGTGTCTTTAAAAGATGTGTTGGTGTTAGTTAGGAGAATGGACGATGTGTAGGTAGGCTTTTAAGAGCCGCAGACTGATAAATTTTCTCCTCCATTTAACTATTTTAGTCGGAGTTTAGTTGTGAGAGAGTAAAAATGTTTGCATATACAGTGCTTTAGTTGTTTAACTTTAGCTACTTTATGAAGAATTGTGGTGCTTAACGAGACTGGTTTGTGGGAAATATTTTGCCGGGAATGAAGTTTTGGTTCTATCCCAAATTATATCAGAGTTATGTTTCTAAAAATATAGTTTGAACAGGGTTAATCTGGGACATATTTTCATCAAACTGTTCTTGTTAGAAAGTTAATAGCACATCAGTCTTTTCGAATTTAATGATAATTTAAATATTAAATTTTTAAAGAACACTTGGAAAAAAAACTATAATTCTAAAAATATTGTATCATTTTTTATTTGCTTTTATATAAAAATGTGTCTTTGAACCATCTCTGTAAATATTTTTTCATTGTAAGGGTTATTTTTTTGCACTAAAAGCAACAAAACATTCGTGTGCTATTTGTGCTTTTTTCCTCCGTTTTAATAATATTTCTCCTAGGAAGATTGCTAGGAGTAGGTGTGCTCCCTACTTTGATTAATGAATTAATATAATTTTTTATGATTAAAATAAATTAAGTATGAATTATTGGCTTCATGGATTATTTCAAACTGTTCATTTTACTTAAGGATATTTTTTAGAAAGTTTTTATTACATTTGGATGATTTCAAACACTTCAGAACATTTTAATAGTTCCATTCAAAATTTCTTAACACAATTGAATGAATCCTTAAGGGTAAATTCCAAATTATGAGCCGATGTTCAACGAACTTTTTATTTTGCTTTACTCTTTACAATGAGGAAGTTGCATGATTTTTTTTTATTTTTTTAATCTATTCCTCTTGCAAAAATAAGCAACTACCCAAAATTTGAGGCCGATCGAGAAATTTTTTGATTGTCAAAAAAATTAACAAAAATCCCCTTTTTAAAAGCGCGCGAAAACGCCAAGAGTTTGGATGTGACGTCATCTTATACTAAACATTGTTGTAAAGCAATGGAGTTGATGGTATTATTGTTGACGTCATCTTATAGTTTAAACAATAAACGTTTTCAGTCACGTGTTTTTTTCTCGACTTTTAAATTAAAATATTTAAATACCTGTAAATTTTTTTGAAAAACTGACTAGATATTTAATTTTACCTTACAAAAAACCATACGGAACACTTGTTTGTTTTTGAAAATCTGACACATGCAACTTCCTTATTGATATATTTTCAAATCTTCCCATTCATCAGTTAACCTCTGCAGGCAATAATGGATGATTCAATAGAGGTTTATTGCAAAGGGGGGGCTCTTCAATATTAATATCCATTTCTGTTTGGGGGGAAGGCAGTGATGTATTCGGTTGTCAGAACAGAACCCGGGGAACCGCCAACAGGGAATGATTTCTTGGAATGATGAAAAACCTGTCACGTGACTCATGGTCATTAATCTGTCTATTATTGGGCACATTTCTTTGCATTTCATCTGGCTTGATCAATAGCTGTTATGTAGGACAATGAGATATATGGGGGATGTAATAATGTTGAAGTGGGATATTTTGGTTTTGGAGCAGTAATTATACTGATAGTTATTTTTTTATGGAAAAGAGAAGTGTCTAGTAGTTTTATGATGAAATATTTAGCGTTTAATTATAATTTAGTTAGCTTTTGTTTGTTGATGAAAGAAATTTTTGCTTGTATTTTCTTCTGTTGATAACGGAATGCATAACGTATGATTTATTCTGAGTAAACGAAAAGTTACTTGATGTATTGTCTGTTTCAAAAAGTTTCAAAGATTTATTTAGGGAAATTAATTTAAAAGTCCGAGAGAGAAGGTTTTCAAAAAGAAACTATTTCGGTACTTCGTTTTTTTAAGTTAAGTTTTATTGTGTTTTTCACCTGGTTACGGATAAGCTGTGCAATCAACACGGGTAGCCAAATATTTTCTTCTTCAAATTAAAAACAATTTATTAAATTTATCATTTTAAAAATTATTTAAAAAATAATTTGTTTGCTATAGAAAAAGCTCCCAGGTTATATTTAAATTCATGTTTTTAAATATCGAACTGGAATAAATTTATGATTTGGCAAAAAAACGTTGATTATTTCTCTTCAAACTTCAACAGTTTTTAAAATAATACATCATTTGTGAGGCATCCAAGAAAATTAATTCTTTCCTGCAAATAAATTGATAACAACATAAACTGATATAGTTTAATCTTATCAATCTTTAATAATAATAATAATAATAATAATAATAATAATAATAATAATAATAATAATAATAATAATAATAATAATAATAATAATAATAATAATAATAATAATAATAATAATAATAATAATAATAATAATAATAATAATAATAATAATAATAATAATAATAATAATAATAATAATCTATATATATAAAAATCAATGTCTGTCTGTATGTCTGTCTGTATGTATGTATGTCCTTTTTAGTTTTAAACTTTTCGAACCTACATTAACTATTAAACTATACCACGTTGATCTACTCACTTCAAGGAAGGTTTCTGAAGAATAATAATTTAAAATCGATGCATCCTAATAACTTTTTTGGTCAATTTTATGCTCAAAAACCAATATTTCGTGCCTAACTTCATGGAAAACCCCCATTGTTGTAAATATCATAAGAGAAGATGTAACTTTAATTGTTTTAGGCATATTCTCGATTGTTGCAGTTTAAAATCCATTGTTGTAACATAAACATAAAAGTGGCTCCTTGATGATGATGATGATGATGATGATGATGATGAACCGAACCGAAAAAGTAAATACATTGAGTAAGACTGACTGTTGAAATTTAAAAAAATATTATACATCATTAATAAGGTACAAAAAGGAAAATACAAAATACAAAGTAATGAATTTTTTAAAATGAATAATTGATAAGGAAGGTAAAATAGATATAGGACGATAATTTCACAATATATTTTTATTACCAGATTTAAATATTGGAGTTATGGTGTCCTTTTTAAGTGAATCGGGGGAACTCACAAGAAATAATTGATTGATTTATGATATTTGAAATAAAATTAGAGTTATTAATTGTAAACATTTTAAAGAGTTTTATGCTAATACCATCAGAATCCAAAGAATCAATATTTGTAAATGTATTGAAAATATTGATAACTTCATAATCATATAATTCTCCCTCTTTAGCGATTTTAAGCGATTCCAGCGATTTAAGACGATTTAAGAGTCCAGCGATTTTAAGATTTCTGCTTAATCTTGGGGAGTTTCCATTCAGTTTACAGCTATACTCTGTAAAATATCATTGAGATAGCCAAATGTGTCATTTCTGCGCACGGCTATTTGTAGCCACTTATCTCTCATGGACACGACACCAACCAACCATATAACTCTCCTTGAAACATTCCTTTCGAATACCAGAAGGTAGCGGTGAGAAGGTATTGTTTATAGAAAAATTTAGAATGACTCATATGCATTTTACACAATTTTTTATCCACCCATCGCACTCCAACACTAAAAATTTAAGCGTCATTATGTTCTTCCATCGAGGTGTTTGACGTGAATTTTACGAGTCGCACAGGAATAACTTCCATGCAATCCCCATCTGGAACAGAGTTACCTGGAAGCTCGTTTTAAACTTTGAGGGGGAAAAAGAAGCACTTTTATTGCAGTTTTATGAGTCGTAAAAAGGTGCGAAATTATCTTCTGTTAAGTGAACCCTCTTTTGATACTGGATTCGGTAGATCATGCGAAAGCCTTTCACTTTGGAAAGGATTTAAAAAAAATTAACTCATTGTACTGGTGGTGAAATAAGTTTTACAATGTCACACGGTGTGATTTGTCGGTTGAGAAAGTTGGGTATGGAAAGCCTTTTTAATTGATGCCTTGAAGTAGTTTTTATTGACTTATTGTGGAATTTGAAACAATAGTATTTTCAGTTAGGGGTACGGATTGTCTTGAGAAATTTCTATCGAGGTTTTTCAGACAATATACTCGGATAGGATATTTATTTTACTTAAAATCTTTTTTACATTTTTGTTTATTATGAGTTTTTTAATACATAATATCAAAGCTTTTTCTTTCCTGTATAATAAAAATATGACATTAAACCATTTCAAATTATTACATTGATTATATTTTCTGGTGGGAAATTTTGTACTTCTATCTTGTTAATTCATAGTTCTGGAAAACATAATAGTTTTTTATATTTATCACATAGATTCTAGTTAATTTATTAACATGACAGCTATTTAAATCCCTAACCCCCTAGTTGAAACCAGGAAACCAACATTGATAATCAGGAAAGAACGTTATAGCTTGTAAAATTTAAAAGGATATTATCTAAAATAGCCATCCAAGTTTTTATAGGTGTTTATAAGTGTAAATTCAACTAAAATAATAACAGGGGTTTTGTTTTTACCGATTTAAGATATTTCTACTAACAGCAACATTAGTTTTCACATTTGAATCTTATCGAAGATTGAAGGTTCGAAATATAGAAAGATTGAGAGAACAATACAGGGTGTTTCAAAAGTCCGTTTCGCGGCTTTTATTTGGAACCAACGTGTCCTAGGGTCACGGAAGTAAGGTCTATCCCTAGGTAAGTGACCCTGGAGAATCCATTGAGATGACTTACAGCACATCTAGTGGCGAAATAAAAAGTTAAAAAATTAATTTAAAAACTAAAGGAGATAGAGCAAAAACCTCAGTGAGGGTATTGTTGTCAACGTATGAAGATCTCACAGAAAAAAGTTTCATGAAAATATCTGGAATATTCACGGAAATATTAGCATGTGAAAATAGCACCTTTTATAACCTCAAAAAAGAAAAAATTCGCACATTTGCAATTTCTTCGGTGTTATTGTGTAGCTTTGTGTTTTTTTAGTTGAATAAAGGCAAAATTTAATCAAAAAATAAATTTGCAAATTTGCGAACTTTTTCTTTTTTGAGGTTTGAAGAAGTGCTATTTTCACATGCTAATATTTCCGCGAATATTCAAGATATTTTCATGACATTTTTTTCTGTGAGTTCTTTACAACGTTGGTAACAATAATATCCTTTAGTTTTTAAATTAATTTTTTAAACTTTTTTATTTCGCCGCTAGGGAAGCTGTAAGTTATTTCAATTTGTTCCCCAGGGTCACTTACCAAGGGGTAGACCCTACTTCCATGACCTTAAGACCATGACCTTAGTTCCAAATAAAATCCGCGAAACGGACTTTTGAACTACCCTTCATATTTATAATGGTCTAATAATTTGTTGGAGCACAAGACAAAGTTTAACTAAATAAATAAATTATATAAAACCAATCTATTTCATTAATACCGAAACCCTCAATTAACTTCTAAACGGATACGTGTACTTTTTTACAGCTAAGGTCCCAAAACAATAAACTAAAAAACCCTCCATTCTCACTCAAACCTTTTTTATACTTCTCTCAAGCCTCTCAAACAGAGTCGCTCCCACTTCATTACAAAACTTCCAAATACACCCTAAAAAATCACACCTCCAATTAAAAACCTACATCTCTCCCCATAAACCCCTAATAGTCTTCCTAATCGAAAACGTCAGAGCACACAGCCGTAAACAACAAAGGGGCCATGGGTGTGTTCGGAGCATTCGCACTTCCTCCAATTGTCGGCTCCCATGAAAGAGTTCGTCTAGTGACACATGCTTTAATTACCTTGGCTTCACCTGTGCCCGGGTGACGCCCTTATTTGCTGATCTCCCTTCTAATGGCCCCTTTCCTGCAGATATTGTAGTGTGATATCGTTGGAGTGATGTGGAGAATTGTTACACCTGCTGCTATTGTGAACACTGCGAATGCTCATTGCACATTTAAGAGTATTGTTTTGTCCAAGAATTAACACGGTTTTAGTTTGTGTTGTTAGCGAGATCATTTGATACTGTATCGCAGAGGTTCTTAAACTGTGGTTCATGACCCACTGGTGGTCACCAGTCAGTTTTGCGGTGGGTCGCGACAAGATTTTTAATTTGTCTGAAATATGTAACGTCTTCTTTTTCTTAAATTTTACTAACGTATTGTTAGCTTTTGAAATTTTTCAGAAAAACCATGTAGTAAGAAAATAAAATGCGCAACAAGAAAATATACCCTCCTTGGTGTCGAATGTAAAAGGCAATTAAAGTAATAATAATACAAACTTTGTCAATTATTCAAGTAAGATTTAAAACAAAAAGCAATAAATTAGTATATTTAAGCGTAGGGCTACCCAGCGGGGGTCAATCAATGCAATTTTTTATAATTTTCTTCGGAAAGAACGTTTTAATAGCAAATTATTACAGATTGCTAAAAAACGAGTTGAAACCCTGTTTTAAGAGCCAAATTTTAAAAATATCTCTGGGAGGGTCCCCCAGATCTCCTTTCTTTATTGTGAAGCTCATTGTTGCTTTTTATTATTGTTGCAAAATAGTTGGTGACCAAACCCCACCCGAACGAAGATTAAGTTTTAGGTATTAGATGAGGTAAATTGATTAGGTAAAAATAATTGAAGATGAGGTGGGTCGCGTTAGATGTTGTTAATAAAAAGTGGGTCGGGATGCTCAAAAGTTTAAGAACCCCTGCTGTATTGTATTGATTGTGTAGTGTTCTGATTGTTTGTTGGAAAATTGTTTCTACACAGAAATGTGTTCTAAACATAGCGTTCTGAAAATTACAGATGCAGAAAATGCGTTCTTATAGAGTATTACAAAAGAGGTGTCAGGGACGTGTCGCCTACTGGAAATTTTTCATCCCCCTTGATAACAAATTCCCTAACAAAAACCTACCTACAAAAAAGAAAAGGGGGAAGGAAATTTCCCAGTAGGCGAAAAGACCGTAGAACCTTTACAAACGACCGTATAGAACCACAAAAGATTGGTACCAAACTTAACATAAAATCCTGTCTGTCCATGCGACAAACAAAATTTTCATAGAAACCTTGTCCACAAATGTAAACTGTGTCCGCTAAGTACTATGTTCACAGGTGAAGGGGAAACGTTTAACTCTTTTATTCCACGGAAAACTTCAATTATTATTAAATATTCGGAGAGAGCACCCCCGAAAACCCTTGTTAACTAATTGTCATTAAATTCTGCCTGAAATTAGGAGAAAAACTAATCTTCCTTTTCATTTTCCATTCAATATTTTTTCGGACAGTCTTCGAATTAGAAAAAGAGACTTTCTAAGTCATTTAAAAAAACAAATGTTACAGTGGCTTTGTGTGTTAGTGTTTTAACTTAAAGTTATCTAAAATAGACAAAACTTACCGCAGGGTATACAGAATCCCCTACTAAGATCATTTATTATCTTCTGGTTTTTTTTGTTAAAGCACCAGATATCACTTGAAGTTTCGACCTTTATCCAAACAAAAACTATCTTGTTTCTTAAAATATTTGAATACTTAAGAGAAGACGTGGGTTACTATGCAACAGTGTTGAGAAATTAATACAAGAAATATCCCATAGAATTTGCATTTACTAAAATATTATCCTACACCAACGCCAAGAAAAGATCAAGCAACTAAGTTACAAAAATCCCACACCTACCTTCAATTGCGTAGTTGGTAGCTAAGTCATGAGAAGGAGCCATGGGCATATCCTAATTGTAATATCGCGTGATGAAAAAGAATCAGTTATGGATTGAGGAGGTGGCAAACTTCTTTATATCTTATCCTTATATGAATGAATGTGCTACCGTAAAAAGACGTTTTTGCTTTTTGAATGTAAAGGAATTGCCATGGTTCTTTTTGAAGGTGGTAATGGTTTTGATACCCACGTAAAATGATGGCGGGAATCAAGGAAGTTACGTAGTTTTGAATGAACACTGTTTTATAATCGTTTGATAGAAATATTAAGTTTCCGCTGTCCTGAAATATCTAAAAAGAAGACAACTTTATACAGGTTTGCAAATTACTTGAACAAGCTATAACAAGATCTTTGTGGTACTACAACATTTAAAGCCCTTTGGACAAAATCCTAAGGTGCTTTAGATTACCATTGGTTCCTATGAAACATTTGGGGCGGCTAAGACTGAAAAGGACCAAAATTTTAAATATTTTAACCAGATATATCTGGTTAAAATATTTATAATTTAACAAGATAGTTAAAGGATGTATCACACCATTGTGAGTAAATTTTAGTTCTCTATTTCCAGAATGTTTAGAGTTATTACGTATTTTACAACATTTTTATAATACTATTTTTTGTTTGCATTAACTATTTTGGTACAGTAATTACTTTACACACTTTATTATATATTATAATATAGTTTTTAATTGTTATTTTAAATTTGTGAAGTATTTTAAGGATCTAATTTGTAAAGCTTACAAAATTTCAAGTTCAAATATTTTATTTAAAATTTTTAAAACATGTTTTTTGAAATGCCTTTAAGTACATTTTATACATTTAACATTAATGTTTAATTTCTGGCAAATATTGAAAATATAATTATTATACAGTTTCAAAACAGTTTTCTCTATATTGGGAGTAATACATGAAATAAGTGGAATTCCCAATGCTGATTTATTAATTTGCTAAATTCAGTACATCAGATTTATTGCTCTATTCATCAAACTCGTAACAAGATACCGCGAAAACACCTTTTCAATTAAATTCATATCTCTACTATACTTAAAAATATGAATTTCATGATTATACGATACATCCATTTATAAATTTTTTCGCATAATATTTTCTTTACCTTTGCTCTAGAATTCTCCTTTATTTAACAACATAAAAGGTCCATTAGACGCACGTGGCCACGTCTGTCGCACCGTCCCTCGGTGTCGGTTTACACGTGCTGTGAGACGGAAGTCAACTAATGCATCTTTTCAAAGGGGATTTCAAAGGAGCTTTTACTCGGTTTTTATACTAAAGTCCAAAAACTTTCCGTATTTCACATTGGCTATGAAGACTAAAGAGTCGAGACGTGTTTTAGTTATTAGATATTGCATGGGAGACGTACATAAAGGGAAGTCTGAAGTACATGTGGACTTGTTTTAAAACAGCAGATATGTCCTTTTTAATTTCGTTAAAATCAGAACTATTTTAAGAGCAGAGATATTGAAGATTTGTAATATACTTATTTCATTTCAATATCATGGGGTCTAAATGGGATTTTTCGGTTTTCATATAGAATCATGAATGAAAAGTTAATAGCTAAGATATTAAATCGCTCATAAAGTATTTATGTGATGCGTTTTTGGTGTTCAGAAGAAACTGTATAGCTTTACATGGGGCTTCTTTAATGGGTCTTGAATAAACTATAAACATTATAATAATATCTATTACTTATGAACATCCAACAATAGTAAAATAATTTTTGATACTATGACAGTAGAATGGGAATGGTATCATTCGTATTTGGGAATTTAATGCTTTGACCATGTAATCCTATTTCTTTTAAGCTCTTTTTTTCTTAGCTGTATCATACTGCTTTAACCCTTTCTGACCTAGCCGCCCCAAATCTCCGATTGGATTAAAAAGGTTAAAGCTTATTACTCAAGATTGCAGATTATAACTTTTTAGCAATTTTCCGGAAATAAGTAATTAAAAACATACAGCATATTCCGGTGCATAGCAAACACTTTTAGTACAAAAAAATGATATAGACAATTAAGGGCGAGAATATGCGCAATATGCTGTATGAAAAAGTTCAAGCTAGTATTATAGCTAGACATTTGGGTTGTATTCAGGGCCGGACTGGGAAGAAATTTCGGCCTGGGCATTTTAAGTCTGAATCGGCCCACGCATAATTAAAAATTTCGGGGGGGATGGTGGAACCTCCCCAAGGAATTCTTTTGAAAATTGACCTCTATGTAAAAAATAGTCTAAAACCCACCTTGAAGTCCCTAATTGGATACATAATAAACTCAATATATGTAGACTTTTAATTCCTTGTTGGTAAATTCAGTGGGTAAAAAGAATATCCATCTTGTCTTGACGAACTTAATATTAAAAGAAATTGTGAATAATGAAGCTCAAGATAGAAAGGGGTGTCTGGGGGTCCCCCAGAAAAATTTTGGAAATTTTACTCTTAAAAGTACTGTTATAACTCATTTGGGACCCTTTTGGGTGACATCCGAAAAGGTCCGCTCCTTTTATGCCGTAGAATTTTTGAAGATGAAACCAGGAAAATTCGTTTATAAAAATATTTTAAATAATATATGTTTTTGAATTCAGTAATTTATGCCATCATTAATGAATTTAATTGCTGGTAAATTAATGGTTTGGTGGCCGCACAAAAAGAATTTGTGGGCCGCTAGTTGGAAATCCCTGCGCAGGTGCGGAATCATTTTTACAGCATCTTTTTCATTCATACCACTGTAAAATATTTTGGTTGTAGGCGGCCCACAAACGGCCCTCGATAAGTAGCGGCCCACCGGGCATTTGCCCAAATGCCCGCATGGCCAGTCCGAGCCTGGTTGTATTTTGAAAACATAAATCATATTCTGGTGTAAACATTGCATCAGCACTTAAACGGTAATTTTAAAGGTTTAACTTTTCGTGACGATGGCTTGGTCCAAAAGGATTTAAATTTATATCTCCCTACCCTAACAATTCAATGTTATAAAGTTAATACAGCCTGTTAATTAGAATAAGCGGCCCAAGGTTACAATTTTTATCCCGTCACTATGGAAATGATGTGGCTGTTCAATAGAAATGAAGTATGAGAAGTGGGAAAATTGTGTGACCTTCAGCCGTCTATTTTATTTACAGACTATAAGCACTACAAAAAATCAATATAGGACTTCAAAGGATGATAAAAAATTTGAATGAATAACACAGTCTGAACAATATAGGTACTTTAAAGTTTCCAATTAACTGCAAAAAACCCCTACATACTAAAAACTCATTTACTCAGTTAAAATTGCAGCTACACCAGTCAAGTACTTCATATTTCTAAAATCAACAACGAACCATCGGAAAGAAAGGATCCCTCCTCTTCCAACGGAGAGAGGAGAGAGGAGTCACCAGAAAAGTTCCGCAACAACTCGCAGACACCCAAAATCAACACATTTTCGAAGCGAAAGTGCCCCGTTTTCAACATCCCCCAACTCTTCCGCCGACGGATCCTCTCCTCGCCAATTAGTCATCGTCCACCGAAAGGATCATTTAGCAAAAGCGCGCGAGCAATGATCTGGCCCTAATAATAGCGTGCTTCCCACAGCTGTCATCGGCGGATGGAAACGATGCACGTCCGGCGATACATCACAGGTACGCCGCTGCGTCCACTCCCACTGTTGGGGTGGAGGGTGATTCTTCTTCCGATGACCCTATCGCTTGCTACCATCTGGTGAGGCTGTGTCAGACGCTTTTAAGTTTATTGTTAATATGTAATTGCATGGGATTCAATGGTAATCTCGGGCGGCTTGGATTGAAAGGGTTAAGAGAAAGGGTATTAAGACCAGGAAAAGCGGTTGGGCAGATTTACGTTATGGGTATCTTATTTCGTTCATAGATGATATCCTTCATGATGGCAGGGTATTAAGTCATACAAAAATTTGGATTTTTCTGAATCTTTTCTATCTAAAGGATCATTCACGTTTCAGTTTTTGTGTTCATTTTGTTGGAATCATCCAATCATCCTAAGTAAAAAAGTGTGAATTGGCGTTTTACCTTAATTCTTCACTTTTCTATAAGAACTTGTGATTCACAGGAGTGAATAACTCAGGATGAACAGTGAACGTGAAACAGATTTGAATGAGCCTTAATTCTCATATTTCCGTATCGCTCATTCTCTCCTCCTTTTTCACTCTTTCTCTCTTTTCAGTTTTCTTCTCCATCACTTTATCCTTTTCCATCACTTATCACTTTATCCTATCTCCTCCATCCTTTTAAAAAAATATTTTTAAGATTATTGCATTTAAAAAAAGAGCAGTCTTGCCATTACAAACGAAAGGAAAGAAAGTAATTATCGCACTCAAGAGAATGAAAGAAAAAATATTTTTTTTACCTTCTGCTATTTATTCATCTAATTGATACACTGCGGCTCATTAAAGAACCATGCAGGGGGATAATGCAACCAAGAATACAAACAAACAGTCAAATTCACACAGTCTGTAATGGGCTTGAACTGTAAATGCAATTTTAGTTCCTTGGCAAAAGTAACCATCGTTTTGGCTGTCACCTTCAAAAAATAACCTAGTCTAGAAATATATTTATCACACAACTTATCTGTCTTCCCTTATAGATTTCCTCATACGCATCAATGTAAAACATAACTCGATCAAAAGATAGGTATAAATTGTAGAACTAAAGAAAAAACAACAACTAGAAAACAACTTATACAACTTATATTAATATTTATACAACTTATACAACAACTTGTATTAATTATTAGGTTTATAAGTTGTAGAAAAACAACTTATAAACCTAAGCCCCAGACCTATTGCATGATTTCTAACACACCTATTATACACCAGTTACTATATTCTATACACCAGTTACTATCAAGTTTTCCACATCCTAGCGCAATACTTTACATCAGAATTGCTTATCTCCGTATATCACTTACACACATATTTTAATCCCTCCTTTCATAATTGATTGTTCAGTCTAAAAGCGCACATTACGGGGCACACCCTAGGTCTTAATATTTGCCTTCTTACCTGCAAAACTTTCCGGAGATTAATGCTAGAGCAAACAGCATGGGCGCAAGAACCTTCCCAGATGATGCTGCCTCTGACAGCACCGACGAACCCCACCCTGTTATTAAGGGGGTCAAGAGGGGTAATTTGGGGGGTCGAACTACCGGTCCCCAGGGTGGGGGGGGCAACAATGAATATAATATCCGCAGCTCTCGGTTTTGCATGTTTATGGAGCCCAGTGAAGTGGGCACAATGGGACGTTCCGCAAAACACATCTCCGTTGAGTTTTGCATTGTAATGATATTCATTGTTACCACTCAGTTACGCTTTTTGGTTGGGGGAAATCATTATATTCAAATGCGGTGGCACCTGTGAGCGAATTTAAATGTAAAAAGCTGTATGGAGTGGATGGGGAATTATTAGCATTACAAAGCGGTTTTTCGATGGCGAAAAATGGCAGTCATCTTGTAGGCGATTGCCGTGCAGTAATTGGGGGGTTCAACAGCATGGGTTTTGTGTGTTGCTGGAAAGTGCATTTTGTATTCTCGGCAGTTCCCGATGTTTCAAACTTGTTGACAGTTTTGCGATTGCAAATTTTTCTTTTGAGAAGATTGGACTATATTATCTTTGTGTGTGAAATTGTTAAAGTTGAATTATTATTTAAAAAAAGAGAATGAACAATTTACAGTGCAATCAGACCCCAATTCATCAAATTTTGGTTAAAAGAAATGAGCCATATTTACAAATAAAAGCAAGTTTGGAAATTTATGGATTTTTTTTCTTGCAAAACTAGTTTATTTCTACTGTTATAAAATCACTTTTAGAGAATAAACAACTTTATAATTCCCATCTGATGTGAAAGTTGTTTTCAGTTTGGAACTATTTTTTACGCAAACCCAAGTAATAAAAATTATTTGATTACTTTTTAACTCTTATCTTTCCAGAAGAACACTTCTCTTAATGGCAGGTGTCTCATAGCTATAAATTCCCCCCAAACTTAGAATTAGTTTAATTACCCTCTTAACTACCTTCTTTGTAATTGTAATTTAAGTCAAGGCGTCAAGACTTGAGTAAACAACATTCTCAAACCCAAATCCTGCAGCATTTTGGTTCTGTTCATGTCTTTTTATATAGAAATCAGGGCTCCTTCTAGCTCTTTGTTGCGGTGACAGCTATTACCTGGGTCGGAACCGGGTTCGATCCTTTTTACATCAGGGCGAGAGGTCGGGTGGGGTCAGTCAACAATGGGCCCGACGAAAGTGAAGAAGTTTGAGGAGTTCTTTTGAGATGCCGGTGCGGCGGTGGAGTCAATTCAGAAGAGGAGTCTCGGCTTGGAAAATGGAAGTGTTACTTACACAGGGAGTTAGAGTTGTTTAATGTATATGAAAAGGATGATTGTTGAAAATTAAATTGATTTTACGTTCTAGTTTTGGTATAACCTGTTAGATTTTACAGAAGGAGATATTAAATTATATCTTTTTATTTCTTAAAGACTTATAGAAACATGATTTCATGTATTGAAACATACTTTTTTAAAACCTTTACCTCGCTATGCCCATTTTTTTCTACTACTGGAAAGACTTTTCCTAAATTTAGTTGGAAATACAATTTTGTGATGAGTATATTATTTCAAGGATAGGGTGATAAATAAAAATGCTTTGCAATTTTTGTTGAATAAAATAGTAATTTAAACTTCTGCAGCGTTAATGAAACTTTTTTTGGAGTTTATAATTTTTATTTCTATCTAAATATTTATGTTTCCTTTTTAAACTTGTTTATCCTGTCATTTGTTCATGTTTTCTTATAATTTTACTTACTCAATGCTATCATTTTTCTTAAATTCTTTAAAAATCTTCTCGTTCTAGATTGGCTTAAAATTTATTTGTTGAATGTATCCCTAAAAGTACTTTTCTTCTTCCTTTCTTCTTCTTTCCCTTTAAAGAATTAAATCTATTTTTGAAATTCATTATTTGTTTGTTTTCTTGCAATATTCTACAAAAAAATTCTTACATCTACTTACAAGTCAAGTAGAATAAATTTAACATCCAACAGCCGTAACATACGAATACATTCCAAACAATACCATTTAGGAGAAAAAAACCTCCTCCTTCAGTAATGATAATCACGAAATTTTCAATGGATCAGTAGACACTGAAGACTAATATAAAAAATAATTCACGAGCCACTCAAGATAAGCGAGATGCGACTAACACGCTAAATTTAATCCAAAACTTCGTGAACAGATTTTCACTTTAAGAATCAAGAAGAAATCGAGTGTCTCGAACACCTGAATGACGCAACGGTCCGTAAAATCGTCTGCCTCTATCCAGAGTCCGATCCTTCCCCACCAATCAGGGATTACTCCCGAACTTTCTCATCTCCTCATTGGTCCGTTTCCCGAAAGGTGCGCGCGCGGTGCGTTTTTTTCTATATTTTACTCCACATCGTTCTCTCTACCCCCACCTCAGTCATCACCGAACATCTCTTCCATTATTCCAGTGGCTTCTTGAGCATAGAAATCGTTTGCCAGAGTCGTGCTGCATCTGGCAATTGTCTGAAAAGAGCGCGCGCGCGTGTTTTGTGATTGTCGTTTGCTGTGTGTTTCGGTTCTGCGTGTCGCATGGATTTATTTATTCTGCGTGATCTCTTCGTGTTTGTGTTCCTTCCACGTGTGGTCGGGGAAGGTTGTCGAGAGAAGTTTTTGGATAAAATCCCCACCTGTTGAGTGAACAGGGAAGTAAGTTCGTATTTAAATGCAGAATATTTATTTAATCAGTGTATTTTCCGTATAACACAGTTTCATTACTTTTTGTGAAGTACATGTTTGTTTTTTTAAAAAGGAGCTGAATTGTCACATGCGTTTCACAAACTTTTAATTAAAATATTTTACCAGTCTAAGCAGAAAACATAAACAATATAAAAACAACTGCGATTTAAGTAAACAATATTAATTATTCAATAAAGCTAAAAATTTTTATTCATAAATAAAGATTCTTAATTCATAAGTAAAAAAGCACTAGTCAGGTTACTACAGGTTATAAGAAAAATAATTCCTTCTTTTCCCTATTTCTTCTCCTTTTTAATTATAAGGTATTAAACGCTTCATTCATAAAAAGGTTTTATAAATTTAAAAGTACATAAATTATACAAATTCATACATTCTTTTAGAATAGTCTTTATTCCGTAAAGGCCAAAATATGTTTTAAAGTAATTTAAATTATAGTTTTGTAGATGTAATATATGTTTGAAAAGTTAACATCTGAAACAAACTTTGTTATTTTAATACATTTGTTTTTTTGCTTATAATTAAAATAACAAAAAGTTTATTAAGCTAAAATAAAAAGAAGGAAAACCTTGCGTCAGTTTTTCACATGTAGTTGTCCTCAGCAATGTATTATCATTTTTTACAAACTCAAAATTATACTGAAACTCTACATATTTGTTTTAAACTCCAAAGAAACATTATATGACAAAATAATTTACGGTTTCGTAAATTTAAATACAAAGAAATTGCATATTAATACACTTACAAAACACATTGTTTTAAGGCGTTTTTCTACCACTTTATAACCGAAGTAGTTTTCACGTGTTTTGGAGATATTGTTTATTTATACATTAGTATAAAAACCACATTTTTTCACTCTACATACTAAAAACATACAATCTTGTTTTTCTTCATCTCTGTCTCATCCCGCATCCCCCCAAACATTCAATGTATGAAAACCACTAAAATAAAACGAATGAAGCCACAAACACAAAGAAATGGTATTTCAACTTTATCGGAATCATTTCACATTTCATTCATGCGCATCTTCTACAATAATAGCGCCCTACAAACCTTATGATGATTTCCTAGGAAAAAACAAAAGTACTTTAAAACCTTTTTTATGGGGAATATTTCCTTATACACTTTTAGACAATACATATTGTATTATTAGAGTCGTAAAAATGTCGATTCTTTTTCAGAAAGTTGAGATTAAAATTCTTTTGGCTTGAATCGGTGAACTTGTAGAGGAGAGGAGGGTAATATGGAATACCATTTATATCTTTAAGAATAACTCTATTGGTTTCAAATAAAAATCCACAAAATCATTTTAAGTAAATATACTATAGCTAAAGGGTTAAGGGTGGAATAAAACATTATTTATTTTGTTGTTATGAAAAAAAAGGTACTTTTAAAAGTTAAAAATGGAGGGTAATATGAAATAGTTGGTTACAACTATTTAAAAACTGATTAGACTTAAGAGAGCCTAGTTAGTTTTAATTATAAAAAATCATGTTTAAATAGTTTTGTTTTTGAGTCTATTTATAAAGGTCACATACATAATTTTCTTCCTATGCTCTAGTGAGTGCATTGAATCTAAATTTGTTCTTGTTGATCTTCGGAGGATTTTACGTTACAAGAGATACATTCAGCATCTTTGTTTTTTGGTCCTTTAAGTGATGACATGAAGTCAATTTCAGATTATACATCAGAATCGACATAGTATTCCACAATACCCGACACACCATCTTGGATTATGAACTATTGGGTTGTCCCATAAGTTCTGTTACTTTTTACGAAGTTTCGTGTTTGAAAATTTTTTATGAAAAACTGGTAATAGGTGGAGATTTCAAACAAAGGGGATTTTGATCTATGTATATTTATGAACATTATGTGTGATTTTGGTAGTTCTCGTGATATTATTTCCATTCAAAATGGCGGTTTGAAAAAAAGACTGCAAACGACGATTTTCGCGTAATTTTTTTCTTTTGTTTAAAAAACTAGGAAGAACGCATAATTGATAACTAAAAAAATTTTTACTGTATGTTTGAAATGTTTATATTAAGATGTCATAGTTTCAAGATAATTCGATAAGTTTAACTTAGGAAATTTCGGTCTCAAACATAACATCAATTGCAAAAAACTTTCCTCAGTAATGTTAGTCATTTCAAAGAAATTCTCACAAAAAATCATCAAAAACCATAAAAAAGCTTACAGATAGACCCCAGTATTCAAAATATGCAGTATATTAAATTATCTCTGTAATTATGTTAAGAAAGTAGTGCGCACTATTCAAGCGCGCAACATTTTAGCTTATCCGAATTACACTCGCTGAACTTATACGCTATGCGAACAAAGCAATTATTTGTTTCATACGAAAACACTACAATAAAAACAACTCGTTGGAATTTGGAAATAAATCTATTCAACTATAATATGAAAAGATGCTTTCAATGTTTAAACAGTGTAAAAAAGCATTATGGTTCAAAAAACATCTGCCTTTTATTTGCTTCATACCAGCTGCTTAGAAAAACAATGGGCGTGCTTTAAAAAACACGTGAAATTAGCAATATATGAAGTTTTAAAGCCAAAATTTCCTACCTTAAACTTATCGAATCATCTTGAAATTATGACACCTTTATCGAAACATTTCAACTATACAGTAAAACTTTTTTTAGCCATGAATTATGCGTTCTTCCTAGTTTTTTAAACGAAAGAGAAAAATTACGCAAAAATCGTCGTTTGCGGTCTTTTTTTCAAACCGCCATTTTGAAAAGAAATAATATCACGAGAACTGCCAAAGTCACACGTTATGTTTATAAATATACATAGATTAAAATCCCTTTTGTTTGAAATCTCCACCTATTACCAGTTTTTCATTAAAAAATTTCAAACACGAAATTTCGTAAAAAGTAACAGAACTTATGGGACAACCCAATATTTTACTGACTTATAACATAGATAACTAAAAAACGACTACAGCATAAAAAACTATTATTCTTATATGAGAAAACTCCAGCTCTCAAGCGTCGCCTCCAACCGTGGACCGGTTTCGCCCTTGTTAGGGCTCTTCAGCACGGTATAGGAAGGAAACGCAAGAGAGCGGAGGGAGAGCTTTTAGTCTAGCCGATTATTCTTATAGTGTACATTATGCCTAAGAACAAAATTAAAATCTTATAACTGGTAGGTTAAAATGTTTGAACCTTTACCGGCAAAAACTTTCAAAATTCCCAAAACACATTTGTTTTTCAGAGACTGTAACGACAATAATAGTTAACTCTTTATGCACTGCATCATGAGAGTCTTTCTTATGTCTTTCATGGTATTCCCATGCAATGGCAGCCCGAAAATGGCTGAAAATTTAGTATTCCATATTACCCGACTATTCCATATTATAAATTCTAGTTTTTGCTATTGTTTAGACTCATATGAAAAGTAAAATGGATTTGTTGAAACAGGTTTACTTTATTATTTTTATTCTCAAAGATTCATACTACAGTCGAATCCGCTTAATGTGATCACGGTTAATGTTATCAATCGGATAATGTTATCGAAATCAACAGGTCCCGATCATTCCTATTTAATTTAATGTAAAATACTTCGTTTAATGTGATCAACTATGAATCATCACTCCGCTTAATATTATCAAAATTTGTCCATATCCCCATGAAAACGACCACTTTTGAGTTCAAATTTCATATTGAAGGTCAATTTTTACAAGTAAACATCTGCCCCATGAGAGCATCTGGCGCTTCTGTTTTCTGAAACTCAGTATGAGTAAGAAAAAGAACATTCCGCATATATTGAAAGAAAATAGTTTTATGGGGGTCCGAATTCATGCTTCTGATTGGTTAAAGAAAACCCCAAGATCGAAGCTTTGCAGATGTCTGATAAGATATTTAAACTTTCCCTTGTTCACTGGAATTCAGATTGTTATAAATAGGTGGTCATTAGAGTGGAAGGATATAATGGAGTGGAAAAAAGAGACCTTTCTATACAAATAAAAATACAAAGTAAACAATTATTTTACTTTTATTAATTGAACTACTCTTATACTATTTACCCCTTAAAATTTTACCTAGTGTAAAAGTTTTGAATACATTTATTACGATTACATGATTTTGATTTTAAAGCAAACATTCTAGTTACACTGTTTGCTGCTTTTTGATATGAGATCACTTATTGTTATCGATCGGATAATGTTATCAGTTTAGTCTCTGACAATTGCGATCACATTAAGCGGACTCGACTGTATATTTAGAATAATATTTCTTAATGTGAGGCTTAGTTATGACCGATTTAAAAAAGATTTTAAGCATTTAATTTACCATGCGTCCTAAACTGGATACAATTAGCAAGGCATTTTATGTAATTTGTTTATTTTTAATTTCTACTATTTTTCTACTTTAAAACAAGTTTCTCGTTATAAAATAGAATATGTTCTTTAGTTTGGTAGCTGATAGAAGTATAAATAATAACGTATTACGAACACTTTTCAGTGAGATGTCTGTAGTTTATAACAGACTTGTTAAGTTCTGTTAGGCTCTATTTGGCACTTCCCCTTTTTGTATCAAAAGTTTAAAATCCCTTTTATTTACTAGATATGACCATGTTTCAATTAAATATTTATGAAATATATAGTGAAAATCATAATAATGTTATTTCTTATACAAATTAATACGTTGTTTTTAGAATACTCCTTTATTTTGTTAAGGTCAAACGAGTTTTAAACTACTTTAAACTGCAGTTATGTAGATATAACTTTTTTAAAACTTAACCCTAATTAATATTTTTTGTAGGAATAAAAGTTTTAAAAAAGCTAGAAGGTGAATCTAGAGCAAAAAAAAAATAGTATAATTAAAAACACTTAAGTTTTGAAGTATGAGAAGACTGAAAATGTATAAATTTATATTAAAAGTATAAATAATGTTAGTTGAAAGATAAAGGCTACATAAATGAAAAAAATACTATTAACGTCTAAACTTATCCTAGTTAAACTGCACCATTTGTAGTTAAATTAAAATAAAGGTAGCACGAAAAGAACAGAGATCATTGATAACTAGGTCATATCAGCCCAATCGCACCTTTCAGAAAGTGTTCCAAAACCCATAGTTAACGAACAACTGCTCGAACCATCACGGAAGCGCAAAAGGAAACACCAAAACATCCCTTGTCTTTCCCATTCTCCCCACGATCGCTTAATTCTCCCATTAAGGGTGACATTCGTATTCAATGATGACCAGGAAAGCTATAAAAAAGGGCGGAGGAGTCGTTCTATGAGCTCATATGTGAAAAAGTATGAGAGATACTACTTGGATATCTGACCGTGCTCGAGCATTTCATAAGGTATGGAGGACACATAGATATACGGGGAAGGGTATGGAAATAAGCTTTTTCTCTGTGAATGAACTGGTTTTTCTAACATTGAATGGGATGGACTCGAAATTACGTTATGTATTATTTTTTGATCGCTTTGAAGATGGTTATAATTGAGAATGAAAGAGGTGAAGAATCGATGATGGATGGATTATTTGAGGATTTGAATTTTCCTCAACATTTTTGCAATAAGAATACTAAGGTCCTTCTTTGCATGGGGGGATAACGGAAATTTCCGCCATAACATTTAGTGAACGAAAAATTGTATTCAAAACAGGTGTACCTGTAAATTGGTTTTCTCACGGCTATTGCGTAATAAGGAACGTAGCAGTAAAAAAATTAAATCCCAATATCATTATAGCGGGTTTGGACTTTTTCGGTTGTTTGTGGTGGTTGGAAGAAACGTACGATTTCTTTTTTTTAAACAAAGTCCCTTAAATGTAGAGCATGAATTATATCGCCCTTATATATTTCACAAAAAAAAAGGAAAAAATCATGAAAAGAAGGGTTAAACTTTAAATAATGTGTTACCCATTCGTTCTGTTTATAGCAACTTGATATCAAAATTACTGTGTAATCACCACAAGATTATTTTATTTTTTTATACAACCATTTAAAAAATACTGTGAGTAATACTAATAGACAGTTCTACTGTGGCCGTTGCCACAAGTGTCAAGTTGTTCAGCATAGAAGTCTTCGCCCAGCAGAGACAAGTACCATTGAAGTCAAAAGATCAACCAATCTAGGCGCTTCAGCCGAAAGCCCCCCCTGACTAATACTCATGTAAATTGTTCTAACACTTAAAGTTCTAAATAAATTGTATAGAATTTTTTAAATTTGTTAAGAACAAATATATTAAGAAAATGGAACGTGTCATATTGACTTACCTTAATTTGGAAACCTTAATTTCGTTTTCCTATTCTTTTATTGCTTCTATGGAATTATTAACATGTTATTCTTTTACACTTCTTTAACTTAATGTGTTGAAGTGAAAAAGCTGGGACATCTTCTTTAAAGGTAATTTTTGGAAGTATTAGGGGGTTATCTTCATAGTTTTTTTTACAATGAAACGTTTTTCGGGGGCATATCCCAAAATATCTCATCTTAAATGCCACATGATTCCCTTCTTTATATTTTTTCGTATAATTTTCTAAGTTCATTGCATTGAAATTTCATAAAAATTTAAATTTATGACTTTAATATAAAAAAATTTAAATTGAATATAGCAGTTAGTTTTTAAAAAATCCTATGTAGATTGGATATTTCAAGTGACACAAGACAACAGCAACAGGTTTAAAAATAAATTATTTTTAAGTTGAAAGGCACAGTTGAAAGGATCAAATATGGAAGAATAGAACATTATAACTTTCCCTCTATAACTCTAAATATTTTGAACCCCTTAATACTAGATAATTATATATAAACGACATATTCGGATATTTTTATCATATAAAAGCGTTGTATTTCTGGGCAATTCCACGGGTAACTGACTGACATTTTTTATGAGAAACGCTTAGTATTTTGTAATTCTCTTCCCAAAAATAAATGATAAAAAATACTTTCCACCCAGTTTATTGCTTTCTTGTTAGCTTAATCTAATGGTACAATTAAATTTTCAAAATATGTTTTTATTGATTTTTAAAAAATTTTAAACAACAAGTTAACTGACTGACATAAATGTTTCACAAATGTCAGTCAGTTACCATGTCTTTTTTAAATTTTTTAAAAATCAATAAAAACATATTTTGAAAATTTAATTGTGCCATTAGATTAAGCTAACAAGAAAGCAATTAACTGGGTGGAAAGTATTTTTTATCATTTATTTTTGGGAAGAAAATAACAAAATACTAAGCGTTTTTCTTAAAAAATGTCAGTTAGTTACCCGTTGAATTGCCCTTCTAACACATTTTAAAAACTGTAAGATAGAGTTTTTTAGATAACTTATTTTTAAGTTATTAGGGATAGGAAAAATTAAAATGCATTTTAAAATGTATTGATACCAAGCATCTTATCGCAAATTAAAATACTTTTTAAAGTTTGTTTTAGAGCGAGTGTCTACAATCAAGAATGGTACTTTGTTATGTATGAATTTAAAATATAATAAAATGAGGTTTATTTAATTGATTAGGTACGATGAAAAATATTTTAAGTTGCTAAAAATTAGCATTTAGTAATAAATTTGAATTGTTCGTAAATTAAGATAATTTAAAGAGAAGGTAGATAATTTCAAAGTGAAGGACTATTTAAGAAACTTTCTGAACTTAAAAGAAACTTTAAGAGAAAATAGAGCCATTTCCCACTTGGCCGGAACAATTTTCACGATTGCCCAACTCTTTTAAAAGTATGACATCGTAAGAATTCCGAAACTTCTTTCTCGAGTTATGTCACCCTTTTATTGTCTTCATTAGAGTGACAGAGGACTCCATTATGAGACATACCAAGCCTCAAAATAAAAGAAAAGTTCCAACCTTTCTCTAGGGCAGATGTCGTTGTGTTTGTCACAAGCCTAATGTCACTACTTAAAAAAAGTTTTTTCAGACTCGTTGAAGCAAGATCTAAATTGAGTTTGTGTTTGTAGTCTCTCTCGTCTTTACCATAAATATTTTGAATTGCATGCTATTTGCTTAAAAATATTTATAAGTTACTTTAAACTTATCTTCTTTGGATAATTTCCGATTTATGTTGTAATAGAAAAAAACTAGGTTCATTTATTGATGCCAAACCAGTAATCAACTAAAACATCAAACTTGTAATCATCTCCGTGCACTTTTAAGTTATTTCTTTTAAATGAATGTAAAATTGTATTCAATTTATAATAATAGATTAAAGTAGTACTTAGTGTTTGGTAATGGGCAATACCAGCATTTTTTGAAAACAGAAAAAAATGCATAACAAGTAAAGTAAAGGAAATAGATTTAAATTCAAAAATCGACATTAAATTTTCAAAAAAAATTTAGTTGAAATTATTACTGTTAAAATTTTTTTTAAATCAATGTTTAGGATTAAAGTACGTCCTATTTAGACATTTGACGTTTTTGCACCCTTTTTTAAAGTAACATCAATCGGAATCGGTTAAAATCAATCGGAAGTGTTTAGGGTATTCGGTACGTTACACAGTTCAGCTCGTCTGTATAAAACCTTACCCCCTACAACTTTGAAAAACAAGGATTAGTGAAAAAATGAGGTTTTTATATTCTCAAATATTTTCTTCCGTTTCAAAATTGAATATGTTTAAAAGTGGAATTGCTTTCTGTACTATTACATTTCAAAATTGTGAACCAACATCAATATTATAGACATAATATATAGGGGAGAGTGTTGTACCTATGGACAAAAATCACGTTTGGATTTTTCTAAGACAGGTAAAATCACATTTTGACCATTTAAAGTGCCCAACCTATAGTCTTAACCTTTGTGAGTAGAGAGATATTTTTTATTAGTCAAAATCTTGAAAATCGGATTTTTAATCATTTATAATAACTTGGAAAAATTTGTGTCCAAAGGTACAACAACCTGTTGTACCTATGGACAGACCCAGTTGTACCTGTGGACACCCTTAAAAAGGGAAGTTTTACTTGAAAAAAGCTAAGAATGAACATTTTTATTGATGAATTACCTTTTAATAACCTATTTCAAGCCTTTTTAAAATTGAAAATAGATTTTTTAAAGTAACGTAGTTTTAGATAGTAAATGATCATTAAAACGAAGTTGAATGATAAAGTCTTGATTTTTTACCAAAAACACAAAAATCACATGGTATTTTCAGATAAGAATTGAAGGTAGTAGTTTCTTCAATCATGCTGATTGATCTGACAACTTCGCTGATCCAAAAAAACCCAATTCGATCGACACTTAGTTGTGCAATCATTTGGTGGTAATAACAATAATAATTTGGTGGTAAATCGTATTCAGTGGAAATTTGAAGTTTTTTAATCTTCATACTTAAATGAGATAGGGTGCTTAGGGTTTTACACCATATTTTAAATTAAATTCCAAGTAGAATCATAAATTTAAAAAAGTAGTTTAGATCACAAAATATTTGATTTTTCATCTAAAATTCACTTGAAAATAATCGCTGACAAATATATTACCATTTAGAATTTATTTAACATTTATTAAAATGTATTCAGTTAAATGAAACCTGATTCTAAAACGCCGATTAGCTACAGACACCCACAAGAACGTGTCCGTAGGTACAACACTTATGGTGTCCGAAGGTACAGCATCAGGTGTTTTTGCATTCAAAGTTCTATAAAAGATAAAAGAATTGAGATCTGACGATTTCTAATATCAAAACTAAAAAGTCAAAATCTAGGGGATTCCCCCCATATATCCCATTTTATCATATCATAATCATAGAGGAAGAAAATAATTAATGTAGTGATGCACTAAAAAAAACTTTGAGCACCTAAAAACAGTATTTTTACTATAGAAAATTTAAATAATATTTTAAACAGCTGATTTCACGTTAGCAACTAGATAGCATCTGTTTACATTCAAAATCGACCACAAATTCAAATTTACATTTTTTCCCGAATTTTAAAATGAGGTGGCTGAAGGTACAACCGTCCGTAGGTACAACACTCTCCCCTATTGTTAAAAAATTTTAAAAATCAATGTTCAGGATTAAAGTACGTCACATTAGACATTTTTCGCCCTTTTTTAAAGTAACATTAGGTTAAAATCAATCGGAAGTGTTTAGGGTATTCGGTACGTTACACAGTTCAGCTCGTCTGTATAAAACCTTACCCCCTACAACTTCGAAAAACAAGGATTAGTGAAAAAATAAGGTTTTTATATTCTCAAATATTTTCTTCCGTTTCAAAATTGAATATGTTTAAAAGTGGAATTGCTTTGTGTACTCTATGACATTTCCAAATTGTTAAGCAACATCAATATTTCCGATGTTTTAAGAATATCAGAAATTATCTCTCTATTCTAAAAAAAAGTTTTTAGTGAACGGTTTCCAGAGAAAGGCTTTTTAATTACTGAACCGAATGACACATATATGGTATCAAAATCTCCGGATTTTTTCCGGATTTCCGAGTAAGCCCTTCGATTTTTCAAAAAAATTCTCAATTTTAAAATATTTCCATTTTTTTAGATAACGGATAAGGTCGCAGTTATAAAGCAAGTACTGTCAATCAAATTATTATGCATCCAATCACAACGTCCGATTGACGCTATATTTTAAGATGAAACATGTTTTTTCATCTTTTAAAAAAAGTACTTTCTTGATGAAATATCACTCAAAGACTGATGAAAACATATTCTAAAAACTTACATGAACGCCATTTTATACTAAAATTTCACACTTTTTGTCCAATATTTATAATTTTTATTCTGATTTTATCGAAATTAATTGTAAACATAGTGATGTTTTGTCTCTTATTGTTTTCAATTGCTTAAACGGTATTGTTTAACAAGTCTGGGTTTAAAAAAATATGAATGATAAACACTAGGCATATTATACTAACGAGTTACTTTAAAATAATATTTTTTGTTTGGTCCGAATATTGATAAACAATTAGAATTAGTTATTTTTATAATCATAGATTAAAAATAATTAAGATGAATATTTTTAAAAACATTTCGTTTAAATTTTTGATAAGTTCGAGGTAATATATACTCAAACTTTTAAGGGAGATTTATTCATGGAGGGGATTTGAAGTATTTTTAATAAGTTGGTTGACGTTTTTTCTGTAAATTGTTTAATTGTTTTATAAAGCGTGTTAAGTTGAACGAGTTGGAATTTGTGGGAATTGCGAAGCAATTCCAAAAGGTCCTGCGTCAGCAGTTTACGGGGGTTGGCGAGCGATAGCGAGCAGGGGGCGGTAGCTCCCTAGTATTCCAAACAAAAACTTGGGGAAAATTTCTAAATAACAGTACATTGAATAAACTTCTTTTGCAGCATAAATATTATTTTCCAAAATAAAAGTCATCAAACATACTTTACCCTATAAATTCTTTGAAAAATAATTTCGCAAACATCGCAAACATCCATAAATTACTTTCACAAAACCGTAAATAATCGACATTCAAAACCAGTTAAACTGTGACCGTGTAAAATTAATGTATTAGTAGAGTTTTCGAGTAATGTCAGATTTGTTACTCATTTGAATAATTCTGTAAAGAGAAAGTGCTTTAGGGCAAAAGTTATCGATTTGCATTCAGGACCCACTTATTTCCGAGAATATTCACGGTAATGGATTTTTAAGAGTCCTTCCGGGAAGGTGTTCATTGATCTTTTGAACATTATTAGAATCAAACAAAGTGAAAAATTTGTTTTTGAGGACGGAAAGAAAACAGGAAAAATGGGATGAGGCTTCATGATAGATTACTTGAGTTTTATTATTTATGGAAGTTTTTGAAACGTTTTTCCATTTTATTTTGACGTAAAAATGTATTACCACCTGTTTGAATCATTAATATAAAGATGTGGTGATTTTTTTGAGAAATTGTAGATATGAAAGGAGACAGTACTTTGCAGAGAATTTTTAAAATATATTTTTACTTTATATTGTTTGAAAGATTTCATATAATAATTTTATTTAAATTAGGACAAATATACTAATAAATGTACATTAAATTTATCATAAAATAATATACTTTACGATACATGTAATTGAAAACTGAAGTAATCATTCTTTCATATAAATTAATGTTAATAGTATGTACAAAATCTTAATTTTGAATTCAAGGATGATATCGTATATACTCTTATGAGTTTGAAAAAAGTCCTCGTATTAATTAATTTAATAACTATAATAATCGAATAAATTTTTTTCGTACTCCAAATGTTATTACTTCCTAATAATATTATTTAAAGATATTTCAAATAATGGTTTTAAATATGAATTTAGGATGTGGGGATAAAAAACTTCTAAGTATAACTATTATTAAAGATTTTAATGTGATTTTATTTTGTGGGATTTCAAATGTGTAGTTTAAAAGGATTTTGGATAAATAGAGTTGGTTTCTTTTTAAAAACATTTATATTTCAGTACTAAGTTATTAATGTAACATTTTTTAGTCCACGTAAAAGAAATAAAGTTTCTTGAAAAGGGTAAGTTGAACATTAATAACAACAAATTTTAAATGAAAACGTTCCCAATGAATCAGTTAAGAAAAATAAATGGTAGTAAAAGAAAATTCAAGAGTTGATATCCTTGTGGCGATATTTTTTTAAAAAAAAGTTTAATTTAAAAAATCTGAAATATTGGATTTCCCTTAATGATTCTTAGAGAATAAAAAAACCCGGCTGCATTTTTATTCGATTTGATGTTATGAAAAAAGTATTATTTTTACTTAAACTTTTAAATTAATAATTACGTCTAACATTTTTGAATTTCAATTTTATATAATAAACTTAGTTAAACAAACTTTTGAAGTAACTTTTAACTTTTCTCACGTAAGCTTTTAAATTAAAATTTTTATGGCTATGTTTTAAAACAGTAAGCATTCGTACTTTTGAAGGTAAAAGAGAAGTTTTATATTTTGATTGTGTTTTATTACTTTGTGTAATTATACGAGTTATTATACTTCAATACCCTTTTAATTAAAATATAATTTATATAAGACATTAATTTAAATCAAAATCAATGAATTAAGTGGCAGTATTACGCCTAACATAGAACGATATTTATAACGTTATATTAACTTCTTACAATTTTTAGAACTCCCTTTGATTAGTTAACTACAAAATATCTATGGATTAAAAATTATTATAAAATGATAACTAACTCTTTCTATAATCTTTGCTTCATTTAACACGTATTTGTTTTAAACTCACAAATTTATTAATTACATAAAAGCATTATTCTGTAGTCCATGTGAGTTTTTGTGACCGACTTATTTTTTTAATTTTTTATTTTAATTTAAAATAAATAAACCTCCCTTGAATCAATTTACTATTTAGTAGATAATCTTTCATTGTGAAAATCAAATATTTTTATTTAGTTTTGAGAATAACAGGTATATATTTGTTCATACTAAAAACCCTCAAAGCACTTCACAGCCTTCTCTTAACTGTAACACTCCCCCTCCCAACCGCATCGAAAAGAACGCTAAACGCACAAAAACGGAGAAGAAAGCCAAAGAGGAGAGAGAGAGAGCAAAAAATGTGTTCTTTGACACCTTTCTTTTTCTCGAGATGGCTGAGATAAATATCTCCCTTTGTGTGACGGCTAGGTGAGTTAGTGTTGTCGTATACGTATCCGTAGGAAGAAGAATAACGTTTTTTAAGCGTATCTGAGAGGAGGAGGCCAATATGTCTAGGCTGATAGCTTTATCGGGCTGATTTTTCTCCATTGAGTAAAGTGGAGCGATTGCTGGGAGTAAGTAGCTGAGATTTAGCTAAAGAGTACGGGGAGAGTGTTTTATTGAGGCAGGGCTTTAGCCAGGGAAATATTCCTTTTTAGCAAACAAAAGGCTTTAGAAAAATACAAATAAAGCAAATTGGGTTGATACTTCAGGGGGTAGGTGCACACCTTTCGATCAAAAAACACATTTTTCAATTTTTGCATTTTCGTTTAGTATTACATTTTACGCTTCAAACGACACCAAAATTATTACTCTACGCGGATTAGAAGTATTTTTAATTATTTTTTATGGAAATGATTAATGTACTACTACACTATGCAAGATTCTTACTAAATTTCCGTTTTTCTCAAAACTGAATTTTTACCATAAAAGGAACATTTTCTGAAAATCTATTATAGCAAACAACTTATAACTTGGTAGCCTTATTAATGACGCTATGTTACATTCTTTAACACAGGGGTTTCTCAAAAAAGTCCTTTAAACTGAAGTTATAGCATAAAAAATCATGAAATTTCAGTCTTTTTGAGAAAAACCCTTAGTTCATTCAGATAATATTTTTTTAAAAAATAACCAGACATAATAGCCCTAAAAGCTCATGTTAAAGTATGTAACATAGCGTCATTAATAAGGTTACCGAGTTATAAGTTGTTTGCTATAATAGATTTTAAGAAAATGTTCCTTTTATGGTAAAATTCAGTTATGAGAAAAATGGAAATTTAGTAAGAATCTTGCATAGTAGAAGTGCATTAATTATTTCCGTAAAAATAATTAAAAATACTTCTAATCCACGTAGAGTAATAAATTTGGTGTCGTTTGAAAGGTAAAATGTAATACTAAACGAAAATGCAAAAATTGAAAAATGTGTTTTTTGGTCGAAAGGTGTGCACCTACCCCCTTCAGTACTACTAAATATTTCTCTATTCTTACCTTAAGATGTTTGTTTAATTGGTAGTTTTAATCAATAGCATTCTACAATAATACAAATTTTTTCATCCCCTAAAATAATCCCATTTAATAAAACATTCTTTTCTTTTAGATTGATAGATATTTCATTGAAATAATAAGATAAGATTTAGACCATTGAAATTAAGTTTCAGTAACTTATAATTGTAAGCATTTAACAATAGATAATTGGATGAGGGATCAGAATTAAAATGGACCAAGTCCACTTTTTGTCATTTTTGAGTTAGCAACGCTATAACATGCACCAACTATGTAAAATTTCAGTGCAATAGTGAACCAAGTCCTAGTTCTGATAATATCCGCTTGGCAGCAGCAAGTTCTGTTGCGTTAACATGTAATTTTGCTATGAAGCTTTAACTTTAAACGTCTGTAGCTCAAAAGTAGCTAAAGTGGACTTGGTTCATTTCTATTCTGAACCCTCCAATTTTTAATTAATTAAGTTTCAGTAAATTATAATTGTAAGCATTTAATAATAGATAATTGTTAATTAATTAAGTTTCAGTAACTTATATAATTGTAAGTATTTAATAATAGATAATTGTTTCTGTAATTGTTTGTAATATTTTTCTAATATTTAAAAAGGAATTATGATTGCTATGGAAAGCATACTTTCTTAACGCCGTACATTTTCCCATGGTTTTCGTTAGTGACATGATCTGTTTTCTTCAGGTCTGTTGCCAGATTGATGCGTTGACAAATTGCCCTAAGTGGGATGAAGTGGAACAAGCGTCACAAAGTGACTTCTGACGGGACCCATTGGATCCCATTCATTCAAAAAGTCACGTGGCCAGTCACTCTCTTCCTTTTGTTTTTCATAACAGAAGCCACCTCCATAGGAACATGGATGTAAGTATCTTTTTAAATAATAATAGGGTTTGAAGATTGTTGTGAAGGTGAAATTCAAGTGATAAAGATATGGACGCATTTTCCCGTTAGGGGCCATTCATTAATTACGTAAGGATGATTTTGGCAATTTTTGACCCCCCCCCACCTCCATGTAAGGGTTCGTAAGATTTTTAAAACCCCTCCCCCCTATTATTTCGTAAGATTCCAAAGTTAAAAAGTTGAAACTGAAACTAATTAAGATTTCTCTCTCTTTCTGCTTTTGTTTTGTTTCGACTTTTGACAACTGGAAGATGGATTCAACATATTTATTTTTCATCTTAACTTAATGCTACTCCAATAAAAAGATACATCTGATATACCTTCATTTTTTTAAAATTAAAGCTTCGATAATATACCGAGATCGTCGGCATTTTTAAGTTTTTCGGGGGTTATTCAATTGAAATTTGATTAGAATAATTAGAATTTGTTTACGTTAACTTGGAAAATCTTACCTAAGAATGGGTTTGACCCCCCACCCCCAGGTAAGGGTATGTAGAGTTTTTTCCAAACCCCCTCCCCCTCGGGACCCTTACGTAATTAATGAATGTCCCCTTACGCAAATTTAGTCCGGGAAAAGTACGCAGTGGTTGTTTCCCCTGTTGGCAACAGTATAAGGGGGAGAAAATATGATCATATAGATAAATGTGTGAAAAGCTATGCAAAAAGACTGTCATTATTTTCATACATTCTGTATTTTATTTATCGGATAAAATATGGTTTCTTTGACTTAGCATCTAATTTTTCTGCGAAGGAATATTAATTTTTCTACATAGAAAACTATTAATTGTAATAGTAAAAAACTATTAATTATAATAGTAAAAAACTACACTGCTGGCCATCCAAAATGGTACACCAAGAAGGAACAGAGATATCAAACCCAAATTTATTTCTATGATTGCACATTTTATTAATGTGAATTGATTAAAAATTCAGCCTTCCTGGATGTTAGGGGGCCGAAAAAATCGGTGAGGAGTGTTGTCTCCATAGGTGTCCATTACCGCCACCCCACGCCATGGTATTGAGTGAATAAGGCTCTAATGGGCTTTGAGGGATTGGAGGACCATGTTGCGTCCACAGGTAGTCAAAGTTCATGTGGTGCACCAGCGGACGTTGCATACCGGGGTAGGGGATTTCTCCTCTTTCACCGGACATGATTTGTGGCGTTGGTTCTTAAGAACAGGTAGGTCAGGGTAAAAATGCAACATAGGGGGATAAGAAGATAGCTTGAACAGTGAGTTCATCACGTGGTTATGCATTTTTCTCTTGAGACTTGTACGCAGGCGAGGGTTGAAGGTAAGGGTAGACAACAGGTTTTCAAACCTCAATATTGCAGCTCTGGTTTGTCCATGGGCCGGTAAATGATACTGAGGAGGTGTGGGAGTGGAATGCATGTCGTTAACAGTGCAGGGGACTGCCCGTTTAGCAAGCATAGCTTCAAAAAAATTCCAATCTTCAACACATGATTGTGCGTTGGCAACAGTACTCTAAATAATGAAATCGACAACTCTATGGGATGGCACAGAGTTTATGAGAGTATCCCAATGCGGTCTGGAGCACCACGATAATTGGAGATGACTTTATGACAGCGAGAAAAGAGAGCACTAGGCTGTTGATTTTGTAATCGTCAGATATCTTCTTTACGCAGAGTAACGACGTAGTGAAGCATTGGATTCCCCTCCCACACCTCCTCAGTATAATTTACAGGCACATTGACCAACCAGAGCTGCAGCATTGAGGTTTGACAACCTATTGTCTACCCTTACCTTCAACCCTCGCCTGCGGACAAGTCTCAAGAGAAAAATGCATAACCACATGATGAACTCACTGTTCAAGCTTTCTTCTTATCCCCCTATGTTGCATTTTTACCCTGACCTACCCGTTCTTAAGAACCAACGCCACAAATCATGTCCGGTGAAAGAGGAAAAATCCCCTAGCCCGGTATGCAACGTGTGCTAGTGGACCACATAAAGTTTGACTACCTGGGGACGCAACATGGTCCTCCAATCCTTCAAAGCCCATTTAGACCCCCTTTCACTCAATACCATGGCGTGGGACCGCGGTAATGGACACCTATGGAGACAACACTCCTCACTGATTTCCTCGGCCCCCTAACATTCAGAAAGGCTGAATTTTTAATCAATTCACATTAATACTATGTGGAATCATAGAAATAAATTTGGGTTTGATATCTTTATTCCTTCTTGGTGTACCATTTTGGATGGCCAGCAGTGTATTTAAAATTTTGGAATAAATACCAATGTGAGGTGTACTTTCCTTCTGAACGACTCAGCATCGTTAAAATTTAATTGCAGTCAATTTTAAGGTTGATTGAAAGACAACTTATACATAATTAATACTGGGCGTTGAAGAGAACGTATAGATAAGATTTAATCAAAATTTTTGAGGCGAGAATCATATAATTAATTTTATACTTTATCGCATGAGAATCATGAGCTACAATTGATGAATAAATGTTTAATTTAACCTCTTTAAGCATAAAATCTCTCTGAAGCTGAAAACTAGCTCACGCAAAATCCCAGAAAAGTGACACTGTGATTTTTCATGGATTTTAGATTGAATGTTTTTGGGATTATATTTAAAGAGAGGTGACATGAGGCAAAATCTTTTGTTTTAAATCAACTCTGAGATGTGTGAAAAAAAATTATGTGTTTTTATACAAACGTGTTATGATGTTTTTTATTAATCTTCTGCTCTCTGATACAGTTGTGTAGTGGCACACACATTTAATGTACTTTATAAATAAAATTAAGTATTTTTTCTAAATTAGTAGTTCTATTGAAGAAGCTAAAATTCCAACAAAGGATACAAAAATCCAAATCATAATTACGAAAATAAACTTATTTACTTCTTAATATGCAATAATAAAATAAATTAAGAGTTGAAATAATTGTATTTATTGAAAATAAAAGTGAAGGCGTGTGTTGACCAGAATACTTGGAAAAAAGAAAATGAAGCCTAGCAAAAGTTTTCAAAACCTAATAAGTTAAATAAAAACATTGTAATTACACATTATTATACTCATTTATCAGCTTTATATTTTAATTAATAGAAAAACAAAAGTAATCATGTAATGGGATACTTGATCCCTGGGATCATGATCCCTCGAAAGAAAGGGATCAAGTATCCCTAATATGATATTTATACAAAACATTTATTTTGAATAAAAATCCATCTAAGGTTGTTCACTGAACAAATTACTCAATTATTAAAGACGGTCTATACTTTTAAACTACGCTTAACCTAATTTTATAAGTTACATTCATAGAACAGTTACTATAAAAATTAACATATTTGCCTTTTGAAAAATTTTCCTTGCCACATTCAGACAATCATTTCTTGAGCTAAAACAAAAAGACGGGAAGATACCAAGTGTTGCTAGTTTTTGTGTACAAGTATAACTTAAAAATGGTTGCTAGGTATCAAAGCTCTTCTAATTGATCTTGGTATATTTATGGCTAAGGGATTAAGCATCCTTAGGGATCAAGTATCCCCAGTCTCCCCTATTCTTTTACAAACACCTCCCATTCCTTAAAGATCGTTTCCAACTCAGGATGAATCAAACTCCTTCCCCTCCATCAAACAAGTGTCTCTTCAAACACAGATATTTCACAAAACTTTCAAAAATTCCCCAAAAATCGAAAAAGAACCCCCCTCTCTCTCAAAATTCAAAACGGGGCTCATCCGCGCTATATTATGCAAATCGAATCCTTAAAACTTTCAAACCCCAGTCCGCCCTAGGGTATCGTTTAAGCCCGAATGATTTAATCCTCCCCAGACAAAGGAGGCACCGGGGCAAATTACCCGAGATTGAGTCAACCCCCTAACGTGGGCAGAAGCGCATTGTGTCGTTTGATTTCCCAAGGTGTCGCAAAAAGTGGCATTTAACACCGATTTCTTTTTTTCTCTGCGCCCAGCGGTAGTCTGCTGCTGTCATTAGGTTCTGGATGTAATGAAGGGTTTCGGGTGTCTGCTGAGGGTTATTAGAGACCCGCCTCTTAAACGATTCTTGATGACTCGCTGTGTTTTTGGAGAGTAGTGAGGTTTCGGCTAATTGTTTTGCGTCGGTGGCGAGAGTGTTGTTTATTTTGTGTGATTTTTGGGTTTGAGTGAAGATGGGTGGCGTGTGGTATTTTGTGGGAATTGATGGGTTTTGTATGGGGTTACAAGTACAACAGAAGGAGGCAGTAGGCCACTTTTTTTCCTCCTATACGGCATAGAGTCCGACCGTCACGAAAAAAGCTTTGAGAGAAAAACAAAACATTGAAAAGAAGTTCAAAACAAAATTATAGTCAAGCAGGGTGGACAGACCTGGAGAACCTTAAAAACCAGGAATGAGGAAGTTACAGGATTTTTTATATTTTTTAATCGATTCTTCTTGCAAAAATAAGCAACTACCCAAAATTTGAGGCCGATCGAGAAATTTTTTGATTGCCAAAAAAAAATTAACAAAAATCCCCTTTTGAAAAGCGCGCGAAAACACCAAGAGTTTGGGATGTGACGTCATCATACGATAAATATTGTTGGAAAGCAATGGAGTTGATGGTATGATTGTTGATGTCATCGTACGATTTAAACAATAAACGTTTTCAGTCACGTGTTTTTTTTCTCGACTTTTAAATTAAAATATTTAATTACCTGTACATTTTTTGAAAAATTGACTAGATATTTCCTTTTACCATACAAAAACCATACGGAACACTTGTTTTTTTTTTGAAAATCTAACACATGCAACTTCCTTATTATCTGGTGAAAATCGGGGGATTTTAGAAAATCTGTAATAATTGAAGGACTTGGTGGTTGAAGGGGCTATGTTACAAGGCCTGTTCAGAAAGTAAAGAGTCTGAATTCCCTAATTCCGACTGGAATTCAGTCTCGTTACTATCGGGAAAGTCCTTGTAACATAGCCCCTTCATCCACCAAGCCTTTCAATTATCAGGGAAACTTTGAAAATCTGCCTAGCTTCTAAAATAAAATTTTAAAATATGAGCATGACCTTGACAATTCTCTTTTTGTACAAATAAAGTATCGAATAAATAGTAATGAGTGTAGTTTCAAATGTTAAAAAAAAGGCTTCCTAAAGTTGCTCCGCGAAAAAAGTATGGATATAAACTTTTTTTTAATATTCTTTCTTTCTCCCCTTTCCCCGATTTTTAAAGGCATTCTCCCGTTTTCTAGATGATTAAAAATTACTACTATACTTATAAAATATCAGAGAAAATCATACCAGATTATCAGATACTTGCTGCCATGTATGATACTTGCTGCATTCCTACGAATCTTTCCCAACATTGACCGATAATCCCCACACCAAAAAAAGAAATTAAAATAAGAAGTAATGATTGACGGTTTTAAGGTAAAGTTTCTATTTGATCTGAAAAAAACGTCACTGTCAAATAAGAGTCTGAAAAGTATGACACCATCGAAAGCTAAGAATTTATGATACTATTCATTGAAGCATTTTCTGCCTAAAATTCCTAAATTTTAGTAAAAATCTTCTTTATAGTAATTTTAAATACTTCCAATATGATAAGAACTAGAAGATTTTGCTGAAGATAGAATGGTGGACGAACTTACCAGTTAATCACCCAACTCCTTTAAAAATTGCCCTAGAAGTTACATTACAAACACCACGTTTATTGGTATAAGGTGGACCAAACTGAACGGATGTTTTCACCCAGTAATTGCTTAGTCACGTTTCAGATGAGGTTTCATAACTTTGCGTGCTCTCTTGAACACCTGTGAGGGACTTCCATGTTGGTTCACATTTACCTCTTGATAAATAATTAAACGCTTTTCTTGTTGTATCAGAGGATAGAGCCTTCATTTTAGGAATACTGTTGAGCAACGGTGAGGCATTTTACGATTGGGCATAAAAAGACGAAGACAAATTTTTATAGAAGCATAAATATCCAAGGATGTTTAAATGATTTTGATTTGAGACAATAAATTGTTGTTATCTACATTATAAGGTTTATTAATTTTAGTTCCAAAGTTGAAATTTTATTTTTTCGATGTATCACTATTAACTTAATTATATTTAAATATAATGGCTGTATTTTTAAATGGTATATTACTATATCTAAAAGTAATGTTGCCTGATAATGGGGAAATTTAACTTTTTGAAACATAAAATTCCGTGTTTCTGATAAACCGTGTTTTAGAACATCAAAATTATATCGATAAAAATTATACACGATTCAGTATTTATAATTTTAATTTGGAAGGTGGCGTAGCTACTTTTATCATTCTTTTTATTCTTTTAGATGAATTTTTTGTCGATATAAGTATACATATAAATTAAAAATAGTAAAAATATGTATGAATAACTATTTATTAACGATTGTTTGAATACGGTTTTATGGTACAAGCATTATGGACTTAAAATATAAGAATCTAATGCTTAGGCTAAATGAGATGTTTTCGACTGATTTTTAGAGAACTTCCTTTACCTTTTCCATTATTTCTACTTATAAGTAACGCCTGAACCATCTCTGGCAAAAAAAAAGAATCTTTAAGTAAAACTTCAGTTGGAAAAACTAAACCTTCTTATACACAGAACAGGAAACGACCATCTTCAACAACCGAGAGTACCCTATCAAGAACAATAACCAATTGTTTTGCTCCTAACACACACAAACACACAATAATTTCACCAACTCTGATCTCCACTTCACTTATAATTAGTTAATTTGAATAAACCAACCACCACCGACAAAAAACACTTCTCCTCCATCATTTCAAAAACACCAGCTGAAACTCACACTAACGCTTTGTTCACCTCAGCATCCAAATAGCATTAATTAAGCCCCGAGTATTTCAAAACGAGTCCCCACAGCTTCCATTCACCAACGAAAAAGCCGCTTTCACGAAAATTAGGCCCTTTCCAAATTGATGACCTCCAACGTAAGAAAACAAAACAAGTATGGAGGTTTGCCTCCTCTGTTTGCCTTTCATGTGCCCCGCACTTTAAATCACCTGTGTGCAGGTATGCCGATGGGGGACTATCTTTCCAATGCGGGGATAGCCTAAGTGCTCTGTGACAAGAGGTGCCGGCAAGAACGATTGATGCTGGGCTTTTAAGCCCAGGAGAGAAACAATTAACCGGGGCTATATCTTACCTGTTGAGGTGAGGTGAGAGATTTCGTGAGGTCCCTTAAACGTTTCTCTTGATGGAAAAGTAGGGACGTGTTTGTGGGGTAGTGAGTGTTGTGATGTGGTAAATCCACCTACAAACGAATGAGTGTAAGATTTTTGAAGCGACATCGTTGTTGTGTTTCCCTTTTTTTCTATATTTTACAGTTGTAAAGGCAATTGGATCGTTAGTAGTAGAGAAGTAGTATTCCTACTAGTTGTGAAATGTTAAAACAAAATACAATGGACTCTACCCGTTTGACGTCACATAGAACCAACACGTGACCTACTGAGCTTGCAATTGGTTACCACAGATACTACACTAGTAGAGTTTGTAGTGAGATATGATTTGATGGTGAGATTTGATTTGATAGTGAAGACGAACACGTGACTTTTATAGTCTCGAACCAGATTGGCAGTTGTAGTCCTTTTTAAATATTAACTGGCCATTCACCACTAACCTGACTGGTGGTTGACCAGCACCAGCAGTCAAACTTCTAAATGGCTGTTAAAGAAGGAATACTAGTTCTTCGCCAGGTTTGACTGCCGGTCAGGTTAGTGGTGAACACGGCCGTAAGTGGTAGAAAAGCCTTGTTGATAGTTTTCTCTTTTATGAAAATAGAATTTGGGAAAGCAGTTGCATGTTTTTCTTTATATTTTTACATTGAATTTTTTTAAATTTCAAGCCCCTTTTTAGATTTTAATTACTTGAGAAGATAAAAAAAGAGACGTTATGATTTAGGAACCAAGAAATTAATGTAATAAAATTGCGTGTTGTATATTTTTTCTTCTTAAGTAAACATTTAAAATAAGATTTCTCTAAATTTTACTCTTAATTTTATTAACTTTATTACAAATTGAAATAAATAAAATATATGATACTTTTACTGTATTTTTTACCTGCAATTTATTTCATACCGAGATGTTAAAAATGTATGCACTTTTAAATAATTTTCTTTACAAGAATTTTCTCACTCATATAATTTAGGGTTATTTCAAGTATAGGCCTACATTTACTTATTATGAACCTAGATTATGTTATAGAAAATATCGTTCTATTTTTATTGAAAAATAGCCACATAAATTTAAGGTTTATAAAGTAAAGTGACTATCACATACAGCTGTCAATGGCATCTAAAACTCACCTGATTCGTCATCATTTTTTTTCTTTTTGCTATTTCAAGACTTATATCTATTACTTTCACCCCTCTGAAAGATTCAGTAAAGATAACGTTTAAGATGTCTGTAAAAACATTTTCTGTAAGCAAAACAAACAAAATCTCCTTTACATCAAGGTCTCAGTTTTTCAAAACGTCTCTCTCTGTCACTTGAGATTGAGAGGGAGGCAGGTTTTTTTCTCTCTATTTTCTTCCATCATCGTGTTCCATCTCTTTATCTTGTCATATCATCTCCACTATTACACATGTTACGTTCTAGGTGAGAAGAGAAACAAGGTAATTCCACTCTTTTCAACCCCTGGGATACTCTAAAAACACCTAAAAAACTCCGTGACTTTTTTTTTTATCTCGAAAAGGTTCTCAAAAATAAACTTTGGAGGAAATGCTACTCCCACTGTCGTCAACCTGTTGAAAGATTTTTTCACCAGTTTTCTCCTTTGCTTACAAGTAATTTGGAATTTTCCCAGTCATGTAACAGGAGTTATGTTGTCTTAGTTTGTTCACGTCGACTTGAAGTTTAAGGTATCTCAAAACAGAATGTTATACATGAGTATTGGATGTCGTAGATGTGTTTATAATAGTTACATAACTTTTTCACCTGTTAGTGTATATTATTACTCTAAACTTACAAGTAAAATACATATGGCATAAACAAATAGTTTCTGGAACTGAATACTTATTTGTTAAAATGCACTTTTTAAGTTTCGATCTGAATATAAGTTAATAAATGTAAAATACCAGCTTAATTTTGTTGAGATCTTTAAAAATTAAATTGTTTCTGGCACTATTTAAGAGTGAAATTTTATTGATAAAGTTATAATGTTGATATCAAATTATCAAACAGAGGAGGAGGAAGAACCGAAAAAAATTACAATTTTCTAAACACATCTCATTTAATATCTAAAAGGATACAATATAAGTTTAAGATACAATTCACTTATTTAAATTTTATTGTGAATCATAGTTTTGAGACATGCGGTCATACACTTATGGATGGATATCCAATAACAATATCTTACCTTTGAATGTTATGGTCATCCGATAAGAAATTTTCTGATACGCAATCTAAGCTTTATTTATTAATTGATTTTTATTTTCTAAATATTTGTTATGCTAAATTCACTACATTTATCTTTTGGAGAAGGTTTCCATCAGGAAACGTTCTATTTCTAAGTTCTCTCCCTGGAAAAACTCTCATCTCTCTTAAACCTATTTATAGACAAAAGTGAATAGTGAAAATGTTAAGGACAGGGACGAAATACGAGACTAATCTGTTATCTACGACTTCCTTTTTACCATCCATTTGTTTGAGTACAAGAAAACAGTGTGCAACTTTTTGTACATGAAATCTTTCCTAACACATTTAGCTCAGTAAACAGAAACGTTTTCCATTTTCTATTTCAAAACCTCTCTCCTCTGGCTGAAAACTTAAATTCCAAGCTTTTACAACTTAAGGATTGTATCCATGGTATGATTAATCCCGCATTCCTTCCATGGTACTTTAAATTGCTAAGTGCGTATAATTATTCCAATTTTATCATTATGAGGAATATAAATTTGTGTCTGTATCTGTTTTTTCCCGCCCGTTACCCGTACACTGTAAAAAAATAATTCTGAAACTTAACTTAAAAACACTGGGCAGCTGAGTTGCCCATTTTTTAAAGAAATGTTTCCGGAAAATACCAGGAACGTTACTGTAAAATACTAAAATGTTCCGCAGAAATACCAGTAAGCTATCTGTGAAATACCAGTAAGCTATCTGTGAAATACCTGGAACGTTACTGTAAAATACTGAAACTTTCCGCATTAAATAAAATATTCACGACCGAAATTCGATCCGAGAAACTATCGCATGAGAAGCAAACGCTTTACCACTAAGTCAGCTGCGACACGATGAGATACATTCCTTATAAAATATAACTTAAAATTATGATCCAAGTCCGGAATTTTGATAGGTTGATACTAATGTAGGCGTGTCAGGTGCAACGCACTAACTATCCGCTTTCGGCAGAATTCAGTGGGATTCAGAAACGTTTCCTAAAGAAAACCAGAATTTTCAAGGTGTGTTTAACTGCTGAAAAACTCACAAAAAGCAGGGAAGTTTCTGGAATTTATGCGGAACGTTACTGATATTTTTACAGAGTAGTTTTTTACTTCAGTAAATAGAATATTTATCTGGCAGAGGTCATTGGCTACATAAGTCTCAACTATTTTTTCTACTTGAAGGTAATTTTACCTATGTGATGAAGTCAATTTTCTTTTTTCAAATGATCTAAAGAGGCGAATATACTTTTCTCTGTACACAATACCACACCCTTTTGTTCAAACAATCCGTAAGGGAAGGAAGTAATTGTTTGTTGAATGGGTTGTTAGATTTATTTATTTAAGAAATATTTATTTTGTGGGTGAATTCTTTCAATCCTTTTCAATTGAAAATGATGATTCAAGGCGAAAATTTTGATTCAATGTTAAAGATTAAGTTTAAAATCCCCATAAGCCTCAATTTATATCTTTCATAAAGTTGAAAAAATACACATTAAGTTGATAACATCTCCATCAAGGGTCCCTTATTCCCCATGAGCAGACGTATCACTTCCACTAAAACAGTGCAATTTAGTGTTTCATCCCACACAGAAAAAGAATGATACATGGAAATTGAAGTGAATACACATAACACATCATACATAATTCATAACATTGTAGCTATTTAAAACCTCAGCAATAGAAGCAAGCGCTTAGTCTACCTGACTGAAGATACCTCAGGAAGACTCCAATTTGCCGCAGAAAGACTTTTCGCAATACTTCAGGGAGTTATAAGTGTTTTTCACAAGGTGGGGCTCTCTTAAGGCTCGGCCTGTCACACTACTTACTCGTAATTACCTTCGAAAAATCTATTTCTCAGGGTTTTTTTTGCGTCCGGCATACTCGCCCCCTTTGGTGTCCGTTACCTTTTGACTGAGGGGCATTTCAAGGGGTACGAGATACGAATGAAAGACTTTGTTGTGTTGCAATGGGGAGAAAATATGGAATGGTATGACAGGTGTTACTGTATTTCTTTTGTTACGTCCAGGTTCTGCTAATGTGGTATTTTCAACGGTTCAGGTTTTTAGTTAGGTTGGGGAAGAGAGAAATTATGAGGTTGGGAGAACATCTGAAATAGAGGTAGGGTTCTGAGTTATTATTATTGCCGAGTCAAGTATTTTTCACAAACACCCAACGTACCTTCCTTTACTCGTACAACGTAGTTCCTTTACTCTAAAGAGAGTATTTTCACTTTATTTTTAATCGCATCCCTTCTGTCATTCTGATACCTAATACATTACATATTTAGTTGTTCTTGTAAATTACACATGTAAACTGTATAGTATTGAATCTTAATAGTGTGCTTCTTTGTTCTTAAATCTTTCCAATAAAACAAACCATGAAAACTGCTTTTTAAGGTTTAGTTCTGTTAACCGTCCCGTTAAAAATCGCCATGCTGCTTTAAACACCAAATATTCAAATATCGCCGAATTCGTTTGGTTGTCATTGATAAAAATGTATATTAAAATCGATAAGTTTGTTGTTTTTAGGTAAATTTCTAATTTTTGGCGGTTCAAAACAGCTTGGCGATAATTAACGGGACAATTAACGGAAAACATATGATTGATAATTACGGATGACAAAATTAGTTTATATTCACCATTTTAAAAGTCTTACTTAATGGGTTAACAAAAGTAAAACACTTTAATTTTCCCATCCCCATTCATCCTGCGTATTAAATTATCAGAAAACAATAAAAGAGACACCCGAATATTTTTCTCTTCCAGGAAAATCTTCCAAGCCGAGCTTTTTAATAATATCCAGTTAACGACCTTTCTCGTCGCGTTATCTAATTATCCCTCCTCCAAACTTCCCGAAAAGTCCGGCTAAGCATTTTCTCGCTCAATCGGTTTTTCAATGAACGTATTTTACACGCGTCAGCGAAGAAATTAACCACCATCGATTGGACGTATATTCGCTCGAGCAGGTTAAACATCTATCTATTCAAGCTTTCTCTTTCGTAAATAAGTGTTTCTACTTCGATTTTTTTTGTTTGGGAGGAAATTATTGTTTTTGTTTAATTCACTCGATAGTTTGTTGATCTATGTAGTTTGTTGATCTTGATAGTTTGTTGATGGTTTGTTACGTTGGTGTAGTTTCAATAGAAAGATACTTTTCTTATTTGACGGATTGTTTTCTTCGATAAAGGGGCTGAATAAGTAATGGTATAGAGGCATATTGTCATAATGTCTTGTATCATCCACAAATAAAATTACTTCATTTTATTTAAACATGGAAGGAAATGTTTAGAAAAATTGAAAATTTTGAAAAAGAAACTATTTGATGATACGAAAATTTATTTACTAATAAAAGTAGTTTAAAAAGTTTTCAAGAGATGATTGTAACTATTAAAAAATTAAAGAAGCTAAACGAAGAAAAGGAAATGTTAAAATTATTTTATAAAGAAGCTAAATAAAGCAATTTAAAGTAGGTACATAAAATTTGTTAGTATTTAATGTTTAATTTTTTTCTTAAAGAAGAAATAATGAGACTTTTTTAAGGCAGAAAAAATCACAAACGTTAAAGAATAAATTCTTGTAAAATAATAATTTTTTAATGATTATATTGATTTTCCAAAAAAAAGCTTTTTTTTAGCTTTTACTGCATTAATTGTACGAAAACAAAACATTAGTGGATATCTAACAACTACTGAAAAAAGTATAAATTGTGATAAAATTGGTTTTGCTGCACACTGTGTATTATCAAGGAAAAACACGTTTTACAGGAAGCAAAAGCCAGGTAACAACTTTCAATGATTTTTATAATTTTTTTTCCATATTCTATTATTTCAAAAGATGGAAAATCGTAATTTATTCGGGTATACCAGGGGTGATTATACTACTATCTTTTAAAATAAGAAGGCCTTTTTTAGCGTTTGGGTTTTGCGGAATAATTTTATTTATTTGACGGAAAATTGTCGTCAATATCGGCTAGAATGCATTTGAAATCTTGTTTAGAAGAAAAATTTCCCAAAAGTTTTTTTAGGGGGAAACTTTTTTGTTGTTGAAATATTATATTTGAGGGGAATCGAAAACTATTATTTAAGTCATTTAAGCATTTTTAAAATTAATTTTTTAAACTATCATTAGACTTATTATGGCAATAGCTTCTTTCAAAAAGAGGGCTTTAGTCCTTCCTATTATAAAAAACATCTTTAAATTAGCAATATTGGAAATATTTTGAAATGTGACTTTTCCATAGTGAAAAATGCTAAAATAATAACTACATGGCAGTACTTAACATCTTTATTATGCTTTACTCATTTCACCTTAGTTGTTCACATCTGTATTTCTTGGTCATTTCCTGCACTATGACTTCTAATAATTTTAATATGAGGTGCTCAAACAAAAAATGGGATAACTTATAGCTTTTCATTTGAATTATCTCGATGTTGCCTGCAAGCTCCTCATAGAGATTTTCCTCTCACTTAACCTTCTGATTTTCAAGAATTTCTGATGATGTTACAAAATTCCATTGCTTGAATTGGATTGTAGTCGGATTGTAGAAAGCACTATTTTTTTAATAGGGTAGTGGATAGATGGAAAGCGTTGCCTGAAACAATTGTAAATTCAAGTGGGGTAAACGAGTTCAAGAGGAAAATTGACAGTTACTGGGATTCCGGTAGTTTGGGTTAAAAAGACTGGACCAACCTTGCTGGGCTTACGCCTGTAGTTGGTCGACTTAATTTGTACTGGGGTGCTTGAAAGGAATCTTCATTCCTGTCAAGATAGGGGACTAGGCTTTCTCCATGCTTTTTTATGGAGATTGATTGCAGTAGCGACTATAACACGCGCAGTGTGTTTTGAGCCTTAGACCTAAAAAAAACCTTAGAAAGTAAAAAATCGGGATACTTCGGCTTGATCGGATCACTTCGGTCAAGCCACCCCCCAATCCTCTCCATCCTCCCAATCCCCTCAACATCAGCCCCCTGCTCACCTGGCCCCCGTTCAACACAAGGATGCTACTTACCGCTAATTACGAAAGGGGGGTGAGGACCTCCCCCGCAAACGAATGATAGATGGCCAATGGGCATAATTCCATTATTCCGAATCTGTGCACTGCAAATCTCGTTACGCGGTAGGAAACGTATTGCATCGCTCGGTGTGCTCATTATATCGAGGGGTTCCGGGGTGTATTCTTGATAATTAGGGCACTCCATAGACTTACATGGCGATGATAAACGCCGTCAGGGGATGTGGAGGGGCTTTGGAAAATCAATAGTCCTTAAGGCTGGGATTTGGTGATAGTTTCGGGGGATTTTTTTCACCCCACTTCAGGCCCCCGATGGGATTGTTTGATGGGAGGGGGTGTGGGGCTCTTTTGGAACAAAGTGGCCAGGTTTTTACTTTTTGATTTGCTCTCTCCATTGTCGGGTGCCTTATCGGAGTGGTGATTTTTGTGAAGTGTTATAGGGGTTTGTGTGGACTGCTGGCTTTTGTCTTGGGCGGTTGGAAAACTGGTTTGTGGTTGGTCGGGACATGTTTTGGGGTTTTCCCACCCGCTCGCTTTGTTTGGTTAGAATGAGTTTTCATCACCGTTGGTTAGAAAAATCACATTTCTCCTTGTTCTCTTTTATGAGTGCATCTTGTTGCTAAAAAAAGCGAATAAATAGTGAAAAGTGAAAATGCGACAGTAAGTGTAACAAAATATGTGTAAATGTATGTTTTTTACTTGTAGTCCGAGCGCTATGAGATAAAAATTCACAGAAAGACAAAACTTTCAAAAGAAGTTCGACAAATCTAAATGATAGTCACACTTATTTGGGCACAAAACGTTTATGGTTAACCATCACCCCCAAAATTGATTGGAATAACCCATTTCCATAACAATAGCCCCAATACTGTCAAAAGGTTTTCTTTTTACGGTTGGACTATATTTAGGTCAGGTAAAATATCTTTCTTAAAATAATTTTTAATAAACTATTTGGGGATTTCAAGCCTTTGACTCTTCGATAATACCTGGCTTAGTTTCCCTTTCTATTAAAAGGAGTCAATGATATGTTCCAATTTTTCAGTTCACCTCCCCTGTTACGGGTTAAGCCATAAATGGTCATTGAAATTCTTCTTAGTGAATTTGGGGGAACTACATCTCGTATGTCATTTAATCTACCATAGACAAGAAGCATCAATTGGCAGGGTTCAACTGACAAGAACCTTCAAAGATACAGGGAGCAAAATCTTAACCACAAGCTTCGTGACACCCAACACTCTTAAATTATCGCATTACGATGACCGCAGTCACGAAATCAAACTAACGAACTCTCCTACCACTTACCTAGGAAGCCAGCTAGCTATCAGGACCTTGTTAACAGCTGACTCCACCTCGCCCTCAGGGGGGCCCAGAGGTCCCTTAAGAGGGCCCTAAGAATGTGCAATTACCTGAGATTGCCCTTTATAAAAAAACTTCAATTTTTCTGATCGAACCGCTATCTCCGCCTCCTGAGTTAAGATCTGACGTTGTTTTTTATAACGTTGTTGAGGAAGACGTTGTGCTGTGGGGCTGTCGAACGTGGACGTAATCTTCGGTATCAGCGGGGCTTATGTGTTCGGATATTCCGCCTTCGCTCGGCTATCTATCGGAGGAAGAGGTGTTTCCTTTTGGAGCATGTTGGAAGAAAAGAATTCGGGGCACACCCAGGGTGGGAGAGTGACGAAGTGGTTTTTTTAAGGAAACGTTTGGGGAGGGAGAGGGTCAAATGGACTTTTCTTCTCGCACATATTTATTAGGGTTTGCAGGTGGAGATTTTATTCCTGTGATTGAAAAACAGAAACATAGTAAGGTTCTGCCTTGTGTGTGGTTTTTAATAGCCTTATGTGTGAACTATAAAAAATAACCAAAAGTGGCAACCTTTCAGGAATAATTTCAGATATGGGAGAGACTTCTCGTTGTGCTTTCAGAAATCAATTATTATATTGATAATTCTTTGGATTTAAAAATTTACTTCATTACAAACAGTAGAATAACTTAAGAAGGGATAATTAAACCTTTTTTCTTGAAAATGCTTCAAAATTTAGTAAATTCTAAATAGCTTTGGTATTACAGATTGGTATAATATGACAAAAATATGTGAATAAAAAATGTAATACTTTAAAATATTTCTTCTTGTTTAAAAATATTAAAAACTAAATTAAATTACTAAAATTACCAAAAACTTTAGAAGATTTAGTCACTGTTTTCTCACATTAGAATGATCTTCAATTTCATTTACTATCTTTTATGATCTATAATTTTCTTTGCCAGAAATCAATATAAAGTTACTTCCAGTACTAACCCTTTTTTGTCTCAAGCTTTCGGGCTTTCGCATAAGAATATTCCTTCCAGTAGATAAAATCGTAAAATTTTAATACCATTTATTATCTTGTTTTATTTTAAAGCATTTACTAATAGTGACATTGACAGTTGCAAATTCACTTCCGTCTCATATTCAAATAATTAACACACCCTTTACCTTTAACTCTCTCATTCTTTATTCACACCACAGAACCGAAGTAGTAAAGAAGCGTGTAAAGCTCAGACTCCCATTTTCGCTGGTTTCGCACCGCATGAACTTTTCCTCCCCGTTCTCCCAAAGATAGCGACTAAAAGCATTCTCAATCACTTCCCAATCCAAATAACGCATCATCCTGACATATTTTCTTCTCCTCAAAGGGTTCGTTGCTCGCTCCTAGTCACAGTCACAACAAAGTCACGACTCGGCTTTTCAACCAGACGGTCTCACCTTGTGGGTCGCGTGATCAGGTGGTGGTGTGATGTGCCCTGGCAGCCCACCAAACATCTCAACCCGCGTGCGCCCGTGACATTTAAATATTAGAGCAGGGGTCGTGTTACCCTTTGATTCATGCCTTTGAAATGTGGTGGTCGGGAATGGATCTTAATTGTGTTAGCAGCGGGAATGGTATTTATGATTTTGGCTTAGTCTCATCTGATGGGCTTGTTGATGGGTTTTAGTAAGGTGATATTTTGTGTTGTATCATTTGAACGAGAATGTGTTTATAATGTCGTTTTATTTTCGTTATTTAGTGTGCTATTAAAGAGATGTATTGAAGTTATTTACTATTTTAAGCTATGGATATTTATTAAGTACACCCGTCTCCATATACTAAGGATAGTTAGATTTTTTTGAAATAATTAGTGTTGGGCAAAATCGATACTTTTAGGTATCGATACATTAAGGTATCGAGTATTTTCAGGTATTGAATACCTTTTAACTTTTTTTGAAATTAAGTTAAGCCAATTTTAATTCATAAACATACAAAAATGAGTCATTCATTTAGTGGCGTTAGATGATCCGCCCGCTCTTATGTGCTTCCTTAAAAATGTTTTTTAAGTTTCAGAATACATAATTTAAAATCGTCTTAAATACTTAAATATGAACTACACCAGTCGCTATTTTAATGCATACACTCATTGCAGTGTTTGTCACTGTTTAGTATAGAACCACTTATTATTATCAATCCCGCGGATTGTTGTCATTTTGATCTTGGACAAATGTGATCACATTAAGCGGAGTTGATTGTACCTACTATTCTCAAAGGATACACATTAGGGTGGGCCGAGAAAACACTTTTATTTTTATTTCTGTTCTAATAGTGTGGAAAAGGTGCCACTTGGGTCTAATAAGAAAGGTGTAAAATATTTTTTCGATTAGATAATATCTTCTGCCCCCGCATCGCACTTAAACTTTGAAAAATTAGCTGACTTTTTTTACAAAACAACTAAAAAACCAAAGATTAAACCATGACATATTGTTCATGATTTTTTTATGCGAAGCTAATATAGTTATAGGCAGGGCTCGATTTCTAAAAAAAGAGGTACCGGAACGGTAAAATTATTGGTCTCAAAACTGAAAAAGAGCGAATACTTTTTAATACAAAAACGTAAGCACTTATTTTTAAATTTAAATTTAAAAAATAAATTCAAATGTGTTGTACTAGATTAGGAAGAATTTTCTAACTTAATTATTGTATAAGACGATGAACTATTTAAGCCCTTTTTTTGTTAAAACACCTTTTTTTACGTACTTTTTTTTCCAACAGGGCGCCTCTTTTAGGAAGGACGGTTTATCATCAATGAACCAATAGTGCTGTATATTTTGCCAGTTTAAGGAATATAATGCGTAGTTTAAGTCCTTAATTTTCTTGGCAAATTTGACCAGCAATCTGGCAAATCTGCAAAGCAAAATAAAAAAGAATCAACACCAGGAGCGGATTGTGTAGGTAGTTCAAATTGGGGTTCACAATTATATTTTAAAAGAACACAATTAAGTAATAACCTTAATATTAAATCACAAAATTATTGTTATTTGCAAAAAGATAAAAATGCATTTAAAATTATTTAAAATATGCACAAGTGAATCGTTGAAAATAAGTTTTAAATAGTAACAACAGAAAATTGTTTTTTAACACATCTAGGATCATAGTGGAGTATGTAGAAATTTAATTCGAGAGGGGCCCAAATATCATTTAAGAAAATTAAATCACTATCAGGCCCCAAGTTAAATTTTTGTACAGGGGGTAAGAAACTCGAAATTCCCTTTGAACCCTTTTTACGCATACTTACAGGTTTAATGTTCTTTTTTTAATATAGTTCTAAATACAAAAAGGGGGTTCTGGGGGTCCTCCCCCCCCCTAAAAATTATTTGACCCTAAAAACAGGGTTTTTATTCATTTTGGGACTTTTTTCGTACATATAGAAAGGTTTTCACGGGCTGTAGTTATAGGAGACCCCTGAAATAAAATATTAATTTTTTAATCGATAAAGAGGTTCCGGAACGCCGTTCCGGACCGTTCCGGCTGAAATCGAGCACTGGTTATAGGTATAATGTTCCATTCTTCTATCACCCCTCTTTCGATAGAAATAATTTTTTAATGTCAAAAGAACTATTGTAAAGTTGTTTTTCTTGCATTTTTAAACAGCTAATAACTCTAGAACAGGGGTGACCAACCCAAATGTTGTTGGGCCACTTTGGAAAACCACAATACTCTCGCGGACCGCATATAAAATTTTAGGATATTAGGTGCACAGAATGACAGTGAAGTAAATTGAATAAATTAGGTATATAAATTAGGGAGTTTCTTAGATCCTTTGCTTAGTTTGACAGATTCCTAATTAAAATATTCAGTTAAATTTACCTTAAGGAGCACCCCAAGAATACCTTCTGTAGTATATCCATAGGAACTAAACAGGTGCCGTTAAAAAAACACTTGGAATCATTTGAAACTATAAGGAGCCTGTGGCGGTTATAAAAATTTATTTCGGGAGGACCCAAATTTTCTCTAAAAATTGCAGCTAGATTTTTGAATCGGGAAAAAGTACACCCAAATCATCTTGTCATGTCCCCATGTATATTTAATTGGTTCAATGCATAAATTAAAAAATATTTTTAGTTAGGATTTGCACCTGACTGAACTAATATCCTAAAAAAGTTGTGAACAATAGAGTTCCTAGTACTAAAGGGGGATCTGGGGGTCCTCCCCCAGAAAAATTTTTGGAAATACGACTCTAATTAACAGACCTTAACGTGTTTTGGTACCCTTTGTCCGAATTTGGGAGGCCTTAACTTACCCTAAAACTTTAACTTTTAATTAAAAAATTTTTGCTTACCACAAAAGTATTTCAAAACGGGCCGCGGGTTGGCAAAGCCTGATCTAAGAGGTATATGGGGGGTCGGGGGTTCTCCCCCGAAAAAATTTTGAATTTTAGTGTGCTAAAAAAGGTTTTAAAGCTACTTTTTGGAGAGTTTTCAGAGAGCTTCGCGGGACGCGGGTCGGCCATGCCTGCTCTAGAACTACACCACTTAAAAACCTGAAATCAGTCTTCAATTTGGTGTGCATCATAACCACCATTTTCAAACAATTTTTTTTTCAGAATTAAAAAAATAATAATAAAAAATATCTTAAAAAATTTTACTGAAAACTTAAAGCTTTCTAACTCTTAAAATAAATATTTCTACCAAATTTCTAGTTGAAAATAAAATTTAATCACGTAGAATCTAATTTAGAAAAAAATAAAAATGTTGTGTTAAAATAAAGTGTTCTTAAATGCACTTATATCCCTCAAACGCATAAAATTTAAAGTTCAATAATCCTTTCTTACAAAACGGAATAAAACATGAAGCCTGGGTTCTTTCGAATTAGCGGTGGGTTCTTGTTAGAGCGGTAACGATACTCTGACACTGACGGGATTGATTCTTAACAGCTGTAAGAGGAAAGTTAATCATTGTCCCCTTTGTTTAACAGTGTAGTCTATTTGTTACTTCGAAGCATTGTCTTCTCAAACATAGCATTTCTTTCTAAAACCTTTTAAAGAGGTGATAGAAAGCCTCATGCATCAACATTAGGCTATTAAAAACTAATTTAACTCTTTAAAGTAGATGACATTTACACATTCGGTCTTTGAGAATTTTTTTATAAAAGGCGGAAGATATATATATATGTAAAAGTTTTTTTTTCAGTGCATTTGAGTTTAACTCTTTTCAATACAAAACTATGGGCATTTTTTCCGAGAAAAAAAATATACTTAAATGCATTACATTTAAAATAAATATTGATAAAATTATGCAAAATTTATAAAATTCACCATTGTGGGGTCAATAAGAAATATGAAAGCTACATGTGTAATTAATATACCTCCCAAACTTTATCTACACTCGTGTCCAAAAATTATGGATAGTTTGTAATTTTTAGAATAAACACAATTGTGTCAGTTCCTTATCAATAATATTCATGTCATAGAATCTTGCAAGCGAGGGGTATAAAATGCCCCGAGATCAAATCACTCAAACAATATAGTTTGCAAAGCAAAGGCCCTACAAATAATGAAGTTCCATACACATTTGGAAAAATAATTCCGTAATGATTCCGCGCACTTATAAAATCCTGCATGAATTCCAGGAATACCATATTCTTTACAAATAAGTGTAAAAACTTCGCTTGATGTTTCCGACAAGGACGTATCGGTTAGTGTTTCAAATGTGCCTGGAACTCCATTATTATTGGAGGGCCCCTCCCCAAAATTATTGTTAGAGTAACTTGATCCCAGGTCTTGTATTCTATCATAAGAATGTCATTGATGTACTTGTACAGTACTATATAGATCTGATATTTGCATCAATATTCGTAAAATTACAAACTATCCTTAATTTTTGGACACAAGTGTAATTAGATAATTTCTCAGGAATGCGAATAAAATGTCCCAATATTGCAATATTCCCTAAAAGTTTAAATCCAAAATTTTAAAAAATAACATTTATTTGCAACGCAAATTTTTACTTTAACATTTTAACCTTTACCTTTTTTTGAAATACAAAGACTATTCTTCATAAAAAATTAACTTATTCTATTCTTAAAAAATTTATAGTTCTTTTTAATACTTGAAGTAGCTACATAGTTTCTCATTAAATCTACTAATAAAAAGAAAAAAAAACTTCTGTTAGGTTGAAAAATATACAAATCATATTAAAAGTTACCTTAGTTACTTACCTTACGAACGTTGATTTATTGAAAATTATTTTAATAATGATAACATACATTTTAAACTGATTAAAACATAAATTCCTCGGAAATTTGATTTTGCGTTTGAAATTTTAGTATTTCATTGAAAAATGCGTTGATACAAAAAGAAATAAAGGATTTCTGTTATTTTTATATGAATTAAAAATTACGTTAATGGTGTTAAATTTGAATACCATGGAATAGAATATTTTATACAATTTAATTGATTTTAAATGTTAACGGGGGATCAATTGTTAGCTAAAGAATTGAAAAATTCGCTTTTAATACAATAGAATGTTACAAAATAAGGAAATAATAATTATTTTTAAAATGATTTTTAAATACAATTTTATATTTAAGAGTACGTTAAAACATTTAGGCATAAGTGCTTTATTGGATTTACTTTGAAAAAACTTTTTACTTTGAACACTTAGACGGCACGGAATACACTGCTTTGAAAACAGAATTATAAATTTTTTTAAATAGTTCTAAACACCCATCCTTCCTCGCAAATATCGAGTTTCCAACCATAAAATAAGTCAATGACACTTCTACCGGAACGGATCTCGGTCATAAATCAAAACAGACCCTTAAAATCGAAGACAAAGAAAACTCCCAGGTGCACACAAGACAAGACAGAATTCACTCAAAAGACACTTCCTTTGACACTTCTCGATTTCTCCTCAAGAAAAAAAAGAAAGAAGCCAGCAAGTGTTCCTTATTTCCACAGGAACTAAATCCATACTTCCCCAACCATTGAATCGTCTCTTTGTCTTTTGCACTCGCAGTAACGAGCATTCCTCCCGAGTAGTTGTCTTTTCCTCATCCGGGATGACTTGCCTCGCTTATACCCGATGACAGAGTGTGACGATTCATTTGGCAGGGGGTTGCGAGGACCCTCTGCTATTTTTGGTGGGCTGCTATTTGCGGCTGGGAGATGCCCCTGCGTGATTCTGCCATTGGGAAGACTGATTGGGGATACGGTAGCGTTTGGGGTGGAATTCCGTGGGACTGGTGTTTGTTTGGGTGGTGTATTGTAAGGAAATTTCATTTCAGTCTGACGTATATTGAATTTATTGATATTGGTAATTGCTGTTTTTTAGAAAACTTTTTCGATTTGTTGATAAATTTTGCATCTTTTATTACTATAACACACAGCAAACACAACTGACAGGTCACAACGGGAACGGATTACAACGACATGTGTTGTTGTTGATTTGTTGATTTGGTTACATACATTTTCCGGTTTGTGTGCTTGATCTCAAGGATCCGCTTATAAACCTTCGTCAAGAAAGACAGACACAACAGAATATTTACTGACACAAATAAGGAAAATACACCCAGGGGCGAGGTCAGAATCGAACTGACGACGGATACAGTACACATACTGCTGGCGTGAAGGGTTAAACGACATGTGTTTTGGCGGTATATCTAAACAGTTATTGACGGTTACAGTTAACACAGCTTGTTACATATATCGAAATTAATATTAATTTACACTCAGAGTAAGAATACGATTAAGATTATAAGTAAATGTACAACAATTTATCACTATTTAAATGGGGAGCCCATATTATCTTTCGTGACCTAGAGCCCTGGGGTACAATGTGGTGAGTTAAGTCTCGGTTAGAAGGACATCAGTATAAGGCCCCAATAATCGTTTCCAAACATGAGTGGTTCTCAGTTTATTAACCCACTGGAGAGAAAAAAGGCTGAATCGATCTTGCCCACCCCGGCAACCACTATATGTCACTGGGCATCCTCCCTTCTCATTAGTGAATTATAAAAATACCCACCTCTTTCTTTCAACGAACGGATGAAAATAATTTGCGTTATATATCAATAACGAGTTATCACAAGTTGATGTAAAAATCATGAGTTGGAGTTACAATAAATTCAATCATTAGATGTTACTACGTAACGCCTAACTCAGAAACAACTGGGGAAGGATCTTTCTTCTCATGCAGCAAACCACTCAATTATCTCAAGAGGTTAAAAAACTATGTAGAAACTTGCAAGATTAAGGAAGTTGCATGCGTCAGATTTTCAAAAACATTCAAGTGTTTAAAATCAAATATCTAGTCAATTTTTCAAAAAATGTACAAGTAATTAAATATTTTAATTTAAAAGTCGAGAAAAAACACTTGACTGAAAACGCTTATTGTTTAAAACGTACTATGACGTCAACTATCATATCATCAACTCCGTTGTTTCCCAACAATGGTCACCGTACGATGACGTCACATCCCAAACTCTTAGCGTTTTCGCGCGCTTTGAAAAAGGGGATTTTTGTTAATTTTTTTTGCAAACAAAAAATTTCTCGATCGGCCTCAAATTGTGGGTAGTTGCTTATTTTTGCATGAAGAATCGATTAAAAAAATAAAAAAATCATGCAACTTCCTCATTAGTACCTACCCTAGAGAAACTAATCCATCAATTAATCTCTCACAGGAATCTCGGTCTTCAGGGTATCGACGTTCTGCGGAATCCACAAGCATATCTTCTTGGAGCTCAACCCCTTTGCACGCAGCTCAGTGGACTTTCCAGGGGACAAACCAAGCTCTGTTACCTCTATCAGGATCACATGGCTCATGTGGCCAGGGGAGCCCGTATCGGGATACACGAGTGCCAGTGGCAGTTCAAGAACAGGCGGTGGAACTGCTCCACTGTCGATGATTCCAGCGTTTTTGGTCCGGTGCTCAATATTGGTGAGTTCAAATGTCTTGTTTCTTGTTCGTTTTTTAAAAATACAGGGTGGTCCCGAATTCATGGTACAAACTGGGTAGGATAGGTAGATTACATCAAGGCGAACAAGAATTGGTATAGGGTTGGGGGTTGCAAGGAATAGGTTAGGGGGTTGCAAGTAGGTTTTAAGGTGTGAAACCCCGGGGTCAAAATCAGCAAAAAAAACTTGCATATTTGTGCAGAAAGAGATGCAAGTGTTCGATTCCGGCGTATTACATTCAACCAATACCAATGCTTTGTATAAAAGTCTTATGAAAATGTTAATTTCATTAAAAAACAGACCAATAAATGCAACAGGCATGCGTTGTAGGTAGATAGACTGCAATAGAAAATGTAACGACGAAAACATTTTAATACTGGAGTCTAGTTGGTTGGTTGTTTTTAGTTTTATGGCACAAGGAACAAGAGTCTGACCGCAAGGATCAAATTTAACTTCAATATAACTATAACGCATGCCTGTTTCATTCATTAATCTGTTTTTAAATAGAATACACAATTTCATAAGATTTTTACGCAAAGCATTTGAATTGGTTCAATGTAATAAATGCCGGAATCGAACACTTGTATCTCTTTCTGCACAAATATACAAGTTTTTTTTGCTGATTTTGACCCCGGGGTTTCATCCCCTAAAACTCACTTGAAACCCCCTAACCTTACCAGTTCTTGTTCGTCTTGATGTACTACTTGTATCTATTTCTGTTGTCCCACTTGTATGTCTTTCTGCACAAATATTCAAGTTTTTTTGCTGATTTTGACCCCGGGGTTTCACCCCTTAAAACCCATTTGCAACCCCCTAACCTTACCAATTCTTGTTCGTCTTGATGTACTATCCTACCAAGTCTGTACCATGAATTCGGGACCATCCTGTAATGGAATTTTTAAATATACAGGGTGTGACACAAATAGTGTAACAATAAGCTATTTCCAAAAGCATTTCCCTAAGACAATACATATATTTCCAACTTACTTGCAAACTTCTATTAAAAGTAGTGAAAAATTAGATTAGACAAGTTTCAATTCTATGGGAGGTCTAAAGAAAATGCATTTCCTGCATTTACTACAAACCCTTAGTTTAAAATTTCCAACTAACAAAATTTTCTCTAATAGTTCCTGAGTAAGACATAAATTCTATCTCAATATCTTAAAAATGATATATTAAAAATTTAAAATTGGTGTCTCACACCCCTTGATAACACCCTTTTTGAGAGCAAAAGAGGATTCTCCCACAAACTAAGTAAAATAACTCCAAAAGCTTAATTTGTGACCACCCTATAAAAACATAAAGACGAATATCTTATTGATTAAATTTTTTGTGTCTTATTCAGATAATAATAATATTTTTTTGATGAGTAGAAATGTTAAACTACGTTGGCCGTATAAAAACATATTTCCTGAATTTTATTTAGTAGACCCTCCATGAAGTTAAACTAGTATCATCCAATTTTTCACTTATTTTAATGAAAAATTTTAATTGTAATTTGTGTCTAGGGAAAACATTTTAGGGATAGCCTATTGTCAAAAACGATTTTCAACGAAAATTTTCACTACTTTAAGTCCTTGGCTGTTCATTGAATTTAAAGATGTACAGATGTTTTTGAAAGAAAAGATTAAGAATCCTTTAATACTATTAAATACCAGCATCGTGGTAAGGTTGGACGTTTTACACGGTGTAACATCACTTGAACCTTCGACACAGGAAACGCAGTAATCATCATAAAAGCATTACGACACCAAGAAAATTGCCCATCCTCTCTGGCCAAGGAATAAAAGAAACTGTAAATTAGCTTTACGAGTCTTCACTATCGTAAAACTAATTGTACCGACTGCTCTGACTCTCGTAAATTCGAAGGTATATCTCTAATATATTTTAGGACTATTTTTTTATCAGTCAGAAAAATTATACCAGAATGCATGCGGGTATGTTTTATTGAGTAAGAATAACTTTTTTTAAGTGTATTTATTGTTTTTTAAAGAGAGTTATTCTACTTCGTTTGAAAGAAATACTTCAAGCTCTACCATTAACTTATTTTTCTTATAACTCAAAGCGACAATTATTATGAACTAGATGAGCATTTGAGGTGTTCTAGTTTTATTTATATTTATTTTTGTTACATACAGGTGGGTGAAATAGGCCTCTTCATGCAGGTGTAAAATTAAATGAATCAACAGCAATGCGAAATTTGCTATTGTAGTAAAAGTCAAATAACGCAATAAATTGTGTCGTTATAAATTCAAATAACACACTACTCGACAAAAAAATAGGGTCAAAATCTTCTGACATAAATCAATTCTTATGTAAATGACCCCTGAATCCGAATCCGACCCCCGTTTTTCTCCATCGGGCTCATATTTTCGGGGAACAGCCCCTCCCCCTTTTTGCGTTTTTCGATGACTTAATGACTGTGAATTCGATTTTCGGGGGCAATAAAACTATTACTTTAGCATTTAAATTATACCCGAGGGGACAAGACAGTTTGAAGCCTCTAAAATATAAAACTTTGTAGCAAATAGATAAGTTTAAGGGGTTATTACCCCCTAAAAAAGCAAAAAATGGTTAAAAAATATATAGCTTATTTATGGCTATTTTTTCTCTTATTTTTTACGCAATTCGTCATTAAAGGGTCCTACCCTTCCCCAAGGACCCAAATTTAATGAATATATGCAGTAATGATTTTTACTAAAAGCGGTTGAGGTGTTAGCTCCCCCGAAGTACCCGCAGAAGGGTTCAAACCGTACTTAAGGGTTAAACTGCTATACAAAAAAATCAAACTGCAACTGTTTTAATTTCAATAGATTCTTGTGTAAAATGACCTCCTGAACTCCAATATGACAGCCGTTTCTTCCATCACCCTCAATTTTTAATGGGACGCCCCCCAATTGTTATCCACAGCCCACGCATCTATTAACAGCTTGAAACATGGTACTCCCATCTCCTAAAACTGGTCAGTTTTTAACGAACTGAACAATTTCCCTTAGGATAGACCTGAAATATAAGAACAATTTCATTTTTGAGCTTTTCAAAGCATAAATATGAATTCCTGAGTTCACGAGCGGCGGCGTGATTCAGATAGTCTCATCCGCGAGTGCTTCAGGGGCGCTAACAACTCAACCGCTTTTAGTAAAAATCATTACTTCCTATATTCATTAAATTTGAGTCCTTGGAGAAGGGTTAGGACCCTTTAATGATGAATTGCGGAAAAAAATTAGAGGAAAAAAGGGCCAAAAATAATCTCTATAATTTTTAACTATTTTTTGCATTTTTAGGGGGTAATAACCCCTTAAACTCATTCATTCGCTACAAATTTGTATATTTTAGAAGCTTTAACGTTTCTTGTTCCCTCGGGTGTAATTTAAAGGATAAAGTAATATTTGTTGCCACTGAAAAATCGAATTCAAAGTCAATAAGTCATCGAACAACGCAAAAAGGGGGAGGGGCTGTTCCCCGAAAATCTGAGCCCGATGGAGAAAAATGGGGGTCAGATTCAGGGGGTCATTTTACATAAGAATCTGCTTTATTTGTGTCAGAAGCATTTTGACCCTATTTTTTGTCGAGTAGTGTAACGCGTGAATCTGTCGTAATTTCTGTACTTGGAGGAAATATCTATTTCTTCTTTTCTGTCAAATGTGAGGAAACTCTGCATTATTTTAAGAATCTTGAGAGTTCTTTAAGATTAGTTACAAGAGGTGGCTTTTTTTATAAAAACAATTATAGCAAAATACATAATCCCTTATGACTTTGTGATGTCACACCTAGCTAAATTTTACACACCTAGCTAAAATTTTAGATGAGTTTTAACTAAACGATCAACGAATCATTTTGGCTTGTACATATTTGTTTTTAAAATTTATTCTTTTAATGTCGATTTCATTAAATCTAAATTATCTTTAGTGAAAACTTTTCACAGAAAAGGTGCTACGTTTCTTATCTACACGAAAAGTTTTCGGTAAAAACAATAGAAAATTTAATGGTAAAAAAGACCAATATTTGTACAGTGTATTGAAATATTTGCTTAGATCTTGTATTTAGGGTTTTAACTTCAGAACAACAAACTAATTCTTCTGAAATACTGAATGAGATTGTTATTATTTTCTCCCCAAGACATGTTCGTCAATTCCTTTTCGTTACTACCCAGTAGTTTACTTAAACAACGATTCCATAAACATCGCAAACACGTCAAGCCCCATCAAACTCCACCAAGCAGTGATTCCCCTCCATCCGTTTGATTCGATCCCTAATTAGTGACCCTCCTTTTGAAAGGGAATATATCTCCAAGAAGAGGGGGGCGAGCGACGGATGCAAAAGGTTAAGCGGGTGTGAAGTGGCACAAAAGAACAAGATCGTGGAAATCATCATTTATCACCTTCCCTGTGGGCCCTACCAAAGAGATCATTAGTGATCATTAGGGTGCTCTAATGGGCCGGTGAAGACAGGCTGACGTATGGGCCCGGCGACAAAATTACAGGCCTCTGCCTCCCCCGGCACGTGGATTTCGCACGGTTATGCAAGGGCAGTATCGTTTTTGGGGATTTTTTTTGTTTTGTTTAAAGTGAAGAAAAAATTGGATCCAATTTTGCGATGATTTTTTCGCGATTTGCAGAGGTGCGATTTATAGGTGCTAAATAAACATAAAGGTGATGGCGTTATGATGAGTAGGGAGCGTCAGATGGGGGATGATTTGCTTTATTAACAGGTATTCTTTTCATGAGAGAGGGGGGTTCTGTAAGGTTCGTGAGGGGATGTTTCGATATTTTAAAGGACGGGAATTTATTCTGTTAGTAAGTTTGTCGTTATAGGATGAGAGTTTAATCTGTATGTAAGTTGGTGATGATAGCAGACATTTTGTATTTAAGTATAATGACTAAGGTTGACAGACAAGCGACTGTTAATTTATATGCCTAGAACAAGGGGTCACAAATTCAAATTGAATAAAGGAAAATTTAAGACGGATTGTAGGAAGCATTATTTTTTTAATAGGGTAGTGGATAGATGGAATGCGATGCCTGGAACAATTGTAAATTCAAGTGGGGTAAACGAGTTCAAGAGGAAAATTGACAGATACTGGGATTCCGGTAGTGTGGGTTAAAAAGACTGGACCAACCTTGCTGGGTCCTTGCTTGTAGTTGGTCGACTTAATTTGTATTTGTATAACTATAAGGTTGTGTGGTCTAGTGGGCTATTCCAATAAATTTATTTATTTATAATTTATATGCAGGAAGTGAACCTTCTTTATATAAATTAGATATCCTTTATTGTAAAATTTGAGTTTCAAGGCTAGTCAAGATTAGTTTTGTTAGATTATTGAGTAAGTTAAAAATTAATTAAATTTTAAGAAAGGGCTCTGATTTTATGGTATTTTAACTTAGCTTTGAAATTTTGTATAAGGTTTCTAAAATATTTTATGCTATAAAGTTATGTTAAAAATTATTATTTTTAACTATTGGTAAAACACTTCAACCATTTAATTGATATGATATAAAATTGGTATAATACTTTAATTTAAGGAAAGGTCCTTGATTTTATGGTATTTTAGTACTTTTTTGAGACGTTATATAAAGTTTCTAAAACAATACAGTATCCATTATCTTAAGATTTTTAAGTATTGGTAAGTGTTGTAAAAAATGAAACCATTTAATTGGTATAAATATTTAGAGGTAAAGGGGGTCATACTGAATGTCATGTCATCGTAATTAAAAATGTGAAAAAAACAGAAAAAGTGATTCGTTTAGAAACAATCTTAACCATATTAAAATATTGTTGTTTTTTTATGCAAATGTACATTTTAGACTATACTTTTTTTACTGAGGTGCCAATAGGACACATTAGGAAAAAACACGACAGTTGATTGAAATGTCACACGGGAAGTCTGACTCTGTCATAGCCGTAAACTGTCACCTTCACTGCCACAACTTGTCTCCTAGAAGACATTGCTTTTCAGGAATCCCAACTACAATTGAACTCATCGTATAAACAATGAAGGAACCCAAAGTTCCGAAATAGACTTGTGTAACAGTACTAAAGAGGGCTACTACTGAGGCTTCTTTCTTTTGTGATGAAAGTCTCACTTCAGCTTTCTCTCTGGAGAGTTTCTGGTGTGAGGGATCCAGTTTTCTTGCTCAACACTTTTT